>CM032449.1:139496309-139498809 GCA_019049505.1 Pachyrhynchus sulphureomaculatus
TTGTCCGAGATAATAAACAACTCTAATGCAGAAATGTTTATTTGTAAAACATAAAAAGGGGTGAGGGATTGGGAATTATGGTCGTCTAATTCGTCTGTATATTATCTGTTCCTTTTCAAAATTTTTAGTGTAGGGAGGAAATTCAAAAATTACGTTATTTTTTATTCCTACCGTTCAATTTTTAAGCCAAGGAAGGTTGAAAGAAATGGGAAATCGTGAAATATATTTATAGTTTCAATAAGTAATTTTAAAAGTTTTTCCAGGTTTTTTGCTTGTTGTAATTGACAAATTTTAGTCATATTATTTATAGCAAAAATATTAGTATTTAATTTAAAAGGGGATTAAATTGGAGTGGGATAAAGTGGTCAGAGAGGTAACTTTTACATATATCGTGATATATGTCCTTTAATTGGACTGTAGGGCACGGGACAGGTTGTTTTTCTGAATACTCTCAATTCTAATAGGGGAAGCGGGTGACAGGAGATTGGGAAAATTTTGTTATTGGTCCATTATAATTTATGGAAACAATTTTTGAGGTGTTTCAGTATTAAAGAATGAACAAACCGTCTTTGTATCTTTTTCAACTTGTATTAAGGGAATTCTTTTCTGATTTTTGTTTGGAATACTGGGATAATTATTATAAATTAATATGTTTTTTGTAATAAAATCATATTATGGGGTGTGAAAATGGGATGAGGTGGGAGACTGAAAAGGAGTGATTGCGTAATATATCGTAATATACTTCTAATTCATTGTTCTTGTGATTTTTTTAGTATTTTCCAATTTAACAGAGTTGAGAAGTGTCTGATGATTCAGGGAGGGGTGGATTATGCAGTAACTTAGCAAAATATCGAGATAAATTTAGGACAAGTTTTAGAAATAGTTACTTTGATGGAAACGTTCGTATCAAAAAAAAAACTTGGAAATCCCTCTCTTACTTGTGAGGGTCTCATACGCAACGAAAAATATTATTTTTGCTGTGAAACGGGAAACAAACTTTTTAAATTCATATATGTTTTTATTCGTATACTTCCAGGGAGAGTTAAGTATGTTATAAAAAAGAAATAGCGACGATGTAGAACATCAAATTAAAACATTCCTATCTATGAAGGCTTTAATGATTGTTTTTCCTCGTATAATCCTTTTTCACAGTAGATTTTAATTATGGAGAACGTAATCTCTATGGAATAAATTCGCCAGGACTATATAATCGACCGAGTAAAATTTACAGCGATTCAAGACCACTGTGAAATCGCTTTTTTTCGGCACACGTGTCTCTCCTGTAGGGCTTTCGGTATCTCCCTGCAGATCAAGTGATAGGCATATGAAAAAAAAATCATCATCAGTCGTCATCTGTTTTTGAACGGGGGACTTGTCACTTAAGAAAGGACGTCGTTCCTGATATCATTATTATTTACAATGGTTAAGGTCAGTCTTTGTGGATAAATTCCATTCCATAACGAAGATTATTTATTCTTTATGATATGGATAATATGTAGTGTACAGGTGCCGAACACGTTTTCTTTTAGCCACCATATGGGTTCCAAATGGACAAGACTTTTTACTATAATTTCTTGTAGTAGGGTTTTAAATTCAGAACATACCTAAAATTCGTTTTGCTTTTCAAACGGTCCATTTCTTCTATTTATTAATTAATTACAGCCAAATTATATATAATATATACTATTTATATATTAAATCTATATAAATATAAACATATATATATATATATATTATATATTCCTTCTATATATATAATAATATATACAGTTTCAGTTCAAAAAGTTTTCATATGCTACATGCTTTTCTATACTATTTTTGTGTTCTGGTTTAACTAATTCATTGGGAACTACGGAGGCAATATGTTTAAATAATTATTTGGAACTTGCCCTTCGAGGATTTAGTTATTAAGACAAACACACTACGGAACCTTATGTCTAGAAGTTTACATCCTTGTTATGAAAATGTAAAACAACTTTAATGTCACCAATAAAGTCTCCATTAAACTTAACAATTACCGATTATAGTTTGCAAGGAGTTTAACGGGAAGAATAAACTACTTCGTTTTTTTAAACTAATGTGTTAGTGGGACAGCCGTTGGCCTTGATAATCTCCTGTAACCTTTGTGTCATGCTTTCAACCAGCTGTCTAGTAACTTCTGCTGGCATTGTTCTCCATTCGTTCAATATTTTCAGCTTTTTAATTCTTCTCTATTTGAAACATTATGTTTTGCGACCGCGCCGTTTAAGTTCCTCTCATAAATGCTTGATGGGGTTAACATCGGGCGTAATTGTGGAAGCGTATGAAGCTTGCTGTCGCACACTATGTGGAAAATGTATCTTTTATTCAAATGCTAATTTTTGACATTTTTTCTAAAATTGTTCAGATTAAACATGCGTGATCTATGGTACTATTAATAAAAAATGTAATTTTCCAACCCGCTCCAGGCGGATATGCATCCCCAAAGCAGAACCACTGCCATCCCCTTGTCTTACGTGGA
>CM032449.1:139503809-139568809 GCA_019049505.1 Pachyrhynchus sulphureomaculatus
GCTTATATCAAAAACCGTGGTTCTTGAGATGTCGACGACCGAGTCAAAATTTATATACACATGATCCCTGTAATTTCAGGATGAAATGTTTTGTATAACTCACCACGGAATAGAGGAAAAGTCTGCACGACGATTTTTACAAACTCTTGTGTGATGGCCAAAATCAGTTGATATCAAACACAATACAAGAAGTAGATAAGACTAAGTGACGATTGCGTGTTTCTGAAATAAATGAAGAGGCTAGAACAATCAGAAGAAACTTCACGAGAAAGTACTTTTTTAATCTCAATAAAGAATAGATTGAGGTGTGCAAAGAAATGTACCAGAATACATTTGCTATAACTTCAAAAAAAGTTAGGGTAATTTTAGAAAAAAAGCAGAAAGCTGTAACGAATATTTGCACAGCAGATGCCAGAGAGAAACATGGTAAACAACTGCTGAGCAAGCAAGATATGTAATAAGGGCCCACATATGTAGCTTTCCTGCTTACAAAAGCCATTATTCGAGAGAAAGAACTGACATTACCTAAGCCAAAACGTAAATGTGTCGAAAATGTATAGATTGTTTGTAGAGAGAAGTTATCTTTTCTATTTTTGAAATAAAAATATGATGCTCAAGAAAACAAAAACCTGAAACTGCATGCTATGGTGTAAAAATATTTGATAATTCATGCGATAGTTGCGGTTTTAAGAAAATCATCATTTTTTAATTATTCTGAATAAAGTAAAACATATGCTGGAATCAACACATAAATGTTGAAATTCTTCTATCAGTCTAACCTATGTATTTCCAGTTCAAGAAATATAAATCTTTGTGCAATCATGTTTTTTTGGTCAAAAACTGACAAAAATAATTTTGTCTAATCAATCTAAATTTTTGCACACCACCATAAAATGCAATTCTAAGCACTTTTTTCTAGTAAATGTTAAAAAGTAGGAAATTTCAATTTCCCACCAAACGATGTTGGCACTGTAAAATCATTTTTTTGGGTTTCAAGTAATGCTGAATCTACTTACAAATTATTTTTCTCACATGTCGCACACTTTCTGCTTGTCATTGTATATAACGACTGTTCATTAGACACGAAAAGTAATATTTATTTAACAAAAAAAAATTCATTAAAACTATGGCATTAGACTCACTGGTATACTAATCTATATATTTTCTGCTCGTAAAATTCCTGCAAAACCATTTCCTAACGGCAAACTCAGTTTGCGCAGTGAACCGCTACCCTTTTAACAATTGTTGTAATAGCATATACAAACTGCACGTGGTGAAGTCAGTACTGTGAAGTATATATTCTAAGACTTCCCAACGTATAAGTGTCAGCAGATCTTGAACCTCTCGTTCTATTTAAGGAAAAGCATTATTAATTACAAGCGTGTCACCGTTTGTGCTGTCTACCAGACATTTGTTGATGTTCTTTTTATTTGCGACTGGTTTGGCCCTAAAACAAAAAAATCACGAAAAATCAATGATATTATGCACCTGATTTGTTTTTGTGGTCAGGGAATTGTTCTTCTGATTTTTTATCTTTTTTTTGCTTTCTCTGCTCAGTAATGTGCATGGATTTGTTCACCACATTCCATTCTTTTAAACTGGAAATCAGGATTTCTGCTTTTGACTTGGAAGATCAATTTTTGTCACCAAATAGTTCACATCCTGTTGACTAGAGAAGTAGGGAGTGTTCTCCTCTTTCATCCTTTCAAAAAGAAACAAAACTTACGAATGGGTACGGGCAAATCATAGGAATGGGGCACAGACGCAATTGAAGACGGCAGATCTAGGTACGCCATTCCGGTTATTGCTGCATTAAAATGTTGACCACAAATACCTAGTAACAATATGCCACATTTTGTTTCGAAAACATCAGTATTTACTGTCCAAAGTTGCTCTGCACAAGGTGCGGCAGTAATTCGGAACCTACTGTTTGTCTAGATTTCTCACAGGCATATTAAAATATGCCTCATACGTATCACGCAAGTCTTCATAATAATGCTTAATAAAATCGGCATAGACATAACATAATGAATCTGGCGATTGTTTGCACACTTCGCGTGGCATTGTGACAGCCCAATGTTTACTCTACGCTAGATAAAGACACACTGACAATACTTGCCATGACACGTCGGTTTTTCTCCGACTACTTACCCTAAGTGGGGAATTGCGTTTACAAAAAATGACAAAAATAACCAAAAAACACTCTTGTTACAGGGGACAAAAGTTATAAAAAAATTTTTTTTCATTATATGAAGGTTCTGACGTATCTTTTACAGTGTAGGAGGACTCTATGAAACCTTCTACACAGACGAGGCCTTTGGGTTAGCTTTCAGGGCAAACTTAAGACAAAAAAACAACAATTATACTTTTGATTTTCCTTTCTTGTAGGATAAAAAGAGCCTATGTACAAAAACAAAATAAAAATTTGTTGCCTAGTTTTATCATAATAACCTCTAAATGCCCCAAATCTACATTGTCTTTAGTCTCTCTACTCTTTTTCAGGATAACCTCAAATTGTGTAGAAACTTAAAAAAAATTCTTAATCGACAGTATACAGAAATGAAGAAAAATAATTTATTCCTTACAGGTTAGAGCAGAGCCTTTGCATCTGTATGTATTCTTAAACTATAATTAGTCGAAAAAAATCATGAAGAAATACCACACTTACTTGTTTAATGAAGCCCTATTATCTGCTTTATTAATTCAATTTTTAAAATTTCATTATATTGTTCCGACGCTTTTGATAAGCCTAAGAGGCTTTTCCTAATCGACCGCATAGAGGCTCGAGAAACGAGGAAAATTATTATAATCTTTACGGATTAACAAATATTCTAAGCTTCTTATGACTTAGTTCACTCTATATTTTGTTACGAGCGCTTTAATAAGCGAATTTCTATGCTGGCTAAATATTTTAGTCAAATTCTTGTACAAACATGTAAGGGGATTGAGGAGGACGAATTTGATATAAGATATAAAGCTAAAGGCGATATTTTTCCTATGTGGAATTGGTGGAATGTATCTTAAATACTAGAAACCTACAAACGTTAAATATATAACTTTCGATATGCTGCTAAACTACTGCTAATGGGGCGATAGTTAATTCAAAATGACCCCAGATCTAGAGGTCCGTTTGAGGCAAGACTTGAGAGTTCTTCAACACACATATATCACTTGTACACTATGACTTAAGGATAAAACACAATATTTGCAAGATGGACTCTCAAACTCTTTACACCAGAACACACGCTGGCGTAGAATCAACTTTTTCAAGAGGAATTGCGTGCTTTGCAGACAAGCAGACTTGGATGTTCTATTAGGATGCTTCGACTTATAAGAACTTTCTATCTCCAAAGAAGACGAGAACAGTCGCGTTCTAGATGGTTAAATGCGACCTTTTTTGTGAATTTTACTTATTCGCTATATGAATAAAAGGTCCATAATTTGGCAGAAGTTTAGAGGAAGACCCATCCAAAGCTTAAAGCTGGCCACTAGAAGAGATCCGTAAATTTTCTTTTGTATTACAAGCCGTGAATTCCCCGAATTACAATACCTTGTTTCCCTGATTTAATGTCCTGCGTATTCTTGTTTAAAAACAACTGAAGAAAGATTTCAAATGCTGTAGCTTCGTATTTTAGGGCGAAAAAAGAGAAATTGTTTTGGATAGAGTAGAATAAGTTAATAAACGCTAGACTAATTGTACGAGGCTGGTTTGAAAAGTCCGTGCAAAAATAAAAACTACTTATGTGTTTGGGGTAAACCTTTTTTATTTTTTGACATAGTCTCCTTTTAGGCTTATACACTTCGTCCAACGATGTTCTAGTTTGTTGATCCCTTCCGAATAATAGGATTTGTCCAAGTCTGCAAAATATCCATTAGTGTCTGCAATCACCTCCTCGTTTGAATAAAATCTTTGTCCCGCCAGCCATTTCTTCAAATTGGGGAACAAATAGTAGTCCGAGGGAGCCAAGTCTGGAGAATAGGAGGGATGTGAAACGAGTTGGAATTCTATTTCCATTAATTTTGCGACCACAACTGCTGAGGTGTGTGTTGGTGCGTTGTCGTGATGGAAAAGGACTTTCTTGTGGGCCAATCGCGGGCGTTTTTTCTTGCAGCTCGATTTTCAAACGGTCCAATAACGATGAATAATATTCACCTGTAATAGTTTTACCCTTTTCCAGATAGTCGATGAGGATTATCCCTTGCGAATCCCAAAAGACAGTCGCCATAACCTTTCCGGCCGAAGGAACGGTCTTCGCCTTTTTTGGTGCATATTCCCCCTTGGTCACCCATTGTTTAGATTGTTGTTTGGTCTCAGGAGTATAGTAATGTATCCATGTTTCATCCATAGTGACGAAACGACGCTTAAAGTCCTCCGGATTCTTCTGGAACAGCTGCAAACCGTCCTTGCAACACTTCACACGATTCCGTTTTTGGTCAAGCGTGAGCAATCGCGGCACCCATCTTGCGGATAGCTTTCTCATGTCCAAATGTTTATGCAAAATATTATGTACCCGTTCAGTCGAGATGCCCACAGCACTAGCAATCTCACGCACCTTAACTCTTCTGTCATCCATCACCATATCATGGATTTGATCAATGATTTCTGGAGTCGTAACCTCCACAGGCCGTCCAGAACGTTCAGCGTCACTTGTGCCCATAAAGCCAGTCCGAAAATTTTAAAACCACTTATAAACTGTTCTAATCGAAGGTGTAGAGTCATCATAATGTTTATCAACCTTCTCTTTAGTCTCCTGAGGCGTTTTGCCTTTCATAAAGTAATGTTTAATCACCACACGAAATTCTTTTTCGTCCATTTCTTGAAAATCACTCGACTTCCTTGATTCACACGAATGCCAAAAACAAAGAAATAGACCAATATGGCTGAAACTTGGTGTGCGTTCATTCAAGAGATCCTACTAACTAAACATAACCTCGATACGCGCCGGTGGTGCCATCTCTCGGACTTTGCACGGACTTTTCAAACCAGCCTCGTATTAGTGTAGATGGTAGTTATATTTTCTTTCGATTTTTGATAAATTATTTTATTGGTATTATAGCCTTCGGCCTTAACTTTATTTTTAAATATTTACGGAAAGTACAAAGAAATTTTTTCTTTTAAAATTCGAAGCAATAAATTTTTTAATATTTAGCCCCTTGTGACTTATATAAAACAAGTTTTTCAAATTTGGGTCTGTCTGCTATTTAAAAAAAAAATGAAATTAGTACAGTTTCATTTCTACAAACTCTAGATAGTAACGAAGAAAATATATTTTTTTATTATTTATAAAAATACCTACAAAAAATTTTCTATATATATGAGTACTAGCAATCATCACGGACATCTGTGCTGATTGCTGATCATTTATAACTCACTTTTGTATAATTAAATTTTATTTTACGAGGTGTAGCTACAAACTAACGGGACTGACTTTATAAAACTTTTTATTTTTGAATTGTGGCATTAATCCTCTTTAATATACACTTCTTTTCAGTTTCTACACCGTTCTATCGCAGATCCACATTTCAGATCATTTCCTTTTCACATATTCAAGGAGCTTGGTCAAAACGTATTTATAATAAAATTGATTTACAATTTACACATCAGGCACCCGATCCACCGAATGTCAAAAAATCCTGTCACCATTGCTTTGAATTTTGATTATATATATATATATATATATATATATATATATATATATATATATATATATATATATATAAATCGGAGGTTTACCTACTGGGAGACGCTCTTATAAGGAGAAAAGGTGAAGAGATGAGCAATCAAAGATCTAAAGGCTCTAGTATCTGCTTTTTATTTTTGTTATCGAGCTTTCGCTGCCTAATGGTAGCTTCTTCTGGATTCTAACAATGCAAACAAGGTACAGAGAAATAAACTTAAAACGTTCGTTTTTGAAATGTGATTCTATAAATTATAAGGTTGTATGAAAAATTACTTACAAAAATTTAGCAGTTAACTTATCTCTGATGAAAATAATAAAATTTGCATTTGTGTTGGCCAGGTAGTAGGTATGATCACAAAAAACATGATAAAAGGACACCTAAAGAATTACACAGGTATCAAAAATAAAACGTTGTCAATAACATTATTCAAAAAACACTTTTTAAGACAGAACAGAATTGTAAGAAAGACCATGATGTTGAAATGGTGCTCCATTTTAAATTTTTTGACATCGAGTTTAGTAACTTATTTGGTAATATTTGAGTGTGAACCGGATATTGTTAGTAGTCTATGTCGTCATCAGGTCCGCAAAAAATCCAAAAAGCATTAATGTTATGCATTATTTATTATTAATTATAGTTATTCTATAATTTTATAACAAAGGGACTTAAATTTTGATGGATGCTATTATTAGATAAGTTATTTATTATTAATTATATTTATTCTTTTAATTTTATAACAAAGGGACTCATAAGTAATTTAAAGTATTTAAAAAAAAAAATGTTATTGTTGGAGGTTATTTATTATTTATCATATCTGATTTTTAATTTTTTAATTTTATAACAAAAAGTCACAAAAAGTAATAAGGCATATATAAAAAGCAGGAATAACAGAAAGGGAAAAACGTCAACTTTACCGAAAACTGATTTTTTCATAAAAATCGTTCTTTTTAATTGCTTTGGTATGATTTTGTACTAGTAAATAGGTATAAATAGAGCTCAATCCTTCTATATCTTTTTTGTGATTGAGATTATTTATGTAACATATTTCCAAGTAACTTCTTCTGAAGTAATTAGTCTCAACATCCAGAATAAAGCTGTTGTTATATTGTACCCTGTGATCTGTATTATTTACGTGTAAGCTCAAACTGGTTGCGTTAGGCTTATGTTTGCTATCACTTTTGTGTAACGCTAATCTCTTAGAGAGCTTTTGTGAAGTTTGTCCAATGTAGACCAAACCACATTGACAGGGAATGCCATAGATTATATTAGATCCTTGTAAAGTATCTTTTAATTTAGAATAAAAACAATTCATCTTTTTTAAATTGTAGTTAGCAATCTTAATGTTTTTATTTTTAAACAGAGAAGACAAGGACTGGGAGAGACCTTCTATGTATTGTAACTTTCCTACTTCAATGTCATTAATGGAAACATTAGTGGAAACAGTTGAATTGATTTGAAGAGAGGGTCTTTGAAAATTCTTTTTAATTAGTGTCTTCGGATAGGAATTGTCCAACAAGATGTTTTCTAACAGTTTTTCATTTCGCACCCTTGCTTCAAAAGTGCCACAACTCAAAAAACTCTATTTTCTAGGAAATACAAAAAAAACGGTTTCCAGCTGCGTAGGTAAATTTTAGTTGATCTAGTGATGTCACCAAGCAGAACTATGCGTATAGTATATGATAGGTTGTGGTTCTTGCTAATTTTTCAAGTTTTTAACTAAAAATCCCGTTTTTTTTGAGTTGTGACCCTTTTGTCGCCTATCAAAGACTAATGAGTATGCCATCATTTTGAGTTGTGACACTTTTGCTGCTTGTTTTCTGGACATGTGACACGTTTGATGACTCGACAGACAAATGGGTTTTCAGTTATGGCGTTTTATTAACAAAGATTAAGTAATCTATTTTTTTTTCATCTGTAGATAGTATTTCATATTGAGTGATTGGGTGAATAAATGAAGCTGCAAACAAGATTGAATAATATTATTCTTTTATTTTGACTGACTTCAAAATGGTAACTAAACAGTTTTCATAATAGGTAAGTTCAAGAAAATGCGTTCCTTTGCAAATTTTCAACTCTTAACATAGTAAAACAAACAGTGTAAATAGAAACATTAAGATTAATGACTAACATTTAGTGTAAATTAACCAGTTGTAGTTAAGGCTACTGAGCTTACAGATTTGATCCTGAGTGTTCCATAAGTGGAACATAAGCGCACAGCTAATTAGTAAACTGTTTTCACTAGGTTCAACACGAGATCAATAACTAACCAAGGTTTTTAAAGTAACATTTTAATGTATAATAAATTTATCGATCGTACCAATATAATTAAACTTCTTGGCACAAAAAGGGAAGTTACGTGCTTTCCTCTCTTGTCAGGTTCAACAAATCCTGATTCAGTCTTCTTAAATAACGCTGTGCGGATAGGTCTGTCATTAATATCAAGCGTAGACATAAAGAACGTTTTACACACCCTTATACGCTTCTGATTCACATCAAAGCAATAAGCCATATTCATACTCCTCAAGTTCTGAGTACTCGAATACCTGTACTTTGGTTTTATAGGCTCAGCATGTGCTACTATGAATTCTCTTTATCGTTGTAAAGAGGCGAGGTTCCAATAACCAGAAAAAATCTCAACCCGAGTCGTGTCGTTAATTTTTTTACTGCAGCCCAATCGGCATTTTTCTCCACAAGGTGGACCTATTTTCCTTGAAGGGAACTGTTTTTTTGTTTTTGATGCAGAAACCTAAGGTTTTCCAGAATTTCTTAGTAATTTGGCTTTTTTAGTATACATGATGTTGTACTTTCCTTTTTCCTTTCTTCCCAGCTGTTGCGCGTTCTGATGAATTGCTACTACTACTTTCACTCTTATTAGATATGGCATCACTGAAATTTGAGTTAGCATCTGAGTCGTCTGTCTATATTATTATTATCACTTTCAATACTGGAAATAATACGCTCATTGCCTCTTAATCTGGTTAGTCGCAAAGCAGTAGGATTAGTGGAATCATACGAGGCTTCATAATGATAATGTGAAACATTATTTTCTTCAGAAGTTCTTAATTCAGGAGATTGCTGAGTGAAAAATTGTGAACTTTCAGGCAATACTGGCACTTCAATTCCATCTTGCGAACAACGTGTAGATCGGAAAAAAAAAACTACTTAAAGGCAACTTACCAAGTTCAAGATACCTTTCTTCATTGTTCCCTTGAATGTTATCGCATTGGTCCATATTTACTTCAGGCTGAGATGCCAAGTTCGAATATTGGACAGATGAAGATGCATTTCCGTTATCACCTTGTTCACTATTGTAAGATTTAGTATTAAATTGGTTTCACAGCCACCAGACGAAAAATTGGACGACTGCTTCTCCTCATCGAGATGAGCTAAAGCGAGTTTAACAAAAACAGCACCGCGACTTTTATCCCACATTGTTACATTTCCTCGTTTGTAACATCAAAAGAGACACATTTAGAGTTATAACCAATAATTGTAGCTAACTTGATCTTCAAAAATGTCACAATTCAAAATAGGAAACGGAAGATATTTACACATGAATCTTCTAGACTGCCACAATTCAAAATCATTTGGAAGATTATCACCACTTGAATCATCAAAAAACGTCACAACTCGAAATAGCGCACTATTGAACCTCACGTTCACTATGAAGGTTAAATCACAACTGAAGATGTGGCACTTCTTGAGAAGGCCCTTTTGACATCTTATAAACATGAAAAACGACACAACTGCTACCTGGCGGCTGGATTTTCAGTGCACTATCTGGCACTTTAGGTGGTAGGTAAAGGCGTAAAAACCAAGCCGAATGGCAGCCATAACTCAAAAAACCTAATTTTTAAGTTATGGCACTTTTGAAGCAAGAGTGCGATTTGTTTCTTTAAAAGAGGGGTGGTAAATCTTATCTATTCTTTTTTTAATCCTCTGATGATGTTCAGTTTTTGTTTCATAGGGTGATAAGAATGGAATGGGATATATCTACCAAAACTTGATTTTTTCTTATACCAGTCAAGTTTGACTGTATTATTTTCAGAGCGTACAACCCTAGTATCCAAAAACGGAACAGTACAGTCAGTCTCCTTTTCAACAGTAAATACTAATTTATGATTGAAAGAATTATAAATATTAAAACAGTGTCCTGTACACTTCCGGCAGGTAAAGCTACTAGCAAATCATCTACATATTGGGGGAATTCAAATTCCACCTGTGAAATAACAAAATAAAGAAGTTTATTCACAACGACTTCGGTCAGAATTGGCGAAATAGCACTTCCCATTGAGACGCCTATTTTTTGTCCGTAAAATATACTATTGAAGGAGAAAAATGTATATTCATATAAAAAAGTAATGGTTAGTAGAAACTGTTCTTTAGGAATATTACATATCTCTTCTATTAATATGAAATGTTCATTTAATATCGATATAATAAGATCTAAAGTAATGTTAGTAAAAAGAGAAACTACATCGAAAGAAACAAGTACAAAACCCTCTAGCAAAACGAAGCCGTTAACCTTCTCTGCAAATTCGAAGGTATTTTTAATTCTGAATTTGCTAAAAGTAGCAAAAGCTGTTTCTAAAATAGAGGCTATATATTTAGCAAGTGGTTGTGTAGATGCTCCTACATAGGAAACAATTGGTCTCAGAGGTATATCAGGTTCATGTATTTTAGGTAGACTCTAATATTTGAGGCAAATCCCATTATAAGTGCGAGTAGTTACTTCATACCAAACCAATAAAAAATAATGATTTTTATGAAAAAATTAGTTTACAGTGACGTTGACGTTTTTCCCTTTCTGTCATTCCTGCTTTTTATATATTCCTAATTACTTTTTGTGTCTTTTTGTTATAAAATTAAAAAATTAAAAATTAAATGTGATAAATAATAAATAACCTCCAACAATAACATTCTCTTTCAAATACTTTAAATGACTTATGAGTCCCTTTGTTATAAAATTAAAGAATAAATATAATTAACCAAAATTTACTACATCCCTAACGTTAATGCTTTTTGGGTTTTTTGTCGACCTGATGATGATATAGACTACCAACAGTATCCGGTTCATACTCAAATAAAGGGTCTTCCATTTGGGACTTGACAACTTTGAAATTTCACTGTGAACGCACCCTTAAGCCAATCACCGAACTGTCAACGTCAAAACATTCAGTAAAGTCAACATTTTCATCATGGTGAAATACACGAACGAACAATGTTTACAAATAATTAAAATTTACTACCAAAATTTGGAGTCGGTGACTGCAACTTTAAGAGCGTTAACGCCAATTTTTGGTCGTAATTCTCGTCCCAGTAGACAAGCAATTCATAGTCTAGTGAAAAAATTTGAGTTAACATATTCGCTGCTGGATGTTCCCGTGCCAGTGAGACAACGGATTGGTCGATGTGGCCAGAATATTACTGCCGTTCAAGCGTCCATCTCAAACGAACCAAAACAGTCGATTTCACGGCGTTCTCAAGAATTGGGCATCGCTTAGACCACACTATGGCGAATTTTGCGAAAGGATCTTGGCCTGCACCCTTATAAGTTAAAGTTAACTCAAGAACTAAAGCCACTCGATCATACGAAGCGACGTACGTTCTCGAATTGGGCTCTAGAAATGTTGGAAGAAGATGACCAATTTCATCCCAAAATCATCTTTAGTGATGAAGCGCATTTTTGGATAAACGGCTTCGTCAACAAACAGAATATGCGTTATTGGTCAGGTGAAAACCCTCATGTGCTTGAAGAAACATCACTTCATCCACAAAAAATTACTGTTTGGTCCGGTTTTCATGCCAGTGGTGTCATTGGGCCGTTCTTTTTCGTTGATAAAAATAACCGTCACGCTACGGTCAATGGAGATCGCTACAGAGGCATGTTGTAACGTTATTTCTTTGATCAATTGCATGGGCTAGACATTAATGATATGTGGTATGGCGCCACAAGCAACAATCGGCTTACTGCAATCTAAATTCAGTGAACGTGTTATATCGAGAAATGGTCCAGTCGAATGGCCGCCTAGATCGTGTGATTTAACACCTCTAGACTTCTTTTTATGGGGGTACTTTAAATCATTGGTCTATGCTAACAAGCCTGCGTCGTTAGAGGAGCTCAGAGCCAATATTGAAAGAGAGATAGCGGCCGTTTCCGTCAAAATGTGTGGCCGAGTCATCGAAAATTGGGTTCAACGAATCGACCGCTACAAACGTGCCCGTGGTGGACATATGAATGAAGTCGAATTCCATACATAAATTTTCGAAATGTCTCAAATGGGTTGCGTTCTATTTCAAAAAAAATTTGTCAAGTCCTTAATGGAAGACCCGATATTACCAAATAAGTTAGTAAACTCGATGTCAAAATATTTAAAATGGAGTACCATTTCAACATCATAGTCTTTCTTGTGTTCTGTCTTAAAAAGTGTTTTTGAATAATGTCATTGACAACTTTTTATTTTTGATACCTGTGTAATTCTCTAAGTGTCCTTTTATCATGTTTTTTTGTGATCATACCTACTACCTGGCCAACAAAATGCAAATTTTATTGTTTTCACCAGAGATAAATTAATTGCTAAATTTTTGTAAGTAATTTCTCATACAACCTTATAATTATAGAATCACATTTCAAAAATGAACGTTTATTTCTCTGTACCTTGTTTGTTATCAGTGCCCTGTTACTGTCTTTCATCTGTCATATATATATATATATATATATATATATATATATATATATATATATATATATATATATATATATATATATATATATATATATATATATATATATATACATATATATATATATATATATATATATATATATATATATATATATATATATATATATATATATATATATATATGTATATATGTATATTTGTATATATATATATATATATATATATATATATATATATATATATATATATAATATATATATATATATATATATATATATATATATATATATATATATATATATTTATATATATATATATATATATATATATATATATATATATATATATATATATAATAAAATATTAACTGATTGATGTATCACAATTTTTTTATTGGTCACGCCTAAATAAAGGTTTTCCGTTTATATATTATAGATATATTACAGAGTTGCCTAGTTATACATTTGTTAATCACTTATGGTCATTGTCTCGAGTGATCGATCCTGGGATACAAAATTTTGCATAGTGATAAGATGGGGTACTAATGCACTGAGTTATATTTAATTTATATCATAAATTATTGACATTACGCCTATTTTGTATGAAATATTTTTCTTCTTGCGTATTAATATGTCCTATAAGTACCGCCTTTTCGGAAATCTGTCCCTAGTTCTTCTACCATTGACTTTGGCCATTTTTGCCAGTCTATTGTCGTCCATCCGATTTACGTGGTTGTTCCATTGTTTTCTTCTGGTTTTGGTCCATTTGAATATTTCTTGTAGATCTTTGCTGCGGATAGTTTTTTCTTGTATGCTTCTAATCACCTTTATCATCATCCCAAGTCAGACTAGCAATCTGCCTGGAAAAAAAATATAATAACTCACTCACCGACCCAGATTAACCTCGTATGCAATGTAATTTTTATTAAAAATTGTGAAAATTGAAACTTTATTTTAATTGCCAAAATTTCATGTACAAGAAACTCTTTATAAAACTTTTAGTATTCTTAATAACTAAACAGCCTTCCGAAGGTTCGGAGATATCCTAATTCCAAGAAGCAACAGGAGTCATAGTACTACCTTTTCCACTTAAATTTTACCCAAAACAACTATCAAAATCTTACTAAATAATTTATCAGATATTATGTTAGCGTATCATAACAATGAAAATGTACTCTTGTTTCATATTGAGTATATTGTTCCTTTTATTTTTTTTTCTCTATGGCAAGTTAATCAGCTAGAAGCAAAAACAAGTTTTGCAAATTGCTTCTCATCTATGTGCAACTATTTCCAAGGCAGTTAAATTTTCGTATTAATTTAGAGAGAAGTAAAGGCTTTTAGTGGAATTGCCCTTTAAGGAATGTATTTAATAATAATATAACGAATTACGTAATAAGAGTTGAAATCACATGCGTACTTACTTGCGTTGTGCCCGTACAAATCAAGATCTCATTGTACTAAGATTGATATCAAGCACGAAATGGGGTCGGATTTTCCAACACTAAATACGCTGTACAAATCCTTGATCCTGTCAAAGCTGAGATATTGTGACTTCATCTATGATGCTGCCAGTCACTCCGCCAAGAAGTCACTAAACTCCATACAAAACAGAGCTCTGAGACTGGTAACGAGAGCTTTTAGAACCTTTCCAATCCCCAGCCTCCAGTGTGTTTCTTCAATTCCTCCACTTCAACTAGATAGACAACTCTTCCCCATGAGATTTTATTCCTAGTGGATCCAAAAAAGATATCCAAAATCAAAATTAAATTTAACAAAAGTACACTGCCTCTCCCAAATGTTTCCACCAAGATCAATTCCCCACAGAATCAACAAATTTGTTACTCTGCACAATCTTTCCCCTCCAATTTTCAATTATCCTCTCTGGTGCACATTCCCACTTTGGAAATCTCCAGAACACAAAGTCGACTTCCACCTTCACTCTTCAAATACAAAGGATCAAAGCCACGCGGAACTTAAATCTAAATTTCTTGAATGGCTCAATTACTCGAAATTTTCATTATCTACACTGATGGATCAAAGACCAATAAAGGAGTTGGCGCTGCCACTGTTCACAAAAAACTTTACAGAGAGTTTCAAACTATCCCATTACAACTAAATCTTTACAGCAGAATTACCTGTCTTAAGGCAACCAGACATGCACCTCCATAGAAAACAAAAAGAATCTAATCATTTCGGATTCATTAAGTGCTCTCAAAGCCATTGAAGCCAATAATTTAAACTACGCTAACTTGAGACAAATTTCTGATATTGAATAGATTGCGAAATATAGGGAGAAAACCATTTCGTATCTCTGGATTCCTGGTCACATGGGAATAAGTGGCAATGACAGAGCTGATGAAGCAGCCAAAAAGGCTACATCAACTGGCACTTCTGCTCAACGGGAAAATCACACAAATGACTTAGTAAATCTCTTCACTTCAATTAGTAAAGATCTGTTTCAGCTGGAATAGGATCTGAAGGAAAATAACAACAAGCTTAGCTATCTAAAACCATTAGTCTCTCCACCCTTGCACATCCATAACTTGAGCAGGAAGGAAAACACAATTCTGAGAAGACTAGCTATAGGTCGTATCTACTCCACACACTTCCATATCTTGAAAAATGACCCCCAGCCTCAATGTCCCACTTGTAATACTCCAATAACAGTTAAACATTTTTTGGGGCTGATCATTTTGATAATATTAGAGGAAAGCATAATATCCCTTCACTTTAGTCCAAACGATTAATTCATATGAAGTAAAAAAGGATGAAATCCAAAAATTCCTCAAAGAACTCGATATAAACATATAAAACAAATAAGGGTGCCAATCATTACCTGCGTTGTGTTGAAGATGTTTTAGCCTGTAAGTTGGGATAATTTATCTGCTCATTTCATTTAAACGAAAACAAATCTCATTCACTTTCAGTTGGCCCAAGTAAGATCTCAATGGGCCATAGTGAGCAGGGCTTAATTAAGAATAACTGAATTTTTACGGAAGGAAGAAAATAGAACTCTCTTCTATATTAATTTTAGGATATGTTGTAATTGACTATATTTTGGAACTTTTACAATAAAAAAATTTTCGTCGGTAAGATAAAAACAGCGATAAAACTTAAAAAAAAAACATGTAAATGAGTTGATATTTTTAATTTGGTTAATAAAGCAGTAAACAGTGACAGATCAAATTAATTTTGTTCCAGGGATTCGCCATGTGGACCCTCAAGGTTACCCTGTAGATTATGGTCTACCTAAAATGCCTTGCAGAACTTCCTGCAACGAAGCGTATTACCGAACTTTACCTTGTAATAGAATGAAGCGACATTCAGCCGCTAACCCAATGAAAAGATATTCCAGAGAAGTTGAATTCCTTTCCAGGAGTATGGATTCGCCATATGATCACTATCATACTACAGATGTAAGGTAAGTTTAAGTGAAACACTATTATCCACCTTCCTAGGGTGTTAGTACGTAAATAAGTACAACTTAATTTCCTTTGGAACTGGCCCATATTTTTTTTAGATGCTTCAAGAAAAACCTCGAATTAGTAAGTCGACTTGGTTTCATCTACATTAGATTCTATATACAAAAACCGGTCAAGTGCAAGTTGAACTTGCACAATTAGTGTTCCGTACGTTGATTGTTTTTAAAATAAAAAATTTTGTTAGGGTGGTATAAAATGATCAGTGACTTCACAAAACACACCCCAAATGAGTTTTCAACAAAGTTTGTTTCCAATCTTTACTGAAAACTGGTGACCTTGAAATTTTGGTTTTTTTATATACCAGATAAATTATTAAAGGTAATGATGATTTTCGTTCAATCTATACCTCGTGGAGAATATTCCAGAATCTTTTCAAAATTTTTTGATCAGTACTTTTCGAGATAATGTAGGGGACAGCGATTTTTCACGATTTTTTAAAAGTAATACGAAGAAAAGTGCGCGCAAGTATTACATTATATATAAATTTTTTACTCGTGTTTTCACAAGCTTTCATTTGACACCACACTTGATGACCTAGTAAAAAAATTTTTTTTCACTTCCGATTTCACCCCCTCAAAACGAATCCCTTAAGTCAAAATTTATGTTACGGTGATATAAAATGATCAGTGACTTCACAAAATACACCCCAAATAAGTTTTCAACAAAGTTTATTTCCAAACTTTACTGAAAATTGATGACCTTGAAATTTCTGTTTTTTTTATTTACCAGATAAATTATTACAGGTAATGCACTCGTGATAATTTTCGTTCAATCTACACTCCGTGGAGAATATTCCAGAGTTTTTTTAAAATTTTTTGATAAGTACTTTCCGAGATAAGGCGGGTGGACAGCGATTTTTCGCGATTTTTTAAAAATAATACAAAGAAAAGTGCGTGCAAGTATTACATTATATATATATATATATATATATATATATATATATATATATATATATATATATATATATATATATATATATATATATATATTTTTTTACTCGTGTTTTCACAAGCTTTCATTTGACACCACACTCGATTACCTAGTAAAAAATTTTTTTTTTCACTTTCGATTTCACCCCCCAAAATTAACCCCTTAAGTCAAAATTTAACTTTCAAAACTACATGGCTCTGATGAGGCCATCAATTCCTATATTACTACCAAATTTCAACTTTCTGTGACAAATAGTTTCGGAGAAAATCGGGTGTGACAGACGGACAGACAGACGGACAGACGGAGAGACGGACAGACACCGAAGTGATATTATAAGTGTTCCGTACGGAACACTAAAAATCAGGAATATTTTGAATATACTATTTGTGGTTCTAAAATTGGGAAACCGTTTGACTATACAGACTATAAGATCACAGGATTGCTTACTAATGTTCTAATTTGTCAGTGGGTAGTAAAAAAAATTCACCTGCTTTGATTTCCATTGCAATTTTTATCTTTTCTTTTCATTAATTAATTTATTCATTTTTCTAAAAAAGGCAAATTCATTTATATTTTCATTTAAAGACTTTTTTAATTCATGCGCTACAAATATCTTTTTGAGTACGTTTAGATGAACTAACTTATTAACTTATGTAGTTTTAACAAATAATACTGAAAATGACTTGAGATTAACATCTAATATACAACGGGTAAACTGAACTAAAATTATATTTTAGTAACTGGCAAATAGACAGGGTTGTTTTTGAAATTTGTTCATAACAAACCTTTTTTCATAACAATTTTCTTTTTCCTTCTTATATTTTTATTTTTACTATTTTCCGAATATAAATACTGACCACCAACTTTCAGACTATTTCCCCTAAATAACATCCTAACAGCCCTGCAACCGAAGTTTTCTTTATACAATGTATCGGATTCAATCCACCGTCTCCCTTGGCACATTTTTTATTTACGTATGGCAGGACCATATTGTTGACGAAATATGTATATAGATAAAACTGCTGAACGTTCGTCCAATTGAAAAAAGGTTGCTTGAAGCAGAAAGCATGATACCATAATACTAATAACCGGTCAAGTGCAAGTTGAACTTGCACAATTAGTGTTCCGTACGTTGATTGCTTTTAAAATAAAAAAAATGTTGTTACGGTGGTATAAAATGATCCGTGACTTCACAAAGCACACCCCAAATGAGTTTTCAACAAAGTTTGTTTCCAATCTGTACTGAAAACTAATGACCTTAAAAGTTTTGTTTTTTTTATATACCAGATAAATTATTAAAGGTAATGTATTCGTGATAAATTTTGTTCAATCTACACCCCGTGGAGAATATTCCAAAATTTTTTCAAAATTTTTTGATCAGTACTTTTCGAGATAAGGTGGGTGGACTGCGATTTTTCGCGATTTTTTAAAAATAATACAAAGAAAAACGTGTGCAAGTATTACATTATATATATGTTTTTTACTGGTCTTTTCACAAGCTTTCATTTGACACCACACTCGATGACCTACTAAAAAAATTTTTTTTTTCACTTCCGATTTCACCCCTCCAAAAGTAACTCCTTAAGTCAAAATTTGACTTTCAAAATTACTCGGCTTTGATGAGGCTATCAATTCCTATATTATTACCAAATTTCCACTTTCTACGACAAATAGTTTCGGAGAAAATCGGGTGTGACAGACAGACAGACGGATAGACAGACACCGAAGTCATCTTATAAGTGTTCCGTACGGTATATTAAAAACAATGTCCTTGTAGTTTTTAAGTAGGATGCATATCTAAAGCCCAACTAAATGGTACAAGAAATGGCTCTATGATTACACAGCCCCACAAAAAAAAAGTGGGGTATACTTTTGATGCGATATATCAGATCCGTAGTATTTTTGCCCGCTGATCACGAATCTGACGTCAGAATATCGCCATCACATCTCAATTTCTTTCTAACCTCAAAAAATAGGTAAAAATTAGTAAAAATTAAGAAAAATATACGCCTAAAAATATTGATTCAAGCTTTTTCATGAATCCAAAGATGTTTTAATATGTATTCGGACACGCTAAGCTAATATTCATCGGTTGGATTAAGCCATACAGTTCTGTTTTCTTTCTAACTTCAATAAATCAGACAGATATAGTGCTTCTCGAATGCAAAAACGAATTCAAATTAAAATTCAACCGATTCTTACCAAATATGGTACACGGGGGTTTTTTGGGTTGCTGATCATGAATCTGAGGTCGGATTTGCAAAATTCAAAATGGCGGATCCAAGATGGCGGACAAAATTTTTGAAAACCAACCACCTACCAAATTTGGTATACAGTTGGGGAATCCTCAAACCTGATACTCTTAAACCCTAAACCCTGACACCTTAGACTCCCACACCCTGTAACCTCAAAAAATAGACCTCAATAACCCTGTAACTTTAAAAATGAGACCCAATGAATTCAAAACCAGGACTTTTAAACCATATACTCTCAAATAGTAGACCCTTAAGCCCTAGAATTGCGAAGGTTAGACCCGCGCCTAACTTTCCTTTTTTTGGCTGTATCTTGTTCTTTTTTCCGCGAATGACCTATTCAAAGGCTTTCTGCCCAAACGCTTTTGAGGACTTGTTTCTCTTTTTAGCGACCAGCAATAGTCTGCTAGCATATGGTCATCCCATCGTCCTTTATACCGATTTTCTATGATTTTCAGATCTTGGTGAAAACGTTCCCCTTGATCCTCACTGTAGTCACCAAGATTATCTGGGAAATCATCGATGTGGTAGTCCAGGAAATGTAATTTTAGATTCATTAAGCAACCTAATGTTTGAAAATTTTTTACCATTTTCTCGACTATTTCTTTGTACTTAGGACTTTTATTATTTCCCAAAAAGTTTGTTGTGACTTCTTTAAAACTAAGCCAAGCAGCTTTTTCAACTTTATTCATTTTAGTAACAAATAATGAATCTTGAAACAATTTTCTTATTTGTGGCCCGTCAAATACGCCTGCCTTAATTTTAGCTTCAGAAAATTTCGGAAATTTTTTTTACAAATATTTGAAACATGGGCCGTTTGTATCTAATGCTCTCGAGAATTGCTTCATGTCCAAGCTTAATGTGAAGCGGGGGAATAAGAACTTTTCCTGGATCTACCAATGGTGGAAACAATACATTATTTTCACCAGGAGTGAACGATTCTCTTGTTGGCCAAATTTTTTTCTTATAATGACGTTCCCTGTCTCTGCTATTCCACAGATATTTATAACAGGGATAAAGTGTAAAACCTGACTGTTGGCCAAGCAATATTGTTACAATTTTGAGATCTCCACAAATTTTCCAGTTATGATCAGCATATTTTATTTTTATCAAGAGCTGCTTCATTTTTTCATATTGCTCTTCCATAACTGTGAAATGAGCAATCGGAATGGGAGCGTAAACGTTGGTATTATGCAGCAAAACTGCCTTAATGCTCCGTTTAGAAGAATCAATGAACAGTCTCCATTCTTCAGGATCGAATGAGTTAATTTGAAATTCATCCATTAGACCTTTTACATCGGTACAATATGAAAGTGGCAATTCCTCGTCCATTGTGAAATATTTTCGAAATTCTTCATCTCTGTTTCTATAATAAGAAATCGTAGCTTCTGGCTTAAGTAAATGTCTTTTCTTTAAAAAGGAAGCAAGATGCTCTGAACCATTTTTGGATAAGCCTAAATCTCTGACTAGATCACTAAGTTCTGACTGTGATACGAGTATTGGTTCTGGTTTACGGTTGTATGGTAGAAATTCTTTATCTGTGTCACTAGTATATGATAGGTTGTCACTAGAACATTTATTAGTAACAGTGTTTGAATCTTTTTCGACAGTCTCAATGTTTTCGGCATGAACTGATAAGGTGAAATCATTTGTTTCCATAACATCAGCTTCAAGTGGTTCAGGAGGCGGAATTAGTTTAGTTGGTCTTGTTACTGTCGAAACATCGTTATAAGTAATAGTGCTTTTATTTTTTCGGTTATGCCTAGATCAACATTCATACAAAAGTAGCAATCATTTTCACTGTATGGTCTATTCCATATTGCTGGTCTGGAATATTTAATCGCCTTCTTATTGATGTACAACATTATTTTGCAAGAACTGCAAATGATGTGGGGAACCCAATCTGTATCCTGGTGCTGTATTTCAATGTTAAAACAATCCTTATATAAGGTTTTAATCTTATCCGTTATCGGTGACCCCATTTTACTCAATACGTGTTGACAGCAAATATAACAAAATGAATCACTGTTTTTATCGCACTTATGAAAAGTCCTTGTACCGTGAGACCGTTTTCTTGTAGCATTATACTCTACATGAGCCAAGTCACCCACACATGAAGAGCTACGGTCGCTGGATGACGACGGCTGCTTGCCCGCTTTCCCACCCTGACCAACCGCCGATACTGGGTTTCCGAGTCCCTGCAGCGTAATTCTCTTTCTTCTACCTGCCATGACGGCATCTAAGCCGTTATCCAGGGACTCCGCCGGCTAGTGGAGTAACACCGTTGCCCACCGTCACCACGTGGAGGTGCCCTGGATGCAGGTAGAAGAATAAAAATCGACCGATGAATTTTCTCGGCGTTCAAAATGGCGCGAAAACATCTGCCATCTTGAATTTTGCAAATCCAACCTCAGATTCGTGATCAGCGACCCAAAAAATCCCCGTGTACCAAATTTGGTAAGGATCAGTTGAATTTTAATTTGAATTCGTTTTTGCATTCGAGAAGCACTATATATGTCTGATTTATTGAGGTTAGAAAGAAAACAGAACTGTATGGCTCAATCCAACCGATGAATATTAGCTTAGCGTGTCCGAGTACATATTAATATATCTTTGGATTCATGAAAAAGCTTGAATCAATTTTTTAGGAGTATATTTTTCTTAATTTTTACTAATTTTTACATATTTTTTGAGGTTAGAAAAAAATTGAGATGTGATGGCGATATTCTGACGTCAGATTCGTGATCAGCGGGCAAAAATACTACGGATCTGATATATCGCATTAAAAGTATACCCCACTTTTTTTTTGTGGGGCTGTGTTATATACATATATATATATATATATATATATATATATATATATATATATATATATATATATATATGTATATATATATATATATATATATATATATATATATATATATATATATATATATATATATATTAACGACTGCCTGCGACTTCGTTTGCGTACAAAGGTTGCTTTTTTCAAGTTTTTTTTTTTTTTTATTTTGGCACCTATGTTAATTGGCTCGAGCTTGTCTGTATATTATGTTTAATGTTTTATTTATTTTATTTATATTGGTTTTCAGGAGTTCCGACTCTTGATAATACCACATATAATTCGCATGAGAAAAACATTCCATTTTGAAAACGATTCCCATGAGTTAGAAAGTTTGTCCCTAGGACTTGTTTATTGTGAGAGCAAACGCTACTTTCATCTGAAATTTCAACCGCTTAAAATGAATCGGTTGATCAGTTGGGATCATAGGAATATGAGGAATAGACGCTGTTGTTCTTATATTTTGCCTGTAAAGCCTCTGTGAGCGTTCAGAGCTAAACTCTCCAATTCGACGTATTCTAGCAGCCATCGCCTCGTCATCAGACAAAATATTATGTACCAAATCAACAAATTATATCTTAAACTTCAAGTCCGTAATCATCACATTCACTCTCTAACTAAATATGAGTTTACCAAGTACCAGTTTTCACAGATTTCAGTAACTCAATTGGCTCCCAGGTATTTTATTAGTCACTAAAATAAGTTGCAAGTAGATAGCTTTGCTGCATCAATTAAAAAGTTGGTAAGAAGAACCATAACAGGTATAGGTCAATAATGAATTGTAGCGTACACCACAATAATAAAAAATATTACTAAGTTGGTTTAATTAAGTAATCTGTAATAAACACTATTCGTTACTAAATTTCCGGCAAAGTTCGTAAAACATTTAGGATATTTTTGCTTTACCAATTTGCCATATTTCTCGAAAAACATTTTTTATGCAACATGTTTCACGATATAAGCAAGATATCTCCATAATTAACCGGTTTAACATTTATTTTCATCTCGTCTTGACAAGTTGTTTTTTTTTCGTTTATGTATTACAATGTTCGGTTCGGCAAAATTTGCTGGCAATATAATAAATTTTCTAAAAAATGTAAATCAATGAAAATTTTCAACTATGTTCAAATTTCTAAACAAATTTTTTTTTTGGTTCTCCAATCGATTGGAGTTTCTAACCATGTCCATATATTAAACTTTTTTGTAACACTCTTTGTATATATATATATATATATATATATATATATATATATATATATATATATATATATATATATATATATATTTAAGATAGGTTTTTCCAATAATATCATAATCAGGAAGAATTAATGATTTAACTTAATCCTACATAGGTACGACCTAATCTATTTACAATAAATTACAATTGCAATCGTGTTTTAAGAATCATTATGCTTAGGAACTGACTATTAATATAAACCTCAAGGTAACATTCTTGGGACACAGTTGTTAAATACAAGCTGTGTATACTTTAAACATTAAGATAATACTCATAATTTATGTTGTTTAGTTTGGAGCATATGGCCAGGTATATATTTATTTGTTTCTGCAAAATACACTATCAAAATTTACATGCACATAAATTCGATACAAGCTTATAATTTAAACCATTAGTTGCGCCAGCTACTATTAGAGTTGTCTCTTATAGCCGTTCCAATTTATTTTCTTTATGGGAAACAAATTTAAACAGTAATTTAATGGTTTCAACTAATTAAGCGTTATTATTAAGTATGTTTTGGTGAATTAAAATGTTCTAGATTTTAATAAAAATCCTTAGATTTTTAAGTACAAAATTATGCAATTAACAGGACAATATAATTATAAAATTAAAATCATACATAGCAAATCTTGCAACTTTTATCAGTACTATGAATTATAATAAAACCAAAATGTTCACAATACCTTCAGTTTCGCCCAACACATTACCTTTGACAGAAACCAGCAAGTTTGAGCTGACTTCTTTAACTTCTGGCATTAATTATTAAAAGCATCCGTCATGACCATCCTTTTTACATTACCAGATTGGTCTACTCTTTTTAATATCTTCGGGAAAGAAATATCCAAGGCTGATCAATATACATATAAATATATATATATATATATATATATATATATATATATATATATATATATATATATATATATATATATATATATATATATATATAAATTATAAATCATATTATACATATCAAAATTTACAGAAAATGTTATCCATAATCTGAAGCAAATAACACAAGGCAAAATAAAACAATCAAGCTCTAATGAACTATGGACAAAAACGGAGATAGTCATTGAATCAGCCGCGTCAACTTGCAACGATATGAAATCGAAACCGAAAAAAATCGTCTCTATCATCTTGGCAACAAATATGTAGCCAAAACTTTTGAAAAAATAGAACAACACTCACAGAAACATGAAACTATAGATTTATTTCAAATTCTCATGGGAAGAGCCAACAATTCTCAGGAGTGAGGTGAAATCAGCTATGAAAAACGCAAAAATCTTAAGTTCACAGGGGTGGATGGCATTGTGGCTCAAAATGCTTTAAGAGACCGGTGTTAACTTAATCCACGAAATATTCAATAAGATCTGGAATGGCCTAAAGAATGGACACAATCGATATATATATATATATATATATATATATATATATATATATATATATATATATATATATATATATATAAAACGATTCACAAGAAAGGCTCACGAGACGTCTGTGAAAATTACCGAACTATCTCTCTTATATGTCATGCAAGCGAAATTATGCTCCACATCATCCAAAAACGATTGAAACCAGTTCTCTTGCCTCAGATTCCCCCACAAAAGGCAGGTTTGTTGTAAGGTAGTTGTAAGTAGAGGCAATGGCAAGCCTAAGCAAAGTATGGAAAGATCATAGAATAAATTCCCTATAGACACATACGGAGCCGAAACATGGACTATTAATGCGGCATGCCGTAAAATAATAGAGGCTTTCGAAACTACATGCTATAGGCCGATGCTCAGAATTTCCTGGACAACTTATACGACAAATGCGTCTATTTTGAGTGATCTTAATATCCAAAATAGTGACCGGCGGTTACCATCGATTCAGAAAAGAATAGCATCATTTTTTGGTCACATAATAAAGAGGAATGGCATGGAAAAGCAGCTGATCCAGGGGAAGACCGTCGATAGAAGAAAAATAGGTAGGTCTCTCAACAGATACATCGATTAGATCATATTTACAATGCACTTGGAGTGGCCGGAGAAGATGAGAAGTGTAGAATATAGAGAAGCCTGGAGCGCTGTTGTAAATTCTATGTAACAATGCAATAAAGGTCACAACGCTCGGAGTCGAGCAACGACGCGATATATTAAAATATACGTATATATATATATATATATATATATATATATATATATATATATATATATATATACATATATATAAATATATATATATATATATATATATATATATATATATATATATATATATATATATATATATATATATATATATATATATATATATATATATATATATATATATATATATATATATATATATATATATATATATATATATATATATATATATATATATATATATATATATATATATATATATATACAGTTAGTCCAAAAGTCTCCATACACCACCTGCTTTCTTCACTATTTTTATGTTATGTTTAACTAATTAATTGGAACTATGAGAAGACATGTTTATATTAATATTTGACACTTAACAAACGAGGATTAGTATTAAAAACAACTACGGAAGATTTTATTTAAAAGTTACATAATTGTTATAAAAATGTAAACAAAATATGTCAAAAAAGTCTCCATACACTTAACAATTACCAATAATGGTTTGACAGAGTTTAACGGAAAATAACAATTTCGTCTAAACTAATATTTAGCGTCTTTCTTGCAACCAGCTTTTTAGTAACTTCTGCTGGCTTGTTCTTCCATTCTTCTCTATTTGAAACATTATTTTTGCGAACTCGCCGTTTAAGTTCCTCCCATAAATGCTCGATGGGATTAACATCGGTTGATTGCAGAGATGTATGAAGCTGCTATCTCAAATTATGGATCATCCATTCTCGCACCAAGTTTGCGGTATGTTTCGAATCATTGTCTTGCTGGAAAATATATCTTTTTCCGAGTGCTAATTTTTGGACACTTTCTCTTAAAATGTTCAGATAAACATGCTGATCCATGGTACCATTAATGTAAATTTCCAACCCCTCCAGCTGACATGCAACCCCAAAGCAGAAGACTGCCACACCCTTGTTCCACCGTGGAACAAATGTTTTTAATATCGAATGCGATATTCTTCTTTCTCCAAACTTTAGTTCTGTCAGACCCAAAAAGTTTAATTTTAGTTTCATCACTAAAGATTACGGATTACCAAAATTCAGGAGGTTTAGTAACGTATTCTCTAGCAAAAGCTAACCGCTTTTTGCGATTAGCTTCCGAAATTAACGGCTTCTTTCTGGCTGCAAATCCCTTATAATCTGCTTTGTGTAAATAATTTCTCACTGTTTGTGAACAAACATTGTTCGAAAATAGTTCCCGTACTTCTTTTTTAATTTTGGTGCACTTTTCTTGTGATCTATTTGTTTAACAAGACTGGCGTCTTTACGTAGAGTCAGTTTCTTGGGGCGACCGGAGCGTGGTTGAATTTTATAGGAATCCATTGATTTATGCTGGTTTACAATGTACTGAATAGTAGCATGCGACTCTTAACAATTTTTCCTATATTTCTGTACGATTTACTGTAAATATTTTTAGACAATTTTAAATTTTAACGTATAATTGTGAAAGTGTTTTTTAGAAAGCGAGTTTAATGTAAAAAATTTTTTTAGTAAAGAAAAACTTGATAAAGCACAACAAAATATGCGAAACGTTGTAACAAATAGTAAATTTTGTTTTAAATGGCAACAGAAACCCAAGAAAAAAAAATATTCCCTAATGTAAAAAATGATTGAAGAAAAATAAAAAAGAAAATCATATATACATATATATACGTTTATATATATATATATATATATATATATATATATATATATATATATATATATATATATATATATATATGTATACAGTCCCTGGCCAAATTATTAGACGCACTGTATTTTTTTTTAGTAATTTTATGTTTCTTAAGAGTTTTTATGCAATAATGGTATATTTAAACTACAATATTATTGATTTTTATTTAAAAGAATTGTTGTAGACTACATATTTGTATTTATTTTTAACATATGGCAACACTGTGTTGACAAAGTGATACATGAACGTAAACAAGTACAAACCTGTATCAGTCGCGATCGGAATCGAGTCAGGTACGGACGTGTTTCTGTGGCTTTACGAACTGTGATTGTTTGTTTAACAGTTTTATACTACTCAGTTATTAGTTTATTTTGTATGTAGTGTTTTAAAAAACTATTTTCGTTATGGGTAGAAAAGGCGATCTTTCACCACGTAAAAAAGCTGAAGTGAAGGCCCTTGTGATTGCGAAAACATTTACAAACCGAGAAATATCACGAAGATTGGAGGTTTCTGAAGCTAGTGTACGACGCATAAAAAAGAAAATTGAGTCAGGGAAGGAATTAAGCCCGAAAAGAAAGAAAAGATGCGGTAGAAAACCAATTTTCACTCCACGGTCAGAGAGACGTTTGAAGAAAATTTGTGTAGAAAACAGATTTGCTACCACAAAGGTAATAAAATCACAACTCCAGGATGCTAGCGTAAATGCTTCTGAGCGCACTGTTCGAAGAAAATTGAAAGAATTAGATTTTAAGGCCTGTCGCCCTGCCAGGAAGCCCAAGTTAACAGCTGCAATGAAAGCAAAGCGCCTGAGGTGGGCCAAACAATGGCAAGACAAAGATGTGGACTTCTGGAGATCGGTAAGATACAGCAATTTAATCAATAATTGATACATTATTATCATTTTCAGTTAAATAAAGCAAATAAACATGGAAGTTTATATATTTTTTCCTATTTTTGACAGGTCTGCTTCAGTGACGAAAGCACATTCGAAATTTTGCAGAATAAAGCTCAGTATGTGCGTCGTCGTCATGGAGAAAAGTTTCATCCTGATTGTGTCGTCCCGACGGTTAAACATCCCACCAAAGTGATGATTTGGTCAGTCATCAGCGGCAAGGGCACTGGACGTCTGTACGTCGTCAAAGGAATAATGAGGCAAGATCAGTACAAAGAAGTATTACAAAATCGGTTGATTCCGCAGCTCAGAGAATGGTTTCCAAATGGGGAACCATTCACTTTCATGCAAGATGGAGCTCCCTGCCACACTGCTCGGTCTGTTAAAGCTTTTTTGGCAGAAAAAAATATCCCTCTGTTGGATTGGCCGGGTAATAGCTCTGATATGAAAATGTGTGGGAGCTGATGAAAAGAGAAGTGGCTAAAGATGTGATTACCAACAAAACCCAGCTCCTAGAAAAGATTATTCATGTGTGGAATCATCATCCTCAAATGCAGGAGACAGTACAATCTTGCATTGATAGCATGCCGCGCAGAATTAAAGCTTTGATAGCGGCTAAAGGTGGCTCAACTAAATATATGACTTTTACTAACATTAATTTTACTTTTCTTTAAAACTTAATAAACTTATGCTTTTCTAAATTAATGCTGTTTTATTTATGTCAAATAAATAGGTAATTGATTGGATAATATAAAAATAAAAAACAAATCAATTTAAAATAATAAAACGGTACAATATCACTCGGTAATTAATATTTTACATGAAATCTTGCAGTGCGTCTAATAATTTGGCCAGGGACTGTACTTATATATATCCATATATCCTTCAGGTAAACAAAACTGTCATCACAGCATCGTAGGCAGCTGATTACAGCGCCATATTGAATGCTGGAGGATAGCCACCCGGCCAAAACCTAATCCTTCTCTGAATACAGTAGATCCCTTTACTGGTCAGTTCACACTTTAGGATTCCTGTCTCCAGTAGACAAAGAAAAATCAAATACTAAATTCTTCATTACTATAAACATCTCGTAGGGAAGGCTCAACTAAAGAGTCTACCATGAAGAAAACCGTTGAACTCTTGGCAAATTATCCTTCATACTCGACAAGTTCATTATATCTCCAAACCCCCAAATATCTAAAGCGTCTTGTGAAATAAGATCAGATCGTTTAGATTATATTATGTATAGAAAAGGTCTTGACCTAGCTGAGATGTCAATAAATGAAACTAAGACTTCATAGCAATTCAAATACGTGTAATAACCTATCGAGAAATATAAGAATAGATGTTTAAATCCATAATTTAGACGAAGAACTGTGTCCATATGTAACGTAACGTTATATCAAAAATAAGAAAACCTAATCGATGATACTATTTTACTTAAATATTATTCCAGATTGATTTAAAAATATTATTTTTATTTCTAGACTATCTTCAGAAACATTTTATTGATATTGAGATTTTGTCAGAATTTTGTTTTAATCAATACTTTATCGCGATATTTTGAAATAGCCGCAGGGTAACTTGAAATACTTGGATTTTCTCCCCTTCCTTACAAACTTCTTTCAACCTATATAATAACTTTTAAATCTATTTTTGAATTTAAATAACCTAAATAATGAGAAACCTTAATATTTTAAATTCAACTTGGAGAAGTAAAGCAGAAAATATCTTTTGATGAAATATTTATTATTTTATAATTTTCTTTTCTCAAAAAGATTTAATTAAATATTACTTTTTTGAAAAAACCTTATTTGCACAAAAATTAAATTTGCTTTTTAAAAAATTGTGCTTTATCTTAAGATATATAGTAAGAAATATAGAACACGTAGGGCGAAAAGTCTTTGAAGCTACTTAAAACACATTTTTTTTTTGCAAAATTCGAGTCTATTCATCAATAGAGTCTCCTTCAAAAGCGATATACTCAGTTGTTCTATACATTTCTTGTAGAAGGATTTGTCTTTGCCTTCAAAATAGGTCTCAGTTTCGGCGATATCTTCTTCATTGAAGCCAAATCTCTTTCCCGCGAACATTTTTTTGAAGTCTGCAAATAGAGAATAGTCGCCGGGGGCCAAATCTAGAGAATAGGGTGGATGAGGAATCAATTCGAACTTCAATTCATACAATTTTGTCATCGTAACCATTGACTAGTGACACGGTGCATTGTCTTGATGAAAGAGCACCTTTTTCTTGTTTATTTGGGGCCGTTTCTTTGCGGTTTCTGCCTTCAAACGCATCAATAACTTTATTTAATATTCGCTATTGATGGTTTTTCCCTTCGCAGTATAGTCGATGAAAATTATTCCATGCGCATCCCAAAATACAGAAGCCAAAATCTTTCCAGTCGACTGTTGTGTCTTTGATCGCCTCGGGCTGCTTTCACCGACTGCTGTTCACTCAGCTGACTGCGATTTGATTCCGGTGTATACTGGTGGATCCATGTTTCATCCGTTGTCACATATCGCATAAAAAAATAGTTTCTTTTGTGCCTAAACAGGTCCAAACAGCGCACAGAATCATCAACACGTTGTTGTTTTTGGTCCACTGTGAGCAAACACAGTACCCATTTCGAACAGAGTTTTCTCATACCCAAATGTTCATGCAAAATATGACCAACACGTTATTTTGATATCTTTAGGGTGTCAGCAATCTCACGCAATTTCACCTTCCGGTCATCCGTTGTTTAACTTTGTGAATTTTTTTGATGTTTTCTGTTGTAACCAACTCATTTGGGCGTCCAGAGCCTTCCGCATCTTTTTTATCTATACAACCATATTTAAATTCAGAATACCAGCAAATGATGAGCGATTTTCCAGGGGCAGAGTTCTCGTAACACTTATTAAGCAGTTGCTTTGCTTGAACCGTATTTTTTAATAAATTTTTTTATTTTAAAAACCATCAAAAAACAGTGTTTAGTCAACACACGAAATTCAATGTTTTCCATTGTTTTGAAGATATCAAGAGTCGCGTCACTTTTGGTATTTCCTAAAAACCATATGGAATGTCTGAAAAGGCCGACATCTATGTGTCAGACCAAAAACTTTTCAGCCTACGTCCTATTTATTATCCCTATCTCACGCCTATGACTAATGTTGTCACATATAGATTTCTTCCTTAGAGTAACCTGATTTGTGGGTAAAAATTATTTTATTAATTAACGGTATTTTCAAGTTAAAAATACAAAAAACTGGTGGTAATATAATAATAATAATAATTAATATTTACCCAAAGCATATTCCTATTTCAACCAAATATTCATAAAAAATATTCGAGATGATAGTTATTCCATTTTTGTTAAGTTTAACAAGTAATTTCTTATTATTAAAAAAAGAACTGTCAAGCCAAAGTTGGACTTCTGCAATTAGTGTTCCGTACGACTTTTAAGATAAAGGAGTATGGAGATATAAAATAATCAGTGATTTTACAAAACACATTCCAAATGAGTTTTCGACAAAGTTTGTTTCCGATATATATTCTTATATACCAAATAATTTAATCAAAGGTAATGGTAGTAATTTTCAATTAGTTTACGCCTTACGGAAAACATTTTTTTGAAACTGTTTGATTGGCACTCTTAGGGGATAATGAATTTTGACGGTTTTTGTTAAAATAATATAAAGAAATATTTTAGCAAGTATTACATCATATATAAATATTTTGATCTTGTTTTACACAAGCTTTCACTTTATACTCTACACGGTCCTTAAAAGAATTTTTTTTTTACTTCCGATTTCATCCCCAATACTAACTCCCTTAAGTCAAAATTTAACTTTCAAAACTAGACGACTATGACTGGTCTATCAATTCATATATTTGTGACAAATTTCAACTTTCTATGTCAAATAGTTTTGGAGAAAATCTGAGTGTAGCAGCCAGACAGACAGACGGACGGACAGATGGACGGACACCAAAGTAATCCCATAAATGTTCCGTACGGAATATTAAAAATTACCTAGAAATACGATCATTGTTCACAAAACATATTTTTATAATAGATTGCGATAAGTATTCTTCGTAGAATGATTGAATGAAGAAGAACAAATTTAGGACGCTTATGATTTCAAATTAAAAAAAAAAAACAACTTTATGGAAATGAGAAAAACGGTATTAACGTAAAGTACATGTAGATTCTCACACTCTATTAACAAGCACTAAAAGCATTTCTTGTGTTAATAAACTATTGTTCTTAAGGACACATCAACACAAAAAAGCAACCAAATCAAAGGCGTTATTACTCCTGAACGACGTATGGTTTTACGAATTCCGTAAATATACTATTCATAATGAGCGAGGCAGCGAACAGTTAAAGTATCGATAGTGTAAAAATAAAATTTGCATTTAAATTTTCGTTTATATTAGCATGTAAACAAATTTCGCATTAGCCAAAATAAAAAATTAACAACTACAAAAATGATTTTGAAATGCAGTGAACCTAAATTATAATAACAGGCTGGAGACTCAAGCTAATTAATGACCGGAATGATAATGAATTTTTAGCGGCAAACATAACTACCTTCTTTGTAAATGAAAAATATAGAAATATTCTATATTTGTCTACACAGTGAATCAGCTGTGCTTCAGTATTGGATATGTTGGAACTGTTTACGGGAATATTAAAAAAATGCACAGATAGTGAAATATGTTAGTAAATATGTCTGCATTTAAAAGCATGAGTGTCATAGACTGACGTATTCATTACCAAGATTTGGTATAAGATTATTGAATTAAGGAAAAAGTGGTGACATTAATCATTTACTGAAAATTATAAAACATGGTTTAAAAAAATATAGTTCAAGCATATAATTATCACAACCACAAACGAGTCTTCCAAAATTGTCTAAAGGAATTACTTGCACTATTTAATAATATATACTACTAAGCTATAAGCTAAAAAGTATCTTGATTATTTGGGTTAAATATATATTCTGTATTTAACTTTCACATTTGATAGATATATAGTTCAAAAATTATTATGTTAAATTTGCTTACACCTAACCCAAGCTGTTCAGGTATAACTATTTGCCGGTCTATCTCAACATATCATCTAAATCTAATTATCTATATACCTCTAAAAAGTTTTGGTTTTTTAAAAACAAAAAACGATAGAAATGAAACTCTAAGTGATGACGCCATGAATCCGAATAAGGAATGATGCCATGATACTATAATTATGAAGAGCTACTTCTATAGCTTAACTGAAGCAATAGCTTTTATCGCGACAGTTGACAAATCTATGAATTTTGTCTGTCATCTTATAAAGTTTTTTTAAAAAAATTTAAATTTTCTCAAGAGTACGTAAGTAGTAACTTTATTAGGTTGTACTCTTGAAAATGAATATTGAACTTGATACTTTTTTTTTTTTTTTTTTTTTTTTTTTTTTTATGGGTCTAGCACACGTGCTGCAGGAAGTCCCTAAAGCGGCACGAGTGCGGAAAAAAGCGATTCACGTTGTTCTTGAATCGCTGTAAATTGTACTCGGTGGGAAACACATCGCTGGGCAAATTATTCCAAAGGGATGACGTTCTCCATATAAAAGATTGCTTGAAAAGCGTTGTACGCGAGTAACAAGCTGAACCTCATACGGATGCGAAGCACCAGCGCGACGTGTATTTCTAACATGCACCGCTTTGGGAGGAATTAAGCGGGCTACATTCTTCGAACACTTTCCATGAAAATACTTGTAGAACAGACTCATGTAGATAGTGTTTCCATTTTTAGTGTTCCGTACGGAACACTTATAAGATCACTTCGGTGCTGTCTGTCGTCTGTCTGTCCGTCTGTCACACCTGATTTTCTCCAAAACTATTTGTCATAGACAGTTGAAATTTGGTAATAATATAGGAATTGATGGCCTCATCAGAGCCATGTAGTTTTGAAAGTTAAATTTGGACTTAAGGGGTTAGTTTTGGGGGGTGAAATCGGAAGTGAAAAAAAAATTTTTTTACTAGGTAATCGAGTGTGGTGTCAAATGCAAGCTTGTGAAAACACGAGTAAAAATATATATATATATATATATATATATATATATATATATATATATATATATATATATATATATATATATATGTAATACTTGCGCGTACTTTTCTTTGTATTATTGTCCACACGCCTTATCTCGAAAAGTACTTATCTAAAAATTTTGAAAAAATTTTGACTTAAGGGGTTAGTTTTAGGAGGTGAAATCGAAAGTCAAAAAAAAATTTTTTACTAGGTCATCGAGTGTGTGTCAAATGAAAGCTTATGAAAAAAACGTGTAAAAAAAATTATATAATGTAATTCTTGGCCCACTTTTTGTTGTATTATTTTTAAAAAATCACGAAAAATCGCTTATCTCGAAAAGTGCTGATCCACAAATTTTGATAAAATTCTGGAATATTCTCCACGGGGTGTAGATTGAACGAAAATTATCACGAGTGCATTACCTTTAATAATTTATCTGGTATATAAAAAAAAACAAAAATTTCAAGATCATCAGATTTCAGTAAAGATTGGAAACAAACTTTGTTGCAAACTCATTTGGAGTGTGTTTTGTGAAGTCACTGATCATTTTATACTTTTATAACAAAATTTTTTTATTTGAAAAGCAATCAACGTACGGAACACTAATTGCGCAAATTCAACTTGCACTTGACGGTTATTATTTTTACATTATACCTTATATTCTGTCAGGTATAGCAGTTAGTTGTAAAAGGGATTTTTTAAATGGTTTCGTGCCATTAATGAAACTATAATAAAAGTTAAATATTTCTTTTAAAGGGATTTATGGCTTTACCAAAAATTTTGGCTTTGAATAGAAAATGATTTGTGTAGATTAGATTTTGGCTCTTGTATGTTATGTATTAATTTCTTTAGTTAAAACACTGAGCATCAAATGTCATTTGTTTCTACAGCATCAGAAGTTTTTCTAAACTGAAATAGGTGAAGTTCTATTCAGTAATTAAATCTTATAATAGTTTGAACTAAATAATTGTTTTCAGTAAATATGTAGTTTGTTTTTGTTTACTTAGTTCCGTCAAACAAAATAGATTTTTTAAAATTTTGGGTACGTTTTCTTTTAAATAGTTTTTCGAAAACTTTTATGTTCTTGTAAATATTATTTTATTTTTATCTATAATAGAAAATTTCAGCTCATCTTCGATATTATGATACGTTTACGTTAGGCTAGGGATTGCAGTCAAGCTTAGAGGGATACTACAAATCGAGAGATCAGGCGAACATATGTAAGGTTTCTATAAAACTAGGCCGTTCTATTTCTTACCTTATGAGTTGGAGTGGAGTCTACGCGGTCAAAAGTTAGCGTTTCTTAAAAATAAAAAAGTTGTAATTCAGGACTTCATGTAGTGGCAGAATAATCGTTGGCCTCACAAAGGCCATTTTTTAGCTCTTTCATTTCCCGCCAGCTATCCTGGCAGATTTTCTTCTTCAATTCGGTCACAAATTCCATTATTCTTTTGCAAATGATTTTAGCGGATTTTGTCAACAGTTGCATCATCTTGATTACGACGCTACCTGAATTTCTTAGCTATACCATAAAGTCCGTATCTAGTCAAATGAATGAAATTCGGTCTACATAATTTTTAGATTGCTCGTCTCCAAAAGTCTCAAGAGGAACATATATTAGCCGTGTAAAATGGACTGTAAATAATTATGCTTAATATGTAATCATTATTAAATCAAAACTAGCACTTGTAGCTTGTACTACTTTACAAACAAAATCAATTTAATCCCTTAACTATGCCACACTCATTCCTTAAAGCGATAATGCTCAAAAACCTGTCAGAGATCAAGTATTATAGGTGTACTATTTAATTAAAGAAATAGCTTGCCAATAGAAAAACTGACAATGGGAAACTAATTATTCCTGGATTTATTTTTCCTCTTGACGTATCATGCCCATTTAATCATCGTTGGCTATCATACTGAGTGTCATAGCTTTTTTAACAAACTGCTCAGACATTAGCCCAGACCACTGCCTCAGGTTTTTAAGCCATGATGTTTTTCTTTTAATTTCTATGTGTTTGTTGAGTTTGGCCAGTACATCCGTGTTCCGTACTCTATCTGTCCAACTAAGTGCCTACAGCTGCAGATCAAGCAAGAAAACATAACATCTAACCATCCTTACCTGAAAGTTCACAGTCCTATTACGTCCGCATAGGATTTTTATCATGTGTTCAAATCCTAATTCCTTCTATTCGCCTTTATATCTTAGTTGATGACTCCTTGACCTGACGTAACTGGTTGCAAAGGCTACATCGCAAATATATCATTTCTCTAATGTTTTATAAGTGGAGACCATTATCTTCAGATATATTTTTTTACTTACGATCATTTTTTTAAACAATTTTTTAAGCATTCAGCGTCAAACCGTAGTTTGAGCATACATATATAATGCGATCTATATGTAGCTATAAGTCGTCATTAGCGTGGGCTATAACTAGCTTATCGTCTGCGTTTTAGGTAATTAATCATAAATTTTCTATTGATAACTGTCCCCGCCGACAATATGCAAGAAGTTCTTCAAAGATTCCTTCCGAATACAAATTAAACACTAAGGAGAAAATGTGCACTTCCAACGAATACTTCACCTAATGTTGGTATAAAATACGGTCGTATTTTCAGGGTTACTTTTTGATACCACTACAAGTTTCCTATTATTCTAACGTCTCTGTCATCTGGTCTAGATATTTTAAAAATTTGAAGCATCTTATGATGAACCCTATCGAAACCTTTTTTAAAATCTAAGGTATATGTACTCTAAAATGAGAAAAAATACAAAAATCACGAAATGTGATTTCATTACGAATACAACACTTTTATTATTGAGAAAAATTAATATATACCCTATATCTCTTAACGCATTTTTTAGTGTTCCGTATGGAACACTTATAAGATGACTTCGGTATCTGTCTGTCTCCCGCCTGTCTGGCTCTGTCTGTCACACCAGATTTTCTCCGAAACTATTTGTCGTAGAAAGTTGAAATTTGGTAATAATTTAGGAATTGATGGTCTCATCAGAGCCGTGTAGTTTTGAAAGTTAAATTTTGACTTAAGGGGTTCGTTTTAGGAGGTGAAATCGAAAGTCAAAAAAAAAAATTTTTACTAGGTCATCGAGTGTGGTGTCAAATGAAAGCTTATGAAAAAACGTGTAAAAAAAAATATATATAATAATGTAATACTTGGGCCCACTTTTCTTTGTATTATTTTTAAAAAATCACGAAAAATCGCTGTCCCCCCGCCTTATCTCGAAAAGTGCTGATCCAAAAATTTTGAAAAAATTCTGGAATATTCTCCACGGAGTGTAGATTGAACGAAAATTATCACGAGTGCATTACCTTTAATAATTTATTTGTATATAAAAAAAAAACAAAAATTTCAAGGTTATCAGTTTTCAGTAAAGATTGGAAACAAACTTTGTTGAAAACTTCTTTGGGGTGTGTTTTGGGAAGTCGCTGATCATTTTTTTCCACCGTAACAATTTTTTTTTTATTTTAAAAGCAATCAACGTACGGAACACTAATTGAGCAAGTTCAACTTGCACTTGGACCAGTTATTACTTCTCTGCCACAATATGACCTAGCCATGCAAAGAATTTTCTTTAATGTTGGAGAGATTTTTGAAACAAACCATATTTGTCTTTTAATAATTTAAGGGTTACTATAGTAGATATGAGTTAAATATTCTTAAGTATTTGTCACTCTAACGTTGAGGCGCTACTATATCCAACTATTCCTGAAACATAATTGCCATTAATAGAAATATGGTTTCTATTTCATTTGGTGCCATTTTAATGCTTTATTATGTATTATTATGTAGCTGTAACATCAAGAGAAATGTAAATGACGATTAAAAAGACGTACTTTTGATGACACGGTGAAGAGAATTTTACTTTTCTAATTATATGAAGGTAGTTCTATGTATACACGAATTTATTAGGGTTTCACCTAAATGTTACAGGATTTTAAACATCAGTTTTTACGTTTCAGATACACTGCCGATGGTTACCCAGTTCCCCGTCAAGCGCCTTCCAATATTCCCCATCCTAGTGCGGGTACTCCACCACCAGCATCTATACCATGTTGCTCAGTTAACTGGCCCCCATGCCTTCCAGTGAATCCTCAACGAATACCAAGTGTCACCAAACGAAGTGCTAGTGCACAAACGGACACCGAAGATGAGTGTGAAAGTATTAGTGTTAGTGTTAGTGTGCCCGCTAAGAGTGACAATGTAACCGCAAATGTTCCAAACGATAACGTTAACGATGTTTTAACGGAGAGCCCTGATGAAGGGTATGAAGGTGAACCGACTGTTGTGTAGCTAAAAAGTAATAGTGAAAATATAAAATTGTAAAAATAAGTTGCTTTTCGTAAGTAACGATATGGTTATACACTGCATACGAATTTGATATTCGGTGATAAAGAAAAATAAAGGATTTTCCACACAGTGCGAATCTTAGCGAGAAATATTGTATATTTCATATATATCAACAAACAAATAATTTAGACTAAGTATTATTTATCAAGGAAGATCAAAATGTATTTTGGGCCATTAACCAGGAATATTGTAGAATATTCGAAAAGTAATGGGCATTAAACAATTATCACCTGATTAAGGATTAATTCATGGTAATTAAAGTTGTCGAAATTTTACATGGAAGGTTTTGGGTCAATAATAACACAAATATTGAATTTTCTTAGATATTATGTTTGGTTTGGAATACGTAAAAGGAAGGATGTTAACCTGAAAAGTATTTTGATACATAATACATTAATAATTGATAATAACAAACCACCATGTAGTTTTTAATACTTCTAAACGCGTAATAGATATAACCTTTAAAATTCAGTGAGTGATAAAAATACAATTTTATAACTGATATTTGGGAGTATAACAATTTTAATACTACGTTAGGACTTGCATTTTTGGCACAATGACAGTACACAACTATTATCACTACTATACCAAACACTTTTTTTGCACTAAGTGCAAAACCAAAGTGTTTAGGTGTAGTAGTAATAAGTGCAGGCTTAGTACGTAAAAAATAATATTATATTATATAAACGTACATTATTTTATTTTGAAATCTGTAACCTTTGATTTTCTTTACTTTGAAAAATATTTGTTCTTATCTGTAAGTTACATTTATAAAATCATTTTAGAAAATTACTAAAACAGGAAGAAGATAAAAAAAGACTAACAAAGGAAAAAAGTTATTACTAAATAGATTGTCATTGCTGAGATTGAGATGTTGGATACCATAAACTGTGAACAATAAAAAATAAGTTTAAGTCAAAAATTTAATATAAATCTGCACAAAGTTGAAGAGAAGGAGGATCTAATTCCTATAGTGTACATTTTTTCTAACGAAAGAGAGAAAAAGTGTTTTTGCCAAAATATTTTAAGAGAAAGAAAACATTTTTTTTTAAAATTTTTAAAAGACAAATATTAACTTTCACTTTTTACGGAATATCAAGAAATTCTGTAGCTTAGCTTAATAAGCTAATTCGTCAAATTTGGCATATTGTTTTTCGAGATCTAATTTATTCCAAAAAATTACGCATTTACCTTTTCACATTGATCATATCATTTCACCAACTTTAGAAAACAGTCGTATATTGAGTTTAAAAACGGTTACTGCATGTAAGTTCGAAAATTTTGGGAATTTTAACTACGCTGGGATTTTGGAATCTTAGTCGCAATAACACTACACAACAGTTGTTACTACGTCAAATAATTTATTTTTGCACTAACGTTCGTGGAGTTTGTTGGGGGATATTTTTCAAATTGTCTGATGACTTATGGACTTATGTAAGCCCCTACATTATTAAATGTCTTTCTTATATATATTAAAACATATTTGGTCTCATTTTTCTCTCGTGTTAAAAAAAGTAGACTCATGAATATTTATTTAAAAATTGAGTTTATGTATTAATTTCTTTACTAACTTAGTATTTAATTAACCAGTAACTTATGGTCCTCAGGTCAATATATTATATCTTTCATTTTTGAACGTATTTTATTCAAGACTAAGTAACTGAACAATAAAGTAACAAATGTAACTTGGCTAATATGTTTGGTTTACAGTGTTAAATATGTCATTAGGAATATATCTGTTATGGTACCTTTCCTACACAAGTCAAATTCCAATTTATTATTTTTAATGACTAGAATATCCAAGAATAATAATTGTTTTTTTTCTTACTTTCCCTAGAAAATTTAATGGAATCGTAATAGCTACTTAACTCAGAAATAAAGTCATAAGTATTTTTGGCATTAAAAACCGTGAATACATTATCCACGTACCTGTACCACCCCCTTGAAGACTAGTCAAATTTTGATGTACTTTAGTTTCAAACTTACTTATGAACAGTCACCAATTGATGTGATTTCTATTTGCACAAGAAAGTGATTGTTATAATGAAAATATTTTTGTCCTATTCAAGGTTGGCTAAAATTAAGTATTCATGAATAATTTTTCTTTCTCGAGGTTATTTATTTTGAGCAACTCATGAAGGAAACAAAGAACTGACTTCCAAAGATTGATTTTGTTAAAAACTAGATCTTTCGTTGTTAAAGACTTCTAAAGATTTTTCACTTCAAATATCTTTTTACTTAAAGGTAAATTTTCAAACGTTTATGAATTTTTGGACAAGCAATACCACTGTCAGTTGCACTTGACTTATCCCAACTTTGGAATAGATAGTCCAATTTTTAATTTTAGGTTAATCAATCATCGCACCTATCCTAAAGCACATCTACTGCAAAAGTAAAGTGTGTCCTGTAGTTATAACTATTTTGTTGGGTAATTTTTTTTTTTACTTTTAAAGTAGGTATTTTGCGTTTTATGTCACCAAATAAAGAAACGGAATATTTCAGTAATACAGTGAAATCCTTTATTAACATAAAATTCCATACAAATTAAAAGACATTGACCACTGATAATACATGGCGCTTAATAAACTAATTTCATATATTTAAACTGTATGTTCCAAGATAAAATGGCATTATTAATAAACTAAAAACGTGGACATCTACTCTAATCAGATAAATAACTATGGAAATATTTTCTTTAAAGTACTATTTAGTTATCAAATAATAACTAGTATGAAATAAAACCCTTACCTTCTTAAAGCGTAAATGTGCGTGTATGTGAATAAAAATTATGAGAAGGCTACTATCATCTTAAGGATATCATGAAGACTAAATAATTTCTTCGACGGCTGCTTCAAATTTACAACATCGGGCGAAACAGCAAGTGGCACCGCGTCGGTCGGTGGAAATACATTTCTACATTTTACAAATATTATAGACGATTATGAAAAGATATAATATATGAATACGTGTAACTTTACCTCTTAAATCTAGGTCTTTTTAATATTTTTTGCAATGTATTTGTAAATTCCGTTACTAAATTTTAATTAAAATCATTGTCTAGACTTTTTGTTATTTTTATTTATTTTTTTATTATTTTGGAATAACAAATTTGCATTATATGAGGTAGTTACATGCCATGCCATTATTTAAAGCAGAAACAAACAGCTAAAGTATTGATAAAAGCCTATAGATTTTAATAGCACGTAATTACATTATGAACCATTATTAGATTCAATTGAAAGTATTCTATTAGGTCTGATTACAAAGATTTTTGAGATTGAAATTACAAAAAACAGGGTTTTGAGAGTATTTGGTGCAATTACATTATAGCTTTAAAATAAGATGATACACTCTATGCAAATTGGAGATGAAACAGTCATTGTTAAGGAAACATTGGTAAATGCTATAATGCATGTGTCTGCTACTTTTGTCTTTGATTTTAGCGGCGGCGCCAGCGCTTTCTAGGCACGATTAATAATTTAAATATGATGATAAAAATATTCAAATCAGTTAAGTACTTGATAAATCAGTTGAACTGAATTATTTTTAAAAGTATTGTTCTCTAAAGTTTTGACATACATTCTTATATGGCTGCAGATAATTTCACGAATATATATGAATGAATGTTTATTTATATCCCATACCCTAATCCGCATACTGAAATTAATTATCAAATAAGGGTAAAAGAACCATAACACTTCTCTATATACTAAGCCTCTTATCTAATGCACCAACCATGAGACTACACTCTGGACTCGAAGACTTGACGTACACCATTGAAATCGCATAAATAATTGTAGAAATATGTAGTATCCAATACATTAACTACTTCTTATTGTTTGGTACCTATAATTTGAATAAAATTTCCGAAGTCTTAGCAGCCTATTTTAAACCTAAAGTGCAATTAGGGATATTTAAAATCATTTAATCAAGTAAATATACTCAAATTCCATATTTTCCAAATTTTAATGTAAACTTCTATAAAATTATGCTAACAAGATTACATAAATATTTGAAATATACCGCAAATATTTTCAAAATATATAAATTGTATTTTATTACATGCTCCAATGAACTAATGCGACAATTAACATCTACCAGAAATAACAATGACAGTCTTCAAAATTAAAAGACACATACATACACACCTACCTGTATCAGTAATACATGGCACTTTATCAAATCTTTTAATTGTTCAAACATTATGTTACAAAAAATATATGTATTTAGCATCATTAATAAGATAACAACATAGGTAACTAATAATAATCTGGTAAATTACTTTCTAAATATCTTCTTTAATGTATATTCCCTCTAGTTGAATGGCAAACATAGCTACATTGTGCACAGTTAGTAATTTAAATGAGATCATAATTAGCAAAAAATAAAAAAAAACTTACGCTCCCAATGCACAGTTGTAAATATTAGGAGATGCTAAAATCACCTGATGGAATAATCAAGACTTAACAATTCCTCTAACGACTGCTGAAGGTGAGGGTCGATTTATACGTTTTATAATGTATTATACTCTACAGAGGAAAGGTATAATAATATATAGGTTATGCAACTATGTGGGTATATTTAATTTTTTACGTCAAAAAAAAAAAATTCGTGGAGGCTTGAGGTACTTTTTCTCATCATTTTCTTTGTAGTGTATTTTTTACAGTATACCCTCAAAACCGTGCTTTTTGCAATTTTCACCATTACTGTAACCTTTATTATTGACTGTGGCCAGTATATTGGGCAATAGTTACAAAATGTAAATCAAGAATACTTTCGAGATATAATTTAGTTAGTCCAGGGTGATATGTTCGTCAAAAATTGCATGTCTTAATCATCCTCAATTTCATAACCAGTCATTACTGCTTTAAATACTTTTTAAAAACCACGCTTAAAAAGTTTGTAATTATTAGGTTTTATTTAAAATTTTCCTTGTTCGTTCCCTATATGACATTCTGTTCTTCTGCAACAAAGTGATTCTATTCATTTAATTTATTAAGAGGCTTACCGAAGCATTAAAAATGATTTATATAATTATCAATGAACTACATAGAACACCGTAAACTAACGTTAGCCAAGGAAGCAACTCATTAAAATTTTATTAATTTAATTAAATTACTTTTTGTAAACAATAACGAGCTATCAGACAGCTATTTTCGCCGACACCTGTATTCAAATATTTAATGACAGTACACTGCTAAATATAGAGTTTTAGTAAATAACCAAGTTAATGAAGGGTGTTGGCAATGAATATTTAATCATCAGTAGCAGCTGCTTTGCTCGGAACAAGCACTTTTTGTTTTAAATTAAGCTGATTTAGTTTTAATGAACAGATTACTTTACTTTTATGGTAATAAAGATAAAAATTATACTTGAGAAAGGACTACTTAACATATAATATTGTCTTACGTGAGCGTTTTATTGCGAGCGATGTGAGAGATACGAGGGACGCGACTAGTGTGGGAGTGACAAGCAGTGCATGTGAAAATCGAAAAACGATGGGACTCTCAGTAAAATTAGTAAAAAATTGTTTTACTTAAGGGGTTATTTGTAAAATTAACTATATATATATATATATATATATATATATATATATATATATATATATATATATATATATATATATATATATATATATATATATATATATATATATATATATATATATATATATATATATATATACATGTTTATTATGCTTTTCCTTAAATCTGTTTATTACATATTTTCTTGGTTATTTACTCTTGGGTATAGGTTTGTTCGTGCTCATATTTATATTTCTAAAGAGACAAATTTTAGTGAAGTTCTGCTCATTGTGTTTAGATTACCTACAAATTAAAAGATGTTGAAAATGTAAAATAAAATATATATTTTATGAGCACACGATAGTTAATAATAAATAATGTATTTTATTTAACGAAATTATAGATTTACTCATTTTGAAATCACGTTGCTTATTAAAAAAATCTAGCCATACTCAAAGAGGAAAAAATTTGATAAATAATTTCCCAGAGCACAACTAGTAAACAAAACTATCAGGCAAAGAACTTACAAACTTTGTAATAATAAAAGTGTCAAAAAATCCAAACAAAATTCAATTTACTAAAAAAATATATAGCAACGCTATATACGCCAGACCTACCCGAAAAAATCAAATATATTCTAAAAAAAAAAACCACAAGGCACAAAATCTTTTATCTTCAATATTCAACCTGCTAAAAAGTAAAGTCATAACCAAAAAAAAGTAAAACCTAGTTTATTCTATTTCCTCTCTAAATTGCTCTGAACATATATATTGGAGTGACAACACAATACTTAGACAATGGACTGAATGTAGATAAATACACAAAAAATACATCTAGAGCCTTGCATAAACACGAAGCAAATGAAAATCACGAATTTAACTTTTCAAACACTAAAGTCGTCATCCAAGAAAGAAATTATTACAAACTTCTGGTAAAAGAAATAATTTGTATAAATAATTAAAAACATATTGTCAATGACAAGCAAGATATTAGAAAGGGAAAACGGTAGTCAGATTTATTATAATTTCTTACAGAGAATATAGCGCAGTAAAGAAATAAACCTTAATATAACTCTACCTAATTTGATATTCTTTATTAATTATACCGACAAAAGTTAACAGCCCTAAAACATAAATACCTTCCTCTTTTCCCCTTTAAGTACGGCTAAATATTTTTTAGAAACAACATGGCTTCGAGGTGCAAACCTATTTTTTGTTGAAATTTCATTAAATAAAATACGTTGTTTATTATTATCATAAAATATTTATTTTATATCATTTTTAGCATCTTTTAATTTGTCTGGAATCCAAATATAAAAATAAAATTTGATAAAGACAAACATAATGGGCGAAACGTCATTAAAATTTGTGTTTTTAAACATAAAATAACAACGAACAAACCTATACCCAAGAGCCAAACATATATATATATATATATATATCATTATAAATTTGTGTTTTATATATATATATAATATATATATATATATATATATATATAAATATATACTATATATATATATATATATATATATATATATATATATATATATATATATATATATATATATATATATATATATATATATATATATATATATATATATATATTATATAAGCAACATAAAAAGATTAACAGGACACGATTGGATGCAAAAAGCAAAAAATAAAGCTCGTTGCAGACAACTTGGGGAGGTTTACATCGGACTATGGATGAAATAAGCTAATGATGATGACAACGATTAGCAACCTTTGACGTACAACATCTTTTTAGTGTTCCGTACGGAACACTTATAAGATCACTTCGGTGTATGTCTGTCTGTCTGTCTGTCTGTCTGTCACACCCGATTTTCTCCGAAACTATTTGACATAGAAAGGTGAAATTTGGTGATAATATAAGAATTGATGGCCTCATCAGAGCCATGTAGTTTTGAGAATTAAATTTTGACTTAAGGGGGGTTCGGAAGTTTTTTTACTAGGTCATCGAGTGTGGTGTCAAATGAAAGCTTGTGAAAACACGAGTAAAAAATATATATATAATTTTATACTTGCGCGCACTTTTCTTTGTTTTATTTTTAAAAATTCGCGAAAAATCGCTATCCCGCGCCTTATCTCGAAAAGTACTTATCAAAAAATTTCGAAAAAATTCTGGAATATTCTCCACGGGGTGTAGATTGAACGAAAATTATCACGAGTGCATTACCTTTAATAATTTATCTGGTATATAAAAAAAAAAAAAAAATTTCAGGGTCATCAGATTTCAGTAAACATTAAAACAAACTTTGTTGAAAACTCATTTGGGATGTATATTTTGTGAAGTCACTGATCATTTTATACCTCTGTAACAAAATTTTTTTATTTTAAAATCAATCAACGTACGGAACACTAATTGCGCAAGTTCAACTTGCACTTGACCGGTTATTTTAATTATCTACCTAACCATAAAACTGACGTAATACAAAAACTACATAGTTGGCAAATTATTTACTTTTCTATGTATTTTAACAAAACTTTGTATGAGTTGGTTGCCAATGTAATAAAAGACTGATTTTGTCAAATTTCCACTTTATTTAGTTTCACTGAAACTGTATGACGCGTTTCGCTATACTATAGTTTCTTCTGATACAAAATACTCCTAACTAAATAAAGTGAAAATTTGACAAAATCAGTCTTTCATTACATTCGTTATGAATTTCCATCAAGTAACAGCCACAATTCAGAGTTCGTTGCCTTTTGCAATTGCCACACTCATTTTTTCTAAAAAATTAGTGGAAGTAATTTGGAGTTTTTGATAGAGCCGAGACTCAATTCAGAATGACGTTAGATCAGGAACCCATAAGACTTATAGAAGGTTTGCTGCTATCGGATCGACGAATAAAGACGTGTTTACCAAGTAAACAGAAATTTTAACGATCATGCACAAAGTTTCTGTACAATGAATCCTTAGGCGTTTTACACCAGAGCAGAAAACAGTGAAACAAACTCTCTCAAGAACATTTGGTCAGTTTAGAGAACAACGAGAGTTATTTATCGCGTATTTTCACAGGAAACCAAATTTGGGTATTCTTTTAGAATCAGAAATCGATGCTATGCGCTCATAACGGCTCTCCAACTCTAAAGAAAGCAACTAACAAATTGTTCTGTGGAAAGTTGAAAAACAAATTCTTGTAGGATGCTATTAGAGAAAAATATCTAAATTCATGGGGAACCAGAACTAGTGTTACACGACAATTGATGTGTCCACAGGGCTCGCACAGCTCGAGCTATTAGCAAAATATGTTGTGACTTTTCTTTTGTTTAAGCATCTGAAAAAAGACCTAAGAGGCCGAAATTTTAATTATGTAATTTAAAGCTGAGAGCCGCGGCTTATGGTGGAGCAAAATTTTTATTTTAGGGGAAATAAATAACTCCAAAACGCTGAGTTAAGTGTATTAGTGCAGATGGTAGTGATGTGAAAAAATATTTTTTAAGCTATGTGAGTTCTTCTTCATAGCTAGGTAGTTAGCTTAAAGAAAAACAAAAATTTGTTGGTCATAATTTACCAACCTTCATTCGAACTTATTTAAATGAATAATCTCTTGAATAACACTGCTGTAAATTTCCTTTAAAAACGAAAGTCGTTAAGATACAATATTTAGATTTTGTGGATGCTCAAATATAAAAATGTCACTTTTAAATGTCGATATCTCGAAAATCCGTTGTATATAATAATATATACTATCTCTTAAAAAAAAACTAAATACGGAATAAGTTTTTATTTCTTTCCGTTAAAAATACGGAATATGTTGGCTAACTGTGTTAGAAGAAGTCAGAATTTTGGACCAGTTTTTTTTTTTATATTTCACCTCCCTGCCACTATGGAGATTTTTACCAGTATTCAGATTATATCTCTAATGATTAATAATATATTGGCGGGGATGCCACAATATCCTTGACGGTGCCCCAGGTGCAGAAACATACACATTTGAATTTCACGGCACTTTTAAAACAACGCGGTAGTGCTACCACGGGCATAATTGCATTTCTACGTTAACTACTACCTGCAAATACACACACACATACACAGCGGATTGCCGGAATCGAACCAGCGACCATCTGTTTCATATGCAGACTCCTGCTCTTTTGCCTTGGATGGGACAGTAGAGTTTTAAAATGCATAAATCGAAATATATTTATATATTTCAATTTATGCATATATATATATATATATATATATATATATATATATATATATATATATATATATATATATATATATATATATATATATATATATATATATATATATATATATATATATATATATATATATATATATATATATATATATATATACATATATATATATATATATATAAACATATATATATATATATATATATATATATATATATATATATATATATATATATATATATATATATATATATATATATATATATATATATATATATATATATATATATATATATATATATATATATATATATATATATATATATATATATATATATATATATATATATATATATATATATATATATATATATATATATATATATATATATATATATATATATATATATATATATATATATATATATATATATATATATATATATATATATATATATATATATATAGATATATATATATATATATATATATATATATATATATATATATATATATATATATATATATATATATATATATATATATATATATATAATATATATATATATATATATATATATATATATATATATATATATATATATATATATATATATATATATATATATATATATATATATATATATATATATATATATATATATATATATATATATATATATATATATATATATATATATATATATATATATATATATATATATAAATATATGTATATATATATATATATATATATATATATATATATATATATATATATATATATATATATATATATAATTCAAGAATTGTTGATCATGAATCAAGAACTTTCAAATAGGCTGACATATATCATTAATTTGCAGAAATTTGTAGTAATCTGAAATTTGACTTGTTTTTCTGAAATCCGTCGCAATATGGATCCACTATCAACGAGTAGGGGATTATGACTATTTTTACGGCTAATATTCCGGAAAATTCCATAATTTTTTATTGCGTTAATTAAAGTTTCTATATAATTAATAACACTCTTGTTTTTTGTGTGAGGTTGTAACTTTTACCAAGTCCATTTATCAGATGATACGAGGCGCTCGGAAATGTCAAAAATTTTATCGTGATAGAAACTTGGAAAAGTGCTTATGCCACACCGAGCGCGTCTCTACAAAAGATACCTCTATATAAATGTATTGTTTTGAATTTATCATCCACGTCGCTCGCAGCAAGATGCTAACGGAGGACATAGCCTGATACAGGACTTACTTTGGCGAGGTCGGTATGAGATTATTTTTACATGTCGGTGTATGTAATGAAGATCATATGTTTCATCAAAATGTATGCATACTTTCGTACTCCCTTGTGAAGCCTAAAATACTGAATGGATTTTAATATATGTAAATGGTTAGCCAGTTGTAGACTCATTATTGTACACACTAGTTGGTACTAAATGGTAAATTTATATGCTGATTTTAGAAATACTCATTTTATAAAAAATGATAGTGTAAAAAAGCTCGTCAAAGTTAAGAAAACCTATATAACCGAGATTACTGAGTGGATTTAGTTGAATTATCGATTCATTTAACGCCCCCATCGTCAACTGCGTTGTGCATTTAACTAGAAAAATTGAGACAAGATATCCGTCTTCTAAGCTGTTATAATATATGTATCCCAGTTGGAGAAGGAAGCCGACTGTAATCTTACTAATACGTAAATGTGTTTATATTTGGATATATTTGCTGAAGCTTCTACACTCTACAGATACGACGTTCAAATGAGATTATTTCATAGGCCCGAAAAGCTGCGTCAAACTATTGGCTGATGAAGAGGCATATGTTTCCAGAGACGGAAAGTTATCTGAGATGTATCATAGGTAACTCTTCGGCGCAAAATTATCAATGTAAATATAGATGTCAAAGATCGGAGACTATATGATGGGTGATCAGAGATAACTGTACATTTACCTTTTCAGAAAACTGGGAAAGACCCAATACGGTTACTTAGATACTTTACCAGAAAAACTACTATTAAGCAGACGCCGAAGGCTCCGTATTATAACTATGTGTTAGAGGCAATTCTAGAAGTGCCTACAAATTTTAGTACGATCAAACTATGATAACACTTAAAGAAGTACTAATGATTGGTAAGGTGTATTCGTAGATGGATTGCCATTCGAAATAACGACATCCTATATGAGAAAAGCAATGAGACGTTTGCAAAATACAGGGCTTTAAAAGGGCAGATAAAACAATAATGAGAACTAAACAGCCTGCAGATGATTCCCATAATCCCATTAGCAAGAAGTTCAATACAGACCGTACAGAAGGCAGTTCTACGAACAGTCATGCGTTGGAAAACACCTAATGTAAGTTAGGGCCCAAACATGGAAAATGCTTCCTCACATTTCATAAACACAAGAAATTGTCTTAACTGTTAAGATACAATTATCGCAGTTAATTGCGGAACTGACATGCTTAAATACTCGGCTTGCAGCAGAGGACGAGAAAGTTCTCGATAGCATCAAGATTTCATTGAATTTGTATTAAACTTCTGATTGTCCATTACATCTCTTTTAAATTAATTATCACATAACATTTAATTCTAACTTATTGCATCTCTTATCTCTTGGATAACTACTGTTACATAGATCATATTGTTTCCTTCTTTAAAGTGATGTTGGTATATTTTGTTGAGCGTCACAGAGGAAGAGTAAATTACTACATAGATAGAATGATTTCTGTTGATATGTAATTCTTGCATTAGAAACACTATCCCGGAGTATTATGTTATCTCGTAAAAATGTCACAAAGGAGATGTATACGATGGTTAGGCGTTTTTTTTTCACGGCAGTGCCCAATTTATCTGATATAGAACACTATAGCCAACCTTTTACACTTTGAAATTTGTTCCAAAAGAATTCTCTATAATCTAATATCATAATTTTTACATAATTATATTGAGAGTGTAAATTATAGTTTGCGTTAAATATAACAATATTGCGTAATATATTTTCACACTTTATAAAGGAATATTGTTATGTGTGTTTGTAATATTCCGTTGCTAAGTGTAATGCAGACCGAAATTCGTATATCTGTTCAGGTTGTTAGGGTGTTTGTAAATTTCGATTGGTTTCCGAGTCTGCCATAAGAAATTAAAGACTGGAGCAAGAACGTTGGTTTCTGTCACATTGGTGGTATATTCTGTAGGATGCTGATGCTTAACTCCAGCTAGTTGTGCAATTATTTTATACATCTTGTTTCAAAATCCTAGTTTTTCTCACGTCCGTTTTACCACAGAGTAGACCTCCATTTCTAAGGACATTGTGTGTCTTGATGATCTCAAATATACCCAATTTTTATAAGAAAATACTAATTTTTAATAACCAATAACGAAAATTGTCTAAATGTTGGGTTTTTAAAATAATTTATTTATTTTGTCTGTAATCTGTGTATATAGAGTAAAATTGCATTCTTGTTAATACTTTGTTAGAGAGTAGAATATTTATACGGTTGAAGAACGTTTTATATCATCATCATATGTATTGTGGTTTAGAACAATTAATGAGTTGAGGGCATATAAGTAGTAAAGGAGCCAAAAAAACGCGTTTTATTAGGATGTTTTTTTAAACGAAACTATTCATTGTATAAATCAGGTTTTTATTTAATATAATAATACGTAGTTTAAAATACAATTTGGGGAATACTAATTTTAAAAAAATGGCGGCGCTACATGCGTTCCCCTGCGACAATTTTTTTAAGGTGCATTGCGGTGTGCACGATTACTGGGAGTTGGATCGTCTGAAGTCAAAACTTCCAAGGAAATTAGTTTAAAAAATCAATCTTGTCTTTAAACAAAGGATTTTAAAAAAAAGTTTATCAAATTGTATTGGTTGAAACAAAAAAGCGAAAGAATTACCACCACTTTTTACATTTTTGCTAATTAAAAATAAAACTCCTAATAAAATCAAAATTTCTTCGTTCAAAGACAAGCAATGTACATATATAGAGAAAATATGCACTAAATTTCATCAAAATTGGCTGAGTGATTGTTGAAATATCTTGCACACCGCCAAGGGGATTTCAAGAAAAAATGGTTTAAAGTTTTAGGTTTGAAAAGTCAGCTTAAAACAGTAATACGAAAGTAAATTCTTACCTGTAAATGAATCATCGACTCCAGAGCCATATGCTGAATCTTCATCAGCTACTTGCGCGTCTAGAATACTAATTTGTTCTTATCTATGATGCATTCTAGCTTCTTTTGTACTTTGTAGCAGTTGTCGCTCGGCCAGGTCAACTCTTTCTCCATCCACTTTAGCCGCGTAATCATGTGTCATTATATTTAACAAAGCTATTATCCCGTCATTAAAAATTTATTATTAATTTCAATAATTTTGTTGCCACTAGGAATGATCTTTGGACTGATCTTCCAAACAATTCGATTATTAATTTTCGTTATTATTTTTTTTTGGTAAATCCACCGGGGCATTGCCCTAATAATTCCTCTTTGCTCAAGTCCTCGGAAATTGGTTTTATAGCTTCAGGAACAACAGATGACAACGGGTTATATTTGTGGGAAAAATTGTTTTTTTCTTCCTATTGCGCATACGTGGGTTGCCACTGGCACCATAATTCTTCTTCTTTAGGATAGTATGGGTGTTGTGGATGTTCATCAGTCGAGCTGTAATGATAATAAGTTGACCAAATAGCCTCCTTCATAGCTTCTACTGAGTCATGACAGTGTCGACGTATAGCCAATCCATAATAAACCGTCAACTTATCAGTTGTTTTAGCCTTTAGTTTTCGTCGGTCGCCATTCGAATATAGAAGCTTAGAATAGCAGATATGAATGCCTTATGCCGTCTAAGAAGGACGATTGAAGAGTCTTTGTATTATCTTATAAAAGAAAAAGTCTAAAATACATTAAAATCGAGTTAAGATCGGCGAAGGCTGACCCGAGAGCCGCTGCTCGTTCTCTGCTTCAAAAACTCTACGCAATTTTTTAAACTACTATAACTTCGTCAATTGCTAACTGGTTCTTATGAAACTTACAGAAAATATTCTGAAGACTTCATACTAAAATAGAATGTAAAAATTCAGAAATCGATTTTTTTTTGTTCCAGATGACTAGGTATATCCCCTTAATAACAAAGAGTTCTGGAGAAGGACTCTAGTTAGTACTGAGGTATCGCTTAGTATAAGTTGATTTTGGGTGGACCCAATGTCTCAAAATACTATGACTGTTCTTTATACCTGATATTTGATTTTTATTAATGAAATTTATGGAGTTTGCGGTCGGTTCTAGGTGGTTCTAAGTGATTTTTATTGATTGAAATTAGTACTGTTAGTACACTGTATTTTAATTAGATAATAGAGGTGTCGTCCATATATCTACACCAAAATTTTGAGAGGATTTTTCTCAAAGGCAGAAAATATTCGCTGCTATAGAAGAAAGCGTTTGTTCATAAAATGTTCCTTAAAAAATGAAACATGTAGAAGTAAGATATGCTTCTATTAAAACCAAAAATGAGTAAAGATTATATCTAAATATTCTTAATATTATAGAAATCGAATTTTACTATTTTTATGAAATAATTCGACGTTAAAACTTACGAGCATATTTTCAGTATCTAATTTTATAGTTTTCAACCTAAAAAAGTACCAATAAGAAATGACTGGTAGAATCAGCTCTTGTGAAAAATAAACACTATTGAGGACATGCTTTCAATATAACAGAAATCAAAATTCTTGTTTCAATTTTCTATTTCCATAAACGACAGATTATCGATCAAAATTTTCAACCACGCTAATATATACCGAGGGGATTACAACTATATGTGCAAACAATTGAGTACAAATATCTAGCTTGTGCTTCTCTGGGCTCATTTAGTGTTCTAATTTGGAAGAGTAAAGGTTATTAGACATATTTTCTATAATTGTAGGCGGTCAGGTCGAATAAATCACTCCCGTTTGATACTCTCTAATCCCAGGAACATCAATTTATTATGCAACTAAATTCGTAAAAGGTTCTGTGTAATCTTAAGCATGCAACTTAAATAAAAGATTTTAATTTACAATTGTAGTAGGTTTTATTGTGGATGGTGTGTCAAAATTTATTTATAAATTTCAGCAATACTTTCAAACTTCAAACCATCACATTCTAAGAAATAAATGGCACAGTGTGAAATACACTTCGATGGTGAATGTTAGGTACCAAATATTCAACATATTATATAATAATAATAATAATAATTATATAACCTCATAATAATATATAATAATATATAAACTCAACCACACTCACATCAAAACAGAGCTCAGAACCAAATTCAAAAACAGACTGACGAAACTTTTGCAAACAAAACTCAACTCTAAGAATCTCACTAAAGCCATCAACACGTTCGCTATACCTATATTCACATATTCATTTCGTATCATCAAATGGTCACAAACAGACATAGAAAATATTCATATCCGTATACGATCTCAATTCACCAAATACAGGAAATTACACCCCAACGCATGCAAAGAAAAACTTACCATCGAGAGGAAGGCAGGAGAAAGAGGAATTATAGACATCAGATCATTACACACAAAACAAATACAAGCACTTAGGAAATTCTTTCACAGCAAGCAAACCAGCCTCCACACAGCGACAGTGAAAGCAGACAAAAACTACACACCTCTCGACTTATCCCGGGCAGACCACTCAGCAGACACACACAGTCACACCCAATTACAACAGGAAAAGATGAAAACGTGGTCAGAGAAAACACTCCACGGAAAACACAGATACCACATAGAACAAGACCACGTAAATAAAAAACAATCATACACCTGGTTACAGGATGGGCAGCTATTCCCTGAAACAGAAGGCTTCTTACTTGCCATCCAGGATAAAGTCATATTAACCAGAAACTACCAAAAGCATATCATCAAAGACCCGACTATTGCAGATGACAGATGTAGGAAATGCCACCAGCAGAAAGAAACGATCGAACACATAACGAGCGGATGTAAAATATTAGCCGGAACAGAGTACAGAGCATGGCATGATTCAGCTGCCAAAGTAGTTCACCAAGCACTAGCCACAACATACAAACTCATAGAAAACACAGATCCCTACTACAAATACACACCAACATCCATACTTGAAAATAAAGATTACAAGCTCTACTGGGACATCAGTATCCATACAGATAAAACAGTCTCCGCCAATAAACCCGATATTATTTTTCAATGCAAAAAAGGGAGAGTCACCAATTGACATAGCTGTCCCCAACGACACAAACATCCAAACGAAATACACAGAAAAAATTTCCAAATACACAGACCTTGCGACGGAAATAAAAAGGCTATGGAAACAAGAAATCATTGTCCCCCTCATTATATCAGCCACAGGCCTTACACCAATAACATTCACACCACATTTAGTACAATTAGGACTCAACACAAACATACACAAAAACATTCAGAAGTCAGTGATTTTGAAAACATGTAACATTGTCAAGTCATTCCTTAATACATAATGGTAATAGCGTTTGTGCTGACTTAGTTTTGGCCCGTCAGCCAAACATGGAACCACATTGATCAAATGTGAGAAAGAAGAACTTTTTGTAATAATAATAATAAACGTCTTTATTTTATACTCGGCGAAATGCAGCAGTGCTGTTGTTAAGCGAGTTCTCAAAAATATACAAAAGAAATATAAAAAATAAAACATAAAATGAAAATGCAAACTCAAATACAATTTAAGAAGTATCCATTAGTATTTAAACTCTAATTATTCTAAACTAAAAAAGGAAAACAATGTAATTCTACGTCATATTGATACCCATATACAAACCATGATCCCCACCTTACCCTATAAAAGAGACATAATAACAGTCAAAAAGTTTGAAATAAAATCTCCTTAACTGCCTTCTAAAAGATAGTTTAGACAGAGCAAGCAAACCTTCAGGAATTTCGTTCAGAAGTTTAGCAGATGTATAGCCGAAAGACTGTTGTACGAAGCCTAGGTATTTGAAAGCGGTCCTTGTACCTAGTATTACGCTGATGCACCGAACTTCGATGATGCAGCCTTTCACACAGATACTGTGGCACCCCCGTCCTCAATAGTTTATGCAAAAAGCAACTCAGATGTAGCCTTTCTCTATCCTTAATATGCAACCATTTCAGCTCCTTCAGCCGGCCACTCACATGATCCCTCCCCCTGCATCCAAAAATAAAACGTACACAGGAGTTTTGAATTTTTTGCAGCTTATACTTCGACATAAGGTCCAGGCACGGACCGTAAACAACATTACAATAATTAGAGTGAGGAAGGACAAGAGTCTCGCACAAATATTTTTTTAAGCTCAAATTGAGGATATGCCGATTCTTATATAAATTACGTAGTGAAAAATACGCCCTATGAGCTACCAAAGAAACCTGCTTTCTAAACCTGAGCTTACTATCAAATAATATTCCCAAATTTTTATATTCAGTAACAAACGGAATTCTCTCCTGGGCCATATTTAAATTGAAATTTGCCGAAGCCCATTCACTGTTTGTTCCAAAATACAGTACTGCCGACTTTCTCGGATTTATCTTCAAACCATTGTTATTAGAGTAGGTAAACATCGAATTTAAACAGTAATTAATTTCCTGTTCCGCCTGTAATGCGTTAAGACTATTAAAGCTCCTTAAAATCTGACTGTCATCTGCATATTGCATTAGCCTACAATTATTAACATAACAATGCATATGTATGTATAAATGACAAACAACAATGGTCCGAAAATTGACCCCTGAGGGACGCCTCTATCTAAAGCCAAACTTTTGACACGCGGTGATTAATCAGCATACGCTGTGATCTATCCGCCAAGTAGTCCTTTAATAAATTTATTGTTCGTTCTTTAAAATCATAATAATGAAGTTTGACACACAACAAGCGGGGATCCAGCGTGTCAAATGCCTTGCTGTAATCGAGAAGAACCAAGGTAGTTGTCTCTCGTTTATCCGCCGCCCCGAGGATATCATCCAAAATGCTTAGCAAGGCTGTTGCAGTGCTAAAACCCCTGCGAAACCCCGACTGACGTTCAAAGAATAAGCTATTATTATTAAAATAATTAACGATTTGTTTAAAAATTATTTTCTCCAAAATCTTAGACAGAATACTCAAAAGACTACGCAGTTCAGAGTAATCCTTAGGGCTTGACACCTTGGGCAAAGGCAATACCAAGGCCAACTTCCAATCAGACGGTAACTTACTCTCTAATATAGATATATTGAAAATATGAGTGAGAAACGGTACGATGAGAGGGCAACAAAGTCTTAACATCTGCAACGTAAGTTGATCAGCTCCAGAAGCATTTGACCTTGTATCAGAGATGGTAGAAATGACATCGCCGTCGCTAACCAATGAGACCTTAAGCATACTATCAGTAACCTTGTTATCAGAATAGTAACAAATCGTATCCGGATTAACGGCAGGACAAATCTGTAGCACAGAATCAACGAAAAATGAGTTGATTTCGTCGGGGTCCTGCAGATGCGAAGGAGGTGTAAAACTGTTCTTCTTCTTGTTATAGACATTCATATTAAGCGCTTGCCACATAGACTTACTCTTTTGATTCCCGCTGACAAAATCCAAATAAGCTCTCTTCTCGCTACGAACTGCTTGTGTAAACATATTTCTCGCTCCTTTGTATGCTTCCCAGTCCTGAACCCTTCTAGTTTTTTTAAACTTCGAGAACAGCATATTTCTGTGCCTTTTCATAATCTGCAAAACATCAGTAAACCATGGTGCTCTAGGCTTAGTCACTCGAACTGTGTGTAAATGTACGAACTTTATCATGTAAATTCTCCTGATCAAGGATTGTTCCCCAATTTAAGTTATATAAGGCAGTGTCAAAATTTGTTTTATTAAAATTTTTAAACTCACGAAATTCGACAAATTTTGGCTTTACGTCTGGTACTTCAATATCTAATGAGCAATAAATTAATTGATGATCCGAAATTTGTTGCAAATCATGGTGGCGGAGTGGTCCACATAATAAATTGTCTTTTGAGATCATGATAACATCTATTAAACTGGCTTTGCTTAACACAAACCTAGTGAGATTTAATACAAGCTGCTCAAAATTAAAAGTGTCAAGAAAATTTTCAAAATGTTCATTCACCCTGGAATGTTCTAATAAATTAATAATAAAAATAATATTACTTAGTCACACAGAGCCATGATGCCAGCTAATGAATTTTCAAGTATACTAAGAGCACTTAAAGCATTGAACCTTGGTGGGCAATAAAAAATACCGAGCCCCAATACCATCCTAGTGAACTTTAAAGGAAGCCATACTTGTTCTATCGCCTCAGTTTTTTCATCAACATCAATTTCATTGTTATGTTATTTAAAGAAACTAAAAATTGCCTAATATTTATAGTATGGAACATACGAGGTATTTTAAGTAGTGCCGTTTGCAGCAAAACGGTTTACTCATTTCTGTTTTAGTTTTGGACACTCTATCCTAAATAGGTCATGACAAAAATTTCCGCATCAGTAAAAATATCTAATACTAAACAAAAAGCATACATTTTTATTTTAGTAAGTTTTTCCACGATGCTGATGAGAATATTAAAATTCTTTAATATAAGAATTAAGTGCGCTAGCTTCGTACAGTGAATAGCGTTATAATAGTTTATAAGGACTGCAGTATCCAATTTATTCACAGTAGTATTACTGCAGAGATGTAATTTAACCATGAAGCAGCATATAATAATATGCAGGCGACGATAAACCTTCGCCAAAAATGATGCCGTTAACCTACTAGAATAAATAGATACGGAAATAGGGGTACAAGAAAAAGTATTAAAGATTTAAGTAGATCAAATCACAAAATAAGAAAAACAAAGAGACCTAAAAATTTCGGTGGTAATATTAGTATGTAAATGGAAATGTAGTCAATAACTAACTCGCTTTTTACTGATTACCGCTCAGTACAGAGCGCTAGGATCACAAAAACTAGCATATAGAATCTTCAAATAGTGTAAAACCTCATTAAGTAGACAATATTTGAAACTTGAAGCTTAAGGAGGTAACGTAAAGATTTTTATAATGTAAAATTCGTCTATCTATTAAAAATAATTAAATCCGTGTAAAAGCATTTTTTGAAGTGTGACGCGCAAAGGGGATAAAAAGGGGATCAATTAATTTTTAAACAAGAACATCTGACGTTTTTGACATGAAAGAGGTGAAATTCGGTGCGTAAATTTTTCACTAAAAATAAACGGAGAGTTTTTTAAGCACTTTTCTACATTCTACTGTTAAAAGGGATGGTAGAGTCTTTTTTCGTGACTCACATCATCGCCCAAACCAAGCCGCTCTTTGATTCTAAAACCGTAAAAATTATATATTCTTTTCCAGGTCAGATGCTCACTAAGTAGAGAGTATTTTAAATTATGATTCCAAGGGAGCGATAGGTGTCTCTATCTTAAATAAATTTCGAGAAATACTCTATTGAATTAAAATTATTAAAAAATCAGACTTGCAACATTTTACGGGTTGCCCAGTATATAACAGTTCGAATTTGTTTCATATTGTGCAAATGCAATGGGTAGAAGATGCAAGGTGCAGACGCAGGACTCCGGTGCTTGGGAATTTAGCTGCTATGGAGCGTTTTACTGGAGCGAACCATGGCTGTCTTGTGCATGTCTTTTACAAATCTTAGACTCTCGAGTGTTTCGGATACAATATTATTTACATGGCATAAATGTCGACCCAACTGCTCAAATAATTAAAAAGCGGATGCAAAAGCTTTGAGAAACGGGCTCGACTTTACATATAGCGATCAAGGATATCAACGAGTGCCGTAAATGCATCAATTTGAAAACAATCAAGTATCGTAATTATATGTAGACGTTATTTACAAGGCATTCTTAAATAAATTTATGTCTACACCCGTTCACTTAGGCATTTTTTTTAAAAAACGAAGATTTAATTTCGACAATTAAATTTTTTAAACTCTTACAGCGCGAATGAAGCATATTTTCACCTTAACGGCCATGTCAATCCAATTACTTCCCGTTATTGTCCTACAAAAGTGACGGCTTATGCCGCAATGTCGAGACGGGAAATAATCAAGCTGTACTTCCTCGAGTATGGCAGAGGTCGCACAATAACTGGTAATTGGAAACAAGTGGGTATAACTAAGAACTTTTGGGCTTTCGGTTTACTAAATTTCTAAGTTTATAGCCAGGGAACAAGGTTTTACCAAAATGGGGCGATACTACACACTTTAAACATACCTTGTTGTTAAAGAAATTTTCCTGAACCAATTAATGTGCAGGAGAGATTACGCTACGGATTTTTCTCAAAACTGAAGCACAAAAAAAAATCTTTCGGGGAATAAATAAAACCTAATATTTGTAAGAAATAATAGTGATTATAAAAACGTGTCAAGCAGCAATCAATACTTTTTTAATTACTATAATTTGTTACAGTATTATATACAAGATAAGGATTTTCGATTTATCACCTTGTCGTTTTACTTCAAATGTTTCAAAATTTAACTCATATAAAGGACAACTTGGATAAACATTACTTATCTGAGTAACTAATATTTTTAATCTGACCCTATAAAACTTGCTCATAAATACTTAAATATTCAGCTCATTAATATAGCACAGAAGTTACTCAGACTGAAATGCCCAATATAACAATTAACCAACAAATGTCCCTCTAGTAACTCAATAACTAAAAATAAGAAAATTATAGTAAATGTATTTTAAATACATATTTTTCTACAACCTTAAAAAATAACATTTTTCGTGGATTAATATCAGTATGCAAAATGACTTTTTTTATTGGTATTATTTTTAGCATTACCAAAACATTATATCACACACACATCAGCATTAATAATATCACTAATGTTTTTGTCGATTGTAAATTTATTAAATTAAACAAAAAACAAATTAAACCACTAGTTTTTATTATTTGTGATGCTAGCATTAATTGTACAGCGACTACAGGAATCAATATTTCAGAATTAACGCATCTCTAGATGTAGAAGTGAAACAGTTTTACTTTTGGAGTAGACGGGATTACATCTGAACTTCTTAGTTTAGAAGAGAATTGGATATACTGGTTTAATCCTCCAGATATTCTTCAGTAAGAACCGAAGATTTTTAGCGTCCGTGGATCTTCAAATCAGATAAATAAACAATAAACAATAAACATTACACACCTTGAAACCTGGTAACGTCAAGAAGTTTGACATTAGCTTGGGCATTCTTTCAATTAAACTAATTCCAGCAACTTGGTTTATGCACCTTTTGCTTTGATATTTCACGAACGTCGATTAGTTGTATAAAGAAGATGAAGAGCCGCGTATTCCTTATAAAGTTCAATAATCAGAGCCGTTAATAAGTTTTGAAAGCGAGACCTATAGAGCATCACTTGTACCAGATATTGAACAGCATTTTGAAGCTTCATCTGTCATATGAATACACCCTAAATTTCGAGTCGATCTGTAGAGGCTTTCAATGTTTATCAGCTGGTTAAAGTAGACGTGTTTGAGTATTTTTTAAAAACGGAAAAAATCGAATACCGTGCAGTGAAAAATTTCTTTGTTTTGAAAGGTTTATCGGTAACTGAAATCCATGGGAAGTTAGTAAAAGTGTTAGAAGAGTCTGCTCCTTCATTTTCAACTGTTCATAGATGGACTCGAGTTTACACGTGGTCGTACAAGCGTCAATGATGATCCATGTTCAGGACGTCCAAAAATTGCAACGACTGAAATAACCTTTGTGCAAGTACAAGATATGGTAATGGAAGACCGTCGATTAACTGTGGATGATTTAGCTAAGGCTATAGGCATCTACCACAGATCAGTACATGAGATCTTAACTAATGTTTTGGGTATGAGAAAGCTATTCACAAGATGTGTGCCGCATTTGCTAACATCAGAACAAAAACGCACCCGAGAGAAACTTTCTAAACAACATTTGACTCGTTTCACAAGGAATAATACTGATCTTGTGCGTCGATTGGTAACTATGGCTGAGACTTGGGTTTACCAGTATGATCCTAAACTGAGACAACAAACCCCACAGTGGACTGAGCCCGGTTGTTCAGCTCCACAGCAGCGAAAGTGGTCAAAGTCATCTAAAAAAATTATGGCATCAGATTTCTGGGATGCAAAAGTAATTTTGTTAATTGATGACCTTCGAACCGGTAAAACAATCACAGGGGGGTATTATTGCAACCTTTTTGACTAGCTGGATGAGAAAATTCGTGAGAAATGACTCAGTTTGCGGAAGAAAAAAATCATCTTTCATCATGACAATGTACTCGCTCATAGAGGTGCTTTGGGAATAGCAAACCTGGTCGAATTAAAGTACGACTTGTTGGAACATCCACCCTATTTGCCAGATCTGGCTCCGTCTGACTTTTATCTGTTCCCACACCTCAAAGGATTTTAACGTGGGAAGCGTTTGCCAACAAATGATGAGGTGATAGCAACCGTAGATGGGTATTTTGAAGGTCTTCCGGAAAACCCCTCCAAAATGGAGTAAATGAATCAGAAAACTACTGGAGTTTAAGGAAGATTATACTGAAGAACAAATATATTTCGACATATTATAAAAAAATTTGGATACTATAAAAATGAGTAATGGTAATGGTTTTTAACCGGAAATTTTTACAAACAAACTTCTTGTCTTCTATGCTGTCGACAGTAATTTACGTTAGTTCTTTATGACAACAAGCACAAGATACATTCTAAAACACTGAAAAATTTGCCAGTATGTATTTAATAAAACAATACAAAGGTTTTATCCTAAATATAACCTACTACTTAGACTTCTGAACACAATGCACAACTAACTTCTTTTTTAAATATTGAAATAATTTGATAAACGTTCTAATATTTACAGTTTTTTTGATATGAAATATTGATTATAGCATGGAATATGCTGACCATAACCTAAAGGTTTGATTTTCTAAAACTCTTCCTCAAAATGTGCCAGTCTTAGATACTTCCCTTGCTTTTTTTATATCACACAAAATTTCTTTATTATAAAATAAGTATTTAGCTCTGTTTAGCAATTAGCTGTTTCCAGTAATATCTGTGTTAAAACACAACGGTTGCAGAAAAACTATTGTTTGCTACTTGCGCGAAATCTTTCTAGTATTCTCAAATGATAGTGGCAGTAGTGTTTGGCGAAATAGGTACAGAAACAACTATTTTATTAAAAATATTAATTAAAAACCTTTGCAAGCATTAGACCACATTGTTTACAACGCGTACATGAAATCTTGTTCATGTTCTTTAATGGTAAAATATTTCGCGAAATTGGTGCAAAAATAACTATTTTTATTAAAAATAATAGCTAAGATCATTTCCTATATTAAACCCGAATAATTTTTTGCCACGAATCGTCTACTATTGTCGTACTTGTGAAAATAAATATTAGAATGAAAATAAATCTAAAAAGCCAGTGACGACGATGACGTTTGCGAGAAAAGTAATAATAAGCACTCCCTGAAGGCTCGTAATAATACTGAGGCGCGGCGTTGGATAAACCAAAAACGGCTACTTTTTCATTTTTTATTCAGTTCATCACCAATAAAAAGTCAGTCTTTTCTGACATTTTTTCCTTTAAGTTCACGATATTAAAAGTTTATTTACATAAAGTGTTTGTATTTTCTTCTTAATATACATCATTTTAAATATAAATTACTCACGGGTGGCTCTAAATGACAATATATAAGACGGAAAATGTCTGTACTTAAAGTGATTGAATTTAAATGTATTCAGTTTAAAATTTAACAAAATTCTAATGTTATTCTAGAAAAATTCTGCTAAATACTGTTATAATACATGGTGATCTGTAAAACTATTCAATTTTAAAATTTTCATAATGAAACAACAAATTAATAAATTAATAATAATAATAATAATAATAATAATAATAAATAATAAAAAAAAAAAAAAAAAAAAAAAAAAAAAAAAAAAAAAAAAAAACACTCCGATACCACATAGAATAAGACCACTTAATTAAAAAATAATCATACATTTGTTTATAGGATGAGCAGATATTCCCCGAAACAGAAGGTTTCTTACTTGCCATCCAGGATAAAGTCATATTAACCAGAAAATACCAAAAGCATATCATCAAAGACTACTATTACATAGGACAGATATAGAAAATGCCACCAGCAGAAAGAAACGATCGAGCACATAACAAGCGGATGTAAAATATTAGCCGGAACAGAATTCACAGCCAGACGTGACTCAGCGGCAAAAGTAGTTCACCAAGCACTAGCCACAACATACATACTCATAGACGACACAGATCCCTACTACAAATACACACCAACATCCATACTTGAAAATAAAGATTATAAGCTCTACTGGGACATCAGTATCCATACAGATAAAACGGTCTATGCCAATAGACCCGATATTACTTTTCAGTGCAAAAAAGGAAAAGTCACCTATCTAATTAACATAGCTGTCCCCAACGGCACAAACATCCTATCGAAATACACAGAAAAATCTCCAAATACACAGAACTTGCAACACAAATAAAAAGGCTATGGAAACAAGGTCAAGATCATCATTGCCCCCCTTGTCATATCAGCCACAGGCCTCACACCAACAATGTTCACACCACACGTAGTACAATTAGGACTCAACACAAACATACACAAAAACATTCAGAAGTCAGTGATTTTGAAAACATGTAATATTATCAGGTCATTCCTTAATGCACAATGGTAATAGCGTTTGTGCTGACTTGGCTTAAGCCCGTCAGTCAAACATAAAACCACATTGACCAAATGTGAGAAAGAAGAACGTACCAGTCATAATAATAATAATTGACATAGCTGTCCCCAACGACACAAACATCCAAACGAAATACACAGAAAAAATTTCCAAATACACAGACCTTGCAACGGAAATAAAAAGGCTATGGAAACAAGAAAAAGTCATCATTGTCCCCCTCATTATATCAGCCACAGGCCTTACACCAACAACATTCACACCACACTTAGTACAATTAGGAC
>CM032449.1:139573809-139733809 GCA_019049505.1 Pachyrhynchus sulphureomaculatus
TTGACTGCATTAACAAAGAGAGGAAACCACTCTTGGAAATTACCATGATGATTTAATTTTATTATTAATACAAAATTTGATTCTAGCAATTCCTAAATAATTAACCCTACTCAATATATTGACCTTTTAAAATTTTCTTGCGTAGTTACATACATGACTAATACTAACATTTATTTGTTCAAATATTGTACTGCCAGGAATAAATTGAAAATCAAATTAAATTATATTGTTGAAATTGCATACAAGCAAATTGATTAGCTCTAAATGCATATCTGCTCATGAATTATTTTGGGGGCCAATTTACGTGTGAGTTCGTGAAAATCTGCCTCCAGAGAAAACCAGACCAAATATTATGTTTTATATGCACGTTTTAAAAATTTGTCAGCACACAATTTTACTACTGTGATTTCCTATTTCTATCTAAATAGTCCATGAACAGACATGTATTTTTATCATTTCGTAATATAATATACCATACTACATTCGTTTTCAAAATGTAGTAAAGCAAGCAAGGATCGGCTCATGGTGCTTCAAAACTTATTTTTATATCTTGATTCTTTTTCCCTATATCATCACGTGATTTTAAATTATATTATATGAGTAGATTACCCGATTAAGGTATTTCTTACGAGAAGACACAGAGAGCATTACATTAGAGCAAGACGAGAAATAATTTGACTTTCAAAGTATAATGAGTGTGGCAACGTAGCTTCTCCCTTCCTTCCCGCCACACGCAATCACATGTAATTGCATTGCATATATTAGTCCGAGAGCTCAGTACCAAAATGCTTCATTGAAGAGTGGCAGATAATAGTATCACTTGGTTAATTATGCCCCCCTTAATCCCTCCAGGTAGTTTCAAGCCTCAAGTCTGATTCCTGTTCCTGGAAATACGCTTTAAAGCTGCAGGAAAAAGTTAGTGGACGAACCCAATGCTGTTGCAGATATTTTGGGTATAGCTTCATTTCTGTGAAATATGACTGAAAAATGAATATCTGCCACGGATATTGGGTCAATCCAAAATTATAATGGTCCAAAGTAGTAGAAAAAATGGACTCACCTGAACCCATAGAGGAGCGAATGTAATTTGTTTTAATATGTTCGTTGAGGTTTGTAGATACTAAAAATAACATTATCTGCCATAGAATCTGGTTCTTTGTTAAAATGCGCGCGCCTGTCCTACAAATCACCATTGAAACGGTTACAAGCAGATTATTATATTTATTTGCAGTGCAATTTCGCTCTATATTTTTTTTATATTTAACCTTTAAATTTTGTTTATATTTATTATTTAAAATTTATATTCAAAAGCCTCAAAACCTCTTTTAATATGTAATTACGAAAATTTAAAAAAAAAATTCTTTTTGATAGCTATATTCGATAGTACATTTGAAATTTTTGATTTTTAACATGACAGACAATAAGACTGATCGAAAAAACCAAAGTCTATTTCTTCAAAAAACTTTTTATTGTTATAAATAATTTATTATAAACAGAATTTCATAGAATTTATCTCCATAACAGCAAAATCTAAGCTTTTTACGAGCTCCACCCAGGTTTTTTAGATGAATTTTGTCCTGCTGTATGAATTTGTAATCCATTTTTCCAATTTAATTAATTAAAAATTTAGAGCTAATCAGTTTATTTATATGCAATTAAATAAAGATATTTGTGTTAAATTCCCAAAAAAAAATTAATATAATTTTAATAAATTGTCGGTAATAATAAAATAATTTAGTTTTTGAAAAAAATGAACAGAGATTTTAAATTTAGCGAGTTAAATAATATTGTATTAAGTTATTATAGAAAAAATATATTTATTTGTAACAATAGTTAATCAATTTTTAGAAAAAATGGATTAGATATTCGACTTTAACGTGTCAAAAAAACATATAAATTCGTGCATCACAGCTAGGTAATAATGCGAATAGAGAAAATCAATTTGTTTGTAATTTAAGCTTTGCACTAAAAATACAGAAATTCTGCTGATAAAAGCAGGGACTGGATTTCATGGCACTTATTCGGGATTTCACCTCGTATTATAGTATTAGAACACTGGTTCATTTATCTGCCGCTCTCGAATGAGTTCAGGTGGGTCCAAAAATTTTACAGGTTCAAAAATTCGTGGAAATTCACAAAGAACCAGGATCTATGTCAAATAATATTTTTTTACTTCTTTTTGGGTCCCAAACTAACTATATCTCGAATATCTGCCACTCAGCGATGAGTTCATTTTTTGAGCCCATTTTTTTCAAGAAAAAAAAAAGTTCGGTCTCTGTGGCAGATATTAAGACTATACCTAGTATCCTCATAACATATAATATTGCCACTCTGCGATAACCACGGTAGCAATCGGAATTTGGATCTATAAGTTGTATTTTTTGGTTCAGTTTGTCACATTTAATAAGTGATATATTTATCTGCCGCTCTTCGATAAGTCCAAAATCTTGGTTATAAGCTCCCGGACTATATATGATTCAGAATTTGAAAGAACGCCCGAGTCCGCGCGAGCTGTCTTTTTCAAGCTAAGTTGCCACAGCGAAAATTCACTTCATAAAATTCAATAAAAAGTAATATTTATCTAATATTTTTGCAACAAGTAGGTGGTAAACTGCCTTCATATTTTAACAAACGATAGCAAAAAAATTTTTTTTTATGTATATATAATTTTTTGTGACTTTTTACTTTTTAATGCACATACGACAACATAAATTGTAAAAACGCATGCTTTTGATCGAAGAAAAAAGTATGGATTCCTATCTTATACGTGTTAAACATCCAATTAATTATGGCAATATGGCGTGGTAAACCATCTTTATATTGAAGTAGTGAATGCATGATGCTAAAATCTATTATTTCTCAAAATTTCAAGCAAGACTACTTTTAACAGTTACTCGTAAGAAATACCTTAAGTATGTAATGGAACGTGAAAAATCGCAGCTGATGCACATAAATATTAAGTTAATTCAATAACCGTTAATCCAACCTTAAACCAACTAAGTGACATCTTCGCCAATTATTTTGAAGTATTTATGATAAATGTACCTTTATTTATTTCAATTTACTGCATGTAACCAATGAATGCAGTAAAATCATTGCAGCCACATAAATGTTGGTCGTATTATCGTACTTGTTATGCTGCGCATATACCTGTTATATGTTATATTACGAAATCTTACATTTTCTTTCGGATATTTGTTTTTAAGGCATGTTGTTTTATTTGTTGTTTAGCATATAATACACGTAATTAATAATTTAAATATATAGTGCAATCTAAACGTCTTGCCGAGAAAGAAAAATAGCAAGTCATAAAAGTAGATATCTGAACTTGAATATCACATGAGGAAGCAAGCTAAATGTTTTAAATTGAGAAAAGTGACAATCAAAGTAATTAAATTGGAAACTATTCCTTTTGTTAAAACTAATAAATTGGTTTGAACACACAATTTACCATATTCTATTAAAATAGTTCGGTAGGCATAGAATCCCAATTGAATTTATTATGTTTATTCAATACATAAAAAATTGTACTTATTATATATATATATATATATATATATATATATATATATATATATATATATATATATATATATATATGAATAATCTTTTTGAGATATATAAAATCTATTGTTATTATTGCGTACTCAAATAATTCAATGGAATTTGCATTCAATATAAGGTGCAATATATAAATAGTGTAAATAAATTATATAATATGTAAAAATAAGATTTAATAGGCTGAATAAAAATAGTTTCTTAATAAACAGGGTCATATGTAAGTATTAGTATTGTTTTATAAAAGACAATGTAAAAAAGGTATAGATATGTATTTTGGAAAGTTATTACTACACTAGATTAAAAAAGACATGCCACAGTTTATTTTTTTTTAATTGAGTGTACATATTTATTATTGATTTTTCTTTTTAATACTTTCTAGATCATAAAATTCTCAGTTGTCTTGATCTTTATAAAAAGAAAATATATATTTTCTCTTGCTAAAGGAAAGTATTGTGCGTCTTTTGAATTTTTGAACACAAATAAGTTTTTTAATTAAGAGATATTAGAAACGACAATCAAAAAATACATTGTATACCTTCTGAGCGTCAGTGAAGTTGAATAAAATGAATAGAAGTTATGCAGCCAGTATTAGCATTATTAACTTGCGAAAGAAATATGTATAAGGAATAATTTGAACAACAAAATTCATAAAATAATAGTGACGTGTATCAAGACAATTTTACAAGCGGATCCCTGAAAGTTTTACATTTCACATAAGAAATTTTCTGTAGAGTCGTGGAAATTAATATAATAAATAAAAAAAAAAATTGTATTGATTTATCAATATGGATTACAACTACGAAATAGTAACAAACACACCTTCTGCTAAAATACGAGGCATGTTTTTTAAGTAAGTACCGTTTTGCGATTCCGCCGCCGCAGCGATACGGTCTCATGTCTACGCACTGACGCCATTACAGTCTGATTCTTCATTGTATACGTTGTTTACTGAGTGTTTAAGATGCCTCCGACAATCGTGAGTCCCGCCGATTGTGAAGTACGGGCTGTTATACGATTTCTTAGTGCTAAAGGCGTAAAACCGATCGATATTCATCGTGAGATCTGTGAAGTTTACGGACAAAACATTATGAGTGATGGAATGGTAAGGAAATGGGTGAGAGCATTTAAAGATGGCCGCACAAATGTGCATGATGAAGAACGGAGTGGGCGTCCTTCGGTCGTTAATGAAGATTTGGTGCAGAAAGTGGACGAAAAGGTGAGAGAAAACAGACGCTTTACAATTTCATCATTGTGCGACTGCTTTCCTCAATATTCTCGTAGTGTTTTGTATCGCATTTGTGATACAGTGGTTAACAAGTCAGGCGGCAGAATTTTATGAGGAGGGTATTCAAAAACTGGTGCCACGTTATGACAAGTGCCTCAATATTCACGGAAATTATGTAGAAAAGTAGATTAAGGTACAGGCTTTCATGTAAAAATAAAATTATAGCGATATCTTTGCACGTCTTTTTTTAATTCCAAAACGGTACTTACTTAAAAAACATGCCTCGTACTATTATCCAGATAAAAAGAGTAATTTTATGGACTAATTAACAAAAAATAAATAAGCTAAAAAAAAATTGCTTAGAATTAAAAAATTCCTTTTCAGTTTCTGTTTAAGAGGTATTAGGAAGTATAATCTAACAAATCTGACTTTTACTTCCCATATTTCCCGTATAAAAAATTTCTGAAAACAGAAGGAAGTAAACCAGTCATGTTCATGTATTTACTAAGATTAGGTTATGTATGCAAACGCGGTCAGAGCGATCATATTTTTAAATGACAATCTAATCGCCTAATTGTGTTAACAATCCGTAAAAATGCGCTGAGATCATGTACTGTTTGCACAGTTGTTTTGATCGAACTGGATTTAATTAAGAGAAGCTATCCTGCGAAAGTTACAGTGAATTTTAAAAACAAATGAAAGCAGACAATATGCCAAACCTCTTTTTCAAAAAAAGTTTATTATAACTTCATAAATTTTAATTTCCATAACAACAGTCTTTATTTTATATCAAACATAAGGAATTATTTTTAAAAAATATTGTTATATAAACATATATCAATATGTTCCTGGTCTTCTTCAAAGCAAATGGTGAAATTATTGAACTCCGCTTGACCCATTGTTTCCGTGATTTTTGCCGTTTCTTGCCGGATTTTTTCTATTGTTTCTCCCAGGGGATTGTTATTTTTTCTCAAATAACTGACAACGATGTGTTTTAAATATGTGGTGGTCCATTTTACTACAACCAGATATCCTGATTATAATCATAAAAATTTTGTAAAAGTAAACAGAAGTTCCCAGTCATCTCCATGTATACATTAATTGTTGTTGTGTAGCTTCTATCTTTTTCAAAGAATTACTAGAAAATTACTTATTGCGTCGGCATTACGACCTAAATCAGTTAGCATTCACTGAAATTAATATCCAAGCAAACCTCACGTTTGCATCGCTTCTTTATGTCCTTGGTCGCACTGTCCAAGGTTTACTTAAAATTAGGCGAGTTTTTCTGAAACGTTGCGCCAAGTTTGTAAGGTAGACTAGGTTAATATCATCAGACTAAGTGATCTATAACTAAAAATATATTATAATTTTATGACAGCTTTGTAGTTGATGAAGATATATACTACTATATTTATTTTAGCACGTTCCCATAGATTCATATATAAATATATCTGCTACGTACTGTTAAATATTCTTGACATAAAAATATACAATCATAATCAAGACGAGACTCACTAATGTGATCTAAACTTTGAAGTAAGAAACATTAAAATCTTTATGAAGTCCTGTTTTCTAATAGTTTCATTTTCATTTTTTTTTTCATGATTTCTTTTTACAAAATTATTATTATAATTATTTCGCGTTTCCAGTATTATTGTTTTATATTAGGAAAACATTGTTATAATAACAATGTCTTAGCAAGAAAAAACAGATATTTTTATTTATTATACATATCAAAAGAATACCAATTAATTTGAAGATATACCATTCTCCTTGGTTTATTTTTTTCTCTCTGTATTATTATACACACAATATTTTCCCGTTTTTGTAACAAAAACCTTATCAATAAATATCAAAAACACCTTTCAGAATATGAAAAGTTAATAAAAATCAATTGAGCAGTTTCTGAATAACATGAATTTAAAAGTTATATCAAATAACCGTTCAAGTGCAAGTTGAACTTGCGCAGTTAGTTTTCTGTACGCTGATTGCTTTTAAAATAAAAATTTTTGTTACAATCAAAATCTTGTGTGATAGACGGAGTGTAACATATTTTTTTTATTGAGAAGTTTATGTTTTATTTTAAATATTGCGCTCTTAATCACGAGAAGACTATACAGCATAATGAAGAGTTTAGTTTCTCAGTATTCACTTTAATTAACAAAAACCAAAATATCGCTTAGTGAGCGGTCCCAGGAATTTCCTTGTCGACATGCAGTATTAAAATAAGTAGCGAATTTAACTTTCTCAAGTGGCGGGAAGACCAATTTCCATAATATAACTAAAACAACACATGGAAATGGAAAATATGTTTTTCCTAATCTAAAACTTCTAAAACGTAAACAAAAGCAAAAATCGCAGCAGTTAATTTTTTTATGAATTACAATACCTCCCTTTAGCAAATGAAGTAAAAACAATTATTTATTTACGGGGCCAGAGATAAGTAAATTTCGACCAAGTTAACTGTTAGTATTTGTAACACTTGTTATATGTTCAACCTAACATTTTTTTAGGTTACTCTGTACTCAAATCTCAGTTCCTCCTACATACTATTTCTGTTAAAATTGGAAATAATGAAAAAGTAAACTGAAATAGAATTATAATATGATAAATATGCAGCCACACTTCTAACTCTCTACCACTTTACTTCCACGTCATATATCTTTTACTATATATAATTAGCTAAATTTTTTTGTACCAGAAACCAGGAAAATTTTTTAATAATAGTATTGAAACTATACAATATTGTACTCTCTTTCCTTGTTAATATTGAAAATAACGAAAAAATAATATAATATTTCGACCGTTGGATCCAAAGAATCCTGAAAAATACCTATAATACAATAAATACGAGATCATCCTTCTACCTCTCTTTTCCACCACTTATACGTTGCTTATTTATTTAAAGTAAGTGGATAATTATATATATAATTTCTTCATTATCGCAGCCGAAAATCTGGAAAAAATCCTTTTATATAAATTATATCATATTTGACCGGTCTACCTATTTTACACCCTCCTTAAAACTGAAAGCAATGTAAAAATAAATTAATTTTCATATTTTTCGACTCCAAAAAGCCTGACAAAGACCGATAACACCATATATAAGAAGTAACCTCTTTCATCCTTACCCCATCCCTTTAACCCCTTACATATTTTGCTATAAATAGTATGCTTAAAATTCGTCCAAAAAATATTTTAGAATGTTGTTTAAATTATACAATATTAAACAAACCCTCACCCCTTTCAGCCCCTGCATGCTATAAATACACGTCGCCTAATACTTCACATCTGTATGAGGCTCAGTCTGTAATTCCTCGTAAACCCTTTTCAAGCGGCCTTTTATATGGAGAAACTCATCCGTTTGGAATAATTTGCCCCAGTACTGTGTTTCCGATCGAGTACAATTTACAGCGATTCAAGACCAACATGAATCGCTTTTTCCGCACCCGTGTCGCTCCTGTAGTGCTTTGGGGATTCAGATCAATAATTCTTTGCATACAAGTGATAAATGTCTGAATATAGTGTAAACATCCGTCAATATTATTCTTCTTGTCAAGATGTTAAATATATATAAAAACTTAAAAACGTAGGTTTTCTATCATCTGAAGTTATTTAGGACATTCGCTCTATTATCTGTCTCGGTTATTTGTACATATGTAAGAAGGACAGCGAACAACCTGGAATTTGGGTATAGCTTCATGTTTTAGAATCCAGTACCGCCGAGTCTATAGGCAATAAAAATAATCGATAATTCTTTGACGGATTGAGGTTACGTCATCTTTATGTTTAATTGTTGGAAGTGTCTTAAAATTGGATTATGCAATTTATATCTCTATATATTATACTTTATACCCTCCTCCTGAAATCTCTTTCTGTTTTTAAAAGTATTATATTTCACATCTCTATTTTAAAATTTTATTTAATGAGTTCTACGGTGCAACTTTTTACAGTTTTTATAATGCATTATATGTAAATTTGATAAAGCTGTTTTAAATGTGTATTTTAATTTCATTACAAACATTACACGAACTTCAAATAACTAACAGATAAGAATTGTAAACTTTTCATAAAGTACATTTACTCACGAAATAATCTAATAGCAACATGAAAAATAAAAATAGGTGATATTAGACGTTGGATTTATGCAGAGAGGTAAATGTCCTTCACAAGTAAGAACTAGGGTGTTTTACACATCATACACATTTAATATATCCGTAGTTTTCGTTAATTACCAAACCGAATAAAAAACTTTAAATTCTATTTTGACTTTTGAAATTGTCATTTAAAACTCCGCCGACACTAAATTGACAGCGGATCGAACCGTATTAATATTCTTGACCTCGCGTTGATCACATGACTGTAAGGATCCATCGATCAGACTATAGGCATAAAATTTATTGAAACCCTTATATGTTTTATTATAATTATTTAGGCCCAAATTTATCAAAACCCTATAAAATTTATCAACCCCCACACTTTTCACCTCTTTGGCCTAAAGCAATATTTCGCAAAAACTATAAGGTTTATCCCCTCGTTAGATAATATCTATGTACTATGTTTGAACTTAATATCTCATTTTATTCAAGAGTTAACGTACCAACAGACAAGCAGACCGACAGACAGACCGATGCAAATGAGTGACTATGTTTCTTATGATCTAGGAATCCTAAAACGTGAAGAAAAGCAAAAATCTCGAAGTGTAATTTTTTTCACGAATGCAATGTTTTCCTTTAGTAAGGAAAGTTAAAAGTGTAACAAGAGAGTACAGGTTTGTAATTGTGCCTGTAGATGTAATGAAAAAAGTCATAATACAGGCCCTATATAAAATTAAATTGTAAATGTGAGCCAAATCATCTTACGTGTCGTCAATTGAAATAAATGAATTTGTGTGTTAGCTCCCAGTGCCTCATCTATAAAAGATGAAGTCTGGTTACGTAATTCTGCTGAAGTTGATTAGATTTCCAATTAATTATTAAAGCTATTAAAACTAAACCTAAAATAAATTGGAGCCCAAAATAGGGTTACACCAAAATACCCTTTGTAGTGCTTAACATAATTATATTGTGTGAGGGTCGTTAAGAGAGTGCAAAACATTTTTGGATAAGAAGTTCGGAAAGCCAGGGATTAAATGTACCCTCTTGAACTTTATAAGCCTTTAATTTTATATTTCGTGGAAAGTATTATACTTACTAATATTTAAATTTCTCTGTTACACTTTTTTTGAACTAAAAAGTTTAATTTATTAAGAGATGTCTATATACTTTATTAAAAGAAAGATGAGAAAACGGAACAGTTTCCCAGAGTGGTACTTAAAACTAGTAGCTAGCAGTTTTGTGATTTTAAAATGATAAGTGAATTTTTTTGGATTCTGAAAGATCGAGAACAGTCTTATAGTGGTATATAGTATCATCAACATTCAGATTTATCTTGCTTCTTATAATAGTATTATGCATGAATCTTTTGGTAACTAGCAAGCCTCTTAAGCAGAAAATAGTCTCCTGCGCACTCTTCCCTCACGCTAAACAACGCTAAAACTAGCACCTCCTCCAAATTTTTACCGACAAAAGAAGACCTGAGATCAATTGTGATGGTCAGAATTTCAGACAATACTGGGTAAATAGTATTCTATAACTTGTTTTTTACTTCTTTCTTACCAATTTTCCCTAATCGCTGACAATTGTTGCAACTTTTAAGTGGACGCAAACACAATTTCCCTAAAACTATGTTAACGTTATCCAATTCTTCGTTGCTCATATACCTCAAACTCGTGAATTTCTATGGCCTTGCTTCGTAGATTAGGTGGTAAGGTTTCTATTATGTTGACGTTATACGCATCTGTGACTTCTTCTAAGTATATTATACCTACTTCGCGTGCTATGAATAGTGTGATCCTAAAGCTACAAATTAAGATCTATTCCATTCAGTCGAAAAAACACACACACCTTACTTTAAAAAGAGTGGATATCACTGTAATCTAAGTAAATGTAAAATTACAGGAAAGTTTAAGCCAAGAAAATAAGATGATTCAAATAGGTTCTTAACAGAGTGCTTGATACGAAAAAAAATTGAATACAACATGAATAATATTTTAAATCGTTAAATGCTCTATGGTGTATTCATAGGGGGAGTGAGTCAGGCATACGTTCCCTCCCAAACCTTATAAATGTTAGGATTTTTTTCATTAAGGGTTCTTTTTTCCGAAAAAATGTTCATATCTTCCCCCATGTCATCGGTTTTGAAATCGACTCTAAGTTTTCTGAGTTGCATTGTCAGTAGGGATTCAATCTTGTTAAAAGTTTCAATGCAAGGGTATTTCTCTTCACGAAAAAGTTTGACGTTCCTCTGTTTATCGAATTATGCCCTCCTTAATAAGTAAATCTGCCTTTAGTGCTCTCATTTTTTTCCTTAAAGATGCACCCTATATGTCCATATGCCCCGACACACCTTGATCCTGGCTACATTACCGGTTAAGTTGGTCGTTAGTTGCAAAATATTAAAGACGAAGCATGAACATGGATAAATTGGTCGTTAGTTGCAAAATATTAAAGATGAAGTAAGGAGATTTGTATAGCTAATTTTAGGCCTTGACTACTAGAAATACTCAGTATGGTCAGTATCAAAACTAGGCTTAACACCGACCAAGTTCAACCATAAGTGATTATGTCATATTACGGGCAACTATGATCTTGTACTAGTGTCATACCATGTCTAATCATATATGTTGCTAAAGTTCCAACTTTTATATAAAAATTTAAAATTCACCCAATAAAACATATTTCTCTTTTACTCACATTTGGTAACCCTGACAATTGTACATACGATAAATGTATCCACGTACAATGATTCATAACCAGGATATGGCATATTCGCGCCAACTTAAAAAATTGTAGTACTTACTGAGATAGAATGGCAGAAAGTTACACTAGTTTAAACATTACTATTTCCACAAAACATTAATTTATGGATATTTGTTTAGTTATTCTAAATAATTTTAAGAAGACTGCATAACTCCTTCAGGCTTAAATTTATACGTATATATTTAGTTAAGAGAAATCACCATATAATTATTAAAATCAAATTTATGTTGTTTATGATCAAGTTATTAAAAATTGTATTGAAAAAAAACTGTGGTTAATTTAATTATAAACCATATATATAGTAGTTGCCCTAACATTTGAAAATAAATGTATATCTTACATGAATGTTAGTAGATAACTTAAAGTAGGTACTTGTTATACAAAAAATATCAGTACTAGCGAAATTGTTAGCAATGATTATTATTAGCACTCTAAAAGAGTTTTTATTTCTTTTAATTTTTTATTGGTGTTAGTAGGTTTTACAATAAAATGTATTTTCTAAAAAAATTTGATTTTTATTTCTATCCTCACCCTATTGTAGGTATCATATTCTCCTTAGTAATTGCTTACCTGAACACGATAGTTACCTTAAGTTAAATAAAATAATGAATAAAATTAATAATAATAAACTATGACTAAAAATTTTGTCCAGATTTTTTATGACTAATACATGAGACAATATTAGATATATTTTTCACTAGGACTCCTGTTTAACGTTCTAAACTGGCAACAAATGTTATCCACATCAAACGTATACCGCTTTGATAAAATGTAAATCCTCAATGAGAAACAATCTCCACGGATGTTGCTTTATTCACGATTAGTTTTAAAATGTAAAATAAAACCATTTTTTAAATAGTTCAAATGTTCAAAACATAAGTCACAAAAGGTGCTACTGGATACCTTGGTTTATGCCAAGTAACAGAGAATCTAAATTTCATAAGAGTGACTTGAGTAGTGAAGGATTTGAATAAGTTCTATAACATATTATCAAAGATTATAATATAAACCCCTTTATTGAAGGGAAGAACTCCATGAAATGGTGGCATTAAAATAAATACAAAATATTGCCAAAATGACTAATAAAGAATATGTTAACGTTAAAACCAAATAAAGATAGATATAACCATTAAAAGAATAGTTTAGAATTCAACATATACAGAAAACTAATAACCACAGATACTGCAAAATATAAAAATTCAAAGAAATTCCAAAAGCTTACATTATCACCATTTTATAGTCTAATTGATTTGTAACATTTATGCTAAACTCTAATAAAAAATTATTATTAATAAAACAGACTGTGGCTACAAAAAAGCAAAATATAATTATTACAAATTCAATTTTATATAAATTCCGGATCAAAAGAAAATAAAATAAAGAGATTTAATGACAACTGTACTAACATAAGTAGGAGTATAGTATATGACACAGAATAAGTAAAGTATCAATAAATATATGTATAAACAAATATAACCTAGGGTAAAACTGGTCAATAATAGGATCAAATTGTACCATTATAAACAAATCAGGAATTTATCAGATTAACTGCAGATATATATATATATATATATATATATATATATATATATATATATATATATATATATATATATATATATATTTATATATTTATATATTTATATATATATGGGTAATTCTCTGTCAACCGGACCCCCCCTCCTGCCCATTACAGGTTTTGAGATAAAATGGTCAGTAGGGGCTCAAAATTTTTGTTGAGATGTCTACTTTTTAATGCCGTATGCCACTTTTAAAAATTCAAGATGTCCGAAGCAATATGGCGGCTAAAAGGGGAAGAGCACCCAAAAAAAACGTAAAATTCCGATATTACTGACTTGTAAAAATGAGTTATAACCGCTTAAAAATTTTCTGTAGGAGCTCAAAATTTTCGTTGAGATGTCTACTTTTTAATGCCGTATGCTACTTTTGAAAATTCAAGATGTCCGAAGCAATATGGCGGCTACAAGGGGAAGAGCACTCAAAAAATACGAAAATTGCAATATTACTAACTTGTAAAAATGAGTTATAAGGGCGTAAAAGTGTACTATAAGTGCTCAAAATTTCCAATTAAACCTCTATTTAACAGTGGAATTTATTGAGGAAATTGTTATTTAAAAATGAAATATTGATACTTTTGTTCATATTTTTAAAAACTTTTAAATACTGTTTGCTAGATAGAAATAAAGGTAGTCTCGACTTAACGTCTTTTGATTACATTAGTCATCTTCCTGTATTCTTTTGAATACTGGGGAGGGGGGGTCATTGTATTCAGTGGGTACCCCTTATTTTAGTATACTTTTTACCAAATATTTTTGTTTTCAAATAAATATTGTTAACCAAAACTTTTATAACGTTTTTCCGTATATGTGGTTATTCTCCAATGAATATAGTATTTTTTTAATTTGACTAACTATAAAATAATTTTACAGATACTATCTTGTATCTTAGAAAAATATAATAATGAAAAGAAAAGAACAGAGAAGGAAAAAAGGAAATTTAAATAATATTTTAAAAGTTCAAACTACTAGATGTGTAAATCCCTACAAAAAAGATAAAGAAAAGGGCCATGTAGGTAAAAGCTTGAGAACAATATCATCTGCAATGTTAAAACAATTTCCGAATCTACCTAAGACGGCCACAGTATGTAGTACATGCAGAAAAAGGAAGGTCGCTGTCAATACTTCTACAGATTCTGAAATGCAAAATAACTCATCATCTTTTTTAAGTGATCCGAAAAGTAGCACTATGCTAGACTTTGAAGATAATAGTTTAAATGAAATATCATCTTCTAATAATAATTTTTGTCAGACTGACGAATTTCCGCAATCTGCAAGAGAAATAGAACTGGAAGAATTATTGCTAGAATTAAAAAATAAATATGCATCTTTAAATGAGTACGATCCTTTAAGAGTAAGGATTTTAACAATAGCTCCGGAATCTTGGAGCATAAATAAAATTTGCAAAGAATTTGGAGCATCCAAGCGCCAAGCAAGAAATGCTAAAATTTTAAAATCTACTGGTGGCGTTTTAGCTGAAACAACAACAAAACCTGGTAAAAATTTACCAAAAACAACTGTTAATAAAATTGTTGAATTTTACAATGAAGATAGTAATGGAAGAATTATGCCGGGTATGAAGGATACAAAAACTATTAATATTGACAATGAACGTGTAAAAGTACAAAAACGTTTAATGTTATTAGATTTACGAGAACTGTATTCCGTGTATAAAAAAACTTATCCCGAATTTCCAGTGGGATTTTCGACTTTTGCAAAACTGAAACCAAAAAATTGTTTATTAGCTGGAGCAATTGGTACCCACATTGTTTGCGTGTGCACGATTCATCAAAATATCAAACTCATGATACAGGCATTAAATTTTAAAAAAATTGACAGAAGACTTGGAAGAACCAATTACCGATTATGAAGATTGCTTAAAACGAATTACTTGTAAGAATCCAAAAAATGAATGTCATCTTAATGAATGTGAAAAATGCCCAACTATTGAAAACTTCTAAGTATTTTTAAATAATTTATTGGAAAAACATCAAATTTATGAACTACAATACAGTTCATGGACTGGTACCGACAGATCTACAATGGAAACATTACTAACCAATTACCGATTATAAAGATTGCTTAAAACGAATTACTTGTAAGAATCCAAAAAATGAATGTCATCTTAATGAATGTGAAAAAAATGCCCAACTATTGAAAACTTCTAAGTATTTTTAAATAATTTATTGGAAAAAACATCAAATTTATGAACTACAATACAGTTCATGGACTGGTACCGACAGATTTACAATGGAAACATTACTAAAGTCCACTGAAGACTTTGTCGATGACTTTTGTTACAGGCTAAAAGTTCTGAAGCCGCATTCTTTTATAACGAAACAGCAGTCAACATTTATCTCTGAGAAAAAAGAAAATCTTAAGAAAGACGAAGTTCTGGTCATGTTTGACTTCTCTCAGAACTATGCCTACCATGCTCAAGATGCTGCACAAGCTTTCCATTTTAATAACGACCAAGTTACTGTGTTTTCCAGTTATTTATTATTACAAAAAATATGATAAGTTGCAACATATGAGCTGCGTATTCTTATCGGATAGTTTAAAATATGATACGGCCGCTGTTTATGCGGTTCAGGGTAAATTAATACCAGAAATTAAGAAAAAAGTACCTAACTTAAAAAAGATTGTATATCTTACCGATGGAGCGAAGCAATACTTCAAAAATAGATTTCAAATGACAAATTTAATAAACCATAAAATTGATTTTAACGTTGAAGCAGAATGGCATTTTAGCACAACTGCCCATGGCAAAAGTGCGTTTGATGGGATTGGTGCATTTTTTAAAAGAGAGGCTTGTAGACCAAGTCTCTTGGCAAAGCCCACAGAGTCAATTTTAACTTTTGAAGCGATTCTTAAATGGGCACTAATATATTTCAAAGATTTGAAAATTTATTCTTATAATAAAGTATATCATGAGGAGAAAATTAAATAAACGTTTTGAGAACGTTTCGCAAGTAACAGGAATTCTAAGTAACCATTCCTTTGAGGTAACATCTAGTACCGAAATATTCATGAAAAGATATTCAAAAGCGAAATCTGGCACGAAAATAACTTGCATTTAGTTAAAATTAATAAAAAATACGAGGCAACGAGGCTAATAGTATATATAAATACTAATAGTATTATAACTATTTAAATTAAATAGTTAGTAAATAACTAAATAAATAAAATAATATTATAACTAATATTAATTTTATGAATAAAACTTTGTTCCTAACATAAAGCTTCTATACTGATTTACTTTGATATTATACTAAATAATTATATGGTTAAAAAAATCAAATGGCTATGTTAGGTTTGGGGTTGGATGGATTAGGCTATGTTAGGTTTGTGGTTTGATGCATTAGGCAATGTTAGGTTTAGTATTGATATTTATCGCTATGTTCAATGTAAAGTTTTTATTATTTGGGAATTTGATGCTTTAGGCTTTGTTAGAACTTGGCCTTTTACAAGTCTTGATTATGTTATTATTACATTTAAAAAATTGATGAAATCAATATTTCATTTTTAAATAACAATTTCCTCAATAAATTCCACTGTTAAATAGAGGTTTAATTGGAAATTTTGAGCACTTATAGTACACTTTTACGCCCTTATAACTCATTTTTACAAGTTAGTAATATTGCAATTTTCGTATTTTTTGAGTGCCCTTCCCCTTGTAGCCGCCATATTGCTTCGGACATCTTGAATTTTCAAAAGTAGCATACGGCATTAAAAAGTAAACATCTCAACGAAAATTTTGAGCCCCTACAGAATATTTTATCTCAAAACCTGTAATGGGCAGGAGGGGGGGTCCGGTTGACAGAGAATTACCCATATATATATATATATATATATATATATATATATATATATATATATATATATATATATATATATATATATATATATATATATATATATATATATATATATATATATATATATATATATATTTATATTTATATATATATTTATATATATATATATATATATATATATATATATATATATATATATATATATATATATATATATATGTATATATATATATATATATATATATAGGTTTTTTTTTTTTTTTTTTTTATGGGTCTAGCACACGTGCTACAGGGAAGTCCCTAAAGCGCTACAGGAGCGCCACGTGTGCGGAGAAAACGATTCACGTTGTTCTTGAATCGCTGTAGATTGTACTCGATGGGAAACACAGTCCTGGGTAAACCATTCCAAAGGTATGATGTTCTCCATATAAAAGACTGCTTGAAAAGCGTTGTACGAGGAGTAACAAGCTAAACCTCATACGGATGTGAAGCATCAGCGCGACGTGTACTTCTAATATGCACCGCTCTGGGAGGAATCAAACGGGCCACATCTTTCGAACACTTTCCATGAAAGTACTTGTAGAATAGGCTCAAGTCGCCAACCGTTCTCCGATGTTCCAGCGAATCAAGGCCGTCGGTCAATTCCGGGTGTCCAATCAGACGAACAGCTCTTCTCTGGATAGAATCCAACAAATGCAGTATATGTTTGGGAGCGGAGCTCCAAACATGGGAGCAGTATTCCATAGTTGGTCGAATTTGAGCTTTGTAAAGAATTAACAGTTGTTGTGGAGTGTAAAGCTTTCTGGTTCGAAACAATATTCCCAACTTTTGAGAAGCTCTTCTTGCTATGCCTGCAACATGTTCATGCCAGGACATATTTGCTCCCAAATTAACGCCTAACAGATTGAGTGACGATGTTAGAGGGATGGAGTGCCCCGACATAACTATGTCGGGTTCTGCAACGTTAACTTTTTTAGAAAAAACTGCCGCCTGGGTTTTTGTAGCGTTAAATTCCACTTGGTTACTGTCACCCCAAGATAGAATTTCTTCCAGGTCTTTGTTAAGTTGAATGACTTCCTGCTGTCTGCGGATATTCGTCTGAGTAGTCGATGTCCAAGCGTTCAAAGTGAATGAAGAGATAAGTGTACTGTCATCTGCAAAGCTGTAGATTGGATTCTCGGTCTTTTCCAGCAGATCGTTAATATAAATGAGGAAGAGAGTAGGAGACAATATGGAACATTGGGGCACACCGGCGTTGATAGTGAAGGTGTTTAGAAAGAAATCCGTCAACTGCCACTCGTAAAGAACGCTCTCTGAGGAAACATGAGAGCCACAAACAGAACTTTTCAGACATACCATAAGAGCGTAGCTTAGCCAACAGCCCATCGTGCCAAACACGGTCAAATGCCTTGGATATGTCAAGAGCAACCGCTCGAGATTCTCCAAAGTGTTCAATTGCGTTGTTCCAAACATGTGTTACATAAGTCAGAAGATCTCCTGTTGATCTATTTTTACGAAAGCCATATTGGTGATCACTAATAATGTTGAATCCTTCAAGATATTTTAGAAGATGCTGATTGATAGCCTTTTCCATGACTTTCGATATTATTGAGAGTAGTGCGATTGGTCGGTAGTTATTTGGCAAGGTCTTCTTGCCTTTTTTAGGTATCGGCTGAACTGTGGCACATTTCCAGCAGGAAGAAAATATTCCCTTTCTGTAGGATAGGTTGAAAAGTCTACAGAAAACTGGTGTTAGTTCCCTCGCACAGTTCTTGAGAACTATGGCAGGTATTCCGTCAGCGCCTGAAGCCTTTTTGGTGTCTAGCTTCATCAAAATACGTTTTATGATACGCTGTCTGAAGACAATATCGGGCATCCTTGACTGCACTATGGGAATAGTAGGTGGTGTTTTTCCTTGGAAATCGACAGTAGAATGTGAAGCAAAGAGTTCAGCCAACAAGTTCGCTTTCTCAACAGGTGTCGTTGCAATAGAATTATCTGGCCGTGTGAGTGGTGGTATGGTGGATTTGGTGAAATTTTGACTAACTGCCTTAGCGACTGACCAAAAGGACCTGGAATTGCCGGGACAAGCGAGAAGTTTGTTTCTAATCCGTTGATTGTGTACCTCCTTGGTTTCGTCGATAATTTCTTTGCATCTGTTCCTGGCACGAACAAAGATGTTACGATTTATGGTGTTAGGATCTTCACGCCACTGTCAGTATGCAAGATGTTTAGAAGCAACAGCTTCTTTGCATTTTAGGTCAAACCAAGGCTTGCCGTTGGAAGGGCATTTCTTCGAAAAAGGGATGTAAGCATCCATACCGGCCAAAATAACATCGGAAACCTCCCTGGCGCAGTCAGATGGGTCGTCGGATCGAAAACAAACGTCCAACCAAGGGAAAGTTCGAAAATATTCCATGAGATCTTCCCATTTAGCAGATTTGTAGTGCCAAATCTTGCGCGGTTTGGGCGCCTCTCTGTCACTGATTGCTAGAATACTCGATGTCGAAAGTAGTTTATGGTCGGAAGAACCTAACGGTGGATTTACGCTGACCGTGTAAATTTCCGGATTAGTGGTTAAAAACAGATCAAGAAGACTGGCGAACCCTCCGTCTCGATCAGGGATCCGTGTTGGTTCATCAATAAGCTGAGTCAAGCCACAACTGATTGAAAATGATTCGGCTTCATGACCTTGTTCGTCGGTAGTATTTGAATATTTAAGCCAGTTGATGTTGTGGACATTAAAGTCGCCCAGGATGGCAATTTCGGCATTTGGATAGTTAATTTGTAAATGATCTATGGTGTCTGCAAGAGAAGCGAAAAGTGTTCTAAAGTTTGTATCACTTGGTGGTCGATAGAGGATACAGACGAACCTTGTGGTTGGTTGAGTCGTTATTTTTAACCACATAACATCAAAGTTTGGGGCTCCAGAGCCTCTTCTCGTTGGCAAGAGAGGTCGCTTCTGACATAAAGACAGATTCCAAAGTTACGCCTAAATCGGGAATAAAAATCGTACCCAGGATAAAGATAGTATACTGTGCTGGTCGATGAACTGACCTTAGTTTCACAGAGAGCGAGTACATGAGGTTTATTTGATTGCAGGTGTTGGTGCACTGAATTTATGTTCGAATTTAAACCTCGTATGTTGCAAAAATCCATTTTGAAATTCTGTTCTTTGCATGTCGACGCCCCTGAACCAGCCCCCACCCGGAGATCCGAACGGGGGGCTATTTTACCTCCGGAATTTTTTGTATCCAGGTGCCTCATCATGCTATTTGGTCCCACAGTCCGGGACATCGGCACAGCCACGAAACGTTAAGCAACTTGACGCAGCTTAAGCCGATGCGATGGTATCACACCGGGCGATGCTGGTGGGATCTGGGCATCTACCATCTAGATTGTTCTTTAAGTCGCCTCCTACGACAGGCAGAACATACCGGGGGAGATATTCTATCCCGCCCCCCCACGGGGTATATATATACATATATATATATATATATATATATATATATATATATATATATATATATATATATATATATATATATATATATATATATGTATATATATTGGTTGCTTATTTTTGCCCAGTATATTGGGGTTTATCTAATTTATTTTTATATTTAGATTACCTACAAATTAAAAAGATGAAAAAATATTGTAAAATAAAATAAATATTTTATGAACACCTAATAAGAAATAATGTATTTTATTTTATGAAATTTGAACAAAAAATAAGTTTACGCACCTCGAAACCCTGTTATTTTTTTAAAACTATCCAGACGTACTAAAAGTTGAAAAGAAAAAGTGTTTGTGTTTTAGGAATGTTTATTTTTACTGGTATAATCTATAAAGAATGTAAAATTAGACAGAGTTGTGTTTATTTCTTTGCTGCGGGACATTTATTGTATTAAATTATAATAAATCTAACTTAAATTGCTATTCCTATGCTTATCATCGATAATACGTTGTTTTTCTTTTATATAATGCCCCATATTATCAACAGTTAAACAGCTAGTCATAAAATATTTGGAAGAAAAATCTTAAGCAATAGTAAAATTGTTAAAAACGTAGGTCGATAATTGGTTTAACCGCTGTACCAGAATAGTGTCCTCCCTAAGCTAAAGTTTTTACCGGGAATAGATAACCCAAATACTTTCTTTAGCAATAATATGACAACATAACCAGGAAGACTTAAAAACTAAATGGTACATAAAGATATAGTACTTCGTCAGGTCGATACCTGAATTATAATTTATACCATCAGAAATCCCAAAAAGACAGCGTTATAATATAATTGACAAACAGACCTAATCTTAGCTTCAACTGAATGTAGACCTAAAATTGTAAGAAAAGTAAGGAAAATTCTCAAAAATAATAATTTCCGAAAAAACTAATAAACAATATTATCAAACACAGAACATTTCTAAAGATATATAGCAATGCCATATTTTTCAAGACCTAGCCGACAAAGTCAAATATATTCTAAAAACACCACATCATTGTCTGCCACAAGGCACAAAATCTTATTTCTTCAATATTTACTCAGCTAAAAAGTAAAATCCCGACTAAAAAAGTCAAACTTAGCATATTTTATATTCTGTCTAAACTGCCTTAAAATATATATTGGAATAACAACACAATATTAGACAATAAATTAACCGGACTTTAGTACTCAAAAATGCATCTATAGCCTTACATAAGCACAAAGCATATGAAAATCACGAATTAGACTTTCCAAACTCTAAAGTCGTCATCCAAGAAAGAGTTGCAGCAGATTTCTGGTAAAAGAAATGATTTATATAAAGAAAAACAAAGTAATGAAATACAAGATGTTAGCACTTTAAGTCAGATTTATTATAATTTAATAAAGTAAATGTAGCGCATTAAAGAAATAAACTGTAATGTAACTCTGTCTAATTTCACATTCTTTATCAATTATACTAGTAAAAGTAAACTGCTCTAGAACATAAACATTTCTCTTTTCCTTTTTAGGACGGTTAGATACTTTTAGGAATCAACATAGTTTCAAGGTGCGTAAACTTATTTTTTGTACATTTTAAACAAAATAAAATATTTTACAATATTTATTAGGTATTGTGTGGTCATACAATATTTATGATACTTTACATTTTCAATATATTTTAATTTGCAGGTAATCCAATTATGGTTTAAGAAAAAAAAGTAGTATACAATACATATATATATATATATATATATATATATATATATATATATATATATATATATATATATATATATATATATATATATATATATATATATATATATATATATATATATATATTTATATATATATATATATATATATATATATATATATATATATATATATATATATATATATATATATATATATAAATATATATATATTTATATATATATATATATATATATATATATATATATATATATATATATATATATATATATATATATATATGTACATGTGAGACAGGCAGGTCTTTAGGCACAAACAATAAAATAACATAGAAGATATGATCATTTGATAGATTTATTAATGTAAAATCGCTGCACACCTTGTTATTAAACAAGAAATACTTATGTAAGTTAATTGGAGTTTCGTAATTAAGAATGGCAATTGTTAATTACATAACTAATTGGTACTAATATCAGTAAGTAAAGAAAAAAAAAGGTATTAAGATATGAGGGATGTGGTTTGTAATTTGGTAGTCGTAGTGTGCAGGGAAAGAGGGTTTGTTGAAGTGGAGAAACGAAATGATGGTAATATTCCGGATGGTAATGGTTATCATTTATTTTTCCCACGACTCTCGCAGACTGACTTGGACACATGTTAGCGGTAGATCATGTAGACAGTATATCTGACTCTGTAATTAACCCTTACAAAGTAGTAATATATTATCAAAATGTGGTCTTAGACAGATTAGCTCTTAAGGAACTCCTCCAGTTACGATTTTATTATTTTGTAGGAAACTTTGCTAAATAGTGATTTTTCTAGCTTTGATATGTTTGATGTACCTGTGCATTTTTTTTTAGAGATAGAAACTATGAGGAACTGCATTACGATGGTTTTTTAGTTGCATCCTGTAATGCTATTTAGGTCTCATTTTTTCAGAAGCCAATTAATATTTGTTACGAAGACATTTTGATCCATTTTAATAAATCGAATGAAGCTGGTTATCTATTACGTTTATATTATTACAAGTATGTCCCTGAAATGTTACCAGTCATTTTGTATTACTTGTAAATCTCTAAGAAATAAATACGAAAATCATAGGTTTATTATGTATGGAGATTTTACCTTCTACATGTTCGGTGGTGTTTTCAGAAATTACATCTGCCGGTGGTGGAGATCTTAACTAATTTAATTTTTTTTTATTAAAGATTAATCCAAATTTCAGTAGTAACGGCCAAACTTTTGATTTGATATTTTAACATGAATTTGTTAATAATATAGTTCCGTTGTTTTCCAGTCCCTTGATTATTATGGACGTCTGCCATTCTACTTTAGAATGTTATTTTGACATTTGTCACATCCTTGAGATCACAGACACTTATAACTCTACTTATTATAAATTCAGTAGTCCTGATTACACTAAACTTAATATTTTTTCAATAATATTGACTAGCCCTTTAAATAACATAGATTGATGATACTTTGACTGTTGATAGATTGGAGGGAGTGCTATTTGAGGATATCGATTTGTCTGTATCTAAAAAAATCATAAAAACTCAGAAATATTCCTGCTGGTTTGACAGATAGGAATACACACTTATTACTCAGAAAAATCTGATTTGCAAGGTGAAGACAATAACTACCCTAATGTAAGTCATCATGTCAAGTTTCAGACTAATAAAGTCCGTCCATACATATAGTGAAGTGACTAACTGATTCCTGTTAGTACAAGCTGTAAAATTCAAATATGACTGAACAGGTCCGTACTTTGCTTAGAATTTATTTATTTTGGTTTTTGGAAAGATGTTAAACAATGTTTATACTATGTTTTATTTATGTTTATTACAAATCATCTTATTATTACCAATTATTTTTATTACAAATACAAATTATTACTTTACTATTAAAATTAATTACATTATTCACTTAAAATAATATCATTGTCGCTATCATTACACAGCCACACAAAAAAAAAAGTGGGGTATACTTTTGATGCGATATATCAGATCCGTAGTATTTTTGCCCGCTGATCACGAATCTGACGTCAGAATATCGCCATCACATCTCAATTTTTTTCTAACCTCAAAAAATAGGTAAAAATTAGTAAAAATTTAGAAAAATATACTCCTAAAAAATTGATTCAAGCTTTTTCATGAATCCAAAGATGTATTAATATGTATTCGGACACGCTAAGCTAATATTCATCGGTTGGAATGAGCCATACAGTTCTGTTTTCTTTCTAACCTCAATAAATCAGACAGATATAGTGCTTCTCGAATGCAAAAACGAATTCAAATTAAAATTCAACCGATCCTTACCAAATTTGGTACACGGGGATTTTTTGGGTCGCTGATCACGAATCTGAGGTTGGATTTGCAAAATTCAAGATGGCAGATGTTTTCGCGCCATTTTGAACGCCGAGAAAATTCATCGGCGATTTTTATTCTTCTACCAGCATCCAGGGCATCTCCACGTGGTGACGGTGGGCAACGGTGTTACTCCACTAGCCGGCAGAGTCCCTGGATAACGGCTTAGATGCCGTCATGGCAGGTAGAAGAAAGAGAATTACGATGCAGGGACTCGGAAACCCAGTATCGGCGGTTGGTCAGGGTGGGAAAGCGGGCCCGCAGCCGTCGTCATCCAGCGACCGTAGCTCTTCATGTGTGGGTGACTTGGCTCATGTAGAGTATAATGCTACAAGAAAACGGTCTCACGGTACAAGGACTTTTCATAAGTGCGATAAAAACAGTGATTCATTTTGTTATATTTGCTGTCAACACGTATTGAGTAAAATGGGGTCACCGACAACGGATAAGATTAAAACCTTATATAAGGATTGTTTTAACATTGAAATACAGCACCAGGATACAGATTGGGTTCCCCACATCATTTGCAGTTCTTGCAAAATAATGATGTACATCAATAAGAAGGCGATTAAATATTCCAGACCGGCAATATGGAATAGACCATACAGTGAAAATGATTGCTACTTTTGTATGAATGTTGTATCTAGGCATAACCGAAAAAATAAAAGCACTATTACTTATAACGATGTTTCGACAGTAACAAGACCAACTAAACTAATTCCGCCTCCTGAACCACTTGATGCTGATGTTATGGAAACAAATGATTTTACCTTATCAGTTCATGCCGAAAACATTGAGACTGTCGAAAAAGATTCAAACACTGTTACTAATGAATGTTCTAGTGACAACCTATCATATACTAGTGACACAGATAAAGAGTTTCTACCATACAACCGTAAACCAGAACCAATACTCGTATCACAGTCAGAACTTAGTGATCTAGTCAGAGATTTAGGCTTATCCAAAGATGGTTCAGAGCATCTTGCTTCCTTTTTAAAGAAAAGACATTTAGTTAAGCCAGAAGCTACGATTTCTTATTATAGAAACACAGATGAAGAATTTCGAAAATATTTCACAATGGACGAGGAATTGTCACTTTCATATGGTACCGATGTAAAAGGTCTAATGGATGAATTTCAAAATAACTATACGATCCTGAAGAATGGAGACTGTTCATTGATTCTTCTAAACGGAGCGTTAAGGCAGTTTTGCTGCATAATACCAACGTTTACGCTCCCATTCCGATTGCTCATTCCACAGTTATGGAAGAGCAATATGAAAAAATGAAGCAGCTTTTGATAAAAATAAAATATGCTGATCATAACTGGAAAATTTGTGGAGATCTGAAAATTGTAACAATATTGCTTGGCCAACAGTCAGGGTTTACACTTTATCCCTTTTATAAATGTCTGTGGAATAGCAGAGACAGGGAACGTCATTGTAAGAAAAAAATTTGGCCAACAAGAGAATCGTTCACTCCTGGTGAAAATAATATATTATTTCCACCATTGGTAGATCCAGGAAAAGTTCTTATTCCCCCGCTTCACATTAAGCTTGGACTTATGAAGCAATTCACGAGAGCATTAGATACAAACGGCCCATGTTTCAAATATTTGCATAAAAAATTTCCGAAATTTTCTGAAGCTAAAATTAAGGCAGGCGTATTTGACGGGCCACAAATAAGAAAATTGTTTCAAGATTCATTATTTGTTACTAAAATGAATAAAGTTGAAAAAGCTGCTTGGCTTAGTTTTAAAGAAGTCGCAACAAACTTTTTGGGAAATAATAAAAGTCCTAAGTACAAAGAAATAGTCGAGAAAATGGTAAAAAATTTTCAAACATTAGGTTGCTTATTGAATCTAAAATTACATTTAATGGACTCCCACATCGATGATTTCCCAGATAATCTTGGTGACTACAGTGAGGAGCAAGGGGAACGTTTTCACCAAGATCTGAAAATCATAGAAAATCGGTATCAAGGACGATGGGATGACCATATGCTACCGGACTATTGCTGGTCGCTAAAAAGAGAAACAAGTCCTCAAAAGCGTTTGGGCAGAAAGCCCCATAGGTCATTCGCGGAAAAAAGAACAAGATACAGCCAGAAAAAGGAAAGTTAGGCGCGGGTCTAACCTTCGCAATTCTAGGGCTTAAGGGTATACTATTTCAGAGTATATGGTTTAAAAGTCCTGGTTTTGAGTTTATTGGGTCTCATTTTTAAAGTTACAGGGTTATTGAGGTCTATTTTTTGAGGTTACAGGGTGTGGGAGCCTAAGGTTTCAGGGTTTAAGAGTATCAGGTTTGAGGATTCCCCAACTGTATACCAAATTTGGTAGGAATCGGTTGGTTTTCAAAAATTTTGTCCGCCATCTTGGATCCGCCATTTTGAATTTTGCAAATCCGACCTCAGATTCATGATCAGCAACCCAAAAAACCTCCGTGTACCAAATTTGGTAAGAATAGGTTGAATTTTAATTTGAATTCGTTTTTGCATTCGAGAAGCACTATATCTGTCTGATTTATTGAGGTTAGAAAGAAAACAGAACTGTATGGCTTAATCCAACCGATGAATATTAGCTTAGCGTGTCCGAATACATATTAATACATCTTTGGATTCATGAAAAAGCTTGAATCAATTTTTTAGGAGTATATTTTTCTTAATTTTTACTAATTTTTTACCTATTTTTTGAGGTTAGAAAAAAATTGAGATGTGATGGCGATATTCTGACGTCAGATTCGTGATCAGCGGGGAAAAATACTATGGATCTGATATATCGCATCAAAAGTATACCCCACTTTTTTTTTGTGGGGCTGTGTTATCATTGGTTCTAATTATTAGTTTTTCTATATTTGCAATATGGATATATATGATTTTTCAACATGTATGACAGAGTTCACACAACTCTGCAGAGGTCTATTAAAAACTTCGGTTTCCGTAAGTTTCAATACACTGGAATTAACAGTGGGGCAAATATTACTACGACGAATGGCAGATTTCAATTCATGCTAAATATGCTCTATAGGGTTAAATATACAGTGGTATGGTGGAATTCTTAAAACTGTATGCCGCATATCCTTTGCATAATTGTCACAGACATATTCCTTTTTTATGCTTAAACTCTTCAGAACTTCTATCAGTTGCTGTTTGGTATAATCTTCGTGCAAGTAAATGTCATTATCGTACATGTAGTTTTGAATTGATACTTTTGTATCATTTGAGCAAGGAGCTTTGATTAACTACCTACTATGGTAGCTTGCGTTGTCCATCACAATTACACTATATGGAGGTATGTTCGGAATCAGCTTGTTTTTAAAAACCAATTTTCAAATAATTCGGCAGTGTTATCCTCATGGAATCGAAGAATCTTTTAGGTTCTTTGCAGACAGGGAGAGTGCATTCGGAATCCATCCGTCTTTAGATCCAGCATGCAAAATCGTAATCCTTTTACCTCTGTTTGATAGTGCTTTTGTTTTACAGTTATTACTTGAGTCAACCCAACCCCTTTCCGGAGTATCGTATGTGTCGAACCATGTTTCATTCAAGTAAATAATTGGCCTTTGCTCGTCTCTATAAAGCCTTAATTTTTCTAAATATTCCAGTCGCCATTCCTAAATTCTCTTGGACTCCATTAAAACTTGTCTTTTATTAAGTTTTTTAAATTTGAAACCCATATGTCGAATATACTTCCATAATATTGTCCTAATACATTTCTACATTTAAGCACGGTTTCATCTCTTTCAAGCCTTTTCATTAAATTATCCAATATGGACACACTTTGTTCCTCGTATATCTTGTAAATTTTACGCCGTATTATATCTTGATCACTTCCATCTATCCTTGAGAAAATGCCAGCATCACTTCTTTTCTTCCTCACTAGTATAGGATTGTTTACAATTTTCCATACCGTTAATGTTGGAATGTTCGTTAATGTGGCCGTTTCTTCTAGCGCTGCTTGCTTGCTAACATTACCACGTTCCATTAGGGTTGAATAAACATTTTTTACGATTTTCTTGGCATCAGTAGATAAGTGTTTTCTACTTTTGCACGGGGTAGCCTGTTGAGATATACTTGACTCGCAAATATTTTCCATGACTAAGCTGCTCGATCGCACACAAAGTAACAATAATTACAAAGCTTAAACTAAGTGGCAATATAGATTATGCAAGTTATTTTCGGGTAAATGCCATGTTTTATAACCACCATTAAAATCATATTAAAATTTCATTAATAATATTTAAGATCCACCTTTGTTGTTTACAAGCAGGTAAAACGAACAAATATTATATTTTTAAGTACGGTCCGTGATTTACCTGCTTTTGAAGTGCCCATAGAAAACCATAAAATTTCATTTCATTGTCTATTTATGGTTAATGATTTTTTACCCTTTAAGGATTAAGTTTAGTCACTTCACTAGATGTAGGGACGGACTTAACATGCTTTATAATATTAGTTACCAACACCGCATACTCCATCCCCAAGAATGTTAAACATTTTTAGTCTTATGTCAAGAATTTGAAAGATGTTTTTTCTTGGCCCATTGTAATGCATTACGATTTCGTTCTTGACAGTACCAGTGAAATTGTTGATACTGTTGCCTCACATTTCCGGTATTGTTACGTCCATTCTTCACACCCTGACTTGTTTAAGGTTACTCTGGTTCTATATTTTACTGAGAAAATGTTATCCATTGATGTTCTAAAGAAAGTGGGGCCTGGTAGCTTAGCTTTTGTATTTTTAAAGAACTTCTTCGCCTCACTCAGTAATCCATTATGGATTGTCTTCCAGAACTCAATGATTCTGGATATTCTCCTTCTACAGGAAGTATTCTAACCTACCTTTTAGTTTTATGTCTGGCGAGAGAATGAGCGTTACCCATTTTACTGCTCTCAGCCAAACCAAAAGTTTTTAACTGTGATCATTTACCACTGATCAAATTTAAAATACTTTAAAAAATAACATTATTCCTGAATAGTACAGTTTCTACATAGGACGCTTAACTACTATTAATCTGGCTGCATAACAAAAATTCCTTATTTTTTCTCAGGAAACTAGTAGTGAAGTTTTGGAACGTATAACTGCCTTTTACATGTGGACGATGTTAAATTTTATAGTACTGTAGGCCCGAGTTCTGAGGGTCTGCAGTTTTATTTCAGTAGGTTTGTTAATCGGTATAAGAATGTTTTTTTTTAGTCCATTAGCTCAATTAAAAGTCGTAATCCTATCAAGACAATTAATATTAAGTATTGTTCAGCGGTGCAGTCTGTTGACCTTGGGTTTATTTTTAACACTAAGCTAACTCTTAATGTGCACATCGACAACATTGTTCTGAAGGGCTTCAGGATTCTTGGCTTCATTCAGAGAAATTCCTAGCATGTCAGTGACACAAGGGCACTTATTTGCCTCTAGAACAGGGTAGAATGTAGTATTTTAGAATATTGCTCCGTGATATACTCTGTAATTACACTTGTCCTGTTGATACGTTTGGAAAGATGTAAAAAAATTTTCTTCAATATTCAACATACTCCGTTTTTTAATACAATACTGTGACAAATGATATTAAATTTTTGCTCTGCGATTTTAGCGGTCTCGATCATCGACGAAAAAATGCCAACCTTTCATTCTTTTTCAGCTTCTTAATGGTTATACTATAGCTATTGTCTGAGTTCAGTTTTATAATTACAAATTTTTTATAAGCAATACCACAAAATTAACTATGCTTTAAGCACTTTTGTGAAAAGTTTGATATCTTAATTACAATAGAGTCTTTTTTGCTTGTCATATTTTTTCACTTATTCTACTTTCCTGATAAAGAAGTTTCAATAATAAATAAAATTTTTAAAATTATCTTTCACGTTTTATGAATTCTGTTATTATACTTTGTAATATTTTAGTTTTAATATTTAAAGGTTTGACAAAAATAACATTAGTGTGACTTTTCTTTTAACTCTTTTCTAAACACTTTAATTTACGAAGAAATGATGAACCCAATAATTAAACGAACAAGACATATTTGTCATGTAAACAGATTCAAAAATGTTCAAGCCAAGCTAACCTCGGATAAATTTCATTTTCTGTACAATACTGTAACAATAGTCCGAGATGTAGTGCTAAATTTTTCTTTTTCAATATTAGTGTCTTTTTTTAATTATTGTTAGTGTTTAGTGTGGAACACCTATAAGGTCACTTCGGTGTCTGTCTGTCTGTCCGTCTTTCTGTCACACCCGATTTTCTGGGAGACTATTTGACTTAGAAAGTTGAAATTTGGCGCTAATATAGGAATTGATGGCCTCGTCAGAACCGTGTAGTTTTGAAAGTTCAATTTTGAGTTAGTTATGGGGGGTAAAAACGGAAGCGAAAAAAAAAAAAATTACCAGGTTGTCAAGTGGAATATCAAATGAAAGTTTATCAAAACACGAGTTCAAATATATATATATATATATATATATATATATATATATATATATATATATATATATATATATATATATATATATATTGTATACTGTGTACTTGCGCACAATTTTCTTTGTATTATTTTTAAAAAATTGCTAAAAATCGCTGTCCCCCCCATTATCTCGAAAAGCACTAAGCAAAAAATTTTGAAAAAATTCTGGAATATTCTCCATAGGGTGTAGATTGAACGAAAATTAATACGAGTGCATTACCTTTAATAATTTATTTGGTCTATAAAAAGAATTATAAGTCATCAGTTTTCAGTAAAGATCGAAGAAAAACTTTGTTTAAAACACATTTGGGGCGTGTTTTATGAAATCATTGCTCATTTTTTATCTCCGTAATAAAAAAATTTTTTTTTTGAGCTTCTAGATTAATAACATTTAAATTTTTGAGAATTTTATAGCGCACAAAGAAAAAAATACTCGTAAATAAAACAAAGTCAAAATTATTTAAAAAAACAATATTCTATATAAACCTGAACATCCTACCAACGACTAATAAGACTTGGTTGAAACTCCAATAATAGAAACTTTCTTAAATTTCTAATGGCGTAAGCCCTTGAGACATGTGTTTCTAAGAATCTATAGATTTTTTGACCATTGCCGATTCTAACTATAATATAATATGCGTCTGACAATGCTATAAAAGGGCAAAATAGTGAAAAGCTTAAAAATGTTTAAATTTTACTTTTTAAATACATGTTTCACTAGAGATCAGCGGTTTCAGCCATTCTAGTATATTAATTAAAATTATATAGTCAGAAGTATAAATTTAAACCAAACTAAATATTTTATTGCCAAATCGGTAAAAAATTGGAATTTTAACGTCAGGTAAACATCGTTTAAACGCTACTAAAAATAACTAAACATCAAATTTAGGAGGTAGGAGGTAAAATAGCCCCCCGTTCGGATCTCCGGGTGGGGGCTGGTTCAGGTGCGTCGACATGCAGAGATCAGAATTTTAAAGTGGATTTTTGCAACATACGAGGTTTAAACCCGAACATAAATTCAGTGCACCAACACCTGCAATCAAACAAACCTCATGTACTCGTTCTCTGTGAAACCAAGGTCAGTTCATCGACCAGCACAGTCAATTATTTTTATCCTGGGTACGACTTCTATTCCCGATTTAGGCGTAACTTTGGAATCTGTCTTTTTGTCAGAAGAGACCTCTCTTGCCAACGAGAAGAGGCTCTGGAACCCCCAAACTTTGATGTTATGTGGTTAAAAATAACGACTCAACAAACCACGAGGTTCATCTGTATCCTCTGTCGACCACCAAGTGATACTAACTTTAGAACACTTTTCGCTTCTCTTGCAGACACCATCGATCATTTACAAATTAACTATCCAAATGCCGAAATTGCCATCCTGGGTGACTTTAATGTACACAACATCAACTGGCTTAAATATTCAAATACTACCGACGAGCAAGGTCGTGAAGCCGAATCATTTTCAATCAGTTGTGGTTTAACTCAGCTTATTGACGAACCAACAAGGATCCCTGATCGAGACAGGGAGTTCGCCAGTCTTCTTGATCTGTTTTTAAACCACCAATCCGGACATTTACACGGTCAGCGTAAATCCGCCGTTAGGTTCTTCTGACCATAAACTACTTTCGACATCGAGTATCCTACCAATCAGAGACAGAGAGGCGCCTAAACCGCGCAAGATTTGGCACTACAAATCTGCTAAATGGGAAGATCTCATGGAATATTTTCGAACTTACCCTTGGTTAGACGTTTGTTTTCGGTCTGACGACCCATCTGACTGCGCCAGGGAGGTTTCCGATGTTATTTTGGCTGGTATGGAGGCTTACATCCCTTTTTCGAAGAAATGCCCTTCCAACGACAAGCCTTGGTTTGGCCGAAAATGCAAAGAAGCTGCTGCTTCTAAACATCTTGCCTACCGACAATGGCGTGAAAATCCTAACACCATAAACCGTAACACTTTTGGTCGTGCCACGAACAGATGCAAAGAAATTATCGACGAAACCAAGGAGGCACACAATCAACGAATAGAAACAAACTTCTCGCTTGTCCCAACAATTCCAGGTCCTTTTGATCAGACGCTAAGGCAGTCAGTCAAAATTTCACCAAATCCACCATACCACCACTCACACGGCCAGATAATTCTGTTGCAACGACACCTGTTGAGAAAGCGAACTTGTTGGCTGAACTCTTTGCTTCACATTCTACTGTCGATTTCCAAGGAAAAATACCACCTACTATTCCCATAGTGCAATCAAGGATGCCCGATATTGTCTTCAGACAGCGTATCATAAAACGTATTTTAATGAAGCTAGACACCAAAAAAGCTTCTGGCGCTGACGGAATACCTGTCATAGTTCTCAAAAACTCTGCGAAGGCACTAACATCAGTTTTCTGTAGATTTTTCAGCCTATCCTACAAAAAGGGAATATTTCCTTCCTGCTGGAAATGTGCCACAGTTCAGCCGATACCTAAAAAAGGCAAGAAGACCTTGCCAAATAACTACCGACCAATCGCACTGCTTTCAATAATATCGAAAGTCATGGAAAAGGCTATCAATCAACATCTTCTAAAATATCTTGAAGGATTCAACATTATTAGCGATCATCAATATGGGTTTCGTAAAAATAGATCAACAGGAGATCTTCTGACTTATGTAACACACGTTTGGAACAACGCTATTGAACACTTTGGAGAATCTCGGGCGGTTGCTCTTGACATATCGAAGGCATTCGACCGTGTTTGGCACCATGGGCTGTTGGCTAAGCTACGCTCTTATGGTATGTCTGAAAAGTTCTGTTTGTGGCTCTCATGTTTCCTCAGAGAGCGTTCTTTACGAGTGGCAGTCGACGGATTTCTTTCTAACACCTTCACTATTAACCCCGGTGTACCTCAAGGCTCCATACTGTCTCCTACTCTATTTCTCATATACATTAACGATCTGCTGGAAAAGACCGAGAATCCAATCTACAGCTTTGCAGATGACAGTAAGCTTATCTCTTCATTCACTTTGAATGCTCGGACATCGGCTACTCAGACGAATATCCGCAGACAACAGGAAGTCAGTCAATTTAACAAAGACCTGGAAGAAATCTTATCTTGGGGTGAGAGTAACCAAGTGGAATTTAACGCTATAAGAACCCAGGCGGCAGTTTTTTTCTAAAAAAGTTAACGTTGCTGAACCCAACATAGTTATGTCGGGGCACTCCATTCCTCTAACATCATCGTCACTCAATTTGTTGGGCGTTAATTTGGGAGCAAATATGTCCTTGCATGAACATGTTGCAGGCATAGCAAGGGGAGCTTCTCAAACGTTGGGAATATTATTTCGAACCAGAAAGCTTTACACTCCACAACAACTGTTAATTCTTTACAAAACTCAAATTCGACCAACTATGGAATACTGCTCCCATGTTTGGGGCTCCGCTCCCAAACATACACTGCATTGGTTGGATTCTATTCAGAGAAGAGCTGTTCGTCTGATTGGAGACCCGGAACTGACCGGCCTTGATTCGCTGGAACATCGAAGAACGGTTGGCGACTTGAGCCTATTCTACAAGTATTTTCATAGAACTTGTTCGAAGGATGTGGCCCGCCTAATACTCCCAGAGCGGTGCATGTTAGAAGTACACGTCGCGTTAATCCGTATGAGGTTCAGCTTGTTACACCTATTACAACGCTTTTCAAGAAGTCTTTTATATGGAGAACATCATCCCTTTGGAATAATTTGCCCCGGGACTGTGTTTCCCACCAAGTACAATTTACAGCGATTCAAGAACAACGTGAATCGCTTTTTTTCCGCACACGTGTCGCTCCTGTAGCGCTTTAGGGACTTCTTCCCTGCAGCACGTGTGCTAGACCCATAAAAAACAGCAGCAAATTGATAAATAGTCCGATTAAAATGACATATTTCAATAAAATGTTCAAAATGGAGTTAGTAGATACTAGTTTGGTTTGAAAAGAGACAAATATAGGTTTGCGCTTTTCATACCTTGCCAATGACTAACCTATTAATAATACATCTAAATTAGTTTAGGCTTACTAAGAAATTAACCAGCCTATGACCCGCTTAATTCAATTTAAAAATACCACCATATTGATTGTAGCTTTATTATTTAAAACTTCCAGCTTTACATCACACAGAAATTCATTAAATATTTAAATTTTGTTAACATTTCAACAACAGAGAACAATAAACAAAAGTCGAACAACGAAATAATAGAATTTTATTCCACCATAAAACTGAAATTTTAGGTTATGAATATTGATAATTCTACTGGGCCCCTGAGCAACATAATAAAACGAGTTTTTTTAGATGTGCTTATAATTTTAACATTAATAGGTAAATAACTGATGAATAAAAATAAAAAAAGAAATGAACTGATTATGTAAGGTAATAGTAATATAGACTGGCGATTTGGGAGGCGAGCTAGACTCAGATCTTTGACTTGGCAATTTGTATATTTGGTAATCAAACCATGACCCAGTGTAGTACTACGTGTAGGTTTATACGTACGACGCAAACTGTTGCTCCGATCTTCTTTAAAATTGTTACAGTGTTTATAAATTTTAAAAGATTTCCTAATCTGAGACTGAAGTAAGAACTGTAATTTTTCCTACATTGTTCGTGCTTCTTCTAAAGAGTCAATGCTATATCTAATTATCCGATTTTTAACTTTTTAATACACGTCTCATATTCTCTTGTTTAAGTTGATTTTTATTAGTACATCTGGAAAAAGAGAAGGGGCATATAATTCAATTTCCATTGTTAATCTTATGTTTACATGCTGTGAATTGAGGTAATCCAAGAAGTCCTTTATTTAGTCTTTAACGTGTTACCTGATAAGAAATGTGTCCTACACAAATATGCGTCCAAATTTCGGTTTTCCTCTTCACAGGCTTATATGAAAATGTTTACCATTACGGCAGCTAATGGAGTACCTATGACTGCTCTTGAAGTTTTATTAGAAAATGTTCCTTTAAATGTGAAATATGTAGATGACGGAGATGGTTCCGCTAAATCAATCAAAAAAAAATAAATCGATCAAAATTATACTTGGTCTGTCTATCTATCTATTTGCATTATTCTTAAATGCAACTGGGTAAATTCCAATAAAGTTGTGACTATTCTAGAGCAACCTTGAAAGATAACATCATAATGTATTATTAAACAAGGACCGAGAGAAGTATAGCGTTCACGTGTTACCCTATCTACTGATCTCATTAGATTTACGAGAGAGATATTATTAGATCAGTGTTCACCATTAATGTTTTAGAATCCTAAACTTTCCTATGAGGGTTACCAAAAAGAATAGTGAAACCATATTGAAATTTATTCAGTGTGTGAGTTTTTATATCGTATTTTAATATAAAGTAAGTATAAGAGAGAATGGGATCTAAGAGAAGACAGAGAGTGAAAGTGGTAGGAATATGTGAGGGTAGATATAGTGAGGAATAAATGTAAGAGGCGTTAGGAGTAAAAGTTATAAGAATATTAGGAGTTATGGGCGAGAAGGCTAAGAAAGAGTAAAGATTAAGAGAGGATAGGAAGAGAAGAAAACAGATGCAAGCTTGTTTCCTACACAGTAGAGTGTATTAGCTCCCCTGTGAAGACAGGCGGACTACTAGTCATTGATACAATGTTTTTTTTTTTTCGACATAATCTGTAATAGAAGCCAAATTACAGGTTGCATTTAAAATATTTTGAGGATAGCAGATGAACAAAAAATGCTTTTCCAAAAATAGGGAACTTACTATTTTAAAACAGTTTAAAGGAGAGTGTAAAGAATAGCGTTTAGTTAGTTTTTTCTTTCTATATATATATAATATATATATATATATATATATATATATATATATATATATATATATAATTTTAACATCAGTAACGTATGATACTGGCCAATACCGATACTGAATATGGTATTAAACAAGTTCAACTGATACTTCTATAGCATACCTAAGAAATTAGGAAAAAAATTTAAAGGTTATGTATTCAATTATTACTTGGGTTACAGAAATTGTAGCTTTCCCTACAGAAAGTCAAACAGATGGAACCAAACGTCGCCGAAAAACGCAGCCGTCTGACTATCGCCAGATCGTTAAAATGTGCCTATATATAACAATAATAGAGAAAATTATGAGCGGAATCTCTAGGAATCTTGACGAGGCACTTTTTAATGATGCGGCAGGAGCCAGCCGGCTCCATCCTGCGGCGATATTTCGTTCCACAGATCTTTCTTTCTGTAGCGATAGCTATGGTTTTTTTTGTACTTTGGTGTTTGTGATGCAATAACGATTTAGAAAAACTTATATTTTAAAAATTATATGCCTTGATTTACACCAGTTTGACAAAAGATCTATCACTAATTAAGGTAATATAGTGTTATATAAGTTTTAAATGTCGCTAACTTTATCAAATAAAAGTATACAAAAAAAATTAGTAGCAAAGAATATGAAAACAAAGTTTGAAAAAACTAGAGCCCTTAGGTAAATCTATAAGTCAAATTGTGCTTGATAAAAAACTAATTTCTTCGCTGTACTGGCTATGAAACTCCTGCTGAGTAAGTTCAGGCTATAAGCCTGCCATGCAATAAAATATGCTAGCCATTTTGCCAGAAACCATATTTTAACTATTAATTTACTAGTATTTTTTAAACAAAGAATCAGCTCAAAAGTAGACTTCGATACTTTTGCTTCTACAGGTGCAAGTGTTGAAAATGAAATGTCAAAATATTTATTGAGTTTCACGTAAAAGTGCTCTTCGATTCTACTCTAGAAGTGTCTAGCGAATCCTACCCTGTCGAATTGATTTATTATGACTTTTATTTATCATAACCATGAGGCTATTGTTTTTTCACTGTAAGGATAAGCCTAAACAGGTAATAATATGAAATTGTGACATTTGACGGTTCAATCAAATTAGGACACAATTAATTAGAACTAATAATAGTGCAGTAAAGAAAACATCTGAAATTGCACATTTTATATACAGTAATATAAATTTATCCCTCTCTAGGGTATTACCAGGAGTATTGTCATGAGTTTTAGACTTCGAAAAACTTGTGCTCTTTCTATTTAAGTTTTCAAATCACATTTTTTAAGCTTAAAATATAAATAACCCCGGTTATATAAGTTGGATCAAGACAAAACATCCAAATCTTCGTAACGAAGTGTCCAACAGATCTTCGTTTAAGCCACTCAAGTGTGAACATAACCTACCAAATTGAAAAAACAGGCAAAAAAACTGTTTTTTTTTTTTTTTTTTATTGTACAGGTCAACTAAGTAAACCCATCGGCTTGACACTTTCAGAAAACATGTCTTTTGTTATAGCAAAAATACCCTGATATTTTGGTAAAAAAATATTGAACCTAGTGGATACAATAGAATTTATTATTTAAAATTTGAATTGCCCGCCATTTGAATTGACCGCCCTTCGTTTCAAAATGGATCTTTTTTTTTTGAACATTGAGGTCTCGACGTCAGCTTTCCGATGCAGTTAAAAAAATTTTTTTGGAGTCATTTTAACCGTTCTTTTTACATATGTTTGTGAATCAAATTACAACAAATGCGTTTTTTGGTTATTTAAAAAAAAATTGAAATTTTTTTATTACATCTGGTAGAGAATCGCAAGAATTTTTTTTAAAAAAAGTCATTTTCGTTAACAATTTAACCAAAAAAAACGGATTTATTGTTATTTGATTAATTTTTGGAAATTTCATTACGAAGAGCCTGTTTTTTTTTTTGTCTCAATCGGACTTATGTATATAACCGGAGTTATTACTATTTTAAGCTCAAAAACGCGTTTTTTGAAAACTTAAATTGTTTATAAACAAAAAAGCACAAGTTTTTCGATGTCAGGACAATACTCCTGGTGATACCCCAAAGAGGATAAAATCATAATATTAGTGTATCTAAACTATGCCTATCTCATTATTATTTTGACCTTTTTTAAAGCACTATAATATGTTTATGTCTTATGCAAAAATCAATTAGAGACCAATTATAATAAAATATAAGAGGTTAACTTTTATCAGAAATGTCGTTAGAATTATTTGTTTGCCAAATAATACTGAAAATATTTTAGTAAATGCAGGGACTTTTTTTAAGAGGTAATTAAGAGGCAATGACCAATCTTTATTTTCATTCCAAAGTGATAAATTTTAAAATGCTATGAAAGTAAAAATTAATGTCAAAAAAATATTCAAAACGCAAAGTAATAATATATTTTTATTGAAAAAATTAAAAGAAAAATTACAAGTCCACTTTTTAAATGAGTTCGATAAAATCCTTTCAAAATATTAACCAACTCTAAACTTTGTAGCTTAACTTTGCAAATTTGATTATGAAATTTTTTAATCAAACTTTTGTATTCTTTAAGCACGAGGAAAATAAAGAAAAGCTTTGATAATTTACTTCGACTGGAGTAAAAAATTGAAAGTTTGGGATTGAAAACACGTTTGAAATTTTACCTTTAGGAATTATCAATATTACAACTTTGGAAAGTGGTTTATCAAATTTACGACACCTAATATGGTTCATAGTTCGAAAATGCTTGAACATACGTATAGGGAAATAAAGTAATAAGTCATTTTGGAAATCATTGTATAGAAATAAAATATTACAAAGTATCAATATTTAGTTAATTTGATAATAGATGATAGCAAAAAGGTGCGAATAGACTTTTAGATAAATAATAATAAAAAAAAATTATTCTAACAATTTCTAAATATTTTCTGAAAATGCGAAGTGAAAACTTACATGTTAATTAAAAAAATTCACTATTCAATTAAATCACTCTGAAATTACCATTGGAAATGAACTATCCCTTGTTATTTAATTATGCAAATACACCCTTTTGAATTAAGACGCAATATAGTTTTACAAATTCACAAATAGAGAATAGTTGTATTTGAAGTTAGCTTATCTGTTTTATTTGACTTAATTATTTTTAGTCGAAATTATTATCCTAAGATTATGAGGCATGGATGAAGCCTATAGTTTTTGAGCGATATCGCGTCAGGTCAAGGAGGTGAACGAGATAGGAGCCGATAGATCTCAAGTGGTTTTATTTATAATATAATATATATAATATGGTAGTTTTTCCTGTTTTTAATGTTCCGTGCGGAACACTTATACGATCACTTTGGTCCGTCTGTCTGGCCCACCCGATTTTCTCCGAAACTATTTGACATAGAAAGTTGAAATTTGGCACTAATATAGGAATTGATGACCTCATCAGAGCTGTGTAGTTTTGAAAGTGAACTTTTGAGTTAAGGGGTTAGTTTTGGGGGGTGAAATCGGAAGTGAAAAATATAAATTACCAGGTCATCGAGTGGGGTGTCAAATAAGGGCTTGTAAAAACACGAGTTCAAAAATGTATAGAATATAATACTTGCACACACTTTTCTTTGTATTATTTGCTGTGCCTCCTCTTATCTTGAAAATTACTTATCAAAAATTTTTGAAAATGGTGTAGATTGAACGAAAGTTATCACGACTGCATTACCTTTAAATAATTTATCTGGTATATAAAAAAAAATAAAAATTTCAAGTCATCAGTTTTCAGTAAAGATCGGAAAGACCTTTGTTGAAAATTCATTTGGAATGTGTTTTGTGAAGTCATTGATCATTTTGTACCTCCGTAACAAAAAATTTTATTCTAAAAGCATGCGGAACACTAATTGCGCAACTCCAACTTGCACTTGACCGGTTATTTTTGTTGAAATAATAAATATATTTTTGTGCATAAATATTTAGATTAAAATATAAAAGGAAGCGAAAGGGGTAGTAGAGAAGATTAGGAGGGGGTTCCTTCATTTATATCGTGTTATATATCCTGCTGATGGTTTTGGAAGTTGGGAAATTCAAAAATTAGGTGATTTTTTCATTGCTTTCAATTTTAATTCAGAAAGGGGCTGAAAAGGGCGGGGAGAGTTAACTATTGTATAATTTTCATAGCATTTTAAAGAAATTATAGGATTTTTGGTTAATGTACTAGACAAATTTTAAGCATACTCTTTATATAACCATAGGTAAGGAGTTGAAAAACTGGGGTAGAGAAATATATCGTATTGTATGTCTCTATTAGGGTTCTTGGACCCGAAGAATCTAAAATTTAAGTTATTTTTTCATTATTTTTAATTCTTATGGAGAACAGGTGAAGGAGATAAAGTAATTAAATATTATATGGTTACAATAGTATTATCGGAATTCTTTCAAGCTTCTAGTTGCGATAGTGAATAAATTTTAAGCATAATTATTTATTTACTCTAAATTATTATGCAACGTATAAGAGCTGACGAAAGAAGATAGAAGAATGATTTTATTATAGATATTTTCGGGGTTTTTTGAATGAAGATATCGAAACGTTACATTATTTTTTTTGTTACTTTCAGTGTTAACAGGAGAATAGGTTGGCAGAGGTGGGGGAAAGATATATTTGGTTACAGAAATAAAATGGGGTGTTAGAAGCGTGATTGCTCATGTATCATAATATATTTTAATTTCAATGTTCTTGGTAGTATTGTAAAAAGGATTGAGGTCTGGTTAATAGTACCCCAAAAAATGTTAAGTTGTGTATAGAAAAGGGTTTTAGAAATATAAACAGGTAAATTGGGCGAAACTAACTTACCACTGGCGCAATGGATAATTTTTTTTTTAATTTCCTTGCTAGAGAGAAAAAATTACCTTCCTCGAGTTTTGCTTTTCTTTAGATTTTAGTGTTCTTAGATTATGACAAACATTTTTTTTCCATTTAAGTCTGTTTATCCGAGCGTCTAAGGGCATTATATTTCTCGGACGAAATGGTATAATAAATTTTAGAACTACATGTTTGCAAGAAAAGTACTGGGCAAATCACTTTACCGAGTTCTTTTTGGCTTATCTCTGAATTTTGTTGAAATTTTCTTGGAACAGCAAGGAAAAAACCTAAGTGCTCAAAAAATCCCTTATGCAAGCTTTTAAGGAGCATAACTAAGTCTGGAACTATAATATATATATATATATATATATATATATATATATATATATATATATATACCAGTATATATGTTTAGAGGAACAACGCAATTGAACACTGCGGAACATCTCGAGCCGTTGCTCTTGATATATTCAGGGCGTTCGACCGTGTTTGGCACGATAGATTGTTGGCTAACCTACGCTTTCCTGGTGTCTAATGTCCAATTGCACAGGCAATACTTTGGACAAACAGGTAAGTTGATGCTACATACAACGATTTCTGGAAGGACTTTGATAGGGTTGACCATTCCATATTTCTACATAAGCTGGATAGGCTGGGTTTCAGCAATAAGCTATTTAATTTTTTCTAGGCCTGTTTGTGTAACCGCTTACAGTACGTCGAAATTCGTGGACATAAATCCTCAACGTTTAGAGGCACAAGTGGTGCACCACAGGGTAGCAACCTTGCACCTTTAATTTTTTCACTCTTCATTAACGATATTGGTGATAATATAACTAGTAATTTTCTTTTGTTTGCCGACGACCTAAAGCTTTTCCGCGCAATAAGAGACTCTAGTGATTGCCTTTCATTGCAACATGATATGGAGTTGTTACAGTAATGGTGTGAGTTGAATAGGCTGCCATCGAATACCGGTAAGTACTTCTTTTTGACTTACTCGAATAAATTTAACACCATTGACTTCTAGTATAAGTTAGATAATAACGATATTGCACGTTGTAATACCTTCAAGGACCTTGGAATTATTTTTGATCCTAAACTTTCATTTGCCCATCATATTAATTGAATCTGCACTACTGCGATGAGGACGTTGGGTGTCATAATACGTAACATAATTCGAGTGGTTTTCATAATAGTAAAACATTAAAAACCCATATTCGAGCTATGTGCTTTCACGGCTTGAATATGGTGCAATTGTTTGGAATCCAATACGCGCTAAATATATTAAACAGGTAGAGAAAGTTTGCCAAATTTCTAATATTAAAATGTGATGGCGTGTACCCTGATAGGGGTGTCGATGAGGTCATTATACCTGAACGTTTACAGCTACCTCTATTGACGAATCGAAGAAATTTACCATCTGGTCTGTTTTCTTATAAAATTATATAAATCTCTTACTGACTCTTCTGACTTATTATTTCAAGTAAACTTTCACGTTCCTAATAGATTGACCAGAACCTCTCCTGTTTTCTATTTATCTACTCTATCAACTAATTTTCTCAACAAAATACCACTGTTTCAAGCTATGAGCGTTTTCAATAGTATTTGTAACGACATTGATGTGAACAACCTGTCATTTACGCATTTTGCCAAATGCTTAAAAAATAAATTGTTGCATATATAGATATTTATTCCAAGTGTATCATTTTAATTTTAATTTTCCAGTTTTATTTAATTTCTATGTGATTTTTATGTTATCTGTCTCTTTTGTTCTATACTAGTACCTTACTTTTCTTTTTTATCTCTATCTCCTTTGTATTATGTTAATTGTCTTGTAAATGGTATATCTGTTAGACAATAAAGACTATTATTATTATGTATAATTTTGTACAAATGCAAAATATTCTTTATTCTCATGTACAAACTTATGGGAATGTAAAAAAAAAAATAAATGAGAATAAGTTCAAATAAATATTTTCGTTTTATGTATCTCTAGCTTCACTATATCCTCTAGAGAAAAGTAAAGATAACAAACAGGGCTACTGCTGTAAACGGGTTCAAGGGAATTCTTTAAAAATCTCGTAACCTACTTTAAAGTTTCGAGTTGAACTTTACCAATTTTAGTATGAAAATTTTCTATATCAAAACTTTCGTGTTTACTAAGCCTTAGGAATAAGAATGAGTTTAAAAATTTACTTTGTCTTAAGGCCAAGGAAAACTGAAAGGGTTATAAAATTATCACGTTCTAAAGTTTATTTTACAATATTACCAATATTTGTTAAGTAAATTTTTTATTCTTTTTTTTAAGAAATTGAAATAGAAGAAAAATTTTGAAAAACTATTTCAAGCAGTTTAAAAGATTTTGAAAAGTAATAATAATAAAGATATTTGGCATATTCACTGGGTAAGCAACATTGTGTGGGGAAAAAAAAATATAAGCTCGCCTATAGTGTTAAGCATTTTAAATAATACTTATTTGTGTTGGATTTTGGGTTACTAGAATTTGAATTACTATTTATAGCCTGATGCTGTGTCCTAAGTGAGCGGCTCACACAGAAAAGTAAAGGATTAGATAAAAGTTAGAAATATACATAACTATATATCACAATAATGGTAATTCCCAAAAATTTAGTATCACGACTTTCTAATCCTGAATAAAACATACTACCGGCAAATAAATGATTGCAACCGAAATTTAAACTGAAATAAGAGACTGGATTACTTTTTTAATGCTTATTTATATCGTACATTATACGAAGATAAAAGGAATATCTTGGTTAATGCATCCGATACTTCTTTATTATTTGGAGTAATTAAGGGGTTACATACACCTGGATGCAAAAAGTATGCAAGTATGTTTATAAAAAAATATTTTAAAGGTTATTAAGTGAATAATACACAAGAATGGCGATTATATATTTTTATTGTACTTGAAATTATAAGAAAATTTTTTTAAAATATTTTACATACATATAAGCGCTGTAAAAACATTACATTACTTTACATTAAAAAAATTATTTTAAAGGATATTAAGTGAATAATACAAAAGAATGGCGATTACATATTTTTTTTATATGTAGATAATTCTTACAGCGCCCCTTAAGATGCATGCAGTGCAAAATATGCTCATAGGATTACGTTTTGCCCAGCATGACATTTGTTCATAATGACTCCAGGAATATATTCTGAAAGCGTGAACCCATTTGAGTGAAAGCCACTTTCCATAAAGAATTTGCGGGGTCCTTTATGTTTATTTATTTATAAAAATTGTCTATTAAAAAAATTAAAAAAAACCGCTCGACATTTTGTAGAAAATGTAATTATTAAGATTAAAAAAAAAATTAAAAAATATTAAAAATTGACTGAGTAATATTGCAAACAGTATCCGAAGACAGGTAGCGGTCCCAATCGGACACCAGGTCAAATTTAATGCTATAACTTTGTAATGGAACGGAATTATCTTAATTTTCTTTTTTTTTTGAATTAGAAGTATAGAGAATAAAAATCCATAAAAAAACGATTTTTTGAAAATTCGAGGAGTATGTAACTCCGTAAAACAAAATGGCACTATAAAGCCTTTGCTACACTTCACGTATATGCTAAAATACACATAGGTATTTAGCTTTCCATAGTGGAATCTAGGGATATATTACCTTTTTATTAAACAGTTCGTCGTGGCTCTATCTTGTGAAACAGGCCTTAGAGTAAAATTATTAAACTTGAAATTCTTAATCTTCAATTTACAATCATCTATAATCTACAATCACTTTCTATTTAATTGATGTAGCAAGTGCAAAGTCAGATAATAATCAGTGGTTCAAGTTATGTCGCACAAGTTTTAACATTTTCAGTTGTACTGTTTTCGATTCGTTTATTTAAACTTTATGTACTTATGCCCTCAAAGTAGTATAAACAGAAGAACTAGAAATTTGTAGAATCTAATGTTGCCGAATTTAGTAACTGATATGTGCTATGAGACCTTGTACAAACAATTGAGGCTGTAAGGTCTCTTCTCCAGGCGTAATTACATGTGTATTTAAACAAAGTAGGTTAGAAATCTGAAAATGAGAAGAGACGTGAATTATTTTTTAAATTATATAGATGTTCATAAGAAACTAGTGATATCAATCATATACTCATTTACAAATATACGTGTGATACAGTACAAATTTAGCAGGAGTAGGTTCATTTTTTTCCCTTCTATTTACGTACGTACATACGTGAAAATTTATGACTTTACTTATAATACCTGTCCAAGAACTTTTGTAGTTCTTTCACGTAGCTCCAAAAATTATGGTCTGCAACAAATGAAGAAATATTCCATAAAATACTTAGCTTTAAATAAAGAAGACAATGTAAAACTTACCAAACACACAAAAAAATTGTTTCAAAAACAGGTTTTGAATTCTGCAAACACCGAAAATGGTAAAATAAACTTACAGAAAAACCAGGAAAAATTAACTGTCAAAAAGAACTCAGAGAAAATAGTGGGACTAATATAACATTGCTTTACTAGGCTATTTTGTTAACTGAATAAAAATAGTGAACAATTACTAACCAAATCGATCTGAAAAAAGTGATAAAAAAATAAACATTAAAAAATAGTTAATCGATTTTGTAATGTTTTTTTTTTAAATAATTTTAAAATTTTAAATAATTAATAAAGCTAACATTTAACGAAATTAATAAAATAAAAGTTCCTTGATACTTTAACTTTTCCTGCCCGCGTCCTAGTTCTATCGCTGTTGTCAAACTCCTCTCACTGTTATAGCCCTGTATACAATTATAAAGGGTAGAGAAAAGTTGCAACTTTTTTTTGAACCATCTTATTCATTTTGAGTTGTTCAGTGTACATCGATACATCAAAATGCCGATGTGTACGCGTAAAGATATTTCTTTTATTAATTATTTTCCGAGAAAATTTTAAGTGATCATCAGAAATACCTATTACAACGCAGAAAATTTTTATTTATGGGATTCGAAAAAAACTATAAAAGTTAGTACACGATAAACACACAGCCTTCAAGTGGAATACGGGATACGACAAATAGTAACAGAAATATATTTTAGATCCAAAAAATTCAAATTACACCTTGCACAAACTTTCATTACAATAACTTTTTAGAACTTAATGAATAAAAGTTTTTTCAGAAATAGGAAGAAGCGTTGGACGTCCACAGAAACGATGGGTCGATAATATAAGAATAGTAGCGGGGAAGCAGTGGTTGAAAGTGGCAAAAGACAGGAAAGCATGGAAGAGATTAGAAGAGACTTACGTCCAGGAGGGAGACTCTTAGGTTGAGAAGAAGAAAAAGAGATATTTATTTTATATCTGCCAAGCGATAAAATATAAATAAAATCGGATCGGAAACCTTAATTATTTTTGTAATGTAAGTTTATTTTATTGTTATTCTTTAAAAAAATTTCTACAAACACTACAGAAGTAAGTTTATACTCATAAATTATAAATTTTCTCCTCGGATGAGAAGAAGCATTTGAGTTGGAATGTAGATAAAAAAAAAAGAAAGATATTTTAGAAATTATCTATCACGATTAAGAATGTTATTGATCAGAGATCTGCATGTGCCAATTGTAGCTCTAAAGTGCAACAGAAAATGGGTAAATAATTTAAAATCATTATCTTTGGAAGAGGCATACAATTTATATTAATTCGAAAAAAATCTGTAATAACCTAAGATTGTATTTACTTTTCTAAAATCTATGGCAATATGACTCCTTGCTCTCCTGTATCATTGCTCGATTCCGAGTGTCGTCACCTATATTGCATTGTTACTCAGAATTTGTAACAGCTCGCCAGGCTTCTCTATCTTCCACACTTCTCATCATCTCCGGTAACTTCAAGTACATTGTAGACATGATCTGATCGATGTATCTGTTGGGTGATGTATCTCTTTTTCTTCCTCAATTGACTTTCCCTTGGAACATTAACTTTTCCATGATGATGCTATTTTTCTCTGAATCGATGGTTACAGCCCGTTACTATTTTGGATATTAAGACCGCTCAGAATAGATGCATTTGTCCTATGAGCTGTCCAGGAAATTTTAAGCATCCGCCTATAGCTTGTAGTTTTAAAAACTTCTATTCTCTAACGGCATGCTGCTCTAATAGTCCATGTTACGGCTCCGTATGTGCCTACAGGGAATACTACTGAATTAATAAGCCTTTTTTAGTCATTTTATTTATTCTATGATCTCTCCATATTTAATTTAGACTTGTCACTGTAGTTTTGGTCATCGCTATCCTCCTTTTAATTTCTTCTTCGCAGCCCTCCGTATTATAAATTACGGCGCCTAAGTATATACTGTCTACCAGCAGCGGTATATCATTGATTTTATTAAGAGTAGGCAGAATGATAGCTTGATCTACTATAAGAAGAGAATATTTCTTTCGATTTAGTGAAAGGCTGATATTTGACTCCACCATTGATCAAATAGTAGGCGATGATGCTAGTTGCTATGGTTTAAATTCCACAAAGTTCTAAAATTTTACTGCGCTGATTAATGTTTCTGTATAATTACACCCTTTTTGGTCATGGCACAACATATAATCCAAAAATACAACACAAACAGTGTTTGATACAACAAAGAGCAACTGAACATTTTAGTAAGGATAAACTTAGAGTAGGTAAGATATCTGCTTTAAAGTATGACGGCCTTATTTTTTAATCTTTACTTTAATTGGTGACTAAAAATGTGCATTAATTAGAAATCTACTTCTCAACAAAACAAAAATTTGTTGACTATAGGCATCGTATTACTTATTTTAATTAAATTTGCTCAAACTCTATTTAAAAAACATCGAAATCCTTCTATCCACGTTGAGTACAAATAGGTTTAATCTAGCGTAAAAGCCCATAACCTTAAGGAAAAATAGCTTGACCAGTAATCCAAATTACATTCTTGGGTCAGTATAATATTTTTAGTTTGTACTGCTTTTGTCCAGATTTTTCCAGAAAAGACCTTTTTGTTTGTGATAAATACCCTCCTTGAGGGCCATTAACATAACCTAATATCCACAAATAACTTCAGTCGAGATACAAGCTTCTAGGGTTTCTGTGCCGTAAATTATTTTTATTTTCTAAATAGGGTTGGTATTGTATGAACCCGAGAAATTATTTCTAATAATGAAATTTTTGTATATTTCATAAAAGAAAATATGCAAATACATACATATAAAATGGATGTTATAAATATAAATTTTACTAATGATTTAATTAACAACTAATTCTTCTATTTTTAAAGTGGTGAATTCAATCAATTTGCTCCTATAAGGCACCACTTTTTGCAATCCCCACAATCTGTTTAGTTTAGTTTAGTGAAGTGAAAGGTGTATACTGATAAAAAAAATTTAAATTTTTTAACAATATTACATTTTTCTAGGTAACCTAAATTTTAATATTCTCCTACATACAAGAGAATGTAAAAGTCCTGGTGTAGCTCTTCCTTTTGTGTAATATTTCCGGAGATTCCCGATGAATTGATTAGCTGTAATCTCCTATCATTCTGAGATCTTAGCGACCTTTGTATTGTTTTTCCATATATTAAATTGGTGGAAATACTCTCTTGTTATTTACTCACTAGCCCAAGGTTCTTAGGAGAAGAAAATCAGGTGAGAATGTAAAAAATTGACCTTCAGAATTATATTTCAACCGAGTTCTTCAAATTTTCTCAATAAACTTTGAACTGTGTTTTCGTAATTATGGTCTTATTTTTTCCCAAGGAATTTCAAAACTACTTTTTTAATTACGCCCTTTTACTTTTGAGTCCATTAATGTGTTAAAATGAAGATCCACTATGAGTTTCTGATATCAAGACCAAAAAAGAAACCTTATTTCAACTCTAATGCAGACAAATGACTCTACATTGGGACTGGAAGCAAGATTCAATTCTTGAGAGTACTTTTCTTCTTCAAACTTAATATTAGGTGCAATGGCGGAAACAGTATTTTTATCGAGCCTACCAAACATGTTTGAAATTTCTTTGTTAGCGCTATAATTTTTTAATCCAATGGGGATACCTATTGTCCCATTCACACAAAAAGCAAGGGAGTTTCGTGAATTCACTTTGCTATCCTATTAACATACCTGACACCTTCAAGTCTCCACAAATTATCTACTCGTGATCGGAGTATTTAATATTTGATATAACAATTTGCAAATAAATCAGTGGGGATGAAGCGTATATGTGTTCATTCTGTAAGGGAACTGTCTTCAGGATCCTCTGTGATCAACCATTTAAGAGTCTACAAATATTTTTTTTATGAGCCTAGCACGCGTGCTGCAGAGAAGTCCCTACAGGTGCGGCACGTGTACGGAGAAAGCGATTCGCGTTCTGTTCCTAACGAGGGGCTATTTTACCTCCGAAATTTTTTGGTCCCGGGATCTGCTTCATGCTGTTTGGTCCCACAGTCTGAAGACATCGGCACAGCCCTGAACCGTTAAGCAACTTTACGCAGCTTAAGAACATACGATGCTATCACACTGGGAGATGCCTAGTGTGATAGCATCGCATCTGTTATCTAAGTTGTTCTTTAAATCACCTTCTCTGACAGACAGAACGTAACGAGGGTGATATTCTGTCCCCACCCTCACGGAGGGTGGGGAAAATTTGCTCAGGCATGTTGCAACAAAAAATTAGGTCTTCTTATTGAAAATTAGAGCACATTTTTGTTTTCATAATCTATACCCACGAAAAAATCTTCTTGGAGCTAATAAATTCCTTGTTTTCAACCTGAAACTTAGATGTTCCGTCTTCTCCGTCTTAATTAAACATAAATCAGTCATTACATCATACTGTTTATTTCGTTTAAAGAGTTGAGTTTTGCCTTGATTTTCTGGTATCAAGTATCTAACAGAATCGTTACTACTTGTAAAAAGAGCTTCAAATAATTCAGTCTGGAACAAGAATACCTTCACGGTATGAAATCACTTTCTTGTTCTCAGAATTATACCTACAGATATAGATACTGTAAAAACAGCACAAGTCAATATCATCTACATCTGAAAAAACATACAGGAGAGCCAAAATTATGAAAAATATATTTTCATGGTTAAAATATATAATTCCTTTACTGAGCATTGCCCGCTTTTATCCAATTTTAAATGACAAGAAATCAATCTTCACTTAATATAAAATATTTTGACTAACTCTGTTAAAAATTCAGGATTCTAATCATATATCTTCAAACATTGTTGGTAGGGGATACTGCTACCAGAATGCGGCCCTAACTCAGGTCAGGGTCAAAGATGATCCAAATTGCAGATTTTGCATGGAAGAAAGTGATTAAATCTCGCTTAATAATCACATCAGCTCGCCTGGAATCTCCAATATTTTTAGATCAGGAGAGTTCTATCTGGATACCTGGAAGCTTGCTGTACTTAAGTCTTACAACCCTAAAAGTAGATAAGAGGACGACTAAACCTTAAGTAGCCTAAGTGTTGATGGCATTTAAGATACCCATAAGCCATATATATCTGTCGATCTATATTCATTTATGCATTTCCATTACGTTATTCTTTACTAAACTCTAATATCGTTTTTAATGTTCCTTACGGAACACTTATAACATCAGTTTGGTGTTCGTCCGTCGGTCTGTCCGGATTTTCTCCGAAACTATTTGACATAGAAAATTGAAATTTAGCACTAATACAGGATTTGATGGCATCATTAAAGCCGTGTCTTTTTGAAAGTTAAATTTTGACTTAAGGGGTTAGTTCAGGTTTTTACTAGGTCGTCGACTGGAGTGTCAAATGAAAGCCTGTAAAAACACGAGTTCAAAAATATATATAATGTCTTACATGCGCACACTTTTCTTTGTATTATTTTGAAAAAATCGCGAAAAATCGTTGTCCCCCCCCCTCTATCTCGAAAAGTACTGATCAAAAAATTTTGGAAAAATGTTAGAATATTCTCCACAGGATGTAGATTGAACGAAAATTTTCACGAGTGCATTGCCTTTAATAATTTATATGATATATAAAAAAAATTCAAGGTCATCAGTTTTCAGGAAAGGTCGGAAAAAAAACTTTATTGAAATCTCATTTGGGATGTGTTTTGTGAAGTCATTGATAATTTTATTCTCCGTAACAAAAATTTTTATTTGAAAAACAGTCAACATACGGAACACTAATTATGCACTTGACCGATTTTTTTTATTTTAACCTTACTGCTGCTCATAAGTATACGGGTTATGTTATACGAAATCGAATTAAAATACAATTTCACGTTTTTCAGATCAATATAGATTTTATTGAATTAATCTCAAGATAGGAAGAGAGACCAAAAATTAAAATTTGTGTGAGGCAAAATATACATAACAAAGACTTTTTGAGGACAGGTGCCTAATTGGTAGTGATTTTATCGCTTAGATATATTTGGTTTTGTTTGAAATAACTAGCAATCATCATTTGTCTGATTAGCAGAATGACTACAAACAATTATTTTAAAATCATTCTTTTTCTTACCAATAAAATTACTTATTTACTTTGTTAGCTGACACTAAATATATTTTTGTTAAGGTTTACAAATGCGTTATCGCAACTTCGTTGTACGACTACATTTTCAAACGCTTAACTAAGACTAAAACAGATTTTTGTATTTATTTTTATATAAAGGAAGGATGTGGGTACCTTAGGTGCTATAAAAGTTGGTAAGGGACGAAATTTTTGACGTCTACTTGACTGTTTAGTAAATTTATATTATGGTTCTTTGAATGTGAATTTCTATTGATTCTAAGAAATTAAGTTTTGACCATTTAGGTGCCGTATGGAGTATTGATAAATAATTATTATTAGGAAATGGATGGTCAGTTTCTAAAAAAATGCTTAGAAAAGTGTGATTTTTCATTTTTTAACCTATATGATGCATTATGTTCTGCAAATCTTGTTTTGGAATTCCATCCTATTTGGCCTACGTAACAGCTTTTGCACTCTTGACATTTAAGTTTATAAACTCCTGGTTTATTATGTTTATTCGTTTTATCTTATTGAAAAATATATTCGATAATTTTTGAGCGGGTTTTGAAGCTATTCTAGTTTTGCCGGCTGTGTGAACGTGAATTATTTTATCCGAGACCGGACCAAAATATGTCAGAAATATGAATGTTTTTCTTTTTTGGTATTCTTTTATGGGATAAATTTACCTGAAGGTGATTTGCTTTTGTTTACGGCTTATTAGGGTATTAATTATTTTAGGTTGTTATTGAGTGCTTTATTTTTGATTGTGTCCAATTATTTTTTAAATTATTTTTAATAAGAGGGATATTGAAAACACTATGGATCATAGATCTAGAAGCTGCCAGTTTGTGGTAGGGTATCTTGAGTCTGCTGGGATAGAGACATCTGAAAAGGTTGGCTTACGGAAAATATCGAATTCTATTGTGAAAATGTACTGTCACAAAATAACGGACCAATCAATCAACTCTTATTATTTTTGTTGTCTGATAAGGTCTAATTTTGAAGGTAGTTGTTTTCAATGAATTATATACACATAAGGAGGACCTAATAAGTAAACAGAAATTTTGATTTCGTATTGCATAGAGAGCCTTACTTTATCCAGTGTGTAAGCAGTGTTGTGGTCTACATTTTGAAAGACTCCTATTACGATTATGAACAATGAATTATGAGCACATAAGGAGGACGTAATAAGTCAACCGAAATTTTGATTTCCTATTGCATAAAGAACCTTACTTTATCCAGTGTGTAAACAGTCTTGTGGTCTACATTTTGAAAGACTCCTATTACGATTATGAACAAATTACAATTTTTTATTTCTCATTCCAATATATCTACATACAGCTCTCTTCCAACATCAGCTAGCGATAAGCTAAGCAGTTTTAACACTGTAAGCAAATAGCCAATCTACAGAAAAGAAAAAGTATTCAAGAAGCAATTAAAATTAAGAAAATTGCTTCCTAGTCGATACAGCTATTTAAATATCAGTATAAAGCAGAGTTCTCTTTTATGTTTACTTACGTTATACAGTGAAACGAATAATTCTTAAATATCTCGTCATTGCGATGAAAAATAAAGATTTTCTATTTCTTTACTCAATAAAATAATTATTAAAACCTTACGATTACCCACTCTTACTTTGCTACATTTTAGAATATCTTGCACCAATTGGCAACAACTACCTTTTGTTGGCGTTATTGTCCGTTAATACGATGTTATGATACTTTGCACGGTGGGCCAGGAATATGATTTCTTGTTCAAAATTGTCTAGAGCCCTTAATTATTAACATCAGAAAATTTTTTTTTTAAATACTCGCAAGCGAATTTCGGAGAAACCTAAGGGAGCCGATTTGCAAAATATAACCTTAAAATTTTTTCAAATTGCGAAAAGCAACACGGAACCGGGAGGTAAAGTTTATGCATTCAAAACTGATTCATCGGAAGTTTCTGGGGTCGCTGAATATATTTTCGGGATCATTTTGATCATATGCACTCTTTTAAAGGGTGAACATGGGGGTTGAAGGGGAGGAAATTACGATATTTACCTGAATTACAGTTTCGCATTCAAAACTGGTTCTTCGGGGGCTTCTGGGGTCGCTGAATCTATTTTGAGGGTCATTTTGATCATATGTATCTTTTTCAGTGGTGAAAATGCGGGATAGAAGGGGATAAATTACGAAATTCTCCTGAAGAGTTTCGCGTTTAAAACTGGTTCCTCAGGGGTTTCTGGGGTCACTGAATCTGTTTTCCAACCCCCATTTTCATATCTCGAAAGGGTGCATTTGATCGAAATGACCTCGAAACCCCCGAAACCTAATTCAGGTAAATATCGTAATTTCTCCCTCTCGAACCCTCCTTTTCAGACCTCGAAAGGGTGCAGTTGATTAAAATGAGCACGAAAATAGATTCAGCGACCCCAGAAACCCTCGATGAACCAGTTTTGAATGCGTAAACTTGAAATCCATCGAACTTCGAAATTTCACCTCCCGGTTCCGTGCTGCTTTTTGCAATTTTAAAAAATTTTGAGGGTCATATTTTGCAAATCGGCTTTCTTACGTTTGTCCAGAATTCACTTAGGAGTATTTTTTTTTTTAATGTCACAGTGCGTCGCACAATTTGGTGAAACAATCAAAAATCGCTCTGAGAGTCAATTTTTCAGCTATTAAAGTTTTTTAAAAAAAAAATACCTGCAAAAGAGTCTGGGATAGGGAAACACTACAGCTTTGAGATTTTTTTTTTATTTGCATGTAGTATATCTCCTATAAACTGATATAGACTGATACCCTAAAACCAGTAAATGCCGTGCTTTTCAATTTCTTGAGTCACACATTTTTTTAAGCATATTTTAATAACAGTAATGTTCGTATATATGCTTTTCAGGTGCTGAATTTAAATATGATATCAAATTGACGAGTTTGACACTTGACAGTTGCTAAATCACCATACACTATTGAAAAACTTGTAATAATCTTATAATTTTATGTTTTTGAGGTCGCTGAATTCGAACCTGATGCCAGATTGACAATTTTTATACTTGGCAGCTGTCAAATCACTATTAGCTATTGAAAAACTAAAAATAATCTTATAACTTGATGTTTTTGAGGTCGCTGAATTCGAATTTGGTGTCAGATTGACAATTTTGACAGCTGGCGACTGCCAAATAACTGTCAAATCATCATTAACTATTGAAAAACTAGAAATAACCTTAGAGCTTTATGTCTTTGAGGTCGCTGAATTCGAATTTTATATCAGATTAACGATTTTGAAAGATGGCAGCTGTCAAATGGCTGTAAGGTCACCACTGACCATTGAAAAACTTGAAATAATTTTATAACTTTATGTTTTTGAGCTCACTGAATTCGAATCTTATTTCAGATTTACCATTTTGACACTTGGTAGCTGTTAGTAGCCGTCAAATGACTTTTGAGTATGACGCATATTTTTCATAAATTTTTTATTACAAATTCCTTAATTTTATGAAAGCTGCTAATGGTTATGACAACTGTAAAGTATTGAAATAATTTCTTGTCTATCTTTAACTGTAAAAAAATCTACTGAGAATGAAATTTTTAAAACTAGTTACGATAATTTTTATATCTTGCAGTCTCGTGTTTAAAATTTTTGACAGCTGTCTGTTGTTAAGTTAAATTTCGAAATATTGCTTTCAGCTTTTCGTAAAAATCGCACTGTTGCATTAATGTATAGAAACTATAAAATGTGCAGACCGGTCCTCTACATAGAGAAAGACAAAAAAATTTTGGAGGCCATCTGTATCTCCTCACTCCCAAGGCTGTTTACATTTATATATTTTTTATAAAATTTTTATTCATATCAACAAATCAAAGTGATAGATGATAGATTAATGAGAAATAAAGATAAGAGTGACTCGCCAAATAATTCATCTCTATCTTTGCGGGAGACCAGCCTAAACAACTGTACACGTATAGGCCAGTTCATGTGTTTGTGTTGTATTCTGGTTATTTATCTAATACTGCCTACAAGTGAAATGTAAATTTAAATACCATTTATAAATATACGTAATAAATTAACCGATCTTATTTCACTAGTTGACAGTATTGAAATTACTGGAAATAATAGTACTGAAAATAAATAGCTTCGAAAATTTTATTCTGAGGAGATTTTTTTACAGCTAAAAGTAGAAAAATGTTTTAGGTACTTGACAAATCATTAGCAACTCTCATAAAATTAAGAGGTTCTATTTATGATGAAAAAAAGTTTTTTATGTACTTCATTGTATTTTTTTTGGTTTTAGAAAAAAAAAATTATGTAAAATATACGTCATACATACTTGGTGGTGATTTGATAGCTGGTAAAAGCTGTCAAGGGTCAAAATCGTCAATCTGACATCAGATTCGAATCAGCGATCTCGAAAACCAAGTTATAAGTTTATTTCGCGTTTTTCAATCGTTAATGAGAATTTGACAGCTATTTAATAGCTGTCAAGTGTCAAAATGTTCAATTTGATATCAGATTTTTCAGCGACCTGAAAAGCATATATACGGACATCAATTTTATTAAAATAAGCTTAAAAAAATGTGTGACTCAGGGGATTAAAGAGAACGGTATTTACTGCCTTTAGAGTTGCAGGTTTTGACTCGAAAAGCGTATATACGGATATTAATATTATTAAAATATGCTTAAAGAATTTATGATTCACGGGATTAAAGAGTATTTTACTGGTTTTACGGTTTCAGGTTTTAACCTATATTAGTTTATATAGGAGATATACTACACGCAAGCAAAAAAATCGTCAAAGCGGAGTGACTCACTATTTCCGACTCCTCAACAAGTATTTAAAAAAAAAAATGGCATTGGAACAAAGCCAACTAGCCAGCATCTTTCTTTATTGAATATATACACATATTTATTTAAACCTAAACTAAACCTAAAGACACACACAATCCCCCAGTAGTCCAAGGCGGAATCGAACCGGCGACCCTTCGATTCATAGTAGGATGCATTACCTACTCCTGTAAAGGTACCACAAAAAAAAAATGTTGATAGCTCAAAAATTTACTCTCAGAGAATTTTTGATCGTTTCGCCACACTGTGCGACGCTTCAAACTTGCTTCCCATCCACTGAAGATTTGGCTTATCATTAATCAGCCTTTCAGTTTACCACGGAGTTAAAGAGTCTGATAGAAACTAATTCTTCGGTCTGTAGTCATACTAAAAGTTATACTCCAAGGGAAGATCGAGAAGTATTGCGGACTATGTAGGGAACATCATACCAGCATCTCAAGTATAAGAAGCAGAGCAGTAGTACAAACACTGCGACTATATTCAGACAGGCTAAAAAAGATATCCTAGTTACGTTATGAAAAGTAATAACACTACAATGGATAAGTAATCGCCGAGGTGAGGCAAGTATTTATTTAACATTAAAGAATCGGTTTGTTAATAGGAAATATTAAAAATTAAATTTAATTTAACTTAATCCTATTAGTAGATAGTATAGTTATACAAAGAATTCTACAACCATAAAAGAATTTCCAGTTCATAAGACCTTTGGCTTTCCCTTATGCTTCAGAGAAAAGCAAAGATAACAAACCAAACCTAACTTCGCAGCTAAAGTTTATCAATTTTAATATGGAAATTCTTCTTTATTAAAAGTTCGTGTTTACTAAGACTTAGGAATAAGAACCACCTTTATAATTCGTTTCGTTTTAACTTAGGCGTAAGAAAAATAAAGGATCTGCAATATTATCACTGCCTTAAAATTTATTTTAAGAATTGGAAAATGAGAAAAGGGAACATGACATGAAATTATTGTTCTCTTTTTATCTAAAAAAAAATGGACTTTTGTTTTATCGAAATCAGAGACCTTCATCGATATTAAATCAGTTTTATGATATTTCTTTTATTTAGTGCCTAATTACAAGTATTGTTCAAATCCGCCATACCAATACAAAAAACAGAAAATTTTATCAAAATATTTGTATATGTTGTTTATTTTTTGACATAGTTGTTTCTGCGTCTAACACATGGTCTATGACTTCTCCAGTTTCTTTATGCTGTGTCAGTAGTACACTTTGCTGGAGTCTGCCAAATAGGCGTTCATTACTGCTACGACTACCTTATTCAACTAAAATTTCTTTGTTTCCCACACACTCCTTCATGTCTAGAAACATACGATTATCGAGTGGTGCTAATTCTAGCAATTATATGTAAGAAAGAAGTTCGACCCTCAATTCCACTAACGTTTTAGTTGTCAACGCAGACTAGCATGCTGACACATTTTCATAGTAGAAAAGCAGCAAGTGATTGTTTCTCACTTTTCAGGGTAATCTATTAGGATAATCCATAATGCCAGAAATCAGTCACTGCGATTTTGGTTGCTGACGGAACACTTTTCGCCTTCATCGAAGCAAGTTTTCCGTTACCCACCCACTGTTTCAACTGCTCCTTGGTTTTTGATTGGTAATGGTTGATCTCAGTTTCATCTACACAAATAAATCGTCACAAAAACTTGTCGGGATTTCATTAATACAACTGTAATCACTGTACTGACCTTGCCGTGAGCTTTGTTATTTGTAGAACTAATTTTATCTGTTGGACTGTCTGACGTATTTAGCTAACTTAATACCCTATGATTTTTTTCCAACTTCATGAGCCCATGAAAGGAAAGCGATATTACATCCTTTAAAATGCTCGAGAGGCCGAACAGTATGAGAAAAGTGTCATTTTTTGAACAAAAATCTATTGGCAGTCGGCATTTTATCCGATTTGAATAAATCAAACAGGAAAATACTCGTAAAACATTGTACTTTAAGATAGTACTGCGGCAAAGAAGTTTAAAATTAACATAACCTATAAAAAATTCTTTAGAATACACACATTCGTGAGTATAAAAGAAAGAGTTACGAACAAAACAACATACTTTTATGCTGACAGATAAATTTCAATAATATATTTCAGAAAAAAAAGTTTTGAAAGTTTATTTTTAAATAATCCAGGGCTGTCCAAACCGCGGCCCGCGACTCCTATTTGTATAGCCCGTAAAGGGATAAGTCACTTCTTCACCCACTACATTTGGCAACAAGTAATATTGAAGCTGACAATGACAGAATTGTAAAAGAAAAATTAATGAAAAAACAATGCCCGCTAGTCCATCTCGTAATTTGTATTGGCCCGCAAACGTCTCAGGCCTGGACAGCCCTGATCTAAACTTTTATTGATATACAAAACATTTTTAGATGTATAAATTAAGCGATATCATATTCTTAGCAACCTTAATTATTTTAGGAAAACCTAATGTAAAGTTGTTATGAATAATTTTTAAATAGTCGCATATTATTATACTATTATATAATTAGTAATAAAACGAACATAATCTAATTCATAACATAACAGTAATAATTCCAAGACCTGTATATAAAGCATATCGAAACTAAAATTTTCTTATGCATAAATATAAATTTTCCAATTAACATCGTCTAGTGCATATAAAATAGTAATGTTATAAACAATATTTCTCAATTTAAAAATGAATGCACCGAATAATTTAAATCTATTAAAACCTAATGCACAAAGCAATTAAGTTTTGACTAATAATTTATAATTTAGAGAACTACAAACTAAGAATTTTTAACTAACAAAAACTATTTATAATCTACTGCAAGAAACAATAAAGTTAGGAATTACATTTTTTATTTGATGATACTGTATATCTAATGCATGTAAAAATTCTTAGTTTGTAGTTCTGTAAATTATAAATTATTAGTCAAAATTTAATTGCTTTGTGCATTAGGTTGTAATAGATTTAAATTCCTAGGTGCATTCATTTTTAAATTGAGAAATATTGGATATAACATTACTATTTTATATGCACTAGGTAATGTTAATTGTAAAATTTATATTTATGCATTAAAAAATTTAAGTTTCGATCTAATTTATATACAGATCTTGGAATTATTATTATTATTTTATGAAATAGGTTATGTTAGTTTTATTACTGCTAGTGTATAATTTTAAGAATTATATAATAATATACGACTATTGAAAAATTATGCATAACAACTTCGCATTAAGTATTCCTAAAATATGGCAAGGTTGATAAAAATATGATTTAGCTTAATTTATATATCTAAAAATGTTCTGTATATCATTGAACGTTTAGATTATTTAATAATAAACTTTCAAACTTTTTTTTCTGAAATATTTTATTGTTTATCTCTTAGCACAAAGGTATATTGTTTTAGTTGTTTTGTTCATAACCCTTTTTTTATAATCACGAATATCTGTTTTCTAGAGAGTTTCTCATAGGTTATGTTAATTTTAACTTCTTCGTCGCAGTACTATCTTAAAGTACACTATTCTATGAGTATTTTACCGTCTGATTTATTCAAATCGTTATAAAATGCCGACTGTCAACAGATTTTTATACAAAAAAATGGCACTTTTTCATACTGTGGGCCGCAACTACCACCATCACTAGTAACCCAAAAACTGCCCATTCTGAAGTCTATTTCGAAGCCTAAAAAGAGTACATTTACTGCATTATATTATACAACAAATTAAATTGGCATATTTTGTTTCTATTGAACATTCGATTTCTATTGGATATAGGGCTCATGAGTGGTAAAAAAAGTTCCTACTGAATTATCCTAGATTATGTTGAGAAGATAGTATAAGTCATGTAAATGGAAAAATTTTAAATGATTATAGTAAAGATATTACAAATATTTAGGGACAAAGTTATTTAAATTGCTTAAAATAAAAACTTGGGCTTGCTAGTTCTTTATAATTATAAAATACGTGTATATTGTAACCTATATAAAGACTCGATGCTCCAACATAATTTCGTAATTATCTTGCTTCTCAACCTTTTATCCTTTTAAAATCCTTTTCAAAGCCATAGAGAGTAATTGTTTCTGATGTAATCTTGTGGTATAAGCTTGTATTACTCCTTAAAATAAGAGCAATGGAAATTTAGACGAGAAATAACGAAGTTTGTTGTGTAACAATTTGGCTAGTTAGTAGTTACGGCGTGAGAGTAAATTTTACAGCCAGTCCTATTTTACTGTAAAAGCTCTACTACTTCGTTCGAAATTATTACTTTTTGTTCTTCTTGAAGTGCCATATCCGACACGGACGTTGGCAACCCTCTTGCCCTTCCCTGTGGCTGGGGCCTTTTTTAAGTGTTTCTACAGACACAGGGGACCTAGAGTTTAATGCCGGTTTCGAGCGGCCAAAGTGAAAGGGCTTTACTACGCATATACTATACACACACACATATAGTATATATATATATATATATATATATATATATATATATATATATATATATATATATATATATATATATATATATATACATATATATATATATATATATATATATATATATATATATATATATATATATATATATATATATGAGGCTGGTTTGAAAAGTCCGTGCAAAGTCCGAGAGATGGCACCACCGGCGCGTATCGAGGTCATGTTTAGTTAGTAGCATCTCTTGAATGAACGCACACCAAGTTTCAGCCATATTGGTCTATTTCTTTGTGTTTGGCATTCGTGTGAATCAAGGAAGTCGAGTGATTTTCAAGAAATGGACGAAAAAGAATTTCGTGTGGTGATTAAACATTACTTTATAAAAGGCAAAACGCCTCAGGAGACTAAAGAGAAGCTTGATGAACATTATGGTGACTCTGCATCTTCGATTAGAACAGTTTATAAGTGGTTTCAAAATTTTCGGACTGGCCATATGTGCACAAGTGACGCTGAACGTTCTGGACGGCCTGTGGAGGTTACGACTCCAGAAATCATTGATCAAATCCATGATATGGTGATGGATGACAGAAGAGTTAAGATGCGTGAGATTGGTAGTGCTGTGGGCATCTCGATTGAATGGGTACATAATATTTTGCATAAACATTTGGACATGAGAAAGCTATCCGCAAGATGGGTGCCGCGATTGCTCACGATTGACCAAAAACGGAATCGTGTGAAGTGTTGCAAGGATGGTTTGCAGCTGTTCCAGAAGAATCCGGAGGACTTTAAGCGTCGTTTCGTCACTGTGGATGAAACATGGATACATTACTATACTCCTGAGATCAAACAACAGTCTAAACAATGGGTTACCAAGGGGGAATCTGCACCAAAAAAGGCGAAGACCGTTCCTTCGGTCGGAAAGGTTATGGCGACTGTCTTTTGGGATTCGCAAGGGATAATCCTCATCGACTATCTGGAAAAGGCTAAAACTATTACAGGTGAATATTATTCATCGTTATTGGACCGTTTGAAAACCGAGCTGCAAGAAAAACGCCCGCGATTGGCCCACAAGAAAGTTCTTTTCCATCACGACAACGCACCAGCACACACCTCAGCAGTTGTGGTCGCAAAATTAATGGAAATAGGATTCCAACTCGTTTCACATCCCCCCTATTCTCCAGACTTGGCTCCCTCGGACTACTATTTGTTCCCCAATTTGAAGAAATGGCTGGCGGGACAAAGATTTTATTCAAACGAGGAGATGATTGCAGACACTAATGGATATTTTGCAGACTTGGACAAATCCTATTATTCGGAAGGGATCAACAAACTAGAACATCGTTGGACGAAGTGTATAAGCCTAAAAGGAGACTATGTCGAAAAATAAAAAAGGTTTACCCCAAACACATAAGTAGTTTTTATTTTTGCACGGACTTTTCAAACCAGCCTCATATATATATATATATATATATATATATATATATATATATATATATATATATATATATATATATATATATATATATATATATATATATATACCGTATATATATATATATATATATATATATATATATATATATATATATATATATATATATATATACATATATATATATATATATATATATATATATATATATATATATATATATATATATATATATGTATATATATGTACGAGGCATGTTTTTTAAGTAAGTACCGTTTTGGAATTAAAAAAAGACGTGCAAAGATATCGCTATAATTTTATTTTTACATGAAAGCCTGTACCTTAATCTACTTTTCTACATAATTTCCGTGAATATTGAGGCACTTGTCATAACGTGGCACCAGTTTTTGAATACCCTCCTCATAAAATTCTGCCGCCTGACTTGTTAACCACTGTATCACAAATGTTTTGACTTCGTTATCGTCTTGAAGACGCTGACCACCCAGGTGCTTCTTCAAGTGCAGGAACAAATGGTAGTCGCTGGGCGCCAGATCAGGGCTGTATGGAGGATGATCTAGAGTTTCCCATTTAAAAGATTTGATGAGATCTTTGGTCCGATTAGCCACATGTGGACGGGCATTGTCATGCAGCAAAATGATACCCTTACTCAACTTGCCACGTCTTTTGTTCTGGATTGCACGACGCAGATTGTTCAATGTCTCACAATAAGACGCTGCATTGATTGTCTCATTACGAGGCAGAAACTCCACTAGCAATACTCCTTTTCTGTCCCAAAAAACTGTGCACATGATTTTGCGGGCAGAAATTGTTTGCTTAAACTTCACTTTTTTGGGTGATGATGAATGTCGCCATTCCATGGATTGTTGTTTCGATTCTGGTGTGACGTAGGCCACCCATGTTTCGTCACCAGTAACAATTTGGTCTAAAAAATGTTCACCTTCATTGTGGTACCGCTCAAGGAAAGTCAATGCACTGCCTAAACGTTGGGTTTTGTGCAAATCCGTCAACATTTTTGGAACCCAACGTGAACACAATTTCCGGTAATTCAAGTTCTCGGTCACAATGCGATACAAAACACTACGAGAATATTGAGGAAAGCAGTCGCACAATGATGAAATTGTAAAGCGTCTGTTTTCTCTCACCTTTTCGTCCACTTTCTGCACCAAATCTTCATTAACGACCGAAGGACGCCCACTCCGTTCTTAATCATGCACATTTGTGCGGCCATCTTTAAATGCTCTCACCCATTTCCTTACCATTCCATCACTCATAATGTTTTGTCCGTAAACTTCACAGATCTCACGATGAATATCGATCGGTTTTACGCCTTTAGCACTAAGAAATCGTATAACAGCCCGTACTTCACAATCGGCGGGACTCACGATTGTCGGAGGCATCTTAAACACTCAGTAAACAACGTATACAATGAAGAATCAGACTGTAATGGCGTCAGTGCGTAGACATGAGATGTAGGTTACCAGCGCGCATGCGCGGAACGCCGACCGTATCGCTGCGGCGGCGGAATCGCAAAACGGTTCTTACTTAAAAAACATGCCTCGTATATATATATATATAGATGTATGTGTATATATATATATATATATATATATATATATATATATATATATATATATATATATATATATAGATATATATATATATATATATATATATATATATATATATATATATATATATATGTATATGTATATATATATATATATATATATATATATATATATATATATATATATATATATATATATATGTATATATATATATATATATATATATATATATATATATATATATATATATATATATATATATATATATATATATATATACATATATATATATATATATATATATATATATATATATACATATATATATATATATATATATATATATATATATATATATATATATATATATATATATATATATATATATATATATATATATATATATATATATATATATATATATATATATATATATATATATATATATATATATATATATATATATATATATATATATATATATATATATATATATATATATATATATATGTATATATATATATATATATGTATATGTATATATATATATATATATATATATATATATATATATATATATATATATATATATATATATATATATATATATATATATATACTATATATATATATATATATATATATATATATATATATATATATATATATATATGTATATGTATATGTATATGTATATATATATATATATATATATATATATATATATATATATATATATATATATATATATATATATATATATATATATATATATATATATATATATATATATGTATATATAGAATATATATATGTATATATAGAATATATATCTGTATATACATACATATGTGTGGTTTGCCATTGCCTTGCCGTATTAAACGGTGGCCCGACTGCAATATAAGGATGTAGCCCGCTTAATTCCTCCCAAAGCGGTGCATGTTAGAAATACACGTCGCGCTGGTGCTTCGCATCCGTATGAGGTTCAGCTTGTTACTCCGCGTACGACGCTTTTCAAGCAATCTTTTATATGGAGAACGTCATCCCTTTGGAATAATTTGCCCAGCGCTGTGTTTCCCACCGAGTACAATTTGCAGCGGTTCAAGAACAACGTGAATCGCTTTTTCCGCACTCGTGCCGCTCCTGGAGCGTTTTAGGGACTTCCCTGCAGCACGTGTGCTAGACCAATAAAAAAAAAAAAAAAATACATATATTAGAAGTAATATACAACAAATGCCTTAACGAAGGAGTCCCCGAGAGATGGAATACTACCCTAACAATATTGTTGTTCAAAAAAGGCAACCAGGAACAACTAGACAAATACAGGCCTATAGGTTTACTGTTAACTCTATATAAATATTTACAAAAATTATATATCGAGGAGGCTAACAACGAATTGACACGGGGGTCCAAAAATCCGAGCATGCTATCTACAAGATACCAAACTAGAACATACATGTTTCACATCATATCAGAGCTCGACAGCTAGTCTAGGTAAAAAGGAAATCCCAGTATCAGCAGGAAAGATTTAAGAAATATATTCATCAAAGTACCAGTGATCAATAAACCTGAGCTCCATCCTGTTGAAAGCACTGAAACATTTAATTCGATAGTAAACCGAACAGGTAAAATAATTTTTAGTAGCTTTATAAGCGAATAGGGTATTAACATAGCTATTAGATGACTAGCGGTACCGGTGAAATATAGGATATTAATGTCATCATTAAACATTTAGCGGTAACTCTAAAAAAGATCAATACTGTTGTTCCCAGTATAGAGATCTCCCTTAGTTCATCTCCTCTCACCTTTACGTTTAGCGACTGTTTGTAAAGATCGCAATGTGAATCTCTCAGGAAGGCAGTGTAACCTTGAGGGTCATAGATATTAATAAAGAAAGAAAGGTATGTATTGAATATTTTACCCTGGATGGCGCTGAGGTTTATTAACTGCTGGCACATTGGTCTATATTTTTTTTAAATATCTCCTGATGATAATGTAAGTTTTCATTTTCCTCTTTACCTAGGCTGGCTGATGAGTTGTGATATGGAGTGAAACATGCATGTCATCGTTTGGTATTTTATAGATGGCACGCGCGAGTTAGCACATATTTTTGGACGCCCATACACTTAAAGCTCGAGCGAGTAGCAGTATCTCTTTGTCTGTATTCTTTATTGTGACGGATACTAAACGTTCTCCAATATTTTCTTGGCTTTTCCCAAATGATAAGAGAGCTGAAAGGTTTCTCCTACAGCAGAATAATTTTTTAAGTTTATTAGTATAACATTTGTGCTTCTGTCCTATAGCATTTTTCCTTTCCCTTACTTGTCCTCCGTTTCCCTGATAACTGAAGTTATTACGCACACAAACATTATATAAGGTTTAAAACGATTGAAAAACTAAATTTTTCTTTTAGATTTTAAATCGTTTCCTTATTTAACATAATTAAAAGAAAAAGAGCCTTAAAATTTATTTGCCTTGAAACTTTATTTACAATCTTAAAATTAGTAAGGTTAAAGTAAGATTTCTTTTTTGTTCCTCCACAAAAATTTCTAAGAAAAATAATCTGATAAAAAGTCAGTAAGTTTTTCGTTATTAACAAGTTAAGTCATGGTAGGCTTCAAGAAACTTTATGAGATTTCTTTAGTTTAGTTTGATTGTTCTAAAATAGTGAGTGAGTTATTAAAAAGTTTTAAATTGAATTCAACATTATATCCTATAAAACATTAAAAAAGAAATACACTGGTAAGTACAAAATCTACTCAAACTATTTGGCTTTATTTAGCACGGATCCTAGAATTTAGTGTTCATATATTTTTATGGATTTTAATATCATTTGAAAGCCCAATCTATTCTCTTTCTAATGATACCAAATTCCATAGCATACCTTATGCTTTTTACTGATTAAAATAATTGAAATAGGAAACAGGGAGAACAAGGATTGAAAATAGGGGTAAGAGAAAGGAAAAATAAAACAAAATTTAAGTTTAATAATTAAGGTTATTGATAAAAACCAAAATCAATATTTTGTATTATCCTTTATTACTGTTTTCAGTCGGTTTTTCATAGAGCTGGCTAGCTTTTTCACCACTCTCTGTGCGATTCTTCCCCACTCTTCCTCCATCTCAATCTTTAAGTTCCTCAGCAATGTAGGGGCTGAATTTCTGGCACAAACCCTTTTTTTGAGCTCATCCCACATGTGTTCGATTGGATTAAGGTTAGGATTTCGCGCAGGCCAATCTAATGTGGGTATTTCCACTTCCGCTAGGTATTTTTGTACCAATGCAACACCATGTGGTCTCGCATTGTCGTTCATTAGCACAAAGCTATCTCCAACAAATCCAACATAAGGACCGACGTGTTTCTGCAGGATCTCTTCGATGTACCGGAGAGCAGTTAATTCACCGCTACGAGTCTCATAGTCACGAAAACCAAATCGGTTTTCGCATCCAGATGCCTACCCACACCATCACAAAACCTCCTCCGTAGGTGACCATTTCAGTAATGCAATACTACGCATGGCGCTCCCCAGACCTCCTGCATACTTGTCTTCTCTTCCATCATTGCCATGTAGGCGAAACTCGTCGGAGAAAAAAATGGGACGCCATTGCACCAAGATCCAGTCGACATGTTCTCTCTTCAAATCTGCGCGCGCTTGTCGAAGAACTGCTGTCAATTTGGGTCCATTAGCTGATCTCTTCGGAGTTAGGTTAGAGCCTTCAAGTCTTCTTCTGACTGTCCAATGACTGACAGCCCGGCCACGAACTTGTCGGAACTCCTGCTGGACCTCAACCCCGGTCAAGTGACGATTTCTTAGAGTTGTGTTAACAATGAAGCCGTCGTCTCGCTCCGAGGTACACCTTCTTCTTCTTGATCCTGATCTCCCCGTAAAGGCGCCACTCTCTTGGTAACATCTGTAGACTCTGGAGACAGCTGACTAGTTCAGGTGCAGTTGCGCAGCGACTACACGTTGGCTATGCCCTTCTTGAAATAGGGTGCCGTTTTTCTCGAGGTGATATCCATTTTCCAATAATGTAATTAGTGAGCATATTTAGCAGAGATGTTGATGGTACAATTCCGATAAAGGAATGATAGGAAAATGCAGTTGCATGTGTTTTTATTGGGATGAATAGCGCGCAACGACTACGTTGCTGAATGAGTAAAAACGGTTCTATTGAGTAAAATCGTTTTAATCAGTAACACCTCTTGGAAATCCAAAAGTTTTTGGTATTATTGGAAAGCGTAGAAAATCAGCATTTCAGTGATGCCAAAAATAATACCACTGTTTGAAAATTAAATTCAAGGATCGATGTTAAATGAAGCAAAAACATTTGAGTCGATTTTTTTGCTCATCAGTGTATATATACATATAGATGTATGAACTGTATGAAATATTAGGTACCAAGATTTTATTAATTTACTAGACTAAAACTAGATGAGTACAGCAATCAGTTATTTTTTTATAGGCTACATTTTGGCAATTAGAACATTTCTACGAAAACAAGATACTGTCTCAATCTCTCTCATTTATTCATTACTACAGGTTCTCCGTTGTATGGCTAATGTATTTTTTAAAGTCCACTGCAGGCACTTAGGAACGGATAAAAGAGTGGAACGGTGACTTTAAGGCTAAATTAGCTTAATAACGATGCCAGTATATGTGACATAAGAGAAATGAACATTAATCTTTACTGTGGTGACGATGAGACCGCAGCATACTGGTGCTGTAGCTTAGCTGGTAAAGTCTAGAGACAGAAATTTTATGATAGTGTGTTCGATTCCCATTTGCACTGAAAATTGTGTGATTCCCTTTTAATTGCATGCCTGTTTATATATCCACGGCGCTTTTTTAGTGTTCAATATATTGCTCTAGTAATTTAAGGCACTTTTAACAACCATTTGATAATTTGAAGAAGTTTTCTAGCTCATTTTGACGGATTGCTTTCAAATCACGTACAAAATCCCATGTCCTCTAAAAACAACATCATTTTAATTTTTTTATATTCGAGAATAGTGGAAAATATGCCAAAACAGGTGAATATGGAATTTATTGTTTTTTTTTATGAGTCTAGCACACGTGCTGCAGGGAAGAAGTCCCTAAAGCGCTACAGGAGTGACACATGTGTGGAAAAAGCGATTCACGTTGTTCCTGAATCGCTGTAAATTGTACTCGGTGGGAAACACAGTGCCGGGCAAATTATTCCAAAGGGATGATGTTCTCTATATAAAAGATTGATTGAAAAGCGTTGTACGAGGAGTAACAAGCTGAACCTTATACAGATGTGAAGTATTAGCGCGACGTGTACTTCTAACATGCACCGCTCTGGGAGGAATTAAGCGGGCTACATCCTTCGAACACTTTCCTTGAAAATAATTGTAGAATAGGCTCAAGTCGCCAACCGTTCTTCGATGTTCCAGCGAATCAAGGCCGCCAGTCAGTTCCGGGTCTCCAATCAGACGAACAGCTCTTCTCTGAATAGAATCCAGCAAAAGCAGTGTATGTTTGGAAGCGGAACCCCAAACATGGGACCAGTATTCCATAGTTGGTCGAATTTGAGTTTTGTAAAGAATTAACAGTTGTTGTGGAGTGTAAAGCTTTCTGGTTGGAAATAATATTCTCAACTTTTGGGAAGCTCTCCTTGCTATGCCTGCAACATGTTCGTGCCAGGACATATTTGCTCCCAAATTAACGACCAACAAACTCAGTGACGATGTTAGAGGAATGGAGTGCCCCGACATAACTATGTCGGGTTCAGCAACGTTAACTTTTTTAGATGATCGCTAATAATGTTGAATCCTTCAAGATATTTTAGAAGATGCTGATTGATAGCCTTTTCCATGACTTTCGATATTATTGAAAGCAGTGCGATTGGTCGGTAGTTATTTGGCAAGTTCTTTTTGCCTTTTTAGGTATCGGCTGAACTGTGGCACATTTCCAGCAGGAAGGAAATTTTCCCTTTCTGTAGGATAGGTTGAAAAGTCTACAGAAAACTGGTGTTAGTTCCCTCGCACAGTTTTTGAGAACTATGACAGGTATTCCGTCAGCGCCAGAAGCTTTTTTGGTGTCTAGCTTCATTAAATTACGGTTTATGATACGCTGTCTGAAGACAATATCGGGCATCCTTGACTACACTATGGGAATAGTAGGTGGTGGTTTTCCTTGGAAATCGACAGTAGAACGTGAAGCAAAGAGTTCAACCAACAAGTTTGCTTTTTCAACAGGTGTTGTTGCAATAGAATTTTCTGGCCGTGTGAGTGGTGGTATGGTGGATTTGGTGAAATTTTGATTGACTGCCTTAGCAACTGACCAAGAGGACCTGGAATTGTTGAGACAAGCGAGAAGTTTGTTTCTAATTCGTTGATTGTGTGCCTCCTTGGTTTCGTCGATAATTTCTTTTTATCTGTTCCTGGCGCCAACAAAGGTGTTACGGTTTATGGTGTTAGGATTTTCACGCCATTGTCGGTAGGCAAGATGTTTAGAAGCAATAGTTTCTTTGCATTTTCGGTCAAACCAAGGCTTGCCGTTGGAAGTTCATTTCTTCGAAAAAGGGATGTAAGCCTCCATACCAGCCAAAATAACATCGAAAACCTCCCTGGCTCAGTCAGATGGATCGTCGGATCGAAAACAAACGTCTAACCAAGGGAAAGTTCGAAAATATTCCATAAGATCTTCCCATTTAGCAGATTTGTAGTGCCAAATCTTGCGCGGTTTAGGCGCCTCTCTGTCTCTGATTGGTAGGATACTCGATGTCGTAAGTAGTTTATGGTCAGAAGAACCTAAAGGCGGATTTACGCTGACCGTGTAACTCTCCGGATTGGTGGTTAAAAACAGATCAAGAAGACTGACGAACTCCCCGTCTCGATCAGGGATCCGTGTTGGTTCATGAATAAGCTGAGTTAAATCACAACTGAGTGAAAATGATTCGGTTTCACATACACAGTTTAGATTTCATACCAAAAACTGACCAACCCTTAGCGAAGTGTGACAGTTCATTATCTTGTACCCGGCACAAACTCTTTATATTACAATATTTAGGTTAAATATGACGAATTCAACTCGTGAAACTTAATAATACTCGCTACTGATAGTTTGATCAATTGAAAAAAGTTAACGATTAACAATATCTGCGGTATTGTGGGAAATATTTAACATTGTTTGCAGTTTTAATAAAACTTTATTAGGCACTTTGAAGTTTGGATTATATGTTACAATGAAACCACTATATCTGTTTATTCCGCGGCAGGTAGCTCGGTGACGTAGTACGGTGCAGAAGGTCTCGGGTTCCAATCCCGACAAGTCGGTATACTTATTTATTAATTTATTTAAGTTTATTTGACTTGGCTACATACATAGGTTGTTGTAGAAATGCAATAACGTCCGTGGCAACACTACTAGGTTGTCTAAAAGGTCCGGTTAAATACAAATGTATGTTTAGGAACTCAGAAAACGTTGACGGGTATTACGACATCCTCGCCGATATCGTTAGGATATAAAAAAGGGTAAAATGCCGACTCAGGCGGAATGGTGAACGATAAAAAAAAATAGGAACGACTGATATTAGGAAGTTGAGATTTTTTTTTGGAGGCTCGTATAATTTTTTAATAAGTTTTACTTTTAATAAAATCTGTTCCTTAATTAAACTGCATGGAAAAAGTTTTGCGTAAACCTCTTTGCGTTGTCAAAATAAATTCAGTTGGTTCCATGTTGATGTGTATTATTTTTTTATCTTTTCCAGTTATACGTGGTGATCAGTTGAGACAACCTTATTAACCATTTTAATTATTTCTGATGTTTGAAGTGATAATGGTCTTCATCCAAAAATCAGTTTTGCATTCAAAAACGTATGTTCTTGTCTGGCAAAAATAGTCATATACTTTTCTCATAATCTGAAATGTTTCTGTGTCACTTGTACTAAATTTTCCTGGAAATTTTCACTATAGCTTTTCGTTCCATGTTATGTTTTTTGCAGTGAAATTGAACGAAATTATCATAAATATTACTAGAAGACATTTTAAGAAAAGGTTTTAAAATGTGTCAATTTTATTTCTTACATGAACTTAGTACCAACGAATTTAATTTCTTCAACGTCTTTAAGACTATTTTGAGCATTCTGTATTGGTGCCGCAGCTGTGAAAAAGCTAGTGAAAAATAATACTACCAATAATTTACTGAAATAAATAAAATACTTTTAAAATCGACTTCTTTAACCACTTCTTTTTTCTATTTTTGCCCTTCTTGTGGCAGCATTCTATTCATGTGGTTAAATAATTGTAGCAATTTATCCGCATTATTGGAGATTGTGAAAAAATCCTGCTGTCATAAAACCACACTGTTTGATTTGACAGCATAGAAATGAGGTAAAAGTAATGAAAAAATTCATAAAACCACACTGTAGCTAGATAAAGTAATGAAAACACTTCTGAAAAATATTACAGGAGAGGTATTTAAGAAAATATGCTCTCAAGCAGTAAAGGGTTTTTGGTTTCTATTATAAAGAAAAGTTAAAGAAGATAACAATAAAAGTTGTCTCGCTAATGTTTCCTAAAATTTCAAAAACAAAATGTAAACTGACAAAATCTAATAATAACTTTGATCTAAACATAAGGAAAATATTGTAGAAGGGTAGCTAATAAAGGGGTGCTGTTGCTTAGTTGTCTACCGTTATCAAGGTCTAAAAACCCTTTTAACTTCCATACTAGCATTTTATATTACGACATGTTATATAAATTATAAAATTAAATATGCAAAAAATATAGTAGAAAGAAAATTATTTAAGATAAACTTTTGTTTTTACTTACTGATAGGGGAATAACTAATTGCTGACACGATACTATGAGAAAATATAATAGAAAAAAAATTCTGTCTTCCAAGTATGTAAATACGAGTTACTGTAAACTCTAGTAAAATTTACAAAAGGAATGCTTAGGGTACTGTTAGTAAAAGAACTTCGGCAGTACGTTGTAAATTTTCTTTCAATTTTATTTAAAAACGTATGGCACTTTTTTGTGTGTTTTCCTTCGATCTGTAATTAAAGTTATATAAATAAATAAATTTTGTTATCTTAAAAATTGTCAGTGGCTTGACAAAGGTGATAACGGACCCAAACGTTATACAAATAAAAACTCAGTAATTATGTAATAATAGTTTTACAACACCCTGCAAAATATTATATATATATATGTATACGATATTATACAGGGTATTGTAAAACTACTATACAGCCTTTTCTGATGCTTACTGTCAATATTGCCAAAGGATCTCTTTTTTTTAAACAATCGTAAGCTTTAGCAAAAAAGTATTTTCTGTGTTTCATAATCTGTAAAAATCCCAAAAATCTATATAAAATATTAAGTTAGCAATAACTCTTAAATGGTTATTAGTTATATAATAACTATTATTTTACGACAGTAAATAATATATTATTATTGCAAGCAAACGTATGACGCAAACCGACAAATGTCAATAAATTTAGTTACCGTAAAATAACAGATATTTCTCCAAAATAATAGACCGAAGCTCCTTTTCTTTAAAAAAATTATATTTCTACAGCCCAGAGAGTGTTAAGTTTTATGATTTTGTGAACTTAAAAAGAAATAGTGAAAGTTTTAATACATATATTTATATATAAATATATATTCTATTATATATATATATTTAGACCGTACTATATATATATATATATAGCTTTATAGATATATATATATATTTTCTATGTATATTTATAGTATATTTTTATATATAATATATATATATATATATATATATATATATATATATATATATATATATATATATATATATATATATATATATATATATATATATATATATATATATATATATATATATATATATATATATATATATATATATATATATATATATATAATATATAATATACATATACAGGAAACTAAAGTAGTAATCATCGATCGAAACATCAACAACACAGAAATGCCGATTTTTGAAGACGTCGACCAGATTATATACCTTGGATGTCTAGTCACAAATACAGGAAGATGTAATGTAGAAATTAAGAGAAGACTATCCATAGCTCGTAGCTTGATGATCAAGCATAAAAAAATATGGAAAAATACAACCATTTCAATCGACAACAAGTCAAAACTCCTAAGAGCCTTAATCTTACCCATTATCACTTACACCTCGGTTAAGCCCTAAAGTTAGCAATACGACAGAAAATAGACGCATTTGAAATATGTTTCAATCCTTGAACAACTAATCTAAAAACAAGATTGTTCACCACAATAAATAAATTTTATCTGAGGTGCTTCGGTCACATATCTGGAAGAGCTGATGGCCTGGAAAAGCTGATTGTCGAAGGAAAAGTAAATGTAAGACGCCCTCGAGGGAGGTCTCCAAATTGACGGGTAGATTAAATGAAGGCCTTGATAAGCCACTGTTTACATGAGGATAGCACAGTTGTTCAGGACAGGGACGCATGGAGAGATAAATTACCTAATGTCACTGTACCCTTATGGAGTAGCAGGAATGAAGAGGTATATATATATATATATATATATATATATATATATATATATATATATATATATATATATATATATATATATATATATATATGTATATATATATATATATATATATATATATATATATATATATATATATATATATATATATATATATATATATGGTATATATGGGCGAAAATTCATGAAATGGAACACCTCCTTTTCGGAAATCCAAAAACAATTTTATTTTAATACTACATATAGATAGTTAACAACCTCTGAAATATTTTCAGTTGATATTAATTTTGATAATTGTTATGAACAATACAAGTTTTAGGTCAAGTTTTTTTCCAAAAATTCATCACTTTAAAAACTGATTTTTTTATGAAAATTCTAGTTGAGACAAAAATGACCAGAAATCTTATGAATTTCAAGAAAAAAAATTGCATAATCAATCTTTTTTCATTGATAAAAAAAATCACTTTATTATAAACAAATTGCAATTTAACTACTTATCGACAATAGGTTTGATTCCGTAGATGCGCCAATGTTTTCTCCAGAAAGGGAAAAAAAAAAATCTTTCGGACCTCATTTGACCTTCAAATGGCGTTAGTTTTTAGGAGCGAAAGCACCACGTTGAGCGTGGCTTGGCGCAGTGTAAAGCGGCGCCGGCGTGGCGCAAAATTAGATGCACGTATAATTCAAGATATTCGCATGTTAATATAAATATTAAGGGTTGACAAACTCAGTAATTCTTTAATTAGAAATCGTTAAATCTTCATGGGAAGAAAATACACTTTTTAGATTTATTTCTTTTTTTCATTTTGTACGGAAAACATTGGCGCATCTACGGAGTCAAACCTATTGTGGATAAGTGATTAAGAACCTTATTAAATTCCAATTCAGTTATAATAAAGTGATTTTTTGTCTTTAAAAAAAATTTCTTCCATATGTAATATTTTTTTTTCTGAAGTTCATAATGTTTCTGGCCATTTTTGTCTCTACTAGAATTTTCATAAAAAAATCAGTTTCCAAGTTATGAATTTGTGAAAAAAAATTGACCCAAAACTTATATTGTTTATAACAATTATAATAATCGACATCAACTGGAAATATTTCAGAGCTTGTTCACTTCCTATATGTAGTCTTAAAATAAATCCTTGTTTTTGGATTTCCGAAAAGTCGGGTTGGAGGTGTTCCGTTTCACTAATTTTGACCCATATATATATATATATATATATATATATATATATATATATATATATATATATATATATATATATTAACATATATATATATATATATATATATATATATATATATATATATATATATATATATATATATACATATATATATATATAATATATATATATATATATATATATATATATATATATATATATATATATATATATATATATATATATATATATATATATGGTACATTTCAAAATTTTCTGTTTGCAAGATATAAAATAAAACAATAATAAACTGATTGTCTGAATAAAGAAGCTACATCAATAGATATTACAGAAAAGGGACAATTAAAAAAGTTGGAAAAATATATTACACTAACCTTATTTATCCTATGCTAAATTTTAACGAATTTATTATAGCGCAATGCACTTTTACTAGATTGAAACAGAAAATAAGATTTAGCTGTTTCAAAGCTACTGCTAATTTTTAAGTAGATTAAGTTACTTTAAATAGAGCAAGGAGTAAAATTAGATTATTCACAAGCGGACAGAAAATATATTGAAAACTTAATGCAGTATAAAAGGGTTACTGTACAAGGCAATTTCATTTTAAAAAATTATAATAATATATATTAATACCATCACCATAATTTAGCTTTTTTCTGATTTTTAAAAACAGGTTCTTGCGGAATTATGAGAAATTTCGTTTTTGATTTATTTTTGGAATACACCTTAAACTATGATTTTAAGATATAGCATATGTAATAAATAAGTTAAATATTTTAGATAATAATTAATTACCATTTTCTCGTTTGTAAGAAGTTTTGCTTAAGCGTGAACAGATCGTTTTCGACACACGATATCAAGATGTTTAAAAATTCTAGCAGAACCTTTATATTGTATTTTGGCCATCCAAATATGTTTCCAAAAATCGAGCAAGTTTATTACACGTGATTCTTTCGCTAATAAGAATTAGAACAAGAATAGGTAATCTGTAATTTCATCAAAGCAATGTCTTCTTTTCTGACAAGAAGAACATTCATTGGATAGAAATATACAATCTTGAAGACGGAAGATTAACCAAGGTTGACCAGCAGTACTATTAATATTAGTAAAAATAGTGGTAGTTTTGAGTAGGTCCAACATATTGTAAATATATCAGAGAGATTCATTTGGTCACCACGATCCAAATGGCAACTACCTGAGTTCGCCTTGTAGACCAGGAAATCACTCTATGTCAAGGTGTTGGCCTGCCATATTTTAAGGCATTCGAATAAGTTATTTAAGTTACTTCGCGATTTAAAAGTCTTGGTGTACTTGCACCATAAGTTTCGATACTATTGCTTTTTAGAGCACTACTCGGCCCATATTTTTAGGGCAGTCCTAGTTTGAGTTCCTGGAACAAAATATTTGTATTGAGTTTGGCGAGTTCATTCGTCATGGTCTCGTATCGCTGATGTCCAAGGATGTAGACTAGATTAAAGCTTTCCCTCCTAGATCACACACCTTTGTACTTTTTAATTAGAGCTAAGTTTGTCGTAGTAGTCTACATACATCTGCTTTAAATGCTGCTCTATCTAGGCTGATATACCTCACCTGCGTGTAACACGTGATTATTATAGTTACCATTAGGGTGGCAAGTACTTCTTCAAAAGAAACTGTAGCCCACTTGCCCAATGGAAAGCTGTTATACACATCTATAATTTATACACAAATTCCTAATCTCTTAATCGAATTATTAAGTTATGTTCCCTGAATTGCAGCACCAGATCTTAAAGATTAAATATTGGTATGTTATAACCAGCAATACCATTGATATTAGTTTTTATATAATGAAAAAATTTTCGGTTTGCAATTTGAGAATTGTAGAGTAGGTTTTGCTATGGTTTGGATATTGCTCACCTTTTGCATCTTATTACCTAGACATTTTATTACCAAATCATCTTTAAATTACAAAACTAATTTTAAAAAAAATATGTTTAAAGTAGCACAATAAATCAAATCCCAATACAAATAGATACCTGGCTTTGCCCGAACCAACTCTATGTGTTTCTCGATTTGTTCAGAAACTTAAAACATGATCTACAAGATTCGAACTATCTACACTGCAGCTTCACTAGATTTCTATATATTGGTAGGATAATTTTGATCTAATATTAAATACGTCTTATGCTACTATTACGCTGCTCCATTGTAGAACCGATTACAAAAATTCAACCTTTCGAATCTTTCTTTTTTTTTATCCTTCATCTCCCTGCCTGAATAGGGATTTACCCTATTTTTATATCCTAAGAATATCGGCGAAAAGTGCGGAAACATACATTTTTATATTTCACGGCACCTTATGGACAATGTGTGCTGCCACGGATGTTACTGCATTTCTGCATCAACTTCTACCTTTGTGTGTCGCGCAGCCAAATATACTTAAATAAATTACTAAATAAGTATACTGACTTTGGGGTTTGAACCTGAGACCCTCAGCACTGTAAGCAGGTACTACACCACGGAATTAGTGCCACCATATAAATTGTATGATGATATAAAATAATATGTTAGACGTTTTTCTATTCCTTATCCCTAAGTGCCCCTTATATTAAAGATTATAAATTACAACTTGTACGATGATATGTGTATGCCAATGAAACAAAAAAATAATTATTAACTTGACGCCAAGGATATGTAAAAAAGACTGTGAATTCATGTAACTTAAATATAAAATATAATAGAATTTATTTCTGTGTCATATCGGTATATTATCTGTTATCATGGTCGCTCTATGTAAATGTTATTGTTTTAATCTACATTCGGATTTTATTTCATTATTTCATTACAATTAATACTAAAGTGAACTTATAACTTTCAAACATTTTGCCTGCGATTTCACAAAGCATTTTCAGAGATCTTTCTAGTTTATTCTTAAGAATATTGAACATCTCCGCTCTTTATTTTTCGAACAACTCCGTCTAGGATAGGTTTGATTTTGGATTTCTGGAAAGATAATTTTATGCTTGGAGTATGTGTAGGATTCTGAAGATATGCACTGTACCAAGGATTCAAGTTTCTTTTACATTATTGTAGGTTTCAGGAGCAGTGTGTTTTCGCACTCCAGACTAGGTCTACAAAGAGTTTTTAGATTTTTTCTTTTTTGGTACTTCGTGTCTCTGTTCTTGTAAATTATCAATCAAAATTAATTGAAACCACTGATATCGATAATTTTTATCGATATGATATATCTATTTTCATTCGGTTTTGCATCTATTTGGATAAATAGATAATTTTCCATCCTTGTAGACCTAAGCACATGTTAATTGAAGATCACATTTACTTATGTTTCAGTTTCGAATAGTATGTCGAAATTTTGAATAAATATGTTTGCAGTAATAATTTAACGAATTATTTTTAGGTCGAAACCTAAATGTAAAGTGATAACTTTCTGGAAAAGGTACTAAGAAACATATCCTAGCAGTCAAAAAATACCATCCGAAAAATAGTGAAATATCTGGTAGAATTATAATCATAAAAATCTTTTGTAACTAGTTAAGTTATTTATTCTGGGACACATAGGTATAGAGAAATTTTATCGATTTATAGCCAGGTAAAATCAATCAATATCGCTGTGCAATAAACAGTTGAATCAGGCTCTACAGCCTTACAATTTTTTCACATACATTTGTTCGAACTAAAGCTGTTGTATCAACAAACAGATACTGTGATTTCTTAATTTTATAACCAATCTTCCGACATGTGTCGGATATGTTTGCTGAAAATAATTCATGTATTTAACACTTAACAGGATAAAATGGAATCAACTTTTTACACACTTTCTTAAATATGGTGGTAAACCAAAGTTTTTTACGATGTGCAAAATAAGTATGTGCCCCGTAAGATCTAAATAAATAAGATTAGGATACTTTAAGCGAACTGCCGACTAGCTCAGTAGTATTTTTTTCTGAATATAAATCGACCCTTGTCCCTTTTCCCCAATAAAGAAGAAAGTCAAAACAAAACTTTAACATTCTACATAATTTCCTGATATATAAAATCTTGAACAAAGGTATTTATCCTCGATTTCTATTTCTTTTTGCAAACAAAACCCCCTGGAACGATAAAACGACCCAAATGTAATATTTTTCCTATAATCTAAGCTTTTCTCTAGATCAGTGCACCGGAGAATTGTTACTATGTTCTCCCGGAGCTCTAAGTTACGATATTTGTCACGAATTCCGGATCAGTGTTTTGCATGGAAAGTTTTAAACTGGTCATTGATAAATATTTGGAATGCTGCAGTAAATCTAAAATAAGCTACAAAGATTTATTACACTTCTGTCATAAGACAGTTACAGCCCGATGTACATATGTATATATATATATATATATATATATATATATATATATATATATATATATATATATATATATATATATATATATATATATATATATATATATATATATATATATATATATATATATATATATATATATATATATATATATATATATATATATATATATATATATATATATATATATATATATATATATATATATCTATATCTATATATATATATATATATATATATATATATATATATATATATATATATATATATATAGTCAGAGTCCCCGTAACACTTGTCAAGCCATTGCTGTGCTTGAATGGTATTTTTTCCCATCAAGAAAACAGAGTTTAATCAACACACGAAATTCAATTTTCCCATAATTTGAAAATATTGAAAGTAGCGTCAGTAGTTGAAAGTAGCGTCAGTAAAGTTACAGTGGTAACTTGTAAACTAGTAGTCAAAATATCATGAAATTTTGACACGTATCTTCTGAAGATTGGTACCAAAAACTTTTCAGCCTACGTATATATGTGTGTGTATATATATATATATATATATATATATATATATATATATATATATATATATATATATATATATATATAAATAAAGAAAAAGAGAAAGAGAGAGAGAGAGAGCCGACCGTTTCCAATTCATCTGAAGTGGACTTCTTCTATGTCATTCTGGTCTTTCTACCTTTCTCCCCTAACCAGGTTGTAATTTTAACGTTTCTGCTCGTTGCCATTTGAAGGCGCTTATTCGTTTGAATATGCCTCTAATGCGAATTTTCGCCTATTGGATGATGTTGTCGTTTCTTAGTGTTAATTTAATATTTTTGTCCATAACTTTCTGTGGTATCTGCAGTTTATATATCATTTTTCTCTGTAGAACTAAAATTTCACTTTTATGAGTTTACTGAGAGCAAATATTAGTTGCATATTTTAGTTTTTAGCTCAGTTTGTAATTACATGATCATCAACAGTTTAACATAAACTGCTCAACTTAAATCGTATTCTTGTTTTAATTTTGGTTATTGTAATTACGGCCGATCTATTTCAGTTGTTTTCTTAATTGTTCTAACTATAACTGTTGCAACAAAGACTTTGAAACTACAGGATATTAAGCAATAAAATTTGAAGGAACTTTTAGTCCATGAACTTTCTTCTTGATAGAACTTTAAAAACATATCTTTACTTGATTTACTTTATCAATATATATATATATATATATATATATATATATATATATATATATATATATATATATATATAAGGATTTTTTACAGCTGACGCTGTCTTCCTTCTCTCAGCCTTTGATTCCATTCGTTTCTATCTTCCCAGTCTCCATCTGTTAGACCCCTATCCTTCATAGCCTTGTCCACATCGTCTCTCCACAATCGTCTGGGTCTTCCTCTTCTTCTTCTCCCTATAGGGCTCCACTCCGTTATTTTCTTTATCCACCTATTATCTTCGCTCCGTCTTATGTGTCCATCCATTTTAATCGTTTTTCTTTAATGGTGTTCATTGTGTTCTCTTTGTTGTTCATTCTGCTTCTTATTTCTTCATTTGTTCTTTTCTCCATACGTGTCACTCTATAACATCTTCTCCAATACTCAATCTCTACCGCGTTAATTTTAGATTTATTTCTTTTGTTGATCGTCCATGTTTCTGACCCGTATGTCATTACGCTTAGTATTATTGATTTGTATATGCTTGTTTTGTTTCTCTTTTTAATGTGTTTGTTCTACAGGATCGAATTTAATTGTCTTATGCATGTCCGCGTTTGTCCTAATCTAGCTTTGATCTCTTCTTCCGATGTTGCGTTTTTTGAAATATTGAAATCTATCGGTTCTTATGATTATTGTTTCGTTATCGACTTCTAGATTCTCCGCATTTTCCTCCTTTGTTGTTAGATATTCCGTTTTTTCAAAGTTTATTGCTAATCCTACTTTAGTGTATTCTTCTTTCAGTTTTCTTACCATATAACTGAGGTCTTCCTAATCTTGCGCTATAATTACTTGGTCGTCTGCAAAACTTAGAGTATATAAGTAATCTGCTCGTATTGGGATTCCCATTCCACTACATTTTTGCTTCCATTTTTTTATTGTTTGTTCGAGATATATTTTGAATAGTGTAGGGGATGTAGAGCATCCTTGTAATAGGCCTTTTGATGTTTGGAGTCTGTTCCCTATTTTATGTCCTATATTTATGTTCACTGTGTTGTTTTCGTAGAGAGCTTTCACTGCGTATATTAGTTATTTGTCAATGCATATTTCTTTCATTGCATTCTATAATCTTTGTCTTGTTACTGAGTTATAGGCCTTTCTTATGTCTATGAAGGCTAGATGAAGTTCTCTATTCTTTGCCAGTTTTTTTTTCCATTGTTTGTTTTATAGTGTGTATGTGGTCTATACATGATTGTCCGGCCGTAAAGCCTGGTTGGTCTTCTCCAATTTTTCCTTTTATATTTTCCTCTATGATATTTTTAATAATTTTTCCATACAAACGTCCCATACTCGATATTATGCTTAGGCCTCTATCGTTTGGGCATTTTCTGCGGTCTACCTTTTTAAATATAGATACTATATAGGCTTTTGACCATTCCTCTGGTATTTTTTCTCCATTTATCCCTCTGTGGAACATGTTTCTCAGCATTCGATATAATTTATTAGACACGTACTTAATCATTTCAATTACCACACCTCCAGACCCTGCAGATTTATTATTTTTGAGTATTTTTATTGTCTTCTTTACTTCTTCATATCTTAGTTCTATCTCTTTTTTTTCCTTATTCTGTTCTTCTTCAGGGTTCTCTTCTTGTAATTCTTGTCTGTCTTCTGTTAGCAGTTTTTTATAATATTCTTCCTACTCGCTTTCTGGGATATACTCTATATATGTCTTCTCTCTATTGTTGGTCCTTAATGCTTTAATTATTCCGCATGACTCTGTGCTTTTAGTTCCTCCTATATACTGTTCTATATGTTCGCACGATTTTTCCCATCTCTCGTTCTTTTCTCTGTTTATCATCCTTCTTGTTTCTGCATTTTTCTCTTTATATTTCTGTAGATCTTCTTCTGATTTTGTATTCAGCCATTTTTAGTATAGTATATATCAATATAAAGTTTTTAATTTGTCTTCGCATGTTATTTGAGTTACTGGGTCTGAATCTAGAATGATTGAGTCCCTCTCGTTCTTTCTAATTTATATTCTTCAAGATAGAATACTAAAGTGAATAATCTTGGTGAGAAAATATCGCCATCTCTAACGACTCTTCGTAAACATTTTTTTTTTGTTATCTCATAAACTATAATTTTCGTTTTTGCTTGATTATATACTCGTATGTAATTGGTTTGAAATTGCATTTTTCAATTCTGACATTTCTCCGAATATTAAGTACTGTCCACGCTTAAATTCTGTCAAACATTTTTATAAAGCCTTTGAGAGCGATCCGGTTATCTAAGTAGTATTACTGTAGTTACTGTCTATGAGTTTTCTTAGAGTATTAAGCCATTCTATTTTACCGTACTCTATTGTAATTCCAACATGTACTTTGAGATTATGAAGATCAAATTTTCTTTTCAGTCCAGCTGTTATTATTTCTGTAAATAGTTTGTATATTTGGAATAAGAAACAAATCACTCTGTAATTTTCTTTTTAGAATTCATTGTCTTATCTAGTAAGTCGCCGAACTACGAGGCGTTAGAGCTGAAAATGCGAAGTGACACCACATAAGAAGAAAAATTCTTCAAAACTGAAACTTAACTAAACTTCCTATATTTTAAAATACCGTAAGAAAAAACTATTACCTCTATTTATATCCCAAAAGCATTATAAGAATACCATAAAACTCTAACTTTTATTTCGTAACATAAAACTAAATAAATTCCTGCAGTTTTAATATTCATTTATGTAGTAACCAAGCATGAATATATTTACTTAAAAATAGAATATGCTCCCCTTGAATTATGATTTCTTTTAGGTACATTCAAAACTATTTCTGTGCAGGATTATACCATACGATATTAAGCCCAAAAATCTGTAGAAGTTTGACAGCTGAATTTTTCAAAAATTTCTTACTAAAGCCAAAAAATATATATTTACTTGAAATAGTTTATTAACACGTAGTTACTAATCTCCTTTCTTAGGTATTGTAAGTCTCTGAGTTTGAACGTGATATCAGAATATTGCTTCATTTAAATGTTATCTGAAATTGTTTGATTTAAAAAAATCTGTTGCGGGCTGAAAAGACAGCGAAATAATATTATTTAATATTCCATGTAATCAAATCATTAATTTGGTTACTAATATTTCTCTAGTACGTCATAATTTTTTTTCTAGTAGAACAAATTTTCATGATTTTTTTGATTTATGGATTGTTTTCATGAGGTGAAAATGGGGGAAATAATAACTAGTATATTAAATAGAAGCATAATTTACAAACGCCGCACAGTGGGCCAGGAATCTGATTTTTAATTCAAAATTGTCTAAAACCCTTACTTATTAACAAAATTAGACAATTCTTTAAAAAAATACTGGTAAGCAAATTCCGGACAAACGTAAGGAAACCGATTTGCAAAATATAACCTCAAAATTTTTTAAAGTTGCAAAGAGTAGCACGGAACCGGTAAGTGAAATTTCGAAGTTCACGTAATTTCAAGTTTGCGCATTCAAAACTGGTTCGTAGGAGATTTCTGGGGTGGCTGAATCTATTTCCAGAGTCATTTTGATCATATACATCCTTTTAAGGGGGAAAAATGGGGGTTGGAGGGGAAGAAATTACGATAATCACCTGAATTAGAGTTTCACGTTCAAGTTGTTATTCAGGGGTTTTAGGGGTAGCTGGAACTATTTTCAGGGTCATTTTGAACATATGCACCTTTTTGAGTGGTGAAAATGGGAGTTGAAGGGGAGAAATTACGATATTCTCCTGAATTAGAGTTTCACGTTCAAATTTGGTTCCTCGGAGGTCTCTGGGGTCGCTGAATATATTTATCAACCCCCATTTTCACACCTCAGAAGGGTGCATATGATAAAAATGACCCTAAAAATAGATTCAGCGATCCTAGAAACCCCCGGCGAACTTGAAATCACGTGAACTTTAAAATTTTACTTCCCGGTTCCGTGCTGCTTTTTGCACTTTTGAAAAATTTTGAGGTTATATTTTGCAAATCCTTACATTTGTCCGGAATTCGCTTACCAGTATTTAACAAAAAAATTTTCTGATTTCGTTAATAATTGCAGGCTCTAGACAATTTTGAACGAAAAATCAAATTGCTGGCCTACATACGTCAAAGAAAAACCCATAATTATTCTCATTTTTAAAGAAAAATATTGCTTTTCTTACCAAATAATAAAATATGGAAAGATCTAATTTAAACAACGTATCATCTTTATTTTTATGTTAACTTATTTTGAAATATAAATCAAATTAATTTATTTGTTTAGAAGCAACATAACCTACCTTTTTGTAAATTGAATTTTTGAAGTATTTTCTTAACAAATAATTTTGGAGGAATAATATGTTGTTTTTCTCTAAAATTCTTATTTTGATTACCGTGAGGTAGAAATATTTTTCCTCAGAATTAATTTTATATGAATATAAATATCACATACCTCACAGCTGTCAAAAATATATGGTTTTTCTTTTTGTCAGTGAGCAGATGTTTTCGTTTATTCTTTTCTTTAATTAGTGTTTTTTTATGGACTTAGCACACGTGCTGCAAGGAAATTCCTAGAGCGCTATTGAAGCGACATGTGTGCGGAAAAAGCGATTCACGTTAGTCTTGAATCGCTGTAAACTGTACTAGATCGGAAACACTTGGGCAAATTATTCCAAAGGGCTAGGAATAAAAATTTAAACAAATGTTTAAGATCACCACTTATGTTTATTATTGCTGACAATTGTTTCGACACACTGTGTCTTCTTCTGGAGCACGATGTAAATTAACTAACAAAGTATGTTTCAGAATACATAGTTTACCTAATTACAAGTACTAAATTCATTAACAATATTTACCTTAATACCCAGAATAAGTTCAATAAAGGAGACCCTCCCCATCTATTTGATCGTTGAGTAATAGACCTGAGGATTTTTTCTGATTAATTTCTACCTGTTCTAAACAATTCAGTAATTTTCCTTTCTTTCCGTTATGCAAAATTTTGAAATCTTCATTGAATGTATGATTTTCCTCTGTTAAATGTTTGGCGTAATGAGATTTGTTATTTTTCATTCTAAAGCTATGGTTATGTTCATTTATTCTTTTATAAAAAGGTCTGCCTGTTTGTCCTATATACGTTTTATTGCAAGTGCCACAGCATAATTCGTAAACCCCCCGATTTATTTTATTTTTTTGTTTTACTTTTATTATTTTTAATATGTCGAGATAATGTGTTATTTGTACGGAAAGCGATATTTATATGATTTCTATGGAAAAAATTTTGAATTTTATTAGTTAATTTTCCGGTATAGGTGAGTGTAGTTTCTTTGTTTAGTTGTTTATACAGGTACACCAGTCCTATTGCTTTTTTTAAATTGTTCATTAAAATATTATCTACGAAATCGCTACTGTATCCTTTGCTTATACTAATTTGTTTTATAATATGTAATTCTTTCTGAAAATTTTCTTCCGTTAATGGTGTATTTAGTAGTCTATGGATAAAACTATTATAAGCCGAGATTTTATGTGTGAACGGGTGGTTAGAATTAGCGTATATAGGTATACCTGGGTACGTTGGTTTATTCATTTTGTTTGATATTTTTAAATTTAGGAAATTATTCGATTCATTTGTTTCTATTTCTGTTGTAAAAGTAATATTATTATGAAGTTGGTTAATATAATCTAGAAAAAGTTTTAATTGTCGATCTGTGCCTGTAAAGCAAGTCAATATATCATCTACCTGTATGTAGATCTATTACTCAACGATCAATTAGATGGGGGAGGGTCTCCTTTATTGAACTTGTTCTGGGTATTAAGGTAAATATTGTTAATGAATTTAGTACTTGTAATTAGGTAAACTATGTATTCTGAATCATACTTTGTTAGTTAATTTACATCGTGCTCCAGAAGAAGACACAGTGTGTCGAAACAATTGTCAGCAATAATAAACATAAGTGGTGATCTTAAACAATTGTTTAAATTTTTATTCCTAGTTATTATGGATCTCCATGAAGTAACGGCTAAATCAGTGCAGTATTCCAAAGGGATCAGGTTCTCCATATAAAAGACTGTGTGAAAAGGGTTGTAGGAGCTGAATCTCATACGGATATGAAATATTAGCGCGACGTGTATTTCTAGCATGCACAGCCCTGGAAGAAATTAAGCAGGCTGTTTCCATCGAACACTTTCCAGGAAAATACTTGTAAAATACACTCAAGTAGCCAACCGTTCTTCAATGTTCCAATGAATAAAGGTTGCTGGCCAATCCTGGCTCTCTAATCAGGCGAACAGCTCTCTTCTGAATAAAATCCAATAAATGCAGTGTGTGTTTGAGAGCAGAACCCCAAATATGGAAGCAGTATTCCATCGTTGGTCGAATTTGAGCTTTATACAGAATTAACCGTTGTGGAGTGAATAGTTAGAGGTAATAGACCCAATTTTTGAGAAGCTCTCTATTCTGTGCTTGCAAAATGTTCATGCCAAGACATATTTGCTCCCAAATTAACGTCCAGTGACGACGCTAGAGGAATGGAGTGCCTGAATATAATTATGTCGCGTTCCGAACCGTTAACTCTTTTAGAAAAAACTGCCGTCTGAGTTTTTGTAGCGTCAAATTCTACTTAGTTTCTGTCACCCTAAGATAGAATTTCTTCCAGGTCTTTTTTAAGTTGAACGACCTCCTGACTTTTGCGGATATTTGCATGAGTAGCCGATGTTCGAGTATTCAAAGAAAACGAAAAGATAAGCATATTGTCATCTGCAAAGCTATAGATTGGATCCCTGACCTTTTCCAGCATATCGTTATAAAAATGAGAAAGGATGTAGGAGCCTTGGGGCACGTCGACGTTTATAGTGAAGGTGCTAGAAAGAAATTCTTCGATTGCCACTCGTAAAGACACACATGTCAATTTTTTTAAATATTCGATTCTGGAACACCAATTTTTGGCCACTTTTCCAAATAAACCAGCATTAGTTTCACCAATGACGCGGAACCAATGTTGGTTTTAAGGAAATTGAGTGTGTGTCAATTGGAGTAAACTAATGATTTAACATAACCCCAGAGGTAAAAGTCCAATGGAGTTATAGCACATAATCTTGGTGACCAGTTCACATCGGCATTTTTTGAGGTTGCACGGTCAATGAACTTTTCTTTCAATAAATTGATTGTGTGACAAGATGTATCGCATGTTGTACCATCTTGTTGACATCACATGCCATCCAGATCAAAATCATCTAATTCATACCAGAAAAAATAAGTAACCATGTTTTTGTAGCATCCTCTATTGACAGTAACTGCATTGCTATTTCAAAAATGCATGGTCAAATTACACTTCAAGATTATAAACCACACTAAACTGTTAACTTCTGTGGATGTAAAGGTGTTTCAAGAAGAGTATGTGGGTTTTCATTCCTCCAAATGCAACAGTTTGGCTTATTTACGAAGTCATTTAACCCAAAATGAGCTTCATCGCTGAAGATGATTTTTTCATGAAATAATGGGACTGTTTCAAGTTGCTTTAAAGCCCAACCTGTAAAATTTCTACATATTAAATGGTTGGTTCGTTTGAGTTCGTAGATTAACTAAATTTAATATGCTTTCAAATGCAAATCTTTATGAAGAATATCCATATAGTACCATAAGAAAGTCTAAGTTCTTGAGAACATGTAATTGATTTTCATGCACACTTTGATTCACAGCATCGACATTTTCAACGACACGTTTACATTTTTCACGGGTTGGATTTTTAACGTCACAGGTACTACCATTTGACTCAAATTTTTGAATTAACTTACGAATAGTAAGCTTTGTAGATCGATTATGTTAACAAATTTTGGATGGTTGTAGCTTCTACTTGATGGAAATTCATTATAAATATATAATAAAAGACTGTTTTTAGTCAATTTCCACTGGTTTATTTAAATTGCGATGACGCGTTTCGCTGTCGATGCAGCTTCTTCAGATCTACATTTTACACTGTCAAGTTAGGTTTACTAATCACAATTTTATATAATTTCTTAATTATAATATTACACCTAATTAAATTACATTGATAGTATTGGAAAATCCACACAGATTTGGAGTTAGGAGAATAAATTCAATAATGGTGTATTGCTTAAATCTACCTGGTCGTTGAGTAAAGTACCTGTAGTCCTTAATCGATTTATTTGCATTGTCTCTAAAAGGTTTTGTTTTAAACCTTTTTGTTGGGTGTGTAAAATTTTGAAATTCTTGTTAAATGTGTGATTTTCTGTTAAAAGATGATTAGCATATGTTGAATTAGATTTTCTACTAACGATACTATCGTATCGATAGTATCGTTAGGAAAAAACTTAGAAACAAGGCAATCTCAGAAATATACCCACGTTTTAAGGACAGAAATACCACTTTTAAATGCTTAACCTATTTCGGCAAACCAACGGAAAAACTGGGGAAATTTTTAAATCAAAAAAATATCAACATAGCTTACAAGACTACAAACCACAAATCAATAAAGACAATAAATCAGGGGTTTATCAATTAACATGTGGGTCATATCCTAAAACATACATCGGACATACAAGTGGTAATTTTGAAATTGGAAAAAATCTAATCTGCTAATATGGAGCTCAAATTTCTTTCTTTTGTGCAATATGAAAAGTTTCTTTTTTTAAATTGACCATAATTCCCTAAATTTTTATTGTAATAAACATTATGAATATGAAATTAAAACAGCATTTTTACCAACATGTCTCATAGTTATCTTTTAGCTTATGAAATTGTGTATGTATCATTACTTTGAACAACCATTCACATAAATTATGATTTTCATTGGCTTGCGAAAATTGTATTAAAACTCTCAAACTAGATAAAAATAATAACCGGTCAAGTGCAAGTTGAACTTGCACAATTAATGTTCCGTACGTTGATTGCTTTTAAAATAAAAAATTTTGTTACGGTGGTATAAAATGATCAGTGATTTCACAAAACACACCCCAAATGAGTTTGTTTCCAACCTTTATTGGAAACTGATGTCCTTGAAATTTTTGTTTTTTTTATATACCAGATAAATTATTTAAGGTAATGCACTCGTGATAATTTTCGTTCAATCTAGACCCCGTGGAGAATATTCCAGAATTTTTTCAAAATTTTTTGATGAGTACTTTTCGAGATAAGGTGGTGGGACAGCGATTTTTCGCGATTTTTGTAAAAATAATACAAAGAAAAGTGTGCGCAAGTATTACCTTATATATATATTTTTTACTCGTATTTTCACAAGCTTTCATTTGACACCACACTCGATGACCTAATAAAAAAAAATTTTTCTTCACTGCCGATTTCACCCCCCAAAACTAACCCCTTAAGTCAAAAATAACTTTCAAAATTACACGACAGACAGACAGACAGACACCGAAGTCATCTTATAAGTGTTCCGTACGGAACACCAATTAAATGCTCTGCTAGAACATAAATTCAAAAGAATTTACCCTCAAGTTTGAGAATTAAATTAATTTTTTATACAAATATTGCAGACCTATTTAATTATAATATAATGAACAAACCAAAATAAACATCTTATCTGAGTTTATCCAGAATATAACCAAAAAGATTTAAAAAAAATTGTACCTGGATTTGACTAAAGAATATGAGGGCAGCCTTTTAAGTTTTTACAAACGACCCCTATTGAGATGCAACATTACCATGTTGTAAAATTTGACATTTGTTATTGTGAAAAGAGTAGCAGAAATTGACCGAGTAGTTTGTTTACAGTGAGCGTTTGAAAAAAAAAAAAGTTTTGTGAATAAATAGATGTTCACCTGAAGGTTTTCGTTGGATGATTTTTTACGATTTTAGTAAAGGCCTAACTCAACAACAAAATCTCGAATCGGTTCGTTCAACTTTTGGTAATGAATCACCAGCAGAAAAGACTGTTTACAATTAATTTGCAGAATTTCGTCATAGTCCTGTTTCCATCAGCGATGAATTTCGTAAAGGTCGACCAAAATCGGTTGTTGTTCCAAAAAACATCGATGCTGTGGGCAACATGATTGGAGAAGATCGGCATGTAACTTGCCGTGAGATGGAGGCATCCTTAGGCATATCGAAGACTGCAGTATATTCGATTTTGCATGAACATTTAGCTACGGAAAAGATATGTTCTCGATGGATTCCGCATAATTTGACCAAAACTCAAAAACAGGCTCGTGTCAATTGGTGTATAGAAATGCTCAAAAAATTCTAGCGAGGACATGCAAAATCCGTATACAACATCGTAACAGAAGATGAAATTTGGATATATTCGTACGAGCCGGAAACTAAGCAACAATCAACTGTTTAGATGTTCCAAACCGAACCAACAAAAGTGATTCGTTCGCGAACCACTTCCAAGAAAATGATCGCTTGCTTCTTTGGTTATACTAAATACTATAAGTTGCAGCTATTGCTTTAGAGGATTGAAGAACAGTTAATGCTGAATGGTAAACAATAATTTGTTTGCCAGAAGTCATCGATGAAATCAGGAAAAACAACCGAAAACGTCGCATCATTCTTCATCATATCAATGCCAGCTTTCACATAGCAAGTCAAACAATTGATTATTTGACGGAGGGAAACATCGAATTAATGTCTCATTGCTCGTATTCACCAGATTTATCACTTAACAAATTCTTCTTGTTTCCGTTGTTGTTTTTAGTATTTTACGTTAATGAAAAAAATAATAAAGTACTTATCGATGCAAGAAATTCAGTATGTCACTATACTCAGAGTCAGTATTTATAATTATTTCCACTTGACCTAAAATTTTTCCAAGAGAAATGCTCTACAAGTTATGTATTTAATGTAGTAGTAATTAGAAAAATATCGTGATATACTGTGCTCGTTGATATACAAGCAACTCTCTATCCTTCCAGCTATTTCCATTTTGGGAAGGCCAAGATGACATGACCCTCAAGGAGAAGCTGGTATGTTCTGAACGAATTGTGATGCGATGCTGTAGATTTAGAAAAATAAATACCAAACATATGACTTTAAAAACATATTCTGATCCTCAGTGTTCCAACGTGATAACGTTTCTTGCGTTTAAAAATATGTTAAGTAAGGACAAGAAAATTTGGCAAAGGTGTAAATGACCGAAATATTATCCTAATTTTAACTATTACAACTACTGCTATCAGCCTTCTGTTGACGTAATTATCACGAGCTGTTATTAGAGAAAGTATAAATGTATAGCTTCGGTTTCTGGAAAACGAGTTTTCATAATTATGAAAACAAACTCGAACTTAATTAATAAATTTATTTTTTGATTACAGCCAAAAGGACACAGGTGAGTACATGGCTACCCATAGAAGTGTCTACATAATTAGAACCATAATTAAAAGCACTAAAAAAGACTCTAGCTGCATGGTTACCGTGCCGGCATACGATATCAAGGGTCTCGAGATCAATCTCGGTAGGTCAGTGTACCCATTTATTAATTTATGTAAGTACAATTGACAATACTACCTCGCCATCTAAAAGGTGCCGTGAAATACAAATGTATGTTTCGGAACTTGAACAATGTTGACGTATATTACGATCTCTTCGCTGGTATTGGCACTAAGAGGGCAATCTCTATTCAGGCGGGAAGGTGACCGATAAAAAAAATTAGCATAAAATAAAAATGAGTAAATATATAAAGACCCGACAATATTTGAAAAGTAATATAGAAAGTATCAGATAAATTTATATTACAATAAAAAATGAGAAGTAAAAACCCATGAGATATTTACGGCAAATGCATTACTTTCCAAGACGTATTTTACAGTCAATAATAATGTACATATTACTACATCTCACTATAGGTTAAAGGAGTGAATTCTGAGCGAAGTTGGTATTCCTTAACGGCTTATAAAATCACCAATTAAACATTAATGGAAATGTTTATAAGAACATCAGAAAAAAGTACTTCAGAAATTATTCTTCGTTCCATAAAAGGCATCCCACTTGCATGATCTCTAGCCCTAAAAAAATCCTTAACAAGAACGAAGAAATTGCCACTAAAAGAAAGAAATTTTATAAATATAATTAAAACACTGTTGTAGTCTCTTTCCGAGTAATGCAAGGATACCCAACAATATTAACAATAGCCAATTTACTTATGAGTTTGTGATTGCCTTTACTTTCTTAGAAGCTCTAAATAATAAAAAAAAAACAGTAAATAAATGCAATTTAAGTTATTTGTTCTTAATATTTTAAAATTTATCTTTAAAATATATTTTTGATTCTAACAATAAATATCTCAAAACCTAGTCAGTGTCAAGTATTGTGATTTAATATAAATAGCTAGTGGATACATCAGTAAGGATATAGTAAAATAATTTCAAGGTCTATTTTTTTACAAAACATTGATTTTTTCTAAGATATTTTAATATACAAATCTCTAACTCACTAAGTATACGTTATACAAAACTTTGTGCATGTTAAGACAGCAGCATATTCATATATCTGAGAAAAACTCATTTCCTTATGTCTTAAAAGAAAACATATATTTTTATTTTCACTTGGCAACAGAAAACAATTCTCCAGAAGAGCAACACCACAAATGTAATATTTTTCCTATATCTATCTGTAATCCAAGCCTTTCTTTACATCGGTGCATTGAAGAATTGTGCCTGCGTTCCTTCGAGAGAGTTTCAACTTAGGATATTTGTCACGAATTTGGGATCAGTATTTTGCATGTTCAAGTTCTAAGTAGGTCAATGGTAAGTATTGCTAAAGTTGGGAAGGAACTAGAAAAAGATATTTGAGTCGGTAAAAAGTAAAAGTTTAAAGCTTTTACGAATAACTTTTAACTAACGAAGGTCCTGGTTTTAATAGTTAAGATAAATGATTTAGACACTTCGTAAATTTTAATTAGTTTTAAAGGATATTACTGCTCTGATATTTCATTTTTCTCTTAGCACAAATAGCAGTTAATATATTTCTTAAAGATATCTTTACTTTAAAAGTACATTTTGAAATTGCATAAACAAAAGAATTTCTTCACATTTATGTTTGGTTGATTTGGTCTTTACCGGTATTAACCCAATTTCCTTCCACTCTTTTGATGTCATCGCCCCATCCAGTTGGTGGTATACCTCTATTCCTTTTGTCTTCTCCTGGTCTCCATTCTATTAACCTCGTACACCATCGATGATCGTAGATCAGTATTTTCAATATTTCTATATGTGTGTGTGTGTGTGTGTGTGTGTGTGTGTGTGTGTGTGTGTGTGTGTGTGTGTGTGTGTGTGTGTGTGTGTGTGTGTGTGTGTGTGTGTGTGTGTGTGTGTGTGTGTGTGTGTGTGTGTGTGTGTGTGTGTGTGTGTGTGTGTGTGTGTGTGTGTGTGTGTGTGTGTGTGTGTGTGTGTGTGTGTGTGTGTGTGTGTGTGTGTGTGTGTGTGTGTGTGTGTGTGTGTGTGTGTGTGTGTGTGTGTGTGTGTGTGTGTGTGTGTGTGTGTGTGTGTGTGTGTGTGTGTGTGTGTGTGTGTGTGTGTGTGTGTGTGTGTGTGTGTGTGTGTGTGTGTGTGTGTGTGTGTGTGTGTGTGTGTGTGTGTGTGTGTGTGTGTGTGTGTGTGTGTGTGTGTGTGTGTGTGTGTGTGTGTGTGTGTGTGTGTGTGTGTGTGTGTGTGTGTGTGTGTGTGTGTGTGTGTGTGTGTGTGTGTGTGTGTGTGTGTGTGTGTGTGTGTGTGTGTGTGTGTGTGTGTGTGTGTGTGTGTGTGTGTGTGTGTGTGTGTGTGTGTGTGTGTGTGTGTGTGTGTGTGTGTGTGTGTGTGTGTGTGTGTGTGTGTGTGTGTGTGTGTGTGTGTGTGTGTGTGTGTGTGTGTGTGTGTGTGTGTGTGTGTGTGTGTGTGTGTGTGTGTGTGTGTGTGTGTGTGTGTGTGTGTGTGTGTGTGTGTGTGTGTGTGTGTGTGTGTGTGTGTGTGTGTGTGTGTGTGTGTGTGTGTGTGTGTGTGTGGTGTGTGTGTGTGTGTGTGTGTGTGTGTGTGTGTGTGTGTGTGTGTGTGTGTGTGTGTGTGTGTGTGTGTGTGTGTGTGTGTGTGTGTGTGTGTGTGTGTGTGTGTGTGTGTGTGTGTGTGTGTGTGTGTGTGTGTGTGTGTGTGTGTGTGTGTGTGTGTGTGTGTGTGTGTGTGTGTGTGTGTGTGTGTGTGTGTGTGTGTGTGTGTGTGTGTGTGTGTGTGTGTGTGTGTGTGTGTGTGTGTGTGTGTGTGTGTGTGTGTGTGTGTGTGTGTGTGTGTGTGTGTGTGTGTGTGTGTGTGTGTGTGTGTGTGTGTGTGTGTGTGTGTGTGTGTGTGTGTGTGTGTGTGTGTGTGTGTGTGTGTGTGTGTGTGTGTGTGTGTGTGTGTGTGTGTGTGTGTGTGTGTGTGTGTGTGTGTGTGTGTGTGTGTGTGTGTGTGTGTGTGTGTGTGTGTGTGTGTGTGTGTGTGTGTGTGTGTGTGTGTGTGTGTGTGTGTGTGTGTGTGTGTGTGTGTGTGTGTGTGTGTGTGTGTGTGTGTGTGTGTGTGTGTGTGTGTGTGTGTGTGTGTGTGTGTGTGTGTGTGTGTGTGTGTGTGTGTGTGTGTGTGTGTGTGTGTGTGTGTGTGTGTGTGTGTGTGTGTGTGTGTGTGTGTGTGTGTGTGTGTGTGTGTGTGTGTGTGTGTGTGTGTGTGTGTGTGTGTGTGTGTGTGTGTGTGTGTGTGTGTGTGTGTGTGTGTGTGTGTGTGTGTGTGTGTGTGTGTGTGTGTGTGTGTGTGTGTGTGTGTGTGTGTGTGTGTGTGTGTGTGTGTGTGTGTGTGTGTGTGTGTGTGTGTGTGTGTGTGTGTGTGTGTGTGTGTGTGTGTGTGTGTGTGTGTGTGTGTGTGTGTGTGTGTGTGTGTGTGTGTGTGTGTGTGTGTGTGTGTGTGTGTGTGTGTGTGTGTGTGTGTGTGTGTGTGTGTGTGTGTGTGTGTGTGTGTGTGTGTGTGTGTGTGTGTGTGTGTGTGTGTGTGTGTGTGTGTGTGTGTGTGTGTGTGTGTGTGTGTGTGTGTGTGTGTGTGTGTGTGTGTGTGTGTGTGTGTGTGTGTGTGTGTGTGTGTGTGTGTGTGTGTGTGTGTGTGTGTGTGTGTGTGTGTGTGTGTGTGTGTGTGTGTGTGTGTGTGTGTGTGTGTGTGTGTGTGTGTGTGTGTGTGTGTGTGTGTGTGTGTGTGTGTGTGTGTGTGTGTGTGTGTGTGTGTGTGTGTGTGTGTGTGTGTGTGTGTGTGTGTGTGTGTGTGTGTGTGTGTGTGTGTGTGTGTGTGTGTGTGTGTGTGTGTGTGTGTGTGTGTGTGTGTGTGTGTGTGTGTGTGTGTGTGTGTGTGTGTGTGTGTGTGTGTGTGTGTGTGTGTGTGTGTGTGTGTGTGTGTGTGTGTGTGTGTGTGTGTGTGTGTGTGTGTGTGTGTGTGTGTGTGTGTGTGTGTGTGTGTGTGTGTGTGTGTGTGTGTGTGTGTGTGTGTGTGTGTGTGTGTGTGTGTGTGTGTGTGTGTGTGTGTGTGGGTGCGTGCGTGCGTGCGTGCGTGCGTGCGTGCGTGCGTGCGTGCGTGCGTGCGTGCGTGCGTGCGTGCGTGCGTGCGTGCGTGCGTGTTTGACTGTGTGCGTGTGCAGGTGTGTGTGTGTGTGCGTGTGCGAATGCCCTGTATATATGTTCTTGTAAACGAACTAAGGAGTGCTATTTAACGGTGTGTTCATATATATAAAAAATCCTAGTTGCCTTTGTAATCTCTCAAATTTGACAACTGACAAATTTTGTATTGTCATATTTCCCTTCCTCATAAAAAAATTAAATTTACTGCTGGAGAAATTTTTTTGGTATGCAGAGTAGGAAAATAGTCAATTGCATGAGGCACTTAAAAAAATATCCCTGTACTTTTCTTAGGACTCTGCAGATTAGCTAAAGAACCGTGTTTTATTGACTCTAGAAAATTGTGTATTTCAATCAATTTTACATCATCTCTCAAAAAATTGTTAAATTGTGTCATATAACTTCTAAATAATAAAATCCAAAACAGTTTACTGCACTTAATACTTAATCCATACTGCAGCAGGAACGTACCAAAATAATAATAATAAATTATCAAACTGAATATGTTAGTGCGCTTTCCTTAATTAAATGTAGAGAGCATGTAATAAAATTAATTCTTCAGTAGATAGAGTAAAAGCGTCTGGGTTGGCGCTTAAAATACGCCGCAAGCTTTTTCAATTCGTATTAAATGTACTCGACACTAAAGTGCAACTAGCACCAAACTCTTGGTGGAAATTGAAGCAAAAGAACAAATAGTGCTCAAATACTGTGGCTTATTGATTATATAATTGTAATTGTTGTAGTTATACAAATTTACTTTAACTTACGTTAAAATGATTTTAAATAAAAATAATCGGCTAAGTGCAAGTCGGACTTGCGCAATTAGTGTTCCGTACGTTAATTGCTTTTAGAATAAAAATTTTTGTTACGAAGGTATAAAAGGATCAATGACTACACGAAACTCACCTCAAATGAATTTTCAACAAAGTTTTTTTTCCGATCTTTACTGAAAACTGATGACCTTGAAATTTTTGTTTTTTTATGTACCAGATAAATTGTTAAAGGTAATGTACTTGTGATAATTTTCGTTCAATCTACACACTATGGCGAAAATTCCAGAATTTTTTCAAAATTTTTTGATCAGTACTTTTCGAGATAAGGGGGGACAGCGATTTTTCGCAATTTTTAAAAAAAAAAACCGGTCAAGTGCAAGTTGAACTTGCACAATTAGTGTTCCGTACGTTGATTGTTTTTAAAATAAAAAAATCTTGTTAGGGTGGTATAAATTGATCACTGACTTCACAAAACACACCCCAAATGAGTTTTCAACAAAGTTGGTTCCCAATCTTTACTGAAAACTGGTGACCTTGAAATTTTGGTTTTTTTATATACCAGATAAATTATTAAAGGTAATGATAATTTTCGTTCAATCTATACCCCGTGGAGAATATTTCCAGGATTTTTTCAAAATTTTTTGATCAGTACTTTTCGAGATAAGGTAGGGGACAGCGATTTTCACGATTTTTTAAAAACGTAATACGAAGAAAAGTGTGCGCAAGTATGACATTATATATATATATATATATATATATATATATATATATATATTTTTTACTCGTGTTTTCACAAGCTTTCATTTGACACTACCCTCGATGACCTAGTAAAAAAATTTTTTTTCACTTCCGATTTCACCCCTCAAAAACGAATCCCTTAAGTCAAAATTTATGTTACGGTGATATAAAATGATCAGTGACTTCACAAAACACACCCCAAATAAGTTTTAACAAAGTTTATTTCCAAACTTTACTGAAAATTGATGACCTTGAAATTTCTGTTTTTTTATATACCAGATAAATTATTACAGATAATGCACTCGTAATAATTTTCGTTCAATCTACACCCCGTGGAGAATATTCCAGAATTTTTTCAAAATTTTTTGATAAGTATTTTCCGAGATAAGGCGGGTGGACAGCGATTTTTCGCGATTTTTTAAAAATAATACAAAGAAAAGTGCGCGCTAGTATTACATTATACACATATTTTTTACTCGTGTTTTCACAAGCTTTCATTTGACACCACACTCGATTACCTAGTAAAATTTTTTTTTTTCACTTCCGATTTCACCCCCCAAAACTAGCCCCTTAAGTAAAAATTTAACTTTCAAAACTACATGACTCTGATGAGGCCATCAATTCCTATATTACTACAAAATTTCAACTTTCTATGACAAATAGTTTCGGAGAAAATCGGGTGTGACAGACGGACAGACAGACGGGCAGACGGACAGACGGACAGACGGACAGACGTACAGACACCGAAGTGATCTTATAAGTGTTCCGCACGGAACACTAAAAATGATACAGAGAAAAATGTGCGCAAGTATTATATTATATATATTTTTGAACTCGTGTTTTTACAAACTTCGATTTAACACCCCAACCGAAGACCTGTAAATTTTTTTTTTACTGCCGATTTCACTCCCCAAAACGAACCCCTTAAGTCAAAATTTAACTTTCAAAACTAACAGCTCTGATGAGGCCATCAATCTCCAATATTAGTGTCCACTATGTGAAATAATTTCGAAGAAAATCGGGTGTGACAGACGGACATAGAGACGAACAGATAGACAGACACACAGACGGACAGACAGACACCGAAGTGATCTTATAAGTGTTCCGTAAGGAACAGTAAAAATTTAGGCATTATTTATTTTGTTTTTGGTAAAGTAGTCTTGCCAGAACTACCGTGGTAAATAGGCAATTCCATAAAAATTAACGAATTTAAATTGATCAACAGTTCACTATTTCGGGTTTCTGGAATCTTTGGCAAAATGGCATTACATAACAGTTATCACCACTACATCAAATAGTTTATTCTTGCCACTCGTGTCTCGCTAATCATGTCAGTATGAGGAGCCATGTTTGACTAAATCTGAGATTAAAAGCTAGCCTGTTTATACTAAATTGTGATTCACTCAAGTGGAACCAACTAATCATAAACGAAGGTTTAGTTGCGGACAAAGAACCACTACAGGGAACTGTATGGAGTAGGTTCTCGGTCCTTATTTAGACTATTTTTGTATTTTATAATCTTAGTACTTTCGTAGGCGTCGAATAATTTCCTATCTGGTTCCCTTTTTATTAGCCTTAAATTATATGATGTTAATGTATGAATATATCCAAGGGCATACTCGACAATACTTGATTTTTCTGATCTACCATGCCTTAGAGGAGCTAAATGTTCTTTGAACCTTGTTTGAGTGACTTTCTTGTTTGCTCAACATACTTCTTACATTATTTACAACTTATCTGATATATTCCATTTTTTCACACTAGTGACTTTCTAAGATATTTTTTAGCTTGCTTGTTCGATTATGGACTAACATGTGGCCCTATATTATTAGTATCTGACATATTTGTGATTAAATGGTATTGAAACATGTTTCGGTTTATTGTATTTAGGGGTCGAAATGTTGAAATTAGAAATATTTAACCTAAACTTGTCTTTAATAACTTGTTTCGTAAGTTCATAATACTTAATACGACTCCTTTAGTTTTTAAATCTGAATACATTTAAAGGGAAAGTGACTAAACGATAAACCAAGACGTATAATGCCACAAATTAATGTTGTTTACAATAAAATGGATCATTAGAAATATCTGTTAGGGTATCTTCGCTATATGTCAAATTCTAATTTATTATTATTTTTAATAACTAAAATATCCTGTAATGGCAAATGTTCGTTGTTCTCAATTTTACAAGTAAATCTAATGAAGTAGTATAGGCTCGATTTTTTCACTGATAGGTATTTTACAGCAAAATATTAATTACAAAAGGGATGGAGCAAAGGGAGGACATTAGAGATATTTATAGCTGAAAGTTAGCTTCCTCATTTACTAAAATTTGATATATTGGAAAAATAACATAATTTTTATATTTCTAGATTCTAGGAATACAAAAAAAGGACGTATAACAAGACATATTCGAAGCAACCCTGCGAAGTTTGAATTGAGTATCTTATTTTGTTCATAAGACCGATGCAAACTAAAAACTATCTTTTTAGTGTTCCACACGGAACACTTATAAGATCACTTTGGTGTCTGTCTATCCGTCTCTCACACCCGATTTTCTCCGAAACTACTTGACATAGAAAGTTGAAATTTGGCACTAATAAAGAAATTGATGGCCTTATCAAAGCCATATAGTTTTGAGAATTAAATTTTCACTTAAGGGGTGCAATCGGAGGAGAAAAAAAATTACAAAAGCTTTTAAGAACACGAGTTAAAACATATATAATGTTATTCTTGCGCAAACTTTTCTTTGTATTATTTTTAAAAAATTGTGAAAAATCGCTGTCCCCCCTTATCGTGAAAAGTACTGATCAAAAATTTTGAAAAAATTCTGAAATATTCTCGACAGGGTGTAGATTAAACGAAACTTATTACGTGTGCATTAACCTTTAATAATTTATCTGGTATATAAAAAAAATCAAAAATACCAAGGTCATCAGTTTTCAGTAAAGATCAGAAAAAAACTTTGTTGAAAACTCATCTGGGGTGTGTTTTGTGAAGCCATTGGTCATTTTATACCTCCGTAAAAAAAGTTTTATTTTAAAAGCAATCAGAGTACGGAACACTAATTGCGCAAGTTTGACTTGCACTGGGCCCGTTATTTTTTTATCTAAGGGCCTGAAAAGCAAAAAAAAAAATTCTCTTAGTGAAAGAAATAAATATTCCATCTTCGGTGTTTGCTTGCGTTAATTAGAAATGTAAATAGAAATTAACTGATATCAACTCCTTACAATATTTGAATTTTTGACTCCTTGGGAAAGTTGAATATTCATGACATGTATCTAAATAAGTAGTAGTATTCATATGATGATGGATTGATAAGTCTGGTAAATTTCTACGGCAGCCGTCGTAAGTGATCGGGGTTACACATTTTGTAGAATGTGTAAGATGGATAAAGCCGAGTATCGTGCACTGATAAAACTGTGAACTATGGCCTAGACAGAAAATGAACTTAAGGAAAAGGGACCCTGCACCAGCACTCAAGACCATTTGTTACGGAATAAATAAATTTAAACGTGGCTCTACAAGCACTGCAGATGCTGTACATCCAGGACGCCCGATTGAGGTTTCTTCTGAAGATACGGTTAATAAAATTTATGGTATCATGATGAAAGATCGTCGCATTAATCTTCCTAAGATTGCTGCGAGGATAGGCATCTCATATGAATTGGTATATGGTATAATATCGTGCCTGAAGTTCTAAAAATGTAAAAGTTAAGTATGCGATAGCTATCGCGTTTGTTGATTCTAGACCAAAAACGCACAAGGACATTTTAAAATCCTATTTGAAAAAGTTGCAGAGTAATCCAAAGATCTTGTGACACCATTTTGTAACTGTAGACGAAACTTGAATCAATCATTACACTCCAAAGATAAAAGGACAGTCAAAACAATGGGTTGGCCAAGGTGAAAGTGCAACGTGAAAAATGAGAGAGTTCTATTTTTGGGAGAAGTGATGACAACTGTTATTTGGATCTCACAGGTGAGCATCCTAACTGACTATTTGAAAAAAGATAAAACTGTGACCGTTTGCATAGTGAGTTGAAGCACAAACGCCAAGATTAGCGCGCAAAAAGATAGGACTACGCGCATGCTCATACAATGGCCGTTGCAATGACAAAAGTGCACAACCTGAGTTTTTAAACAGGTCCCCAACCACTCTATTCTTCAGATTTAGCCCAAGTGATTTTTTTGTTTCCTAACCTCAACCAATGAATGATGAGGTTTTCTGTGCTATAAACCAGTATGATGTTCACACGAAACAATAAAATTTGAATCTGGCTGAAGATTATGTTGAGAAATAAATTTTCGTTTTTGCAAAAAAATGTTCTTTACTTTGGTTTTTGCAAAAATTTTCATTTCACCCTCGTAGAACTACAATCCTATCTGTAGTAGTAGTAGTAGTAGAACAATATTTAGGCGTAGTATTGAGAGGTATTTTGACACTACCAGTGGTATCTTCATGATATGGAAACATTTAATTTCTATTAAGATTAAAGCGGGAATAGCATTAAAACAGTACTGACTAAATCGTTGCTAACAAAAACAAACTAAGAGAAAGGACGTCCTAGGAGATACTTTTATTTATGTTTTGGCTTTATCTAAAATATTCAAAACAACATCAATATAGTATTAAAAGGATTGCCAGATTCATAAAATTATTTGATGACTTGAAACAATTTCTATAAGGTATGAATGGTTTTAACATCTTTGGTTTTGTTTCCTTAACCAACAGAAATAATATATCCCTGGTTGATAATCTAAAAGTCAGTAATACAAAGACAAGTTTATAATCATTCAGATTCGCTTAACAATTTCAGGAAATGAATTTGCCACATTAGTTTTTACCTACTCCTTCTTGATCCCTTAGTTGCGGCTTCTATTTTTGAACTAATTTTATCCAGCTTTTCTTCCCTCTAAAACTTTATAAAAGATATACAATTTAAATCTTCTAGGTTTGGCTTCACAGCTTGTTAAAAAGCTGAATTTATCAGAACAATTTAAATGAATCCTCAAGCAATGCTCTCAATTTCAGGAAAACTCGAAATGTACATCCACTTTGTCGGTTTGTTGCCTAGTAAAACTATTTTAATTACTTCGTTAAATAGCATATATTTTTTAGGACTGAAGACGATGAAAAAGCTTTTATTGTTATTTGAAAATAACCGGTCAAGTGCAAGTTGAACTTACGCAATTAGTGTTCCGTACGTTGATTGCTTTTAACACAAAAAATTTTGTTACGGAGGTATAAAATGATCAGTAACTTCACAAAACATACAGCAATTGAGAGATAAATTATTAAAAGTAACGCACTCGTGATAATTTTCGTTGAATCTACACCACGTGGAAAATATTCTAGAGTTTTTTCAAAGTTTTCTGATCCTGACCTTTGGAGATAAGGAGGAGACAGCGATTTTTTCGCGATTTTTTAACAATAATACAAAGAAAAGTGTGCGCAAGTATTACATAATGTGTATATATATATATATATATATATATATATATATATATATATATATATATATATATATATATATATATATATATATATATCTATATATATATATATATATATATATATATATATATATATATATATATATATATATATATCTATATATATATATATATATATATATATATATATATATATATATAAAATGCAACGTCTCTCTGTCTGTCTGTCTATCTGTCTGTCTGTCTGTCCGTTAGTGCGCTTATCACTGGAGAACTACTTATCCGATTTACGTACTTTTTTTTTAAAACATACATATATTCTCTGGCCAGGTTATAGGCTATATTTTATTACGATAGGTAGCATAGGGAATGAGCAGTGACGATAATAGTGAATGAAGTCGGAAAAAAGTTTGCTGCGCGTTCCCTTGTAATACACAGCCTAAACCATTAAATTTGGAACAATATTATGTAGCAGAGAATATCTATAATTTATAATCTGTAATACATATAAAATGCAATGTCTCTCTGTCTGTCTGTCTGTCCATTAGTGCGCTTATCCCTCGAGAACCACTTATTCGATTTACGTGATTTTTTAAATTCATACATATGTATGTTCTCTGATCAGGTTATAGATATATATTTTATTACATCTATAATATATCTAAAATGCAACGTTTCTCTGTCTGTCTGTCCGTCCGTTAGTGCACTTTTTACGGGAGAACCACTTATCCGATTTACGTGTTTTTTTTTTTAATTCATACATATGTTCTCTGGCCAGGTTATATAATAATAATAATAATCTATATAATATACCATATATAAAACGCACTGTCTCTCTGTCTGTCCGTTAGTGTGCTTATCATTCGAGAACCACTCATCTGATTTATGTGATTTTTTTTTCATTCTTAATTTAATATACGTCAAAAAAAATCTATAATATATATAAAACGTAACGTCTTTCTGTCTGTCTGTCTGTCTGTCTATCCATTACTGCGCTTACCACTCAAGAACCACTTATCCGATTTACGTGTTTTTTTTTTATAAAATACGAAGGGAATAAACAGAGACAAAATGCTAATATGTAGTAAAAAAGATTTAAGTTTAGCAGTAAGCTTGGTAGAAAGACTGAATAGATTGGGGGAATACTTTAAAGACACACTAAATGCAGATGAAAATGAGTTGAATGAGAAATAGGAAGCAAAATTAACTGAAGAGCAGGAGGGGACAAACAAACCCTGCAAAGAAGAAATAAGAAAAATACTCAGAACCCAAAAAAAAATAAGGCCCCGGGTGGAAATTATATAACAGCAGAACTGATCAAAGCTGGTGGACTAGATCTGGAAAATGAAATATGCCGGTTGGTGCAAGAAATATGGGAAACAGAAAAGATGCCAGTGAGCTGGAGAGAGTCGCTCATTTGTCCAATATACAAAAAAGGAGAAAAAAAAAACTATAAGTGCTAATTATAGACCAATAGCCTTACTGGATGTCGTGTACAAGATAGTAGTGTTGACTATCAAAAACACACTAGCAGAGAAAGCCGAGTCTATTCTGGGAGAGTACCAGTGTAGATTCAGGAAAAATAGATCGGTTACAGACCAGATATTTTCGACTAAGCAAATCCAAGATAATAGCTTAAAACAAAATTTGTCAATACACTTGATCTTTGTGGATTTCAGAGAAGCATATGACTCTGTAAATAGAGAAGAACTCTACAAGATAATGGAAGAACTAAAAAAATTCCAAGTAAGTTGATTCGCATGGTGAGAATGACCCTAAATGACACAGAAAATAGAGTGTTGGTTAAGGGCAAAGTATCAGACAAGTTTAAGGTGAAGAGAGGATTAAGTGTCGACATGTCTATTTAATTTGGTACTAGAGAAGATAATCCGTGAGTCAGAAATAAAAACAAATGGAACAGTATACCAACAAACCTGCCAATGCTTAGCCTATGCGGATGATGTAGCAGTGATTGCAAGAGCAAAAAAGAACCTCAAAGAAGCCATAAGTAGGATAGAAGAAAGGGGAAGGATGAGAGGCCTAAAGATAAATGAGGAAAAAAACAAAATACATAGAAATTACAAAGAAGAAGGATAATAAAAACAACAAAAGTTTAGATATAATAAACAACTTAGGGAAAAATATACGTTTGCAAAAGTAGACAACCTTAATTATCTGGGATCACATTAACAGAGAGTGGACAAGAAAAGACGGGGATACACGGAAAGAATAGCGAAAGGACAGAGATGTTTGGGGGCAATGAATCCAATATTGAAATCAAAGAATGTATCAAGAAAAGCAAAAGAAAAAATAAATACGACAGTTGTCAGACCCACGGTGACATATGGATGCGAAACGTGGAAACTGAATGCAAGAGAAAGGAAGACGTTGGAGGTGTAGGAAAGGAAAGCTTTTAGAAGAACCTACGGAGGAAGGAAAGAAGAGGGACTGTGGAGAAGAAGAACAAATTACGAATTAAAATGCTTATATACGAAACCCCTTATAAGCCAAATCATAAGAAGCCAGCGATTAAGATGGTTGGGACATCTGGCAAGGATGAAGGAAGAAAGACAGGCAAAGCAAGCCGTAATAAGAGAAGTGGTTGGAAGAAGAGGCAAGGGTAGACCTCGATCTACATGGATTCAGGCAGTAAAGCAAGATCCGGAGTTGATGGGAATCTCGCACTGGGAAAAGGAGATAAAAAGAAGTGGAGGCAAGTATGAAACTAAGCCATGGGCCTTAAAGGCCCCTTGAACAATATAATAATATAAACATAAGGAATAAGCAGTGACGATAAAGGCGAATCAAGTCCACGCGAGCGGAGCCGCGGGCACAGCTAGTATATATATATATATATATATATATATATATATATATATATATATATATATATATATATATATATATACATATATATATTTTATTCGTGTTTTCACAAGCAGCTTTCATTTGACGTTACACTCGATGACTTACTAAAAAATTGTTTTTTTCACTTTCGATTTCACACCAAAATACTAACCCCTTAAGCCAAAATTTAACTTTCGAAACTAGACGGCTCTAATGAGGCCATCGATTCCTATATTAGTACCAAATTTCAACTTTCTATGACAAACAGTTTCGGAGAAAATCGGGTGTGACAGACGGACAGACAAACTGACAGACGGAGAGACGGACAGATGGACAGATACCGAAGTGATCTTATAAGTGTTGCGTACGGAACACTAAAAACATTCTAATATAAAATAAAAATTGTCAAGTAATTTGTTAGTTGGATAGGACAAAGACGTTTTTCTGAAATTTAGATTTAACATAATACTTTCTTTACAAAAACCGGGCAAGCACTAAAGTGAATCAATGGATAAATAAGCGGTTTCTATTCGCGTAGTCGTAGATCCTAAAGTAAAGAATTCCAGTAAAATGCATTCTACAATATGTCAGATAAGATAGAGCTCGGGAAAACTACGAGAATACACTGCCTGTAAAGAGGTAGTTTATTTTATCTGAGTTTAGAATTGCACTAGAGTATTGTGCATAAGGAGCAAAGTAAATTATTACTTACTGAGGTAGATTATTATATGCACTTTAGAAAGACCAGATGCAATATTTCATTGTTTTTATTTGTAAATATATCATCTTATTCTGCAGTTATTTACAGGTAACCCATTATCTAGTGTTAAGTAAATAAAAAAAACCGGTCAAGTGCAAGTTGAACTTGCACAATTAGTGTTCCGTACGTAGATTGTTTTTAAAATAAAAATTTTTGTTAGGGTGGTATAAAATGATCAGTGACTTCACAAAACCCACCCCAAATGAGTTTTCAACAAAGTTTGTTTCTAATCTTTACTGAAAACTGGTGACTTTGAATTTTTTTTTTATATACCAAATAAATTAGTAAAGGTAATGCACTCGTGATAATTTTCGTTCAATCTATACCCCGTGGAGAATATTCCAAAATTTTTTGATCGGTACTTTTCGAGATAAGGTAGGGGACAGCGATTTTTTAAAAGTAATACGAAGAAAAATGTGCGCAAGTATTACATTATATATATATTTTTTACTCGTGTTTTCACAAGCTTTCATTTGACACCACACTCGATGACCTAGTAAAAAAAAATTTTTTCACTTCCGATTTCACCCCTCAAAACGAACCCCTTAAGTCAAAATTTATGTTACGGTGGTATAAAATGATCAGTGACTTCACAAAACACACCCCAAATGAGTTTTCAACAAAGTTTGTTTCCAATCTTTACTGAAATCTGATGACCTTGAAATTTTTGTTTTTTTTATGTACCATATAAATTATTAAAGGTAATGCACTCGTGATAATTTTCGTTCAATCTACACCCCGTGGAGAATATTCCAGAATTTTTTCGAAATTTTTTGGTAAGTACTTTTTGAGATAAGGCCCGGGACAGCGATTTTTTGCGAATTTTTAAAAATAATACAAAGAAAAGTGCGCGCAAGTATAATATTATATATATATTTTTTACTCGTGTTTTCACAAGCTTTCATTTGACACCACACTCAATGACCTAGTAAAAAAAATTTTTTTTCACTTCCGACTTCACCCCCCAAAAACTAACCCCTTAAGTCAAAATTTAATTCTAAAAACTACATGGCTCTGATGAGGCCATCAATTCCTATATTATTACCAAATTTCACCTTTCTATGTCAAATAGTTTCGGAAAAAATCGGGTGTGTGACAGACAGACAGACAGACAGACTGACAGACTGACAGACTGACAGACTGACAGACTGACAGGCAGGCAGGCAGGCAGGCAGGCAGGCAGGCAGGCAGGCAGGCAGGCAGGCAGGCAGGCAGGCAGGCAGGCAGGCAGGCAGGCAGGCAGGCAGGCAGGCAGGCAGGCAGGCAGGCAGGCAGGCAGGCAGGCAGGCAGGCAGGCAGGCAGGCAGGCAGGCAGGCAGGCAGGCAGGCAGGCAGGCAGGCAGGCAGGCAGGCAGGCAGGCAGGCAGGCAGGCAGGCAGGCAGGCAGGCAGGCAGGCAGGCAGGCAGGCAGGCAGGCAGGCAGGCAGGCAGGCAGGCAGGCAGGCAGGCAGGCAGGCAGGCAGGCAGGCAGGCAGGCAGGCAGGCAGGCAGGCAGGCAGGCAGGCAGGCAGGCAGGCAGGCAGGCAGGCAGGCAGGCAGGCAGGCAGGCAGGCAGGCAGGCAGGCAGGCAGGCAGGCAGGCAGGCAGGCAGGCAGGCAGGCAGGCAGGCAGGCAGGCAGGCAGGCAGGCAGACAGGCAGACAGGCAGACAGACAGACAGACAGACAGACAGACAGACAGACAGACAGACAGACAGACAGACAGACAGACACCGAAGTGATCTTATAAGTGTTCCGTACGGAACACTAAAAAGGCACATTTAAACCGAACTTTTTTTATAAATAGAACACACATTTATTAGATAAACATACATTTGAATTTCATTCTGATATACATTTTAAAATAAAGTGCATATTTCAAAATAATTTACAGAAATATTTATACGAATTATCAGCATCATAACAAATAGAAATATATATTCGTTTTACTACTTGCTGAGGTTACACTTAGCGGCAATTTGTGCATATAACGGTGATCCCAGTACCACTTCTGAATGTATTAGATTTAAGCCATCGTCATTCGTTGTGATTTTAATAAGGGGCAAGACGATCTTGCTTGTGGAATGATTAGCGTAAACTGTAAGAATATACAGGATTTCTACCAAAATTGTTTAAACATACTAGGAGTATTGATAACTATTTAGTCTACACCATTTCTTATTGTCAAAAGCCAATACGGTTAATATAAATATTATTTTGATATTTAGTAAATACGTTTGGTGGTCTGCAGTATGTGAGAACAGATAGAACTCGGCAAAACTACGAAAATACATTGCCTGTAAAGAGACATTTTATTTTATCCGAGTTTAGGATTGCACTGGAGTATTGCGCATGAAGAGCAAAATAAGTTATTACTTATTGAGGTAGACTATTATATACACTTTAGAATAATCAGATCTATTTCATTATTTCTATTTATAGATATATCATAATATCTTATTTTACAGGTGCTACAGGTAACATATCTGTTTTTAAATAAATAAAAGGTACATTTTGACCGAATATTTTCTTATAAAGAGAACGCACATTTTTTTAAAATAAACATACATTTGAATTTCATTCTGACATACGTTTTAAAATAATATGTATATTTCAAAATAATTTTCAGAAACATGTAGGTGAATTATAAGCATTATAACAGATAGAGATATATATTCGCTTTGCTAGTTGCTGAGGTTAAATTTAGCGTAATTTTTGTATATAAGGTTGATCCCAGTACCACTTCTGAATATACTAGATTTAAGTCATCGCCCATGCTTAAATTCGTTGTCATTTTAATAATGGGCAAGGTGATTTTGCTTGTGGTCTTGTTAGCGTAAACTGTAAGAATATGTAGGATTTCTACCAAAATTATTTAAACATACTACGAGGATTGATAACTACTTAATCTAGACTACTAGTATTTTGATATTTAGTAAATATGTATACAAAGTTTGGTGGTCCAGATTTTAATGCGCCATTTAAACTGAATTTTTGCAGAAGATGTGACCGACAAAAATTTTAAGTTGAGTAAAATCGAATATTGATCGGTGACAAAATACCTATTTTTTAAAAGACTCTCGGCTAAAGAAATTGAGAACGATATGCTAAATACATTGAAGGCATAATGTCCTTCCTACTACTACTAAAATTGGGTACTGAATTTCAAGATAGGAAGAACCTATGACACATATAAACACCGTACTGAAAGATCTGTTTCTGTATCGACCCGAGATAATGTTGAGGTTGGGCATGAAATGATTTGGGCTGTGTTATGTGAAGTCACTGATCATTTTATACCTCCGTAACAAAAATTTTTATTTCAGAAGCAATCAACTTGCACTTGGCCAGTTTTTTTACTTTTGAGTTTTGCTTGTCTTTTCTGTTACTAAGTTGGGAATGTGGAATCTTTGGCACAACTCACTATATACTCAGTATATATCACCACTACACCAAATACCTTATTTTTGCGCTCGACGCGCGTTTTGCTAACCATAATAGCTTCATCAGGAGCGATGATTGACTACAGTGAATCATCGCTACACGTTTTAACCTAATTTGTTGATTCTTCAAAATCATTTCATGCCCAACCTCAACAATAACTTGGATAGACACAGAACCGGGTATTTCAGCACGGTGTTTATTAGTATCATAGGTTCTTCCTATCCTGAAATTCAGTACCCAATTTTTGATGGTGGCATGGGAAGAACGTTTGCCTTCACTGTATTTAGCATATGGTTCTCAATTTCTTTAGCAGAGAGTCCTTTAAAAAATAGGTACTTTATCACCGATCAATATTCGATTTTACTTAAATTAAAATTTTTGTCGGTCACATCTTCTGCAAAAATTTAGTTTAAATGGCACATCAAAATCTGGACCATCGAACATATTTACTAAATATCAAAATACTAGTAGTTTAGGCTAAGTAGTTATCAATCCTCTTAGTATTTAATGAATTTAAGTCTGGGCGATGTCTTAAATCTAGTACATTCAGAAGTGGTACTGAGATCAATCTTGTATATGAAAAATTCCTTTAAATTTAACCTCAGCAACAAGTAACGCGAATAGATATTTCTATCTGTTATGATGCTTATAATTCACCTTAACATTTCTGTATATTATTTTGAAATATACATCTTATTTTAAAACATATATCAGAATGAAATTCAAATGTATGTTTATTTTTAAAAAAATGTGCGTTTTATTTATAAAAAAATATTCGGTCAAAATATACCTTTTATTTATCTAAAAACAGATGTATTAGCTGTAGCACCTGTAAAATAAGATATGATGATATATTTACAAACAGAAATAATTAAATGTTAGATCTAATGTTTCTAAAGTGTATATAATAATCTACCTCAGTAAGTAAAAACTTATTTTGCTCTTCATGCACAATACTCCAGTGCAATCCTAAATTCACCTTAACATTTCTGTATATTATTTTGAAATATACATCTTATTTTAAAACGTATGTCAGAATGAAATTCAAATTTATGTTTATTTTTAAAAAATGTGCGTTCTCTTTATAAAAAATTGTTCCGTCAAAATGTACCTTTTATTTATTTAAAAACAGATATGTTACCTGTAGCACCTGTAAAATGAGATATTATGATATATCTATAAATAGAAATAATGAAATGTTAGATCTGATTATTCTAAAGTGTATATAATAGTCTACCTCAATAAGTAATAACTTATTTTGCTCTTCATGCGCAATACTTCAGTGCAATCCTAAACTCGGATAAAATAAAATATCTCTTTACAGGCAGTGTATTTTCGTAGTTTTGCCGAGCTCTATCTGATCTCACATACTGTAGACCACCAAACTTTTTGTACGTATTTACTAAATATCAAAATAATATTTATACTAACCGTATTGGCTTTTGACAATAAAGAGTGGTGTAGACTAAGAAGCTATTAATACTCCTAGTATGTTTAAACAATTTTGATAGAAATCCTATATATTCTTACAGTTTACGCTAGCCATTCCACAAGATCGGAAACAAACTTCGTTGAAAACTCATTTGGGCTGTATTTTGTGAAGTCACTGATCATTTTATACCTCCGTAATTTTGTTACGGAGGTATAAAATTTTATACTTCCGTAACAAAAATTTTTATTTCAGAAGTAATCAACGTACGGAACACTAATTGTGCAAGATCAACTTGCACTTGGCCGGTCTTTTTACTTTTGAGTTTTGCTTGTCTTTTCTGTTACTAAGTTGGGAATGTGGAATCTTTGGCACAATGATACTACTCAGTATATATCACCACTACACCAAACACTTTATTTTTGCACTCGACGCTAACCATGTTAGTTTCATGAGGAGCGATGGTTGTCTACAATCAATCATCGCTCCTGATGAAACTAACATAGTTAGCGAAACGCGCGTCGAGCGCAAAAATAAAATGTTTGGTGTAGTGGTGATATATACTAAGTAGTGTCTTTTCTGTGCTTGGCTAAAAACTTACCAATGCCCTCTAGTACACACTTAAAAGAACATTAATTGTAGAGAATTATTATTTTCCCCTTCTTCTTGGTTGTGGGGCTGTTATATATGACTAATACAAACGTCCAGTTCCGGTACCGCGCGGTACCAAATGTCTGGTAAAAGTCCTAAAAAAATGAGTGTTAGAGAAAAGTACTTCCTTAAAATTTGTTATTGCGTACTGATCGCTGTGTTCTCGAAAAGACGCATGTGAAAATGAGTTTAAGTATACTCATGAAACCCATTTTTTAGGGTCAGGCATGTACCTCTCTAGTTCAATATATTTTTGAAGGGCTACCACGACCTAGTAAAAATATATTTAATGGCAATAAAAAGAAATCGAAAATAGGACATTATGATATTTTATATGAACTTTTACTAACAAAGATTTTTGATTACAATATATATTTTTGTAATTTAGGTATTTACTGCACTGACTTACCCGTTACTTGATGGAGATCCATAATAACTAGGAACACGTTGGCTCGACATGTTAAAAATAATAAAAGTAAAACAAAAAGAGAAAATAAAACAGGAGTTTAAGAATTATGCTGTGGCACTTGTAACAAAATCTATATAGGAATGAAAAATAACATATCTCACTATGATAAACATTTAACAGATGAAAATCTTTCAATGAAGATTTCAGAATATTGCACAATGAAAAGAACGGAAAATTATTGAATTGTCTAGAGTAGGTAGCATTTAACCAGAAAACATGCTTAGGTCAACGATTGGATGGGTGTGGGTCTCCTTTATTTAATTTGTTCTAGGTATTATGGTGAATATTGTTAATTAATTTAGCCCTTATAACCAGGTAACTTATATATTTTGTAACATAACATACTTTGTAGTTAATTTACATCATGCTCCAGTGTGTGGAAACAATTATCAGATCTACATCTTATCTGACATCCTAAATAGTTATTTAAATTTTCGTTCCTATTTAGGTATTTATAACTAATAGAGAAACTATTGAAAAAATAGTTCCTAAATTTGCAAGCCCGCTTAATGATTGTATATAAAAGAAGTCATCATGTATAAAAGAAATGCGAACAAGTATCAAAAAATCAGAAAAATTTAATTAATAATTATGAACACGATGCAGACACCATCGATCATTTACAAATTAACTATCTAAATGCCGAAATTGCCATCCTGGGCGACTTTAATGTCCACAACATCAACTGGCTTAAATATTCAAATACTACCGATGAACAAGGTCGTGAAGCCGAATCATTTTCAATCAGTTGTGGCTTAACTCAGCTTATTGACGAACCAACACGGATCCCTGATCGAGACGGAGAGTTTGCCAGTCTTCTTGATCTCTTTTTAACCACCAATCCGGAGATTTACACAGTCAGCGTAAATCCGCCGTTAGGTTCTTCCGACCATAAACTACTTTCGACATCGAGTATTCTACCAATCAATGACAGAGAGGCGCCTAAACCGCGCAAGATTTGGCACTACAAGTCTGCTAAATGGGAAGATCTCATGGAATATTTTCGAACTTTCCCTTGGTTGGACGTTTGTTTTCGATCCGACGACCCATCTGACTGCGCCAGGGAGGTTTCCGATGTTATTTATGGCCCTTTTTCGAAGAAATGCCTTTCCAACGGCAAGCCTTGGTTTGACCGAAAATGCAAAGAAGTTGTTGCTTCTAAACATCTTGCATACCGACAGTGGCGCGAAAATCCTAACACCATAAATCGTAACACATTTGTTCGTGCCAGGAACAGATGCAAAGAAATTAATTATCGACGAAACCAAGGAGGTGCACAATCAACGGATTAGAAACAAACTTCTCACCTGTCCCGGCAATTCAAGGTCCTTTTGGTCGGTCGCTAAGGCAATTAGTCAAAATTTCACCAAATCCACCATACCACCACTCACACGGCCAGATAATTCTATTGCAACGACACCTGTTGAGAAAGCGAACTTGTTGGCTGAACTCTTTGCTTCACATTCTACTGTCGATTTCCAAGGAAAAACACCACCTACTATTCCCATAGTGCAGTCAAGGATGCCCGATGTTATCTTCAGACAGCGTATTATAAAGCGTATTCTGATGAAGCTAGACATCAAAAAGGCTTCTGGCGCTGACGGAATACCTGCCATAGTTCTTAAAATCTGTGCGAGGGAACTAACACCAGTTTTCTGTAGAGTTTTCAACCTATCCTACAGAAAGGGAATATTTCCTTCCTGCTGGAAATGCGCTACAGTTCAGCCGATACCTCAAAAAGGCAAGAAGACTTTGCCAAATAACTACAGACCAATCGCACTGCTTTCAATAATATCGAAAGTCATGGAAAAGGCTATCAATCAGCATCTTCTAAAATATCTTGAAGGATTCAACATTATTAGCGATCACCAATATGGCTTTCGTAAAAATAGATCAACAGGAGATCTTCTGACTTATGTAACACATGTTTGGAACAATGCAATTGAACACTTTGGAGAATCTCGAGCGGTTGCTCTGGACATATCCAAGGCATTCGACCGTGTTTGGCACGATGGGCTGTTGGCTAAGCTACGTTCTTATGGTATGTCGGAAAAGTTCTGTTTGTGGCTCTCATGTTTCCTCAGAGAGCGTTCTTTACGAGTGGCAGTCGACGGATTTCTTTCTAACACCTTCACTATCAACGCCGGTGTACCTCAAGGCTCCATACTGTCTCCTACTCTTTTTCTCATTTACATTAACGATCTGCTGGAAAAGACCGAGAATCCAATCTACAGCTTTGCAGATGACAGTATACTTATCTCTTCATTCGCTTTGAACGCTCGGACATCGGCTACTCAGACGAATATCCGCAGACAGCAGGAAGTCGTTCAACTTAACAAAGACCTGGAAGAAATTCTATCTTGGGGTGACATTAACCAAGTGGAATTTAACGCTACAAAAACCCAGGCGGCAGTTTTTTCTAAAAAAGTTAACGTTGCTGAACCCGACATAGTTATGTCGGGGCACTCCATTCCTCTAACATCGTCACTCAATTTGTTGGGCGTTAATTTGGGAGCAAATATGTCCTGGCATGAACATGTTGCAGGCATAGCAAGGAGAGCTTCTCAAAAGTTGGGAATATTATTTCGAACCAGAAAGTTTTACACTCCACAACAACTGTTAATTCTTTACAAAGCTCAAATTCGACCAACTATGGAATACTGCTCCCATGTTTGGAGCTCCGCTCCCAAACATACACTGCATTTGTTGGATTCTATTCAGAGAAGAGCTGTTCGTCTGATTGGAGACCCGGAACTGACCGTCGGCCTTGATTCGCTGGAACATCGAAGAACGGTTGGCGACTTGAGCCTATTCTACAAGTACTTTCATGGAAAGTGTTCGAAGGATGTGGCCCGCTTAATTCCTCCCAGAGCGGTGCATGTTAGAAGTACACGTCGCGCTAATTCTTCACATCCGTATGAGGTTCAGCTTGTTATTCCCCGTACAATACTTTTCAAGCAGTCTTTTATATGGAGAACATCATCCCTTTGGAATAATTTGCCCAGGACTGTGTTTCCCACCGAGTACAATCTACAGCGATTCAAGAACAACGTGAATCGCCTTCTCCGCACACGTGTCGCTCCTGTAGCGCTTTAGGGACTTACCTGTAGCACGTGTGCTAGACCCATAAAAAAAAAAAAAAAAAAAAAAAAAAAAAAAAAGAACTGTTCATTTAAAAATAGAAGAATAAGCCAAATGGAAAATTTTGATATAGGGACATGCAGACTACTGCGTATTCCCTAGACTGCTCTCAAATCAAACAATGAAGCATATGACAAACCAAGGAGAAGGACGAATTTGACCTGAAAATCAGCCTTAGCCTAAATTAAGTAGGACTTTCCTAACAAAATTGTTGACAAATTTCTCATAAAGTCTGAGTTCAGTTGCTCGAGTCAGCATTGAAAATGACAAGTGAGACCTTGACGAAACGTCGGTATGTATGTATAGACATATATTTGGAGAAAATAAATAAGTGGTAAAATAAGGTACACAGCAAGCATACAATATTTTACATGATAAACTTCCGCCCTTGCAAATCATATTTTGTTCTCAATTTTCTTATTGACGTTTATAGTTAGTAAGGTTTTGCAAATCTCCAGACATCATTTGATTAGTGACACGAAAATGTAAAAATATTTAAAAAACTGAAAACAACAGGTATGTGAAAGAAAGATTTCGTGCGTTTTATAACGTCAGCGTAATTGGCCAAGTCAACAACTACTTCATAGTGTTGTTCAGAATTTTTCCACAAATTACACTCTTCATTGAAACCTAGAAAATGTAGTTTCTACTTGAATTAGAGAAACTATCACTGCGGTCCAATGAAGTGTTATTGACAATCCAAATATTTCAATTGCACGGCAGTTTCAGGAGCGGAAACTTTCTGTGATATGTATGTCGCAAATTTTCTGGAGTTAACACCTGATTGACTAAGGAATTCAAGGCGCAAGAAAATTGATTGATAGTAAATTTGCTAATTGGGCTTTAAAGCAATTATTGTAGCAGCAAAATTAGAGATTGGTTCTTATTTTTATGGAAAAATTGTGTTTCATGAAGAAATTAACTTTTGATTGAATCTACAAGTTACTACCTACGTATATTGAAATCAATGAATAAAAGTTGCAGTTTGGTACGGATTACACGCTGATGGTGCCATTGGGCCTTATTTTCTCAAAATGAGGTAGGTAAGTTACGATCAATGGGATATATTGCAGAGCCACGATTAATGCACATTTCTTTACAAATTCTTGATTGATTTCGACAAGATTACGCAACATGCCACACATGCGTGAAACAATAATTATACTAAAAATAAAATTCGATTATTTCGAATAATGGCTCTGCGAATTAGTCTCTAAAATCTTGCAATATCACACCTCAAAATTATTTTTAAAGTTTGCAAAAAGAATGTATCATTAGATGAAGCAGTGAAAGCAATCACATTGTTTGTGCTACTGCCGACAAACAGCTCGATTTATGTTATCCAAAATTACGTTAAAAAATGCACTTTATTAAGCAAACTCGTAGTAGATCTTTCCATAATATTCTATACCATAAATAAGGCCATCGATTTTCCTTTAATATGAAGTAATAAATTCTAGGAAACCATAATAATTTAATATTATGAACATTTTAAATATTAACGCGACATCCGAAAAAACCATTATGTAACTAAAGACTTTTTGCAAAACTACCCAGCTAAGAAGAGATACTCGTAGACCTTAAAAAAATGTTTCTCTACATAACTATCATCCACATTTATACAATTAGCTCAGAGTTTCTTCGGTTATTTCATATCTACCACTCGGAGAATCTCCAGCTTCCGTTAAAGGCTTGAAGTGTGCGGATCTTGCAGTTGCAGTGGAACACGAAAGCTCTGTTTACCGATGAATTCGAACGTTTTTCTCTAATGGCCTGCCTTAGGTTCTTGATCGTTGCGTAAACTTTCCCACTAACTGTGAACTCTTTTTCATATATTCAATGAGTAAAGGTCCTTCGCAGTACTAATCGCCATCGATTTTCCACATGATGAGATGAGATTTCGTCTTCTTTTGAAATAGAGAGCACTTATGTATTTTATGGCCTATTGCTCTGTAGAGCGATTCTAATTTAATAAAAATAATTCTTATCATTCTCTATAAAGTCCAATGTTCTTAAGAAATATCTTTCTTAGACAGTTTTTGCTATGATGTGTAGAGTTTGATGATTTATTGACAAACATTTTTTCAAAAGTAAAACTGCAGTTTTGGATACTCCAGATTCTTTAGCATTCACTAAAATCTTCATTTGTGGATATGATAGCAGCATTCTCAACAATCCTTAAGGATTCGTTAATTCTTGCCTCAACCGATCTAGGGTTATTCTAAACTGAGTCTTCCTCTATTGAAATTACTGAGATCAAAACTTTACTTGAAAATAAGATGAGCTGTCATCTGGGATATTCTTTCGTCAATAACTTTTGGTCCATCTTACTCCTTAATGAGAAACTTTACTCGTATTACTGTGCTAAGTCTCAAATTATTGTCATTTTCGGAAGAAAACAATTTTAAAAACTGCAAAACGAAACTAAGTCGGAGAAATTTCAAAAACTGGAGTACTTAGAAAGGCCGTAGTAATTTAACAACAAAGCATTTTTTTGGTATGGCGTGGTTCTCATGGCCGATGACTTAAAAATATATTCTCGTAAATATAAAAAAATTGCAATTCAACATTTTTATCGGCTACATTAAGAATAGCGTAACATAGATTATTATGTCATCGTATTATCCGAAACACGCTCTTTGTTAAAAGCGTAACCTCTTCCAACCACGAGATAAATGACAGAATGCTTGTTCGTCCAGAAGTTGCGCTGTGGTCATTATTTATCTTTCTAACAGTAAAATTGCTACTCCGGCAGCAGAGTTTCTGTTATCCCGGGCAACTGACAGTGAATATGTTTTAAATGTTTACAAGGCTTAAAGAGATATACTTGAAAATTGCTTTTTTTCCAAAGGGACTATGTGCAGTAAGGAGTGAATTCAAAATTTTCAATCAGTTGTTTTGTAAATAAATAATAAATAAATGAAAGAATTATAAGAACTCTGGAAAAAAAAGCCACAAAAAATTTAAAGTGATAGTTTCACTAGCAGAAAAGATTTATTTTTAATTTGAAAAACTGTTGCAAGTAAGTGATATGTTAACACAACCACATGTTGAAGAATAATTCCAAGAAGTGAAAGAAAAGGAAGTAAGCCTACTATTGTATATATATAAAATTGGAATATATTTTTACTAATTAATCATTTTTACAAAATAACTATGGTAATAGAACGTCATCTGCTTAGTTGTTGTCACCTACGACCATGTTTGTTTAATTATGACATAAGACATACTGAGAATAAATTATTTTTACACTTGAGATTACTCAACAGACGTAATTTATTTCTTCAGAATTCGTTGCTTTTTCTAAACTAAAGAAGGTAAAATTCTATTAATTTATCATAAAAGAAAATACCAAACGGTTAATTTTAAGTATGACAATATTCTGACAACCCAAGATAATATCAAAACACCGAGAAATTAAAAATAAAATAATAAATCTTTAAGGTTAAACTTTCCCGGTCCTTGAATTTTATCACCATTTATATATACATATATATATATATATATATATATATATATATATATATATATATATATATATATATATATATATATATACATGTATATATATATATATATATATATATATATATATATATATATATATATATATATATATATATATATATATATATATACAAATATGTGTGTATACATTTGTTTCTTTTATTTCACATCATGGCCGGTCTTACTGGCCTAGTGGGTTAAGAGCCTGCATAGTAACCATAAAATCACCGGTTCGATTCTGGTCAGAGGCTGGGTATTATATATGTTTACAGGTAGTAGTTAAGACGGAAATATAGTAACACCTATGGTAGCACTACCGGGTTGTAAAATATGTTTCTGTACCTGCGCAATGCTGATGGATATCATAACATCCCCGTCAATATATCTCTAAATATTTATGGAGATACAAAAAACAACGGGAAAATTCATATGATGAAAATGATGGTGGAAAAAAGTATATTTGGTAATTTAAATATTTGACTAAACATATCTATATATAAATCTAACATAAATTTAACTAAAATTGTAATACTTCTTAAAATATTACGAAGGGACAATAACACCTAAATCGTCTCAAAAAAAATTCTAAAGTTTTGGCACTATATAAAATTATATTTAGAATCGTTACCATAAGGAGGTTTCAGAAGCAAACATATAAGAGAAAATATAATAGATCAACTTAGATGGGAAATAATGTCCATTTTACCAAGGGTTAATTAAGTGGCTACAAAATTTTTCTTCAATATATTTTTATTTATAAATTTTCCCTTTTTTAACTTTCAATAACTAAACAAAAGGGTAAACAGTATCTTATGACACTGTTAAGACCTGATTTGAGTTAGAGTGTTCCATGAGAATACTAAAAATAAACATAATTTTTTAAAAAAATTTCACGTTATGTAAAAAAATATGTAAAATATGCACTAATGCAAAATAATTTTAGGTTAATCTACTAATACGTATATAACATATATCTAAAATGATACACATTTATGGTGTAAAACTTTTTAATTATTTTGGATTTTTTGAGGTTCTGTACGGAGCACTTATAAGATCACTACTGTTAGTAGGGGAGCCCAAGGGGGGATTTCGGGATTTACTCAAGTGCGGCAGATTAACATCAGGGGGCATCCTTGTACCCTGCTGAGTACCTCCAGCAAATATTAGCACTTTATCCTGGAACGTGCGTCCAGGATAACCGATCAGATTAGTAAAAAAAAATCGATAGGTAGAAATACTCGAGCGCATCAGATTAAGGTAATGTAGGTTAATTATAATCAAAAAAGTGTGTATTTCAATAATCTGACCATTTGAGCGTGACGCAAGGGGGTGGGAGGGTCACAAAGTTGTAAAAAAAAACGTGACCTTGACTTACTCGAGCGCGGTCTTGTTTTTTTTTAGTTTGAACGAAATAGTTTAAGGATTATGGAAAAAGTATATTCTGACGATTTCCATAAACCGAAGTATTAAAAAAATTATTATTAAAGTCGAGCGCGTGTTGCTGCAGTAAAACATATATTCCCCACTCCGCGTCTCTCTTTCCCTTTCACTCTTCCTCTATCTCTCACTCAAATGAAGTAAAATTGCAGCGGGATTTATTTGGTCGGTTGTTGGCTCTACGCTGGTCACGAACGTCGATCTTGAGAAAGTGCTCTCTTTTCCAATAACTCCAGTTCCACTTTCACTGTGCCATATTGATGGTTCTATTAACAAGACTGTTAAATCGGTACTGGTTCAAGCATTAGAAAAACAAATTGAAGATATGGAACAACCGCCATCTTATCTAGATTTTATAATTGTAAATGGTTTTTTCTTTTTAAACACTTTCAAAGAAATGCCCCGCAGCTTTGGAGATATATCAAAGAAGATTTTGCAATGTCTTCTCAAAAACTCAGCAAGTCGAATAGCCATTGTTTTTGATCGCTATTTCACACCTTCCATCAAAGATAATGAGCACATTTTTCGAGGTAGCGTGGATGACAGAGATTTCAACATCTCCGGCCTACAGCAAACAAGAACTGCAGAATTCGCGAAAGATTTGAAAAACATCAAATTTAAAGAAGCTCTTGTCAAATTTCTTATCGATAATTGGGCTGATCAGGAAATGGCTACGATTATCGGTAATAAAACAATACTTCTGAGCCATTCTTACGAATATTCAGTTACGAATTGTCGTGTCCTGATCATGAAGAAGCCGATACAAAAGCGGTATTTCTTGCATGTCAGCTACAAGAAGACACCACTGTTGCAATCAGAACATCGGATACTGATATCGTAGTTATCATGTTATCTAATATGGAACATCTTCAACCATCGGTGAAAGCATGGATGGATCTCGGAGTCAGTAATGCACGCCGATATATCAATATTTCTGCTTTCTCTGTCAAACTTGGACCAATGGTTTCGCTAGCGCTACCAGCTCTCCATGCGCTAACAGGTTGTGATTTCAACCCGGCACTTTATCGTCGAGGCAAGAAGAAACCTCTGGAAATACTTTTGAAGTACGAAATGTTTCAAAAAGTATTTGCAGACTTAGGATCAGAGGATCATAATGTTGATGAATCTTTTAGCGCAATACAATCTTTTGTCTGCCACTTATATGAATTAAAAAAAATTGAAGATGTCAACAGAGCAAGAATTGAAATCTTCAATAAAACATACGAGGTCGCAGATACTTCACAGCCCTTCTTGTTGAATGTGCGTAATTATGATGCCTGTTATTTGCCACCATGCCAATCAGAATTGCTGCCGCACTTGTTACGAACAAGATACATTGCATGCTTGTGGAGGAATGCACACAAACGAAACTTAATTGACATGTCACCAACCGTTTACGGATGGACAAATGTAAACGGGAAATTGGAATTGACCTGGTTCGTTGGTATTCAATTACCAGAAGCTTATGAAGATATTGTCATTACGCCTGATATTCTCTGCGAAACTCCAGACTCAGGTATACTTTTTTTTTAATGCTTTCATAACACACTTTTCATAAAGTAAATAAGTTCATGTTAAGCATTACGACAATTTATTGTTACAGATGTGCCAGCTGAAAATTAAATTGATGATCAAATCGATCCAGACTTGCAGGATGACAATAACTCCATGGACGAAGAAGAAGATTAATAAAAAAACTCTTTGTACCATTTTATTTATTTTGAAATTTTGTTATATAAAATAAAAATGAAAATAAATTGATTTTGTTTTTTATTATTTGCATGCTATTTTACTTGAAACTTTTGTACGCTAATCGATTTATGACAAAAACCATCTTTCAAACTGTCAGATGAAGAAAACCCCCCCAAATAATCGTCAGATTATTGGTCAGCACATCTTATACATCAAGCTGAACCATCTCTATGAAAATCTGACGCGTTCGAGTTTTTCGAAATTTGTTTTTTTTACATTTTTAAAAAGCCGCCAAGAGCTTGCGTCACGTCCGAATCGCCAGTCTTAGCAATTGGAGGTTCCTTTGGGTTCACTCAACATCCCCTTCAAAAATCTGACGCGCTCGAATAAATTTTTTTTTACCCCATTTTCAACCCTTCCGTACGGCCACCCCCATCTTGCAAACCGGCAGATTAACATACCTTTGTTATCAAAGACACGTGGAAGTTATATACTATTAATATCTGACGAGCTCGAGTATTTCAGTTTAACTATTTTTTTTTACATTTTCGAAAACCTGTAGACGCTTCCCCCACCGCTGAAAAGAAAAAAGTCATATGACATTTTTTTCTCTTTATCACCTAATCTTTAAAATCTACTAGGTCCCCACGACGCTCGAGTAAATCCCCATATAGCCCCTTGGGCTCCCCTACTATGTGTCTGTCTGTCTGTAACACCCGATTTTCTCCAAAACTATTTGACGTAGAAAGTTGAAATTTGGTACTAATATAGGAATTAATAGCATCATCAGAGTTGAGTAGTTATGAAAAATAAATTTTGACTTAAGGGGTTAGATTTCGGGGGTGAAAAAAAAGTTTTTTACCAGGTCAATAAGTGGAGTGTCAAATGAAAGCATGTAAAAATACGATATAATGTAATACTTGCGCACATTTTTCCTTGTATTATTTTTTAAAAATTGCGAAAAATCGCTATCCTCTCCATATCTCGAAAAGTACTGATCAAAAAAAAATTTATATAAAAAAAAACAAAAATTTCAAGTTCAGGTTAGTTCAGGTTCAGTTTTCAGTAAAGATTGGAAAAGTGCTTTATTAAAAATTCATTTGGGATATGTTCTGTGAAGTCATTGATCATTTTGTACATCCGTAAAAAAAAATTATTTTAAAAGCAATCAACGTACGGGGCACTAATTACGCAAGTCCGACTTGCACTTGGCCGGTTATTTTTCCTTTTAAATCTAGTAGGTGACATTGGAAGACATACCGAAATTTCTAAAACAAAAAAGCTATATCGATGAAAAAGCAAATCAAGATTACCGTAATCTGTCAAAAGATTTTTAATCATAGACAAATTTTTGTAGTTTTGCGAAAAGCGAGAAAACGTCATGAATAAGTCAAAAATGCACGATGTACTGTTATTGGGTTAATAATGTAGTGTTTAGTTTGGTTTAGGTAACATTTTTCATTTTTTAACAATTACGTTGTTATGTACTGTTTAACAATATTAAAATAATATTTTCTTCACATTTTTTTGGAGAAAGACGTGGGATGTCCTGTCGTGCTCACTATTTTTTTGGTAATTTTCAGGTGATTGAATATTACTGCATCACATATTTTATTTTTTTATAGTCGTTATTGTATTATAATATTTTATAAAAAAATTCACGTTTATTCCATGTTTTTCTGACTTTGTTAACAAGTTCTTTTTTGTTAGCGCATTTTGATACCGAACAAGTAAGACACATTTTTGTTTTTTCAGAATTTCCTGATCGTTCAATTATATAAATTTATCCACCCTGTAGAGTAAAAATATTTTTTAAACGTATAAACAATTATCTTCTTCTTGAAGTGTCATATCATATACGGACGTAGGTGACCCTCTTTGCCTATGGTTGGTGCCTTTTTAGGTGTTCCACAGATAAAGAGGAGCTTGGGTTTAATGCCAGTTCCGAACGACCAAAGTAAGGGGGCTTTACTAGGCATGATATTATGGGTGGTTTGCCATTGCCTTCCCGCGAGAGGCGACCAACACGTTGTAATTTTTTTCGAGCCACGATTCAAACTCGAGCCTACGACGTAAAAGTCAGACACCTTAACCAATACGCTATGGACGCCTCAATTATAATCTGTACTAATATGTGTATAAGGTTTTTTTAGGTTCTACCTAGCTTAATTCCCACTCCTCAGTTGGAACTATAAAAAAAATTTTCTTATATATAAAACATAAAGAAAAATAAACATTTAAATATGTCTAGATTCTGACCTAAATCTTTAACTCAGATAAAAGATGTTAAAACCGTTCTAGTACCAGCAAATTATTGCTTTTAGATAAAAATAAAATACCTCTATTGAGATACTTAATTCTTATAATATTACCCGAGTTCTATCTTATCTCATACATTTTAGAATGCATTTTACTGCAATTTCTTATGTTTCCACATTAGAATCGTCCGGGAACTCTAACGTCTTATTTTTAAGTCGATTCTACTTTATTGTTTGTTCTGTTGAATGTACGAAAAAGTATGTTATTAATATAAAGTCAACGGGATTATTTTTAACATTGTTGTTAAATGTAGTCTTTGTTTCTAGTTATATGATGTTTAGTTAAATAATATTTTCTTAAAATAATAGAATTTTCAAATAAAAAATATGTTCTTAAATAAGATCATCAGAACAAGCTCTAAGTTATTTTCTTATTCAAGAAGATATCTGATTATCTCATTCAATATTATGATATGATGTTACATCACATTTCTACGTCTTAATATTAAGCACTAGATACAACATTTCTTGAGCTTTGCTTTGCTTTTCAGAACACTGGAATCTACGAAACAACCTGCTGTAATGGAAAGCGGAACGCCATATTAAAAACTCATCAAATGAAATTGGGTATATTCTAAAATCTTAAATGATGCTTTTTAATCAAAATACTTAAAAGAAAATATGCAATATACTACAGGAATGGGAGTTTAAAATACAGTTGTATATTTACGATCCGAAGTGTGAACTAGATAGTAAGTTACAAGACCTTACAAAATTAATGGTGTTTGGCGGTAAACTATAGACAACGGGGGGATTACCGCGCCGAATTATGTGAACAGCAACGGTTTAACAGTAGGGATCCATAAATTGCAACAAGAAAACCATGTTAAAACCATAGAGAAACATTGTATTTAACGTAATGACAGACAATTTGTCGAAATTTCCAAGCGGAAATTTTGACAAGTTGTCTCTCATTACGTTAGTTATGGATTCCCATCAAGCAAAAGTCAAAACAATACAAACATTGTATTTACTGAAACCGGCATTTTGTATTGCAGTGATATTTTGAAATGTTATAGGAAATGCCTTTAATGAAACTATAACAAAAAGGAATGTTTTTAACGAAAATGTACTAATGGTTAGTGGATCGGAAAAAATCAGATTGGTTTTGTCAGTATCAGTTGCTCTTCTGAACCTCAGAAAGGTAAAATTTCTTTTATCATTAAATCAGCGTTTCTGAATCTGTGGGGCGCGCCCCACTAGGAAGGCGTGATTACACTATTGGGGGGGGGGGCGAGCGTATCGAAAATAAATTATTATTAAAAAGATTCACTAAAAACATTTAATTATTGAAAGGAAAGCAAAACAAAATACATTCTGACATAATAAAAAATAAAGTATACATTTACACTGATATAATACACCTATAAATAGGCTTGTATTAGTATTGCACAATGTGTTTACCTAATAATTAACATATCAATACTAAATTAAAAACAAGTTTAATAATTATTAGTGATTCCCTTGGGCCTGTTTTGCAGAGCAAAGATTTTCGAAGGATGGTTTAATATTAGAAATAGACACTCTGACTTCTTTTTGTATAGTTAGTAGAGATCTATATTTTGTTTTTAAAGCAGCCACAGCAGAAAATCCGGTTTCGCAAAGGTAGGATGTTGAAAATGGTTATAGTATACGAAATGCTCTTGCAGAAAACTCATCATTCACCCCTGCCCAAAATTCAAAGAGTGACTTATTATTAAATTGTCTTTTGATTTCGCCACTTGCCATGAAGTCTATTAAGATTTCTTCTTCGGAAGTTGAGAGCCCTTCGGGAGTATTTTGAAATGGATCCCTAACCCACTCGTAACTTGCTACCAAGTTGTCGTCAGTAAGAAAATACTTTTTAAAATTCTTTGTCAACATGGCTAGATGATTTTCAATGGTTACTAAAACAACTTTCACATGTTGTTCTTCAGCCTTTTATTTTTAATACATTCACCCACATTTGCAAACATTTCTAGATTTTTTTGCTTTACATTTTTGCTCAACAATTCCAGTTTTCTAAAAAAAATATTAATTTTATCACTCGTATCAAATATATGTATATTTGTTCCTTGGAGTTGAAGATTTAAGATATTTAGTTTCTCGAATATATGGACCAAATAGTTCAATTTCATCACAAATAAAATATCTCGAAACATCTCGGCTTTCATCTTCTAGAAAAATGGAGATTTCATTTCTTAATTCATAAACACGTTGCAAACATTTTCCATGTGATAACCATCTTGCCTCGCAATAAAATAGTAACGGTGAATGTTCGGCACCCATGTCTTTACAAAGTGCAGAAAAAATTCTATATTTTAGGGGTCTCATTTTAATATAATTTGCTAAGGTTACAACTTTAGTAAACACAATATTCAGAGCAGGACTCATTTCTTTGGAAGCCAGAGCTTCTCTGTGGATCATATAATGTGTCCACACGCACAATGGAGATTTTTGTTTCACAAGTGCTTGTACACTTTGAAATCTTCCAGACATTGAATGAGCACCATCGGTATATATTCCGACGCAATTTTTCCACTCTATATTTGTTTATAAAATCATTAAGATAGCAAATATGAGCTTTGAGTTCTATTGGTCTGCAGAAAAATAGTTCTTCTGATGCTCACATACCATCACAAAATCGAACATGGGCAATGAAATGAGCATCTTTATTGCTATTTGTTGCCTCATCAAGCTGAACTGAAAATAATTTGTCAGACAACTTCCCAAAAAGCTGATGCTGTGCATCTTCAGCTATATCACCAATTCGACGGGCAACAGTATCATTTGATATAGGTATGGATAGCAATTGTTTGGCAAAAGTTATCTCTAAACATAGTTTCTACAATCTTAGTTGCTGCTGGCGAAATAAGCTCTTCACCAATGATGTGAGGCTTTTTACATTTGGCTATTTTATATGAAACTTTGTGAGAGGCAAGTAGAGCTTTTTCATTCACAGACAAAGTTTTTTTTAAAAAATGATTTCTGCTTTACATATGATTTTAATTTTAATTCGAAGAATTCTCGAGGTTTGTTAAGGTACTGACTATGAAGCGTTTCCAAATGTTTAAGTTTATTTGGTTTCATGCTACCTGCTGCCACGATTTTTACGCAAATAACACATAGGGGCCTTTCTTCTACATTTACTTCAGTACTGGTAAACCTTAAATTTAAGTATTCTTGAAAATATTTTCTTGATTTTATTTTTGGAACTACGCTCGTCTATGCACTTGTTGATGCTTCACTATCGTCTAATGCTCGCTTACGCCCACTTAAAAATTTATCCATGATTCCGTATAAATTTATTGCCGTGAATACTTAATACCTTGAATTTGAATTAACACGTAAATTACAACATACACATTCACGATAAATCCGATAGCAGTAGAAGGATCAACTCGACTGAGACGGGCTGTAATTGAACGAGATACAGCATTTATACACTTTTGGGCAGACTTTCCGAATGTCCAAGACAACTCGGAACTTCTCGCGAAGCCACTACCGATATGATGGACGTGACAGAGAGCAATAGAGAGGCATCGATTCTAGTTTTGCCAACACAGCAGATATGTGTTGCTAAATATGAATAAATTTACATAATCTTGGCAGTTTGTAAGGTTTGTAATTAAGGTCATACTGTAGCTTTAGCATCAAAACACTGAAAATACATTATTATTGCATGCATTTTTATTGTGTGAGAGGGGGGGGGGGGGTGCTTTGAAAATTATGTTTGAAAATTGGGTCGCAAATACTGAAAGGTTGCGAAACGATACATTAAATGAAAATAACAACTGATTAATTATGTGGCTTTATTGCAACAATCCAGGTTATTTTCTAAATTGGGCTCAAATGTTTTTGATGTTTCTATTTGTTTCAACCACTATTATTCGCTTCGGGCAAAGAATCAAGTCTACGTCAAAATGTTGCCCTTTCTCCGACCAATGTATACATTGATTTAAATGGCAAATTGATGTTTTTCCTGCTTAATTTATTATTCTCTCGATAAAAAAAAGTGCACGGCGTCATTATTCAGAGAAAATTTAACTGTTTCTCATTTTAAGCTAGTTACCATAGTGCGAGGCCAAAATATCCCAGGTTAAAGTCAATATTTCCGATAATTTACTTCTAAAAGACGTTAAAATACGGTCGTTTCGAGTACCGGCTTTTCACAGATTGTGAATAATTTTCATTCTGGAAATGAAAGCCAAAAAAACACCTGGTTGCTGCCAAGTACGTGATAAATGTGAAAGAATATTAATTAGATGGAACATCCGTAATAAATAGTCACGTCATTCGGCAAACGTCGGTAACGGTGACTTCATACAATGTGAAATTACAAGTAAGTAAAAACAAAATAAGATTCGACGAAATAGGTATTCGCCAATATATTTTGACTTCTACTGAATCTGAAAAATATTAATTTCAACGCATAAAATATTACAGCATAAAACGTACTAAAACTACTAATGAAAATGCAGAAGATATGAAATATTTGGAATATTATTTTATATTATATCATTTTTTTTTGATATTCTATTATTTTTTAAAGCTAGAATGTATTTAAAATGCTATTTTATTACATTTTTATATTGTTTGTTCATGTTTTAAATATTATTTAATTGATTAAACATTTTAATTCAATTTTTGAAATTACTTTTAACTTTAGTGTCTCTTATTTACAAGGTCTGTCGCGCCTTGAGCTGCTTTTTTCGAACATGACTTTCGATAATTGTCAGAAAATATTGTCGATAAGAAACTAGGATTCAAATTATGATCCGATTTTTGATTATTAATGAAATGGGTGCCAAAGGGATCCATCGGGGCTGTAAACAATTTAATGTACTTATTCAATAATCTATAATATATATAAAATGCAACGTCTCTCTGTCTGTCATTTGTCTGTCTGTCTGTCCGTTAGTGCGCTTATCACTGGAGAACCACTTATTCGATTTACGTACTTTTTTTTTAAACATATATATATATATATATATATATATATATATATATATATATATATATATATATATATATATATATATATATATATATATCTCCTCTGGCCAGGTTATAGGCTGTATTTTATTACTTTAGGTAGCATAAGGAATGAGTAGTGACGATAATAGTGAATCAAGTCAGAAAAAGGTTTGCCGCTAGCGCGTTCTCTTGCAATACAGAGCCTAAACCTTTAAATATGGAAAAATATTATGTAGTAAAGAATATCTATATTCTATAATTTATAATATATATAAAATGCAACGTCTCTCTGTCTGTCCGTTAGTGCACTTATCTCTCGAGAACCACTTATCCAATTTACGTGACTTTTTTTTATTCATACATATGTTCTCTGGCCAGGTTATAAGATATATATTATATTAGAAGATATATATAAAGAAAACACAAATTTCCTTTTGTTTAAAACAAAACAGTCAAATATTGCTGTGCCAGGACACATTGATTTTGATAATGAAAAATTTGAACTAACCCAACATGCAAAATTTTTGGGAATTTACATAAATGAACATTTGGACTGGTCACATCAAATAACCCAATTATGTAAGAAATTAAACTCAGTTTGTTATGATATAAGAGTTTGGAGTAAATATTTGAACGAAACTTCTCTTAGAATACTATATTATGCCAATTTTGAATTGGTTCTTAAGTATGGTATTATATTCTGGGGAAGGGATAGCATGATAGAAAATGTCTTTATTATTCAAAAACGAATTTTGAGAATCGTAAAAAAAATGAATTATCGACAAAGCTGTAGATCGGTGTTTAAAGATATGGGCATGATGACCGTGTATGCGATATATATTTACGAAAACTTAAAGTTTCTCTTTCAAAATAAAAATCAATTTGAATTTAAATCAAAACATGGCTAGAACAATGAATTTTAAATATTTAGTGCATAGACTTGCAATTACTGAAAAATCGCCCCTTTATATGTGTGTAAATTTATGGAATGCCCTACCAAACCAAATCAAAAGTATTAACTCTATCAAAAGATACAAAGCAGAGATTAAGAATTTGTTAATAACTGCAGAACCATACAGGCTTAGGGATTTTTGTCCGGATTTGTAATTATTTGTTATATTTTCTTTATTTTGACGTCATTTCGTTTCATACACTATGTATATTGATTTGAAATAAAGCATTTATTTATTTATTTATTTATATGTTAGGTAACATAAGGAATAAGTAGTGACGCTAACAGTGAATCAAATCGGAAAAAAGTTTACCGCTAGCGCGCTCTCTTGCAATACGCTGCCTAAAATATTAAATATGGAACAATATTATGTAGCAAAGAATATAATATATATAAAATTCGTCTCTGTCTGTCTGTCCGTTAGTGCGCTTATCCCTCGAGAACCACTTATCCGATTTAAGTGATTTTTTTTTAAATTCATACATATGTTCTCTGACCAGGTTATAGATATATATTTTATTATATTAGGTAACATAAGAAATAAGTAGTGACGATAATATTGAATCAACTCCACGCTAGCGGAGACGCGGGCACGGCTAGTTTAATATATTTATCAATAAATAAACTCTATATGAAAGTATTGTAATTCTCATAAACTTACTTTGAACGTCTCACTGCTTGAATCCATTTTTCTCGTTGCTCCAACTCATGTTTTTTTTTTATGGAAAGGCCATAGAATATATTTGCCGAATTTCTTTTGCTATTTTGACAGCCAACCACATAACACTTCTCTCCGCTACTTTCTACTAATATTTTATCAATAATTATTAACACAATACCGCAAATACAACAATCTCTAGCACATAAAACATTCGGAGAATGTGCGAATTTCCGCCACCGCGTGCGCTGTTAGTCTTCAGACAGTAAACTCCGGCTCTTTGCCCGAAACGAATAACACGTTGAGAAACTAAAAATTTTCAGGGTTGATTTTCTTATTAGTTACAGCAAAGTGTATCATTTATGCTTTGCTAATGAAGATTTAAAAATAGTTAATTCCATTCTAAGCAGCATTTTTCTTATCGTCTTTAAAAGTTTCAACATCTGCAGATTTCTTTTTAAAAGCACCGTTATCAGTAATTACTGAAGACTCTTAAGACCGAAATTTGCCCAATGTTTCTTGTTACAACTAAATGAACCATTATTTTCTTCATAGAATTTATTTTTACTTCTAAACTAACAAAATATTTCTTTGAAGTAAAAAAATAAATGAATTCTATTCGAACGAGTTTCAATTATGGAATTTAAGGTATCCTGTACAGAACAGCGTTGCTGCAATGGAAACTTCGCAGACGGAAACGAATTAAACAAACCTCGAAAGCGTTACTTTAGGCCCTTCGGCGATACGTAGATATATTATCACTTGAAGCTGTGGCACAAACATCAAGCAGAGGAATTTCAGTATTTGAAAGTTAAATAATTACTTCAGTTTTACATTTGGAAACATGAGAGTCAAAATTTTGTTTTAGATAATTAATTAAGTTAATGATATAGTTAAGTTGAATTTGCTAGAATTGCACTAATAGACTACGCTTCATTCAACTCACCAAAGACAACTGTAAGCTAAGTTTGCAATCTAGCTGTAAATGTAATATCAAGATAAGTTTTAAAATATGGTGTCATTATTTTTTTTTTTACTTTCTCATGTCGAAATACCAAAAAAAAAGAATACCTTTAAATTAGAACTCATTAACTTTAAGTTAAAAGCCAACTTCTTTATCTCTAAATTCACATGTTTTGTTAAATAACAACATAGCTATTTTACATGAGAAAAAAAATGGTAATCTTATTTTTGTCGGACAAACATTATTTTCTAAAATTATCAAGCTTTAATATAAAAGTACTTTTGTAACCATAAAGCTGGAATAAGATTAAGTTTGTGCTACAATTTTCAGAGTGTAGTGTGTTGCTTAATTGTGAAATTAAATTAGGCATTTAAATTATACAGTGTAGTGCACTGCAAGACTAACAATTTGACTCACCTGTACGTTCAGGTTAATCTGAAGACCGCAGAGAATTAAAGACGGTTTTACATCACTTTAAATCTCTCTCTCTCTCTCTCTCTCTCTCTCTCTCTCTCTCTCTCTCTCTCTCTCTCTCTCTCTCTATATATATATATATATATATATATATATATATATATATATATATATATATATATATATATATATATATATATATATATATATATATATATATATATATACACTATAGTCAAAAAGTAAGGTCAATTTTATTCTTAACATGCGCGCGCATTTCGTATTTATACAACTATATATTTTTTACGTTGGTATGACTATTTTTGACATCTCACAGAAATTTCCAGTCATCCTGTCTACAAGTGCAGAAGTGTAAACAAATTTTCACAAATGGATAAATTTGTTAAGCAAAGTTCGTCTTTGGTTCATCTTTCGCACGATATTCGCTTCAATTCTCAGCAGTTTCTTGCTCATAGGCGTAGATCCAAGCCTCATTGCTAGTAATTATGCATTTTAGTGCGTCATCATTTAGAAAAAAGCATCTCTCTAGTAACTTCAACGCGACATTGTTTTTTAAAAAAAATTCGGTTTGTTTGGCACAAGGCGAGAAGTCCCACGAGATAAGCCGTAACATTTTCTCGATATTTTTAATATATCAGCCCAAGATATTTCGTTTTTTAAACAAAATTTAATGCAAATTCTGGGCATTATATATATATATATATATATATATATATATATATATATATATATATATATATATATATATATATATATATACATATATATATATATATTTACATATATATATATATATATATATATATACATATATATATATATATATATATATATATATATATATATATATATATATATATATATATATATATATATATATATATATATATATATATATATATATATATATATATATATATATATATATGTATGTATGTATAAATATTGCATAATGTATATATTTCTTATCCAGGCTGCCATAGAAGATGTATAGAAGGTCTAAGGACCCTAAGAGCATAATTAAATCCTAAAACATTTCATGTAATATTGAACGCACTCTTCAGGCATTGGTGCTTATACACTGTAAATTATTATTGCTTTGGTATTTTTTGACACAAGTTTTATCTTCACCTTTATTCTCCTACTTATTTTATTTTCTTCATTATTCTCCTACCTATTTTATATGCTTTTTCTACTTCTAGAGAACTGCTCAACTTCACGGTTATATTATTAAGTCAAAAACTGAAACCATGTTTACTCTATCGGCAATATCTAAAACAGTACCACATATAGGAGAAAATTAGGGTCCAGCAGTATTTCCCCCGTTCAATCTAGTAATTTATGAATTAAATATCATAGTTAAAACACAGCCATCCAGGTTATAGACAAAAAACTGAAGAATATATTATAATAGAAAAAAATACTATCTAGTATAGTATTTGCTGTGCTTACCTTATGCTGGAACACCGGTTTGGAATAAACAGTTAAATATTTTTTTGACTTAGTTTAGTAGCGCTATAGAATTGCTGGAATTGGTCCAAACTTGAACTAAGTAAAAATCTTTAAGTTTGTATATACGATATTACGTTCACCCAATGAAATTAAGGATTTTTAGATTAGTTGCGGGATATCTTCGTAGCAGTAAAAGGTGACCTGCCTTGACTGAACATCTCCAACTCGTTATATGTGAGTGTGAATTAATTTTGAGGGATTTCTAAGAGAGATCGTAACTTGTATTATATTTCATCAGGGCATACTGTTGCTATATTTGTGGTAAAGCAACATCATTATACTTTAATTTTTAGTATATGTTCATTTGCGAAGTGTAAACAACATATTTTTTTTTAACATTAAATTATGCGTCATTTGCACGAAACGTTACTTTGTTAAATTCGAAGAAAAGCGCTGTTAAAAGTCATCTATTGCGGTCGAAAACCTTTGGTGATTATATTCCATAGATGAAAACGTGTGAGTACTGGTTTCGACGCTTTAAAAGTTTCGACACGGAAGACAAAAAACGTTTAGGCAAGCCGAAAAAGTTGAATGAAGAATTGGAGACATTACTCGATAAAGACTCATGCTAAATGGAAACAGAACATGTAGAATTATTAGGAATTGATCACATAACCATTTCCAAGCGCTTACATGTGCTAAGAGTGATTCAAAAATAAGGAAATTGAGTTTCGTACGATTTTTTTTTATGAGTCTAGCACACGTGCTGCGGGGAAGTATCTAAAGTGCTACAGGAGCGACATGTGTGCAGGAAAAGCGATTCGCGCTGCTCTTGAATCGCTGCAAATTGTACCCGGTGGGAAACACAGTCTTTATTCTAAAGGGATATTGTTCTCCATATAAAAGACTGCATGAACAACGTTGTAAGAGGAGTAACAAGCTGAACCTCACACGAATGTGAAGTATTAGCGCAACGTGTATTTGTAACATACACCGCGCCCGCGCTTGGAGGAATTAAGCGGGCTACATCCTTCCGACACTTTCCATGAAAATATTTGAGCCTATTAATTCGCCAACCAGTCTTCGATATTCCAGCGAATCAAGGCCGCCGGTCAGTTCCGGGTCTTTAATCAGACGAACAGCTCTTCTCTGAATAGAATCCAAATGCAGTATATGTATGTTTGGGAGCGGAGCCCCAAACAAGGGAGCAGTATTCCATAGTTGGTCGAATTTGAGCTTTGTGAAAAATTAACTGTTGTTGTGGAGTGTAAAGCTTTCTGGTTCGGAATAATATTCCTAACTTTTGAGAAGCTCTCCTTGCTATGCCTGCAACATGTCGGGTTCAGCAACGTTAACTTTTTTAGAAAAAATTGCCGCCTGGGTTTTTATAGCGGTAAATTCCACTTGGTTACTGTGTGTAAATGAAAAAGAGAGTAGGAGACAGTACGGAGCCTTGGGGCACACGGCGTTGATTGTGAAGGTGTTAGAAAGAAATCCACGACCGCCACGCGTAAAGAACCCTCTCTGAGGAAACATGGGAGCCACAAACAGAAAATTTTAGACATACCATAAGAGCGTAGCTTAGCCACCAGTCCATCTTGTCAAACACTGTCGAATGCCTTGGATATGTCAACAGCAACCGCTTGAATTAAAATCGAGAGAGATTGAAAGGCTATTTTTCACCTCAATGACACTTCAATGACACAATCGGAAAGGTTTTTTGCATCGTATCGTAACTAGTGATGAAAAAAATGGATCCAAAGCGCAAAAAATTATGGGTTAAGGCCGGTGAAGCCCCAACGTCCTCGCATAAACCGAATATTCATGGTTCCACGCTTATGCTGTGTATCTGGTGCCCAACGAAACTATTACTGGGGGACGTCACCGATAACACTTGATGCAATTGAGTCGAGCAGCGTTGAAGGAAAAATGACCGCAATGTGCCAAAAGGCAAGACAAAGTGATTTTTCAACCTAACAACGCTCGGCCACGTGTAGCAAGACCCGTCAAGGAAATGCTAGAAGCGCTTGGTGGAATATTCTATCTCACCTGCAGTACTCACCAAACATCTCTCCTGATTATCACTTGTTCCTATCGATGACGTACGGCCTATCTGAACAGTGTTTTCATTCTTATGAGGAAACCAAAGAATGGGTCGATTCGTGGATAGCCTCAAAAGATGAGTCATTCTTTCAACGTGATATTTATATGCTGCCACAAAGATCGGAGCAAGTAATGGCTAGCGATGGACAGTGAATAACACTGGTCAACAAAAAAAAAAAAAATTGCTTGTTTCCTGTGATTTTTTTTTGTTTCTATCTCAAATTGACGCGTATTTTTTAAATATGGCAACAATTTTTCTCTAACAGCTTTTGTTTTTGAGTTATAGCTAACTACCCTCATTTACTATTTTTACTTAGATTTTCGTTTTTTATTGGACACTAAAATATATTTTGTTGTTGTTTTAGATATGGCTTCGTCAAGAAGATGTTGTGTGCTTAATCCCGATTGTTTTTGCTATATTTGTGGTGAATATATATGTGCAAAATATCGAAAACCTATATCGGACTTTGTGAAATCATCATCAATACTTTAAAATAAAATTGTGTAATCAGGACAAGCCATGGGTTCCTCATATTATATGCCAGAAATGTGTGGTATGTCTACGGTTATGGTCCAGTGGAAAAAGAGATGCAACAATGTTCGTAACACCCATGATTTGGCGAAAACCTCGAAACCATCATGACGATTGCTACTTCTGCGTTGTGAAAATAAACGGAATTAACCCTGGAAATCGAAGTAAGTGGTCATTTCCTAACTTATCTTCTGCTCAACGACCTCAATTAAAATCACAAGAGGTACAACCCAGCACATCTAAATCTTCTGATGATCCAAATCTCCGTGAACCCGAACGAAATACATCAAGTGAAGACTCTGATTCAGACTACAAATGTAGCCTTTCAGAACCTCAACCATTTAATCAGAAAGAACTAAATGACTTAGTAAGAGATCTGAATTTACCAAAAGAAGCTTCTAAAATTTTAGCATCTCGTTTAAAAGAAAAAAATTTGCTTACTCCGGAAACCAATATTACATTTTATTGTACCCGAGAAAAAAATCCGTTACCGTATTTTTCTCAAGAGAAGGATCTAGTTTTTTGTAACGATGTTGGTGGTATTTTGCAGCAGATGGGATTAAAACAGTACCAACCTAGTGATTGGCGTCTTTTCATAGACAGCAGCAAAAGAAGTTTAAAGTGTGTTTTGCTTCATAACGGTCACAAGTACGGATCTATACCTATTGCACATTCGACGACTTTAAAAGAAGAATACGTAAATGTTTCTAAGGTTATGGAAAAAATCAAGTATCAAGACCACAAATGGATCATTTGTGTTGATCTGAAAATGGTTAACTTTCTTTTAGGTCAACAAGGGGGGTACACAAAGTTCCCTTGTTTCATGTGTCTCTGGGATAGTCGTGACAAACAACACCATTGGTCACAAAAAATTTGGCCAGTGTGGGAAGAGCTAAAAGTTGGTACAAAAAATGTTATAAACGTGCCTTTAGTTAGCCGAGACCGCATCATACTTCCACCACTTCATATTAAACTCGGCATAATGAAACAGTTCGTGAAGGCGCTTGACAAAAGTGGCGAATGTTTTAATTTTCTTTCACGCAAGTTTCCAGGATTAAATTCAGAAAAATTGAAAGCTGGTATTTTTGATGGGCCACAGATTAGGCAACTCGTGAAAGATCCTAATTTTGTCAAATCAATGACTGAAGTCGAATACAAAGCTTGGAATTCATTTGTTTTGGTTATGAGTAGCTTCCTAGGCAAAAATCTGACGACCATGTCGAGCTTGTTGAGTGCATGCTATCGAACTTGCAAGAGCTAGTATGCAACATGAGCGTAAAAATCCACTTCTTGCACTCGCATTTAGACCGATTTCCACAAAATCTAGGTGATTTTAGTGAGGAGCAGGGTGAAAGATTTCATCAGGATCTTCGGACAATGGAAGAGCGTTATCAGGGGCGGTGGGACTCACATATGAAGGCAGACTACTGCTGGAGTTTGAAACGAGATCTACCTCATTCGTCGTTCATTCAAGGAAATCTTGTAAAAGATCATTTGCTAGTGTTCAATAGAAATTTTATTAACATAATGTATTATTTTTTGTATTTTTTTGGCAAAATAATAAAACTGTATATTTCAAAAGGTAAAGCTGTTAGCAATCTCCCAGTATTTTTTTCATAGTCAGGGCCATAGAAATACACAATAACAGAAAAGAAATAAAGGAAACAAGACATGTGTTGACCAGTGTAATCAATTTATAACCAGTTTTTACAATAAAGCGATATTTTTACCCAAAAATCCCTCAAAATTAATTCACGTACCCTATACATCATTTTACTGTTAAAAGATTGCACTTTAAAATTGCTATAGGTTATTAAAAAATTCCATTACTAATAGGTTCCGTAGTCAGTCAAATAATATAGTTAAAAAATTGGGAGCTAATTTACAAAATATATTTGCTTAATTTTACAAGTTAAATCCCAATTAACTTGTCTGGAACAACTTGCGATTTAATGAGAAATTTTGCCTGGTAAATTTCATAAGGCAAATGTTAAAGTAAAATCGACAGTTAAATAAGATATAGCGTTCTCGGGAAGTTGTAGCTTGTAAAGTGAAAAGGGGTTCATACGAAATGCATTCTAGAATGTGCGAGATACTTTTAAGCTTGGTGATAAAACGAGAATGCAGTTTCTATATCTCTAGAAATATTTTTTCTGAATATTAAATTGCCTCCCAGCATGTAAAGCGAAATAAATTATTTATATTTTTTATTTAGCTTTCGCTAGTGTAAAATATGTTTTCTGTTTTAGTCAATACACATGTATTCAGTTTATGTATTATAACAAAAAATGTGATTTCTGCAATTTAAATAGCATATATATATATATATATATACATATATACATATATATATATATATATATATATATATATATATATATATATATATATATATATATATATATATATAGGGTCTTCCATTAAGGACTTGACAACTTTTTTTTGAAATAAAACTCAACCCATTTGAGACATTTCGAAAATTTTACTATCGGCTTGAAGTACAATCAAAACATTTATGTACGGAATTCCACTTCATTCATATGTCCACCACGGGCACGTTTGCAGCGGTCGATTCATTGAATCCAATTTTCGATGACTCGGCCACACATTTCGACGGAAACGGCCGCTATTTCTCTTTCAATATTGGTTCTGAGCTCTTCTAACGACGCAGGCTTGTTAGCATAGACCAAAGATTTAACGTACCCGCATAAAAAGAAGTCTAGAGGTGTTAAATCACACGATCTAGGCGGCCATTCGACGGGACCATTTCTCGATATAACACGTTCACCGAATTTAGATTGCAGTAAGTCGATTGTTACAACCGCTGTGTGGCTTGTGGCGCAGTCTTATTGAAACCACATATCATTAATGTCTAGCCCATGCAATTGATCAAAGAAATAACGTTGCAACATGCCTCTGTAGCGATCTCCATTGATTGTAACGTGACGGTTATTTTCATTAACGAAAAAGAACGACCCAATGACACCACCGGCATGAAAACCGCACCAAACAGTAATTTTTTGTGGATGAAGTGATGTTTCTTCAAGCCCATGAGGGTTTTTACCTGACCAATAACGCATATTCTGTTTGTTGACGAAGCCGTTTATCCAAAAATGCGCTTCATCACTAAAGATGATTTTGCGATGAAATTGGTCATCTTCTTCCAACATTTCTAGAGCCCAATTCGAGAACGTACGTCGCTTCATATGATCGAGTGGCTTTAGTTCTTGAGTTAACTTTAACTTATAAGGGTGCAGGCCAAGATCTTTTCGCAAAATTCGCCATAGTGTGGTCTGAGCGATGTCCAATTCTTGAGAACGCCGTGGAATCGACTGTTTTGGTTCGTTTGAGATGGACGCTTGAACGGCAGCAATATTCTGGCCACTTCGACCAACCCGTTGTCTCACTGGCACGGGAACATCCAGCAGCGAATATGTTAACTCAAATTTTTTCACTAGACTATGAATTGCTTGTCTACTGGGACGAGAATTACGACCAAAAATTGGCGTTAACGCTCTTAAAGTTGCAGTTACCGACTCCAAATTTTGGTAGCAAATTTTAATTATTTGTAAACGTTTTTCGTTCGTGTACTTCACCATGATGAAAATGTTGACTTTACTGAATGTTTTGACGTTGACAGTTCGGTGATTGGCTTAAGGGTGCGTTCACAGTGAAATTTCAAAGTTGTCAAGTCCCAAATGGAAGACCCATATATATATACATACACTACCGTCGGAAAGTATTTGCCCACCTAGAAATTTCAATGAAACTGACAAAATTTAATACCTAATTAAACCCTTTTATTATATTAGTTAAATTTAATTGTTCTTAACAAGTGTCCATCATAAAATTGTTTAGATAAGCCTTGTTGGTGAAATCACAAATTAAAAACCAATTGGAACAAATTACCAAGTTTTGTATGATAATTGCTTCGAGGCGATTTCTGAGAATTCCAGTTGAAGTAAGAACTCATTTCAAGTTTCTAGGGATTATGGAAATTCCCAATGACATTTTATGATAAAGACTATGCTATAAATACCATTGCCCTTTTGGAAATTTTCCATTCGCAAACAGTACTTTGTCATTGATACAGGCTCAATTGCTTTATGAAAATGCCAAGAACGAAAGAAGTTTGCGTTGAAAATCGGGCTCTGATAATTGCGAGACATCAAAATGGACACTTGAGTCGATAAATCGCGACTGATATACGGATGCCAAGAAGAATGGTTGACTACATCGTAAAAATATTTGCTGCGGGACATAGAATTCTCAACCAAAAGCGTTAAGGAAGGCCTCGAAAAACGACTCTCGCTAAGGACAAAGCTATAACAATGTCCAGCAGAAGTAATCGCCGCCTAACCGCACCAGAAATCACGGCTCTAGTAAACCTGGAGCAGCCCATCCCCATCAGCATGAAAACCGTGAAAAACAGGTTAGCATAAGGTGGACTACACGAGAGAATTGCAGTGAGGAAACCACTTCTTAGGCAAGTGAACAAACGTAAACGATTAGAATGGGCTCGAGAACATGAAAACTGGACATCAGAACAATGGAATTCCGTCCTTTGGAGCGACGAATCTAAATTCGAAATTTTCGACGAGTTTACGTGCGGCGGTCAGCTGGAGAGAGGATGTTGGAAGATTGTCAGTTGCCTACAGTAAAACATGGCGGAGGTCCAGTAATGGTTTGTGGTTGCTTTGGCAACGGTAAAGTTGGAAAAATCTTTAAGATAGAAGGAATCATGCGAAAAGAACAGTATGAAGAAATTTTGCTAACTCAAATGCTTCTTCCTGGAAGAGATATTTTTTAGGGGAAATTTATTTTTCAGCATGTCAACGACGGTAAACATTCTGCTAAACAAATTAGAAAACCAATGGAAATCCGATAACGTCCTGGAAGTGATAACTTGGCCTCCACAATCACCCGACTTGAACCCCATCGAATTGCTGTTAGACTATTTGGACAGGTGTGTTCGAAAACTCAACCCAATATCGATTCACTTGTGGGAACTTTTACGACAGATTAGGTTAAAATAACTGAAGAAACTCTGAGGAAACTATTGGAGAGAATGCCGAAACTCTGTAAAGCGGTAATTAAAAACAAAGGAGGTCATGAGATGAGAAAAATCCTAGAAAATAACGAATATTTTTCTGATTTTCTAGACTGTAAATAATGTGAAAATAAGTAATAATTCATTAAAATTTAAAAAAAATATATATTATCTGGGTTTTTGTTGTTTGGGACTGAAATAACTAGTTGGACAAATACTTTCTGATGGTATATATATATATATATATATATATCCCTTGGAAGTCCGAGCGTTCATCCGTTGTTCAGTGTTGTTTTAAGGGTAACTGCAGACGTTTCGTCAATGTCTTTCAGGTCAGTAGTCGGCTGTAAGCCAATTAAAGTACCTACACTGTAAACTGACGTTTATAGTCAACCACTGGCCAAAATGATAATGGTAAATGAGACCTTGTCTAAATGTCGTCGACTAAGAAGTCACACCAACACTGATGAACAGGACTTACAAGGAAACACATTTTGTCCATAGGTAAATTGACAATTCACATAGCATTTTTTATGCAAAGTATTTTTAACTATCTTCCCTAATAAAGACATTATATGTGAAACGACTTTGTACTTTATTAGCAATATTACCTTCTAGGGCAGCCATAGCGTAGTAGCTAAGGTATCTACTTTCTAAGCCAGCGACCCGAGTTCGTATCTTGACTCGGGAAATAATAATAAAAAAGGATAAATAAATATTAAAATAAAAAATTTACAACCGGACGGTCGCCTCTCTCAGGCCATGGCAAACCAACTATAATATCATGCCCAGTAAAGCTCTCTCACTTTGTCAGTTCGGAATTGGCATTAAACTGTAGGTCTCCCCTGTTGGAAATACTTAAGAACGCACCAAATACAGGCAAAGGCAAGAGAGTCGCCTACGTCCATATCGGATATGGCACTTCAAGAAGAATAATAAGGTAGATATTTGTGAGATATCATATACCCATTGGAAAAACAGTGGTCACCTCGATACAGCGGAATATAGAATCTCAAGTAAAGAAGGTAACAGATATAGTGGAGTAGCAATGTTAGTCAGCCAAAAACACAAGTGTACATGCCAACCACACAGGGCACGGATGAAGAAATAGAAACTGCGTACGAGCAAGTCGAAACCGTTCTCTCAAGCATACCCAAAAAAGAACACGTAATTATACTAGGCGACTGGAATGCGAAAATCAGCAAAGGAATAAATAAATAATACCTAAAGGAAATTATAGGTAATTACGGTACACAAAGACTAGAGGAGAATGATTGCCTTAGTTTGCTCTAGCCAATAAAGTCACTGTTGTCAACAAGATGTTCAAAAACCGTGCTTGACGGCTATCAACTTGGACTTTTCCAGACGGTCAGGTTAAGAAATATTTTAACCAAGAAAATATTGAGAATCTCTATTACAGACGTGAAATCAAAATCTAGCACCAATTGCGGATCCGGTCACAAATTACTAAAATCAGAATTTATATTTAAACTAAAAACACCTCCATCAGACATAAAAATAATAAAAAAAACTCCGAAAATACCTCGATAAATTTCGAAAAACTCTAGCAAGCAGTAAAATACCTCAACCTAAAGGAGATCTGCCCCAGACATAGAATGATACTAAGAAATGAATGTTAATTGCATAAACAGTACAAAGTCTCAAATGGCAGTAATAAAATGCAGCCACTGGATGCCTGAAGAAACCCTACATCTCGCAGAACAGAGAAGAAAAGTAAGAAGCGAATTCGTATAGAGAAATTACGCATAAACTATCTCAACAAACAAATAAAAGGCCTAAGCAGAAAAGATAAGAATATTCATATAAATGAGCTGTCCTCACAGCTACAATAATATGCATATCGTAACGAATACAAAGAACTTTATAACACAGTAAAATATCTATCGAGGGACTTCAAGTCACAAACCCAAATTATCAAAGATACCCAGGAGAAAATGGTGACCAACGCAGACAATATTGCAGAAATATGAAAATGTTACTGTGAAAACTTATACAATAGCAAAGGCAAAGAATTAGAGATTCCAGAAATAATCTCAATAAAAGAACCAGACATACTCAAATCGGAGTTAATGGGTGCTGTGAATAAATTAAAGAAAAATCTTCAGGTACAAACGAAGTAACAGCAGAAGCACTGAAAAAAGTAGACGATACTGGAAGGGAAATACTGCATGCATTGTGTCAAGAAATATGGAACACTGGCAAGTGACCAACAGACTGGTGCAAGTCTATTTTTATATCAATCTTTGAAAAAAGGTTCCCTTTCAGAATTCAAGAACTACCTCATAATATCTCTAATACTTCACGGTTAGCAAAGTGATGCTTACCATAACCAACGAGAGACTGAAACTATTCTTGTTGCAACAACTATATATATATATATATATATATATATATATATATATATATATATATATATATATATATATATATATATATATATATTATATATATATATATATATATATATATATATATATATATATATATATATATATATATATATATATATATATATACATATACATATACATATACATATATATATATATATATATATATATATATATATATATATATATATATATATATATATATATATATATATATATATATATATATATACATATACATATATATATATATATATATATATATATATATATATATATATATATATATATGGAGGTAGAGTTAGGATTCTTGCCTGGTAAAAGCACCTGTGAACAAATCTTGAATCTTCGCCAAATAATTGAAAATTCGAGAGTTCGAGAATTTAATGTCGAAAAATATATATGCTTTGTGGATTACACTAAGGCTTCAGATACTGCAGTGGAATGTCATCAAAGAAATTCTATTAAAGAAGAAATTACAAAGTTTTGTATGTGCAAAAAAATTTAGTTTGCGATTTTTTAAAATGGATAAAGTTGAGCAAAGAATTTGCATTAAATTTTGTATAAAAAATGAAATATCTTGTGCTGATGGATCAAAAATACTGAGAAAATGTTACAGCGATGAAGCAATGTAGCAAAAAAAAATATTTACAAGTGGTCCAAAGACTTTCGCAATGGTAGAGATGATTGAAGATGGTACAGGAAGATCCTATGGAAACGGGTGACTCATGGGGTCAAGTAGAATCACATTTAATACTTTTTTCTTCAAATCTGAAAATTTTTAATAATTATTACATTTTAGTAAATCATTTAAGAAATTAATCCGCCCATGATAAGTAGCTATTTACAATAAAGCAAATAAAATTTTAGAGATAAAAAAAATAAATAATTTATAACCAATGAGCAAGAACAGCTGAGAGAGGAGAGTAGAGCAAATCGAACCTCGGCTTAAATAATTCGTAGATTAAAGTATATTAATATATATAAAATTATTTAACGTTCATAAAAGTGGATTTTCCACCGTTCTGAAAAAAACGCAAAAAGTTGTAGCATTAAATAGCCAGAAACAAATCGGCGCCATTATAAGCGGAGAAAGAGGCCCTGTGTTATGCCAGTGAGGCTAAACAGTTCGTGCCACCAATGCTTATATTAAAAAGAATGATACAAAATCCTGAATTGGGGAATGGGATACCTTCTAAAAGTGTTATCATTCCAGACACTGGCTATGTTAATTCAAATTGATTTTTAAAATGGATCAAATATTTTATAAGCATCGTAAAGCCAACTCCTGAAAATAAAGTGTTACTTCTACTTGATTGAAATACACCACTGGAAGTGATGAACATAGTAAAAGCTTGTGGAATATAATAATGTTATAACTGTTCCGCCTTACTACCCATATCATTATCATCAATTCTGTTTTATAGCATTCTTGGCTTTCGAGTTTCCAGTTTCCATCATCTTCGATCGTCCCAATCTCCGGATTTCAGGTCGGTCGCTGTTGATCTTCCTCTTCTTCTCTATTCGCTTGGTACCTACTTTAGAACTATCTTTGGTATTCGGTGTTCTTCCATTCTGTTCACTTGTCCGTACCATATACTTTTACCCGTTTTGAAAACATTTAGATTATTCTTCTAATATATTAATTTAAATTTAATATTTCACCGGAAAACTTGTACTAAATCTTGGAGTTTAATAGAATAACAGAAAAAGTAAAATTGACATATATATATAAGATGAGTCGGCTAATGAGATTTTGTAAATTCTAATGGAGAAAAATAAGGCATTTCACTGAAATGCACTCTCAAATGTGTGAGATAGAATAGACCTTGAAAAGGAATGCACTTATTCTATAGATATATTTTATTCTTGTTCTCAGAGCAACACTGAATTGGTGCACAAAACGAAAAATAATTAAAATAGGTAGTATTATTTCTGTTAGGATAAAACCGCTCAGTTTATGTGTTTATTTTAATAAGGATGTTAACAAGGCTATTTTCGTATTAATATACATAATATTTTCACAGCGTTCATAAAAAAATATAAAAATACTAATATTTCGTAATATTTAGGATACAGAATACAGATTAAATAAAATAACAATTTCACTTGAAATGAAAGACATTTTGTTATGAATGAGTCCAATTTAAGAGATTATGATCTCCCAGGTTATGTTTAAATAATATTATGGTGAGGTTAATATCTGAATTATTTAAGTTTTATTACAAAATTCGTAAATGTTATTTTATTATGGATTTTTTCAATATGGTATCAAAGAATAAAAACATGTGAGGCGGGCATACCTGCCTCAAAAACTCGTTACAATGGAGAACTGGTAAATCAGAGTCATTTTGCATATCAACTATTGGTTCTCGGGTGCTAAACATTCCTTGAAATTTAAACAGGCACAAGGAAAAAATTACTGTTTAAAACAATTAATACAAAAACTACATTACCGGAAGGTTTAATGACCTTGGTTAGATGAAAAATCGTAGTTAGATCGTAACAAATTGAAGTTATGTTTGCGGCGTTTTGCCTACGATTTCACAAGATACCTTTAGGGATATTTTTTTTCGATATTAGAACACTGAATACTTCAATGTTCTAGTCTCGAAGATTAAGTAGCCCTAAATATGCTTCGTGCAATCTTAGGTGAAACGTAGGAAAGTCACTCTATTTGGGCAAGATTTAATCCCAAAAACCAGGATTATCCTACACCGCCACTCTTCTTTTTAACCGCACTAAAACTCGATATAATAGAATATACCTTGGAATAAAAATTACAGCGAGAAGAAGGAAGTCGTATGCATGAATACTTCGGTAGGATTCACGGCATATAGTAATGTGACTGATAATTTTTATGGATAACAACATTAGTTTCGTTAATCACAATAAACGGTCAATTCCGATTAACGCTAACCTTATATTGACATTGAAAGTAAACTCGGATAACAGCAAAAATTTGTTGCAGTTTATTCCAATGCCGATTATATGGATAAGAGTCTGATATATGAGAGCGGCATATGCCTTGGTTTTGGATTACTTCTCAGTATGTTTCCTTGATCCCGCTATTGACCTGATATCGGCTGCTACCAGTCCGTGAACAGACTATCTCACTTACATACACCTGGGCGCTAAAAAGAAATATGCATATTAAAAAAAAATATTTTAAAGGTTATTAAGTGAATAATACAAAAGAATGGCGATTATATATTTTCATTGTACTTTAAATTAGAAGAATTTTTTTATATGTTTTAAACGTTTTACCGGATAAATGGATCACTGATGAAAACTATGGTGCCACCTTGTATGCAGGATAACTTCACAAAAAATAATTCAGTCTGCAAAAATAAAAGTAGTCTAGTGAAATAAGGTAGTAGTTAAAAATTGTCGAAGAGGTTTTTTTATAAAAAAAAAATAAAAAAATTTGGTGTTTCAAGGTTTAGTATGCAATATTCGACTGAAAAATTTATGTTTTAAAATTATTTATATAAAATTGTCTATTAGAAAAATTTAAAAAAACTTTCGACAGTTTGTAGAAAAATTAATTATTAAGTTTAAAGAAGAAAGTTAAAATATATTAAAAATTGACCAAATAACATTTCAGACAGTGCATTGAGACAGGTAGCGGTTCCAATCCCACGTCAGGTCACATTTAATGCTATAACTTTTTAATGGAATAGAATTTTCTTAATTTTTTTGGAATGATTCTTAGAAGTATAGAGAATAAAAATCGGCAAAAAAAAATCGAATTTTTGAAAATTCCAGGTGTATGCAACCCCTTGCGGGAGCAGAGAACCTAGTGGAGAAGTGACAACGGAAATTCAACGAGGCAATATTAATCTATCTGTGAAAGGTAATGGCTAAAAAAAACATAAAAAGTTGATTTTCTTATAATATGTTATTGTAGATTGTTATAAAAAAATATTAACGTATTTGCTGAAAAACATGAAAACTAAATTAAATTACAACCATTTAGCTTGTTATCGTATTTACTAAAGCTTGCATTTTATTAAAAGCTTAACCGATTTGATAAGAGAGATAAATGGCTGAAATCTTGTCTATTCGGAAGTAAAATGGCGGTCATTATTAAAGTTTCCAGCACCGTTTATATTTGTACCGAGCGTCTGACAAAGTGAATAAATCTTCTATTGCTAAAGGAATTTAAGCCAATGTTTAATAGTTTTACTGTTTTTGAACTGAAAAGGAAGCGAAAAAGGTTTTTAAATAGACATTCAGAACAAGTTTATTAGCGTTCCTGAGGTTTAAAATAAAATTTCCATAGTTTTCATTTAGTTTTAGTATTTCTCCTTTAAAGTAGTAAATTAATAATAATTACAACTTAAACACCATTAATTTGTTTTGTTGCATATATATTTTTTTTGAGCCTAGCACGTGTGCTGCCGGGAAATCCCTTAAGCGCTACAGGAGCGACACTTGTGTGGAAACAGCGACTCACATTGGTCTTGAATCGCTGTAAATCGTACTCGGTGAGAAACACAGTGCTGGACAAATTATTCCAAAGGGATGAGGTTCTCCATATAAAAGGTTGCTTGAAAAGGGTTGTACGTGGAGTAATAAGCTGAACCTCATACGGATGTGAAGTATTAACGCGTCGCGTATTTCTAGCATGCACCGCTCTGGGAAGAATTAAGCCGGCTACATCCATCGAACACTTTCCATGAAAATACTTATAGATTAGATTCCAGTCGCCAACCGTTCTTTGATGTTCCAACAAATCAAGGTTGCTGGTCAGTACCGGGTCTCCAATCAGGCGAATAGCTCTTTTTTTAATAGAATCTAATAAATACAGAGAGTGGGAGACAGTATGGAGCCCTGAGGCACACCGGTGTTGATAGTGAAGGTGTTAGAAAGAAATCCGTCGATTGCCACTCGTAAAGAACGCTGTTTAAGGAAACTTGAGGGCCATAAACTGAACTTTTCACACATACCAGAAGGGCGTAGCTTAGCCAACATTTCATCGTGCTAAACACGATTGAATGCCTTACATATATCAAGAACAACCGCTATAAATTTTCCACAGTGTACAATTGCGTTGTTCCAAACATGCGTTATATAAGTTAGAAGATCTCCTGTTGATTTATGTTTAGGAAAGCCATATTGACGGTCGCTAATAATATTGAAACCCTTAAGATATTTTAGAAGATGCTGATTGATAGCCTTTTCCATGCCTTACGATATTACTGAAAACAGCCCGACTGATCGGTAGTTGTTTGGCAAGGTCTTCTTGCCTTTCTTAGGTATCGGCTGAACTATGGTGCATTTCCAGCAGGAAGCAAATGTTTCCTTTCTGTAGGATAGGTTGAAAAGTCTACAAAAAAGTGGTGTTAGTTCTCTCGCAGTTTTTGAGTACTATGGCAGGTATTTCGTCAACGCCAGAAGCTTTTTGGTGTCCAGCTTCATGAAAATGCGTTTTATGATACGCTGTTTGAAGATAATATCGGGCGTCCATGATTGCACTATGGCATAGTGCATACGACGATTTTAATAAAAATTTAGTTAATACACGAAAAGGAGACAAAAGACGAACGTTTTATATTTCAGACGTACATGTGTCTACATTTTGTCATTAACGTTGTTTTAAGAGATTTGCAAATGACAATTTTTTAAGAAGTTTAAATTATTATAATATTAACCATTTAACTGACCATTTTTCTTTAGTAGTGGTAATATTGACTTGCGCTTGTTCTAGTTAATAGTTTCAAACTGTAAGAAAAATATTGAATTTGTTAACCAAGATAACATAAGTGGAAAAAAATTGTCTTAGATGCCTTAAGTTTTTAAAGTTAGTTAGATAATTAGCCAGCAATAACACGTAGGCTGAAAAGTTTTTGGTCTGACACGTAGATGTCGCCCTTTTCAAAAAAAGCCATATGATTTTTAGGAAGTATCAACCTTCGAATGATACGTGTCAAAATTTCATGACATTTCAATGGTTAATTTACAAGTTATAGTGCTTTTAGTGACGCTATATTTTCAGAACAATGCGAAAAATCGAAAATCGTATGTTGCTTAAACACTGTTTTTTGAAAGGAAAAAATAGCGTTCAAGCAAAAAAATGGCTTGATAAGTGTTATGGGGACTCTTCCCCTGGAAAATCACTCATCATTTACTGTTATGCTGAATTTAAACGCGGTCGTACAAATGATGCTGAACGCTCTAGACGCCCACATGAGGTATCATGGAAATCATCAAAAAAATCCACAAAATTGTTTTAGATGACCGTAAAGTGAAATTGCGTGAGATACCCGACACCCTAAGAATATCAAAAGATCGTGTTGATCATATTTTGCATGAACATTTGGGCGTGAAAAAGCTCTGTTCGAAATAGGTATTGCGTTTGCTCACAGTGGACCTAAAACAACAACGTATTGATGATTCTGAGCACTTTTTGGACAAGTTTAAGCGTAATAAAAAATTTCCAGGTTAATCCACTCTTCCACATAAAAAGGAAACTAAAGTCAACAGAAGGCAAACCGCACAAATTAGTTCTTTGTTTAAACTGAATCAATATTACCTACTAAAAATGAACAAGGTCCATATTTCAGTAGTGCCACCTGTTTTTATTATTTGTCAATCCATTTCGGGATGCGCTCGTCGTATCACGGCTTATCATCCGAGCCAGAATCGACAAATAAGAGAACACAACTAGCAGTACTTATTGAAGAACTAGCGTAACATCGCGGAAAGATACAACCAATTGTACTGCTGGCTGGTGATAGGTCTAAGGCTTTTAAGGCCGCAGGCCGCGAGAGGATTGCGGAACCAATCTGACAGTAATTGCTGCTAGACAATGCGATCGTCGGGGTTCCACCCCACGGATATAAAATTCGATATCAACTACTATAAATAAACAAAGTCCACCGTTCAGCCATGACCCACTGTTCTCTTATTTGTCAATCCAATGCAGTTAAATTTAACATTAAGTTTTTAATATAAAAGAAAATAAATTATAACCTACCTACTCCAGAAAATAGTGAGATTCGGAAACATCCCCAACCAATGGCGCACGAACATAAAAATACCAGTATTCAAAAAGGGATTAAAAAGAGATCCACAAAACTACAGAGGAATATGCTTGCTGAGTAACATACTAAAACTTTTACAAAAATTATAGCCCAGAAAATAACAAGGCAAATACAAATAAGTGAAGAACAGCAAGGATTTCGATCAAACAGATCTACTATAGATGCAATATTTATATTACGCCAATTAACAGAAAATGTTATCGAGTTTAACAAGCCGCTCTAGCTGTGCTTTGTGGATTTTACCCGAGCGTTTGACAGAATTCAACTGAACGACGTATTAAGAATACTACAAAAGAATAAAATTGATATACTATTGAAACATATTATAAAGGAACTAAGCTAGAATAGTAAGACAAGAATTACGACCTGCAGTGGACTAACGGAAGAAATTCGTGTATCAACCAGCATTAGACAAGGGGATAGCTTAAGCCCCGTGCTATTTAACATTATTATGGACAAAGTAATCAACAGCGTTACACGAATATAGGATATAGAATGGGAAATTGCAAGATAGAAATCCTGGACTATCCTAATGATATAGTCCTAACATGTGAAAATGAAGATGATATAAAACGATTACTATTTAAACTGAAAACAACTGCAGAACAATACAATTTGCAAATTTCTATATCCAAAACAGAATCAATGGTCTATAAAACTCCGATCCGATGTAAATTAGAAATTGATGTAAAGTCAATCGTGCAAGTTATGCAATTCAAATATTTTGGTGTGAATATCTCAAGCGACGACAATACCAGTAGCGAAGTGAAGAGTCAAGCAACTAAAGTGGCAGTAATATAATAAAAACATGACAGTGGAAAGTGAAGTCCGAATTTATAAGACTTGTGTCAGACCATTACTGATATACGCATCCGAAACGATAGCCGACACAACAAAAATCAAGCAAATAATGAGAGCTACAGAGATGAAAACCCTACGAGCCATTACTGGTCTAAACTTGCGCGACAGGGTACGTAACGGCAGGATCCGTGAGATATGCGTAGTACAGGATGTGGTCAGTGGTCTAGATCTAGAAGAAGACACTGAAGAGACCATGATGATAGAATGGGAGATGAAAGTTTGGACGGAAAAACCTAACAACAGACGGCTCCCTGGAAGACAACACAAACGTTGTCACGAGAGCTGGGCGTCAACATCAAAAGAAAATGAATGAAGAGGCGATGGAAAAAACAGGATTCACCCCTAATATATGAAGAAGAAGAAGTTGAAGCATTTTACCTAAAGCCGATATTGCTCTGTCACTTTCAGTATAGATTACTTTGACCACACTTCTGAACATCTAAAGAAATCGTTATATTATGAATAATAAGACAGTTATAACGTAGTTTAAACCAAGTCATTTAAAAAAATGGCTTCTCTAACCGAACTACTTTAAAAAAAGCGATTTACCTTAACAAACGCTCAAAGCATCTTACACTGCAGAATTTATAATTTTCCTTCAAGCATGCTAGGGCAGACTGACTTATGATTACATAGTTTAAATGAGGAAGATAAATAGGAAGAATGTTAAGCTTGTAAACTGATATAAGAAAAAAAAAGATTTTTTCAATATCTCGATACAATATGAAGAAATTTATTCTTAATCATATATGTAGATAAGAACTTCTTTAAAAATTAAGCTTCTAACCGCAAAAAAAGAATTCAGAAAATAGTCCAATTTGAGATTGATATTTTTATAAACTGATATAGTAATTAAATAGTTTCAGCGGATAAAATAAGCAACCAAAATTTTGAATTTGTTTGCCACTATAAACGGAAAAAAAAAATCTTTAGGAGACCCCAACAATAGTTACCGAAAAAAGTTATTTTAATTATCCTCAATCATTTAAGTATAAACAATCACTGTTGCCATGTCCTTTAGAAATCAAGCCACTAAAGGTAACAGATGTACCAAATAGCCGAAACCTCTAGACAGACAGTTTTCTTTTAGGTATGCCAATATAATATGTCTCTGCTTTTATATGATTTAAACAGGGAAGTAAGGTGACAAATGTATTGTATATGATACAAGCAAAATCATTTTTAAAGTTTAAAATGTCTCAATTTGATTTTTCCGATAACGTAATTAATCCCCAGTCATTCAGATAAAATTAACAACAGTAAACTTCTGGTGAAAATTAGACCTATTCACATAAAATACAAAATAATTTAAACAAAAATATAATTTTTCTTTAGGCATGTTAATATAAGATGACGTTCGTTATATAGTTTCAACGAAGAACATTTATTGAATAGAGTTTTATTTTACATAAGAATGACCTTTTGAAGTGCAGTGTTACAAACATTAAGGCTTTAGAAATACACAAAATATTTTAATCGTGGAACTGACAATTTTACTTAGGCATGCCAGTATAAATGAGCTTTCGTTATTATATAACTTAAACGAGGAAAATATTTGACAAACACTGCAAACTTATAAACTCACAAGCCCGTAGGAAAACAATCTTTAAAATACAACATAATTATTTATTGAATTCGGTTTTAAAAAGAGAATAGAGTTCATGACCTCCAAATATTATTTGAGTTATATTCCAGGGCCAGATTTGTTAGTTAAGCTTAAAACTCGATATATGTTTATTTGAAGCCATTGTGTAACGACAACCCTCTACATACTAGTTCTATTAATACAGGAAATAATTTAAAAAATACACAACTTCAAAATTCCTGATTTTCAAAAACTTAAGGAACGTTTGGCTTGATACTTATAGTTTGTTCATTCTTGCAACCAAAAACTAAAAATTCTCTTAATTTTAGGAAAATTATTTAAAATTAGTGGACTCCTTCTTTTTATAATTCGTTTTTCTGAAGTCGATATCGCTTCTTTTCTCAATTCTAGTACTATATAGTATGTATACCAAATTTAAAATCGATATCTGACACAGACCATACATGCTGACAGATGAACCGAGGGACAGCCAGACCGACGGAAATTAGAGACAATGTTAATATAAATTGGCTCTCGTTATTACATAGTTTAAACGAGGAAGATATTTGACAAATATTTTAAACTTACACAAGCCAGTAGGAAAACAATTTTTAGAATACAACACTATTTATTGAATACGGTTTTAAAAGAGAACAGAGTTCGTTGCCCTCAAATATTATCTAAGCCATATCACAGCCCACTGCCACTTTATTTTTTTTCCATTAATAATCTATGGAAAATACTTAATCGTATGGGAAAAAAAGAAAGAATTAATTACAGATATTAAAGAAAGAAAAAGCGCATTCTTTGGCCACATTATGAGAAACCAAATATATGAACTCCTACAACTCAAAAGTGAAGGAAAAATAATCGGTAAAAGAGGAGTAGGAAGGCGTCGCAACTCCTGGTTAGGGAAATTATGGCAGAGGTTAAATATGACATCTACTGAAGTATTTAGAGCCGCAATAGATAAACATCACGTGGACAAATGTGATCGCTAACGTTCTCAGAAAATAAAGCACATTAAGAAGAAGGCATATACTAAAAATCTGATCTACCACTTGGCGGTATGTCTGAAGGCACACTGCATTTACTTACATTCTGTGCTGATAAGTGCTATTCGTCTAGTGGGGGCCTCGAAATTCCTCAGCAACTTTGATTCTTTAGAAAGTCGAGGATAAGTTGGTGACTTACATTTATTCTAAAAATACTTTCATAAAATGTGCTTGATGGATGTGGCTCACGTTCCAGAGAGATGAATGTTAAAAATACACATCACGATAATCCACATCAGTATAGCTTGTCGATTCTGGTACCACATTCTCGAAAAGCTTCTTTATCTGCAGACATTTATGAATTTCGAATAAACTCCCTAGGATTCTGTTTCTCACCAAGTACAACTTGAAGCAATCGAAGACTAATTCCCAAGGACTCTCTGCAGTAATTTAAATAAAAATTACCTCCGCAATCCAAATCCTTTAAATATTAAACCACCAACCACAAGAAATATACAAAATAGTTTAATCTTTGGGATTGACCATTTTCCTTCAGGCGTGCCAACGTAAACTGGTGCTCGTTTATCTTGTTATCGTATCTACTAAAAGCTGTATTTTATTAAAAGCTTAGCCAGTTTAAACGAGAAAGACGAATGACAGAAATTTTGTACATCCGTAAGTAAAATTGTGGTCATTATTTAACTTTCCAACACCAAAATTGCCTCTCCTATTCGCATTTATTTCGAACGGCTGACAAAATAAATATATCTTTCTGTTGCCGAAAGGCATAAATTTGTGGTTTCGAGGTTTATTTTATTTTAAAATTTAGGTGATTTTGACGTAACATGTGTTGTTAGGTTTAGAAATGCAAATGTCGTATTAGTAAATAATAATTTAATAAAGTTTTCGGTGTAATATTGCAAAGAGTTTACGTTTTTAATTTATTTATTTAACAATAAAAGTTGACGAACTATCGTCAAACGCAGTTCTCAAATACAAAATGGAACAACATATGTTACTTGAAAATTTTATCCACAATTTTTGTGAATTAGTTCGTAGGCAGTTAACATATTTTTACTGTGTTGATGTTGTATAGTTATTAACTGCAGTAATACATAAAGTAATATGTTGTGTAAAGTTATTAACAAAGCAGTACCCTGCAAGTACAAGATAAAAATTCAATGTATTTTTATTTGAAGTCACTGTGTAACCATAACCCTGCACATACTATTTCTGGTAAAATAGGAAATTATTAAAAAATACACAATTTTCAAATACCCGGACTTCAAGAACTTAAGGAATGTTTGATTAAAAACAGTTTATTCATTCTTACAACCAAAAACGAAAAATTCCCGTAATTCCAGGGAAGTCAATATCGCTCTTTTTCTCAATTTCAGTGTATGTATACCAAATTTAAAATCGATATCTCATTTTGTTCGAGAAATATTGTGACGCCGAAAACACATGCTGACAGACAAACCGAGAGACAGCCAGACCGATGGAAATTAGAGACAATGTTTTTCGTAATCTAGGGTTTCTGAAACGCAAGGAAATGCAAAAATTTCGAAATTTAATTATTCCACAAAGACAATATTGCCCATAGCCAAGAAAGCAAAAATTTATTGAATTTAGGCGGTTGCATAGGGTTAAGGTTTGTAGCAGATTTATAGATTTTTAAAGCTTGCCCATCGAACAGAATTATTTTAGTGTTGTTGAGGTTTTTGGTAAATTTTCTTGTTTTGAAGCACCTTGAACAATGGAAATTTCGCCAGTTAAATTATTTTGGAAGTTGAGGTGCCGAGGGTAACAGTTATTATGATTTGAATACTGGTGTATGAGGTTGGTTTAAAAAGTCTTATAAAAAAAAAACAAGGTAAATAACATTTTTTTGCAAAACAAACACGGTCCAATGCCGTTGCGTAATAAGAGCCAATCACTGTTTTATCATCTTCCAAATAGTCAATCGTGATGATACCCTGCGAGTCACAAGAAACATTTGCCATCACTTTTTCCGCCGGTAAAACTTCTTTTTTTTCTTTTTTTTCGGTGTACTTTCACCTTCGCCAGCTCACTATTTTGACTGCCGTTTTGTATCCTGGGTGTAATGGTGGAATTATATTTCACCGGCAGTCACAAAAGTCCTTCGTATTACGCTGCGACTTTTTAAATCACGATGTCCTTCCTCGTGAGTTTTTTATCTGGAGTCAACAAATGCAGCACCCATCGCATACTCAGCTTATACATTTTAGAGTATCGTGCAGAATACTATCTACGCCTAATTAGAGATGCCTACCTTTTCAGCAATAGCTTAACGCGAAGATCTTCCATCACAATGACATGAATTTTATCGAACATTTTTTCAGGAGAAGTCTCAATCAGGCGTCCAAAACGTGCCGTATCTGCAGTACTCGTACGGGCATGTTTAAATTCTTTTATCCAGCAATAAAAAATCTTAAGTGCTGGGCCCCAATTCACTTTTTTAATAAAAAATGTTTTGTCATTGCACGATTTTTTTATGGGCCTACCACAAGTGCAGCAAAAGCGATTCACGTGATTTTTAAATCGCTGTAAGATGCACTCGGCAGGAAACGCGGTCCTGTGCAAATCATTCCGAAAGATGATGCTCTCCATATAAAATTTTGCTTGAAAAGTCTTGTATGAAAATAACGACCTAAACCTCATACGGATCTGATATATTAGCGCGAAGTCTATTATTAGTCAAATAATGAAAGGTTTAAAACAACGCTGCATACTCTCTCTCAAGGGTTCCAACATGTGTAGTTAATTTATAAGGAGACACGTATTATATCGATGGAAGTAATCTTAGACTTAGTAACCTTCGATATGCAGATGAGAACCTATTGCATGCAACAAGTCGAGAAAATCTTTTAATCTAATTGAAAGGCTTCAGAGTACCAGTGAAAAATACGGTCTACGAATAGATAATAGTAAGACGAAAATTCTGATAGTCCATGGAGAAAACAATAGCTTCTCAAATATACAACGGATGATGGATATTAGACGGTTAGTAGCTTCACATACTTGGGAAGTTTGATCAATAACATCGGCAATTATGCTGAAATATGTCGAAGAATGCAAGTAGGTCGCACAGCTGTGATTCAATTCACAAGGCTTTGGAGGTCCAGGAACATCAGTCGCACCTCGAAAATAAATTTAGTAGGAACCCTGGTATTCCCTATATTCAGGTATGCATCTGGAACTTAGACTATAGATTTGAAATGTCTTACTAGCGAAGGATGCTGAGCTCAGCGAACAAATGCTTCAGTACTCAATGAGATCAAACAGAAATAGAGACTTTCCACCAAAGTCTATGCAAGCATCGTAAAGCATTTGGTGCAATCGAAACCAAATGGAAGGAAGTGACGCGGAAGATTACCTCATCGTTAGATGGGTACGACTGAAATAATGTTGGATACTAACCTGAACCAAGCTACAAGACAAACAGTTAACAGAGAATGTTGGCGTGCATCGCCAATAAACTGGATAGCCAGGCATAACAACGATATTTCTGACAAGACATTATACTAGAGAAGGAGGAGTTATTAAGAGCATGCGTCGCTTCAGGAATTAAGCAAGCGAGATCCACCTAACACTGTCCATGAAAATGCATATAGAACAGGCTCAAGTCACCAACCGTTCTTCGATGTTGTAAGGTATCAAGATTTCTGGTGAGTTCTGGGTCTCGAGGCGAACAACCCTCTTCTGAATAGAATCCAATAAATTCAGTGTATATTTGTGAGCAAAGTCCCAGTTATGGAAGCAATATTCCCTCGTCGGTCAAATTTGCGCATTTAACAGAATTAACATTTGTGGAGTATAAAGCTTTCTAATTCGAAATAGGACGGAACGGAATAGGAATCGTTAGTCGCCATAATCCATGTCCATCCAATCATTTATTGTACAATAGCTGCTAACAAACAAGTGCGCCTTCCGTCTGTTTAAAATTTTGAATACAACATTTACAAGAATCACACCTACCAACAGTCATGCCACTCAACAAAAATTCCTTTTATTTCGTAGAAATTTAACAAATTTAAAGGGAAAGAAATAAACTGGATTTCATTGATAATACTTGGAATTATTTGAGAGTGGTCTGCTATTTGGAAGCTGATACAAACAACCTTTTTCGTAAAAAGGTAAAATAGGACGCAGAGCAGCAGAATCCTAATGGAATTTATA
>CM032449.1:139736309-139791309 GCA_019049505.1 Pachyrhynchus sulphureomaculatus
ATATATATATATATATATATATATATATGTTTACATACATATATATAATCTGTTGTTTTACTGAATAATTAAACAGCAAGTAGCTATTTCTTGAGATTTATATTAGTCACTAATTGAATACGTACATTATAAAATAATTTCATCACACAGTATAGAGAATCGTTTAACATATAACGTATAAATATATTTCTTTGATGTAGCAATTTAAATACATTATCTAGTTTATCATGTTACACGAATGATTTCTGTTTTGTTGTTATTAATAAGTTAGTTATGGTAGAGTGTGGGACCAACGCATTCACCAATTAGTTGGTTATTGTAACCACTCAGAATGCTGCCTAAGCTTCGTGCAAATTAGTTAATTCTTTGGTATTTGAAATTTTAGTATTATAGAATGAATCCGTTAATTCATTCCGGGTTTTCTTGCATCTTATGCTGAAGCTCCTTGGAGAAGTTGCAGGCAAGTCTGATTATAGAATTCATCTTCTCAATTTGTTTTTATTTTGTAACCTAACACTACATTTTGTTAGCATTGCCCTGCGATATTTTGATTTGAATATATTTTGGTCAAATCTTTTAAAACAATTTACATAATAACCTAGTTATTTTGATTTGTACCATATTGAGTAATAAAACTTAATATTATCATAAAAGTAACCACAGTTGATTGTACTTTACTCTATTTTCAACCAAATTAGTTAGTCAATCACTACAGCAACGGTCTTTTTACGTAAGATTGTTTGATTTTAACCCTCAGAAAATCGAGCTGCGCTCAGTTACTGTTTCTCAATATGGTATAACTAACGTATTATTATATTTTTATTTAAAACTAACTTTACACCGACAAGGTTCATCAGTTGTTACTTTTTTGAGATCTGATACTGTGGCTAGGGCTAAGCTTGAACAACGTGGATTTATTTCCACGTAACAAAAGTATTTTAGGTAACATATGTACAGGGTGAGTCAACGATATAGTAAAGTTCATTATCCCATTTGTTTCGGGAATGACGAAAAAATGTTAAATAAAATAGTTTTAGGGAATGTTAAGGTGCACAGTTTAAAATTATTTTTAAGTATACAGGATACTTCAAGAAAGTGTGGCCGACATAATATATCTTTTTTTAAATGGAACATTTTCTAATTTATTTTTAAATTCTATGTAAAATTTTATAACTTTTTTATCAATAATGTTATATACCTAAACCTAGAAGTTTTTCTAATATTTCATTTTTTTAAAAAATACTAGTTTTCAGTTTCGTAAAAAATTGCCAGTAGCGCCATTGTTTCTGAAGGTGGAATACTGATAATTGGTACGAGCATTCTATAGAGATGAAAAAAGATATGTGTAAAGAAATTTGAGTTAGATGCTACAGGTTGTTCAAAATAAATTTATGAATTTCGACTATTTTAAATTGAAAAATCTCAAATTTTTTAACTGGCACACCCTGTATATTATTGTTTTTTTTGATAGATTTTACAAAAACTTTATTAAGTATGTTTCTAATACACTTACGCTATCACATCATAGTTGCCAAGACAAAACAAAAATGTGGGCATTGTCAAATTTTGACATGTCTATTAAGCAAGTAAAAATAGTTTAATTTGTTGTAGTAAGTGACGTAAAAAGGTAATAGTTATGGATTTTCCTAAAAATGATATAATAATTGATATGGTTCATATACTGGGCGAGGCGCGAAAAAATTATCTTTTGGCAGTAAGGCTTTACGGAGCGAAGTACCCTAATAGAAGTATACCATCTAGAAAATCTTTTCAGTGCTTAATGGAACGGTTTGATGGCAGTGGTAGCGTTGAGTATACGAAACGGAACAGAATGCTACCAATGAGGAAAAAGAAATTAGGATTTTACTTCATGTTGAAGATAATCCCCAGGTCAGCAGCCGTCAACTAGCTGACTTATCTGACACATCCCAATCTACGGCTAATCGCCCCACGAGAAAATTCACGACGAAAATCGACGAAAATGAACGACGAGTAAATTTTTGTACCACCATGAATGGAGCAATAGAGGCCGATCCAATTTTTTTTATCTAAAATAATGTTTTCTAATGAAGCTACTTTTCGAAGTAATGGAGCAGTTAATAGCCATAGCATGTATTATTATTCAAGAGTTAATCCATTTTGGGTCCAAAAATTTCAAAATCAAAACCATTAGTCGCTTGATGTATGGAGTGGAATATTAAATTTTCTAATTATTGATCCATATTTTTTCCGCAAACCGTTTAACGGGCCTAGATATCTAATTTTTTTGCAAAATAAATTACCCCAGCTACTTGAAAGGAAACAAATGTGAATTCAACAAGACGAAGTTCCTACTCATTACCACCGCGAAGTTCGGGGATTTTTAAAGATCGTTACCCACAAAAATGGATCGGTAAGGATGGATTCATTCAGTGGCCCCCTCGAATATATGACTTAACACTTTTAGACTTCTTTTTGTGGGGCTACATTAACGATCGTGTTTATGTGAATTCCCCTGCAATACCAGTAGATATCGAAATTAGGATACGGGATGCGTGCAGGACAATAACCCCCTTTATCCTAAGGAAAGTAAATAAAAATAAAACGATTAAACATGTGTATTCAAGTAGACGGGCATATTTTTGAACATTTATTACATCATAATAATTAATCATTATATAAGTTAAACTATATTAAAATTATTATTAACTATTTGTTTATGTTTTCACAATAGCGTAAGTGCATTAAAAACAGGGGTAAAAATGGAAAAATTCAAAATAAATCGAAAACTATTAGAAATAGGTATATGACATACTTAATAAAAGTTGGACGGTTTTGTAAAATCTATCAGAAAAAAATAATAATATACAAGATGTGCCACTTAAAAAATTTGAGATTTTTCAATCTAAGGTAGTCGAAATGTATAAATTTATTTTGAACACCCTGTAGTATCTAACTCAAATTTCTTTAGATATATCTTTTTTTATCTCTATAAAATGCTCGTACCAATTATTCCACCTTCAGAAACAATGGCGCTAGTGGCAGTTTTTTACAAAACTGAAAACTAGTTTTGAAATATTAGAAGAACTACTAGGTTTAGGTATATAAATAAATTAGAAAATACAATATTCCATTTAAAAAAACATATGTTATATCTGCCACACTGTTTTGAAGTAACCTGTATACTCAAAAATAATTTTAAACCGTTCACCCTAATATTCCCTAAAACTATTGTATTTAACATGTTTTCATCGTTCCCGAAATAAATGAGATAATGAACTTTACTCTATCGTTGTCTCACCCTGTATAGTAAATACTTACGAATTCAGTTACCCTAGTCAAATATTGTTAGCGGTTGTAACAATTATAAATAAAATAATAACGGTCAGTGTATTAGAGAGGGCTCTGAAGTACCTAAACATTAATGTTATGTGTTTAAAAGTAGCAACACAATAAATCGCAAGGTTCATCTCCTGGGTCTGTCGACCACAAAGTGGTACTAACTTTAGAATATTCTTCGCTTCTCTTGCATCAATTATTATGTACAGATTAATCAACCAAATACCGAAATTACCATCCTATATGACTTTAATTCTTACAATGTCAACTGCCTACAGTATTCAAATACCACGAACGAAAAAGGCAGTAAGCTGAATTTCTCTCAACCGGTTATAACTTCATTCCGCTTATTGATGAACCAACATGAGTGTAATGATGAATTTGCCCGTCTTTTTGGCTTGTTCTTATGCACTAACCCAGAGGTCTACACGGTAACAGAAAATTCTTCGCTGTTTCTACCATCATCATATTTTGACATTCTACCAACCAGTGACAAAGATATATCTAAAACGCGCAAAATTTGGCCCTACAAATCGGCTAAAGGGGAAGAACTCATAGAATATTTTTAAACTTTTCTGACTGCACCAAGAAGGTTTTTGTTGGCATTTTGGTTTGCGACAAATTAAATTTCTTCTTTAAGAAATATCCTTCCAAACTTTGAGTTTCGAAAATGTTAAGACTCTGACTGACAAACGTGTGAGAGTCCTAATGTCATAAATCTTCAATAACGCTCACAATATATACAAAGAAATAATTGACGAAACCAAGAAAACATCCAATAAAAGAACTTTTTAGTTCTAATAATTCCAAGTCTTTTTTATCTATACCTAACGTCAAAATTTCACTAAATCGTTACATGGTCTACATACTACTATTACAACATCTGTTGAGAAAGATAACTTGTTAGCTGAACTTTTTGCATCATACTCGACTATTAATTTTCATGGTAAAATATAAGCCACTATTCCCAATATTCAGCCAAAAATATTTCGACATTGTTTTCAGGCAGCGTATCATGTATTTTAATGAAGGTTGACATCAAAAAAGCTGCTGGTGCTAATGAAATACGTGATATTATGTCCTCAAAAATTGCGCGTGCAAACTAATATCATTTTATGGTAGACGTTTAAACGTATCCTATAAAAAGGAATGTTTTCTTTTTGCTGAATTGTGTAACTGATACCCAAAAAAGGCAAAAAACTTGTCGATTACCGACCATCCCATCACATTTCTTTCAGTAGTATCGAAAGCTAGAGGAAAGGATACCGATCTTATTAAATGTCTAATAAGATCAACAAGAGATCGCCTAACTAATGTCACAAACAATTGGAACGACGAAATTCAAATTCTGTCTTCAAGTTACAGTAAATAGAATTGGACGCTGCAAAAACCCAGGTGATTGTATTGTCTCAAAAAGTTATCGTTGCAGAACCTGACATATTGAATAATCGGGAATGCTGAAAAGCAGCTGCTGACTTCTAAAGTACTGCAGAAGTCTTAAGGTATACCAAGCAACATGATGCATTTTATCGTTTAATTATCTTTCAATGTCTCGCAACCTGCAATATATATTGAAATTTCGAAGTTTTAGAAGTATCGGGAGGTAAACTTGATCCAAAGCTTTACAAAAATGAGCAACGCACATCTTCAACTTGTTTTCCACTGAGTCAGATATATTTTGTATGCGGCAATATTTTATACGATGTGTTGAACTGAACCGTACACTATGCTCATGTGCATTTGTTTTATGCATACGCTCCCGATCCGTTTAGCCTGGCTACGCCACTAATTGCATCTAAATATAGAGATTTGAAATGATCCAGATGATCACAGATCTCCACCACCAAGCAAGAAATGTGGGACTTGACATAAATTTCTCCAAGACAAAGTACATGAGTAACGAAGACACCAATGATGAAAATATAGTGATTGAACATTCAACAATAGAAAAAGTAAACACGTAATCTATTTGGGCCAAATAATTACGATGGGAAAGGAAAATCACCAGCTTGAAATAGAAAGAAGGATACGTATGAGTTGGGCATCATATAGAAAATTGAAATATGTACCGAATATGAACATTCCTCAAAGATCAAAAACCCAAATTTATAATCAATGTATCGCTACAACGTATGGAGCCGAGACATGGGTTTTAACTAAAAGAACAATAGAAAAACTACAATTTCACCAACGAGCAATGGAAAGAAAGATGTTGAGTGTTACTTTGAAGGACAAGAAAACTAATAAATGAATTAGATAACAAACAAAGGTAGATGATATCACCAAACGGATAATATCTCTGAAATGGATCTGAGCCGGCCATGTAGCGAGAGCGAGGTATAAGTGGAGTGGCAAGATCACTAGGTGGAGACCATGGAGTGAAAAGCGAAGCATAGGAAGACCTCAACAGAGATGGAGCGACGATCTGAAGAGAATCGGAGGGATTAATTGGTATCAACAAGCACAACCTAGAGAAAAATGGAAAGATTTGAGAGAGGCCTATCCCCGACAGTGGGTAAAGACCGGCTGAAGGAAGAAGAAGAAGAAGAAGATAGAGATTTGATCACAGATAGAAGCTGTACGTATCACTATAACATCATTACAAAGTTTAGTCGTTTAGCATTATTGGAACTCTCGAATACTGATATTTTTATTATGATTAAAATTTTAACAGAGAAAACAAATGTGTTTAATAAATTTTATAAAATTATTTAAAATATTTGCTGGAATTCTGCGAAATGTTGATATTATTTAACTTTTAATCTTTTATAACAATTAATGCCGATGATTTGGTAAATTTATTTATCGATTTACATTTATTATTTTAAATATTAAATATCCTGGATAACAAAATTTTACCATAGGCTAAAAGTTTCAGACTGCAATATATATTTATTTTAAAGGGTGAGCTTTTCCTGTTATAATTATTCTGTAGATTAGGACTAAGAAATTTTGCTTTCTGATTTTAACATCTGCGAGTAGGTCCAATCAAAGCTTAAAGATTAAATTTTTTTAAGAACACCTAAAGATCGTTCCAACCAGTAGTCCGTTATAAACTCAGTTTAGATCATCGACAGTTAGTTATTGTGAATAAGAAACAAGGATTTAAATACAAAACCAAAACAAATTGATTTAGATTCAAAAGCATAATAAGACACCATCAATTCTTGTTTCCCATTTAAAGTGATTAAGAGATTGAAAGAGCGGTAGCTATAATTGCGCCCAACATAAATCTAGGTATATGATAAGTACCTGTCCTAGGTTTTTCGTAAACATAACCTTTCACAAGAATCGTGTCAAATTTTCGAGCAGCTACGTGACTTAGCTTGTGAGTGGCAGCCGTTTAAATAGAACAAATTATTTTATTTTACAACAAGGGAAAAAACAGAATATCGAGCAGGGATAAAATATTTGTTTTTAAAAAAGGAAACGAATGAGATAAAAGCGGAACTCAGCGAAGTTTATGGAGATTTTGCACCTTCGTTATCGACTATAAAATATTGGACAGCTGCATTCAAAAGTCCGTTCAAGCATTTTTGATGAAGAACGTCCAGATTGTCCAAATGAGGTCACCACATCAGAAATAATTGAAAAAATCCACCATAGAGTAATAATTGACCGGAGAGTGAAAGTGTGTGAGATTATGGAGACTGTGAACATCTCAATCATTGAACGGGTGCAGAACATTTTACCAACTCATTTGGATATGAGAACTTTCCGCAATATGGATACCGCGATCGCTCACAATTGACAATAAACATGCACGTGTGTCAGCTTCAAAAGAATGTTTGACAATGTTAAACCGCAATTGGAATAATTTTTAGCTCCGATTCGTACCTGATGATGAAACATGGATTCATCATAGCACACCAGAGACCAAAGAATAGTCCAAATAGTGGATTTTCTGTGGCGAACCGGCGCCAAAGAAGGCCAAGGCGACTTTATCTGCCAACAAAGTCATGACGACAACGTTTTGGGATTATCCACCAACCATGCTGTGAAAGAAAAACATCCGCATTTGGCGTAAAAAAAATTCTCTTTCATCAAGACAAAGCACGCATGCCCACTTGTGTCATCTCCATAGCAAAATTATATGAGTTATGATACGAATTGCTTTCGCATCGTCAGATTTAGCCCCCGCGATTATTTCCTATTTCTAAATATGAAAAAATGGCTCGGCGGAAAAAAATTTTTTATTCAAATGATGAAATGATTGCTGAAACAAACTCCTACTTTGAAGGGTTAGAGAAATCGTATTTTTTAGATGGGATACAACAGACGTTAGACTAAATGTAATGAGCTAAAAGGAGACTATGTTGAAAAATAAAATAAATTTTACACATAAAAATGTTTTTTTCTTGTCAAGACCAAGTACTTATCATACAACCCTGGCATTATAATATTTCATTATCCTAATTTTATATTTTTCTAATTTGGTAATTTGAGCAATACAATTAACAAAAAGATCAAAATAGAAGCAAATAGGTCATTACAGATTATAATATATATAGTAAAAAATTTGGACTATGAAATAACGGGTTAGACGTAAAATTAATCAGAAATGACATGCCAAATTATTTATATAATTATTAATATTTTTTTTTTTCGAAAAATAGAAAATTAATGGTTTCAATCGAAAACTCCAATTCTAGTTACAAAATAATAAGAACATTAACTAAAATGGTCTTTGTTCATGCGCCCGCGGTACGGTTTCTGATATTCCAGAATTATAGTTTCCAGGCTATCATAAGATATAAATGGGTTAAGAAAATATGGCTCAACTGGAACATTAAATTACTTCTCATTATATATACTCTAACAGCTATAGATAGCTATTTACTAAAATTAAAATTCACAACTAATCCGTCGATTAGCGAATTAATATGAAATAATGTAGGACTTTAGTTTTGGCTAGAAATAATTTAGAAAAACAAACACTTATAATATTGTTAAAACAACAATAAAACGTGTCCGCTTCATTTATCTTTAACATCAAATTGAAAATTTTAAATAATTTGCAGTATTAATCAATACGATGGAAATCAATTGCATATTAATCAAAAAGAACCAAATTTTTCTTATTTTATTTTATTAATTATTCGTGTACCGCAACGATCGTTTCGACAACATTACGTCGCCTTCGGATTTTTTTTTTATGGATCTACCATAACTCCTGCAGGGAAATCCCTAAAGCGCTACAGGAGCGACACGTGTGCGGAAAAAGCTATTCACGTTGTTCTTGAATCGCTGTAAATTAGATTTATTAGTAACAAGTTTTCGTAAGTTATCTGAAGAAAAATATTTCAAAATAATAAATATGCATTGCAAAGTGACATGTAATTTGTCATCCCTTTCTCTTTTAAATTCGGAAGTCATTCGGCTATGCCGATGATAATCGAACTTTTTTACAGATTGACTAATTTGATATTTATTACGAAAAAAAGGGAATATCTTTCTTTTAAATATTGTATTGAAAAAATGTCTATTTTATATTTTTAAATAATATATGAATACCATCAAAACTAATTTTAGGATGTGTAAAAATTTAAAAATGTGATCCGCATGTGTACTATTGGAATTTCCTAACTCTAAAATTTTGTGTTGACTAACTTATGGCATGGTATTATTATCCGAAAAACGTTACTTTTGACGGCATTACCGATAAAATATACAACTTCTTTTGTATTCGAAAACATAAAATCATGCAATAATATAATTTGCTGACAAATAAAACGTCAAATTATATTGCCCAAATTAGTTTTTATGACCATTTTACAAAAAACAACTCCCTTGGCTACCGACCGTAAACTCTGAATTACAATTCTCAGTATTTCTTGCAAAAAACCAACGACCTAAATAAGCTGTTTCCCTTCTACCATTTTTCATTCGCTTTCTCAATAAAAATTGTCAAAACTGAGGAATACGCCTGCAGGAGTTTTGCGTAGCTATAAACACTTCGTAAAAAGGGGAACAAATCAAATCCTTTATATATACGACCCGGCTGCCATTTTTTCCTAACCCTAAAACAGGAAAATATAAAAACAGAATTCGGTGTTTTCTTGAACCTTAGTCAATATTTTTTTGCTATGTTCTCTCTTCTGGTTTTATAAGGTCTAATGCAAAAAGCAGGTTTTCTGTTCAGAAAGGAGTAGAAAATTTATATGCTAATAAAAAAAATTTCTTTCTATAATATTATTATTGTAAAATCTAAAATAATCAGCAATAACAAAGGATACTGAAAACATCTGAAAAATTGCGGATGACGTAAAGATTCTATAATTTTTAAGATCAGTAAGTTACAAAATCTATTGTGGAGTTGGAAGTAGAAAGTAAGGATAAAATTAAAACTATTTTAGACATTACATAAAATACGCTTGAAGACTGTTGCGAAAAGAACAGATATCCCTTTCCCTCCTTTAAAATTCGTTATAGAAAACTATACTTATGCTTTATTTGTCAACAAATATTAGAAATATGTATCTATTCATATAGATTTATATATATATATATATATATATATATATATATATATACATATATATATATATATATATATATATATATATATATATATATATGTATACATACATATATATATATATATATATATATATATATATATATATATATATATATATATATATATATGTGTGTTAAAGCCCTCTTGGACGGACATTCTTTTGAACAGACGCAGACACAAAAAAATGTTTTTTTAACTGGAGAAAAAACAATAAAAAATAAACTTGATTCATTTTATTGTATCGTATATATATATATATATATATATATATATATATATATATATATATATATATATATATATATGTATGTATATATATATATATATATATATATATATATATATATATATATATATATATATATATATATATATATATATATATATATATATATATATATATATATATATATATATGTATGTATATATAATAATAATAATAATAATAATATCTTTATTGTGCATTCACATTATAATTACAATAATATAGTGTCGGTAACTTGAACACACAAAAGGCGAAGTAGAAATCAGGCTTCCTCACTTAACCTACTTATCATAATATACAATAAAACTAGACTTACGACTAAAATAACAGTTTTTCCTTAACTCTATTTTGCAGAGGGCAATTATACAAGCAGTACCATATGTAAATCAAACACTCCATATCAGAAATCAGACTCAACGTACTCAACAGAGCGGCATTGCGGCTCAGGATAGTCTAGGTACTATTCATGTTGGAACAGAGATGCTGTGCTAGAGGACGAATGGAATTATATATATATATATATATATATATATATATATATATATATATATATATATATATATATATATATATATATATATATATATATATATATATATATATATATATATACGTATATCAAAATATTAAAAAAAATCGTTTCTACTATAAATTCATGCGGTCAGATGTCTTCCTGGTACAAGCAGCTAGTTGAATAATCATTTTCTTTCATTTTTATTTTGTTTTTTGTGGTATTTTAACACCCATTATCAGTTTTCATGGTTATTTTTCATGTGTCCACAATGATCTTTTCAAAAAAAAATTATTTCTGGTTAGAGACCTTATAAACAGAAACCTGCTGAAATGAGGATAATTCAAATCGCAAAAATTTTCGAGAGATTCAACAGGTTTCAATAAAAATTTACAAAAGTTTTTCAAAATCTATATATGCCATTTTTTGCAGCACAAAACGGAATTTTGGCATTTTACAGTATTTCCTATCGTCGAAAAAGACGTCCGAAGAAAAACGTGTTGAGAAATTATGTAAGATAAAAAATAATTCTTTTTATTCATAAAGTTACTACGAATTTTTTCAGAATTTTTGAAGCACTTTTAACAATTCAGTATATTGTTCTATGGTATTTTTTACGATTTTGATATTCTAAAACAATTTGCTAATGCAAAAATCTTATTTTTCGGACAAAAATTTCTTTCAAACATGTTTTCGATGTATACTTTCCCGTTAGAAAACGATCCTTTCGTAAACTTCCAAAATTTTTTCGCGGGTAAAAACTTAAAAATGTACTTATCTTGAGTTTAATATACCCGTTTAAAAATTTTGAAAATCTTATGATGGGATCGTGTTCTACAGGAAATTTTAAATTGAAAACGTACACGAAGGGAATTGTTTTCATCCTAAACCGGCAAATTGTTTCAGAACAAAAAAAATCGTAAAAAATATAGGTCAAAATAACGAATTTGTAAAAAGTGTTTCAAAAATTCTGAAAAAATTCGTGGTGATTCTAGATATAAGAATAAGGTTTTTTTTTTCTTACATAATTTCTTTGAAAGAAAATTTTGTTGCAGGTTTTCTGGGGTAGAATAAGATTATCAGAGAAAACTTTTGGATATATTAGGAAATTACATTTTTACTTTAGTTTTTCTGAAATTTTTTGAAATCCATTTTCGGATTGGAGTCAGTATTGAGCCCAAATCAGCACAATTTCTTAATATGCCACTCAAAATTGAAAACTACATATCATAAGCTTTAATCTAGTCTAGATTTTGTCCTCATAAATTGCGTCGATTTATGGACTAATGGGAGGGGTCCGGTTGATGAAGAATGACCCATATACATATACTATATATACCTTATGAAATATATATATATATATATATATATATATATATATATATATATATATATATATATATATATATATATATATATATTTCTCTTAATTAAAATATTAAAATAAATCGTATCTACTATAAATTCATACGATCTTCTGGTACAAACAGCAGGTTGAATAATCATTTTCTTTCGTTTCTGTTTTGTTTGTTCTTGATATTTTAATACCTCTTTTATCCCCTCCTCTCTTGTTCTCTTTTTAAATTTAATTAACTAAATTTAACGGCTTTCAAATGAAGTTTAATATTTCACATTGTAATGTCAGGTCTCTCTATGCACACTCTTCTTGAAAAGTGACTATTGGTTACATCAAGGCATTATCAATTTAGTAAGTATTCCTAATTATAACCTTGTGAGAAATGATCGCCGAACCGGAGAGGAGGAGGTATCGTTGTCTAAATACACAATTCTTTCTAAGAGCTATGATTTTCTTGAAAATACTTGACTAAAAGTTTTCTTAGAAAAACAAATATAGATTATTGGAACTCTTTATAGACCGTCTAATACATGATGACAACTTCTTGCATGAGTATTTTCAATATTGATTATGTTGTGGAATCTTTGACACAATGAGACTACTCAGTATATATCACCACTACACCAAACACTTTATTTTTGGACTCGATACGCGTTTCACTAACTATGTTAGCTTCATCAGGAGCAATCAATCATCGCTCTTGATGAAACTAACATGATTAGTGAAACGGGCGTCGAGTATAAAAATAAAGTGTTTGGTGTAGTGGTGATATATACTGAGTAGGTTCAATATTGATGTTTTAAATGTAAACAACTCAGTAACTAAACAATTATTATCGATAGCAGAACCTTTTAAATTAACTCCGATTATCGATAATCTATCTCGGGTTAATAGTGATATTTTTAGCCTAATCGATCTCATGTTATCTAATCTATAAAAAACAAAGATATTATTTATTGCCCTTTTTCTGATCATTGCTTTTTATCAGGTAAAATGTGTATTAAATATTAACTGGGGGTGTGAGATTTATTACAGGTTTTTTAAGGATATAAATCCTCGATGATTTCAGACAGATCGTAAGACTGTACCGTTTGAGTCATTCAAAATGAAACAATTAATAAAAATGGAAAAATTTAAAAGATTTAGGCTTTCAAAAATAAAAAAATCCGGGAGCCTTTTAAAAACGTAAATTAATTCGATAACTCGTTTATAAACTTAACTAAGTGCGATAACAAAGTATATTACTTTAATAATATTAAAAATAATTTAGTTAGCTTTCATTCGTTTGATGCTGTAAAGCAGGGCTGTCCAAACCGCGACCCACAACTCTTATTTGTACGGTCCGCAAAGGGATAAATCATTTGTTCACACACTATATTTGGTAACGAGTAATATTGAAGTTGACATTGACAGAATTGTAATATAGAAAATAATAAAAAAACAATGTTTGCCAGTTCATCTCGTAATTTGTATTGGCCAGCAAACGTCTCTGGCTTGGACAACCCTGAAGTAGAGTAAGTATATTGCCATTCTCCTAATTATTCAAAATATCAAAAGCAAAGTATTTAGCTGTATGAAACAGAATATAAATCTAAATTAGCTATGTTCTCCACACATTATAAAATATATTGTATGTATGTACGAGTATCAGGTGGAATGAGTCTTCCCAATTCCATTATCAAAAATTAATTATCTTCAAGAATTTAATTAATTTAAGTCAATTTGTGTTTTGTCAGCATCAAAAGATCTAGAAAGAGTTTTAGAAAATCAGAATCACCATTTCATAAACATGAATTTGATTTTTGTCCCCATAACAGTCTGGTTTTAGAACAGGATATAGCTGTGCTACAGCTATGGCTGATGTAACTGCGAGCTTGTGACAATAGTCGAATAACAGCCTTATTACTTTTGGACTATATAAAATCATTTGATTACGTCAATCACAAAATATTATTCGCTCCGTTAATTTATATTGGGTTTACCGACGAATTAATCGTACCTCAGTGGTCGTACACAATACGATAAAATTGATAATATTGTTTCTAATTCTGTTCAGGTTTCTCTAGGTGATCCACAAAGAAGCATATTGGGCCTGTTACTATTCAGTATATATACTCAAACTTTAATAAATATCTAAACTTTTATAATTATCATTTTTATGCAGATACTCAGTTATACTTCTACAACCTCTACAATCATTTTTACCTTAAGACTAGGCAATAGCTGAGAACCAAATATTTTTTCAAATTCTAATTATATGTTAAAATTAAATCCATCAAAATCAACAATAAATACTGTGTGGTAAACAGTAACACCGCATAGGACGAGACATAAGAAAAATATTGTACAGCTCTCTCGTTCTATCAAACTTTAACTGCTGTATTACAGTTCGGATATATATATATATATATATATATATATATATATATATATATATATATATATATATATATATATATATATATATAATAATAAATAAAAAAGTTTAAAACTGTTGCATTCGACTAATATATGGTATACGAAGAAGTAATAAGATATCATAAAAGTTCAAAGAAATATCATGGGTTAACATATTTAACAAACGTAAATTACATTCCACATATCTTTATTATAAATTAGGAAAATATCGATCTTCGCCGGACTGACATAATAAAATAAATATCAGTACTAACGCTCATGATTTAAATTTGCTTAGAAATACCTTAACTGAAGTAAAGTTTTAAAACTGTACCTTTAATTAGTATCTTGATAATGATTTTCTTTCCTGCAAAAATTAGGGAGCTAGTTATGTTCACTTCTCTTTATCTAAATCAAATAGCAGTTAACTTATTACTTAGGCAAGTAGTTTAAATATCTATACTTTCTCAATCTTCTCCTAATATAATTTATACGGTTAATCTAACACTTGAGCTATGGAATGGCCACTAGCAGTCCAAGTAGTCAATAAAAAGTAATATTTCAATACTGTAAATTTAACTTTTCATTAAAAAAACCGAAAAAGTATTATTTAAGTGTAATAAATTATTACTTTTTAAAGTACTAGGTAATTTATCTGTTCTGACATAGAATTTCCATCGTAATCGAGATATCGATATCTCGTCTAATCCCATGAAGCACGATTTCTCATCTAACCAAAATCATGAAAGCTTCCGTTCCATATTTGAGAATTAAAAAAAAAAAAAACAATTTTGGTTTCATATCATTCCTTCTTTTAGGATACAATATATTAGTTTATGAATATTAAGAGTGTTTGGATGAATGAAACTAGGTGTGCTTATGTATTAATATAAAGCAATATACTAGAGTATATAAGATTAATTTTTAGTTATAGGTTATCAAAAAACTGTCAGACAAGTCTAAAGGCGACCTGTTCAATAATATTTTTATATTAACGAAATGTAATTCACAAAAACCTACATATGGATAAGTTAATTTTACATTCATTTATGTATCACACTACAAAGTTTTTTTGAAAACAAACATATATTATACATATTATTTATATAATGAAAGTTAACAGTATTATCTACTGGCAATTAATAAAATAATTATAATTTTAAATCATTTTTACATTAATCAATATATATTTACATAACTTTCTACCGCCTATATATGGAAAGCCTATAATTATTATGAACTAGTTAATTAACAAATTTGACATTTTATTATTTGAATTTACCACAAAGCTATAACAAAATCATAATTTTAGTAATATCGTAACAGAAACTAGAATTCATTTTTGACCCAAATTCAATGGCAGATACAAGCCTTAATATCAACTATTGACCTCAACCAATGGTCTGACTCCAGAAATCAAAACAACTGGTCTAACTTTGGAAATCCAGATCATTTTTTGAAAATTTGTACACACATCAAAAATAACCGCAAAAATGGCAATGGTATTCCGGAGAGGTCATAATAAGTTCTTTTAAATAAAAATCCAAAAAATATTTTCCCTGTCCTTTTCTACCATCTCGTCTTGGCCAATTCATCTTTTAACTGTATGAGCACCTGCAGTTGGAATAATAGCTGTTGTAAATCTCGTGTACATAAGTGTAGCAGCCTTTGTTTTTTGCCCCGATGCGCATCCACAGTTCGTCAAGGTCAGAGATTATGACTATGCATGAAACCCCTAGAGCCACCACGTATTTGTCACAAATTCTTATCAGTACCTTTAAAAGCCAGATTGAACAAAATAATATGTACATACCAAGATTCCGTATCGTTTCTACATGCGGCAGTGTATCATATTAGTCCAGTCAGAATACGATTTTGAGGTGATACTGCTACTACTTTTTTTTTTAAATATTCGTCTCGACGAGTACATTAACAAAAAAATAATGCAACAGCTCAAAAATTGGTGCAATTCCCTTAAAAATGGGAGAATTGTCCCGTTTTTGAGGGAGATGAATTCTAGATAAAAAAAATGAAAAATTTGAGGGACTATGAATGTCATTTGAACCTTCTGGTCGGGAGAAATTGGCTGTCTTTGTTGTTTTTTTTTCTTGTGTCATTTTTTTATGATTAAATAGGTATATTTGCAAACTGTAAGCTAGTTTTTTTGTAGTTAACTCTGGAACTATGTACCATGGACATTACTTTAATTGATCCAAACATAATATTATTTTATCAATAAAACCTCATTATTGGTTAATTTATTTTTATTTGTATAAAAATCCTATTAAATAATGTTACATAAAAATATGACGTATAAATGTAAGATTCATACTGGCCAGTTTTTTCAGCCTAAATGGACCAAATGACTTTCTCAGTCACTCAACATGTACAGTAACCTGTTATAATAATTAAAAATAAATTTGGTTACTGAAAATATTATAAATATATCTGCATTAAAAAAAAATAAATTTGAGAGTAAAATTTCCAATTTCTCGGGCATAAACTATTTAAAGGAGTTTTTAAGTACCTCAAATGAAAACTTTAGGGACTAAGGAACATTTCCTTATATTTTAGGTAATACTGAAAAAAAGTTGTTTAAAAAATTGGTGAGAACAAAAAAACGTGGATATTACGAGGAGTGAAAAATATATCTAATATGTAAAAAAATGGCTAAAATTATGTTTGGATCAGTTAAAGTAACGTCCATGGAATATATGTCCAGAGTTAACTAAAAAAAAATTAGCGTACAGTTTGCAACTGCACCTATTTAATCATAAAAAATTACAAAAGAAAAAAACGACAAATCGACCAGAAGACTGGCAAATGACATCCAAGTATCTTAAATTTTTCGTTTTTTTTTTTATACAGAATCAAAAAAAATACGAAAAAACTGAAAATTTTAGTTTATTTTCCAAAATTTATGATAGAATTGCAAGAGATACCCTAAAAAAACCAAAAAAAACCAAGTTGGCTACTGTTTAGCAATAGCAGCCACTTTTTTGGGACAATTCTCCCTATTTTAACATTTTTGAGGGTGTTGCCCCAATTTTTCAGCGGTCGCAACATTTTTTAAACTTGAATAACCTCCCGTCGAGACCACTATTTAAAAAAAAATTGTAACAGTATCCGACGATTTCTAATTTTGGTACCTGTTTTGGTCGTATTCTGACTGGACTATACAGCAAACCTTTTGTTGTTACAGACAAGTAAAACTATGGTACAACACCACTCCATTAGGAGAGAGCCTTGGGAGATGTTAATAAGCAAAGTGTCCCCAAATTTTGATCCTGGGTTGGTAGGAAATCGCCTAAAATTAGGTCAATAACCATGCAACAAACACATGGAATGATTTTTACTATTATATATCCACAAAGAATAAAAAATAGTAAAAAAAGTCTTGTAGAAATTGTGTTTTAAGCAGATATTTTATTTTGCTTGCGTTGGTGTACATTCCTCTATCCTCCCACTCTGCAAGTAGCTCCCCAGGGGTAGGTACCACTTCTTAAAAGTAAGGTAAGTCGATTTACTTTATTTGTGCTAAATTTAATGCCGGCTTTACGAAATGCCAGGCGGATAAAAAATCTTACCGCTAATTGCACTTACGATGTTTTCCTAGTGAGTTATCGGATTATCTCGTGCTGTCACTGTATTAACATGATTTAACGATCTGTGATCTCTTTCTCTTCCCCTGACTTCTTCTATCAATAAAAAGAGAGCGACACTACACCAGTTTTCAGTTTCAAGAAGAAATCAACACGGCTCCGAATAACATCCCAAAAAACTAAGTTATTTTTGTAATTTTTAAATAAATAAGTAAATATCGAGAAAGACAAGAAATTGAAATTAAGCTGGGATCCCAAAAAATAATTAATCGGTCCAACATTAAAACTAAAAGCTTTAACACGGCCGACAAAATCTCCCTTTCTTCGCTTGTTAACTCAATTTACTAAATCCCATTTGAAAAGATTAATATTGCCAGGAATCACAGAAAATTAAATATAAAAGGTTTTGCAAACTTTTTTTTGCTAAAAATATTTTACGTTGATTATTATGTTATCTGACATCATATTTTTTACAAGAAAGTCGACAAGTAGGGATTAATAAAGAAAATATATTTGAATTCTAACAGTTAGGAAAGCTTATTTTTCATTTAGACACGTACTGACATATAGGAAAGAAAGAACAACTAATTGTTAGCAGGGCTAGACCAACACCAAAAACTAACTTTTTATTGTCGACCATACTAGAAACAAATAATACTTTTTCTTTCAAAATATATCGCAAGATTACTCAAACCGATCATACCCGTTAACACAATATAATCTCCGTTAACTTTTATAGAGTACCTCATATCCCAATAGAAAATGATGACTTCAGTAATAGAGCCAACATTCTAAAACAATTGCAATAACCAACGGTTACGATCATACCATTACATTAAAGAAATATAAAAGACAGAAAATAATGCTTAGAAGCTTATAATGCCATACCATAGAAGGTGAAACGGAGAAATTTTTATTCGCCCTAAATTCTGGGCCAGCTTTTTAAAAAGAATAGCAAAATTATGATTAACACTCTTCAAATTATAAAAATTCTTTTTAAATGGGTCAACTCATTACGACCTGCCTTTACTAACAACAAGGCTACAAAAACCCAGGCGGCAGTTTTTTCTAAAAAAGTTAACGTTGCTGAACCCGACATAGTTATGTCGGGGCACTCCATTCCCCTTGCATCGTCGCTCAATTTGTTGGGCGTTAGTTTGGGAGCAAATATGTCCTGGCATGAACATGTTGGGAATATTATTTAGAACCAGAAAGCTTTATACCCCACAACAACTGTTAATTCTTTACAAAGCCCAAATTCGACCAACTATGGAATACTGCTCCCACGTTTGGAGCTCCGCTCCCAAACATACACTGCATTTGTTGGATTCTGTTCAGAGAAGAGCGGTCCGTCTGATTGGGGACCCGGAATTGACCGGCGGCCTTGATCCGCTGGAACATCGAAGAACGGTTAGCGACTTGAGTCTGTTCTACAAGTATTTTCATGGTAAGTGTTCGAAGGATGTAGTCCGCTTAATTCCTCCCAAAGTGGTGCATGTTAGAAATACAAGTCGTGCTGGTGCTTTACAACCGTATGAGGTTCAGCTTGTTACTCCGCGTACAACGCTTTTCAAGCAATCTTTTATATGGAGAACGTCATCCCTTTGGAATAATTTGCCCAGCGCTGTGTTTCCCTCCGAGTACAATTTACAGCGATGCAAGAACAACGTGAATCGCTTTTTTTTTCCGCACTCATGCCGCTACTGGAGTGCTTTACGGACTTCCCTGCAGCACGTGTGCCAGACCCATAAAAAAAATACCCATATACAAGGAAGTGATGTCCGTTACCTATCATGTTCATAGATGGTCTTCTACATATATTGGAAAAACTATAATTTCAATTTTTCTTTACAAAGTAACAGCCAAATTTTTTATTAGTTTGCAGGTAACAATTTTAAAATATTAGACTGTAGAGACGATCTACCAAAGTATAAAAAATCAGAAAAGAATGATCCAAGTTTGAATATTAGAATAAATGTCACAATAAAATGGAAAATATCTGGTTTTGTTAATTCTATAATTAGCTCCTTACTTCGTTCAACAATCGAGCAATGTTATATTACTGACCAGAACAATTTTAGATGAAAATTTTATTTTTGAATTGAATTAAAAAGTAGTATCGAAAAAAGACACGTTACTGAATACTTGTTCAGTACCCTAATTTCAAAGAGTAAAGATTCCTGAAGATGCCTCTTGCTAATGTAGGTGAAGCTTCGGAGAGTCACTTGAATTTGATATGATTTAATCTTAAGAACCACAATTTCTCATCTAACTAACATGGTGAGCGGGTCATGTAAATAAAATGATCTAAGAAAATATAAATATATAAATTGGCCTTTAGGAAGTCAATTATATTTTTCATATAAAGCATCGTTTTTGAATTAATTAGCTTTAGAATGGAAAAATATTATCAATTTTCAATTTTTAGACTCACGAATATCGGTAATTACAAACACTATAAGTATAAAAATGGCAATGTTATTTATTGAGTACTTCCCTTTCGAATTCAAACTTGACAATAAAATATATAGTAAACAATTAAAATTGAAGATTACTGTTATATATTTTAAATTATTATCACTTTATGGTGAGATATTATGATTTAAATATTAACACGATGCCTGATTGTTTACCGAATTCTATGTCAGAAGTATTTTACACCCTTGGTTTAGCCCAAATCTTCAATAAGCCACCCAGAGTTTCTCAAAAAACTTCCACATTGTTGGATCCTATTTTTGTTACGAATGAGGAGTGTGTTTTCTCTGTGGGCACTTTAGGCGCGGAAAATATAAGTGATCATAAATCATATTGTAAATTAAATATTTTATGGAAATTATGCCTACAAAAATTCATAAATTACAGATATTTTAAGCATTTCAATGAGGATAATTTTTATACTGACCTACAGCGCATATCGTGGGATGACATTTATTATATTGAGGATATTGAGGACAATGTTAGATTTCTTACATTTTATTTATCAGACGTGTTTAGGGACCATTGTCTTCTCAGAACTGTAAGAGTAAACAAGCCTCCAGCTCCCTGGCTAACACCTGCTTTGAAATCGGTAATGATAGAAAAAGACCGAACACTAGCTCAGTTTAAGATAAACAAGACTCAGGAAAATCATCAATATTATAAAGAAATGAGATATCTCACACTTTTACTGTATGCGTCGCGAAAAATTGGGATATCTTGCATATTTAGAGAGACAAAAAAATGCAAAATCTTTATGGAAGGGACTTCAGCAATGCAATGTTCACACGAGTTCAAAAGATACCCCTCGCCCGCTTTCAAAATGTGAATGATTTAAATGAATACTTTTTGAGCGCTTTCCGAAAGTCCGACAACTGTGCTGGTAAAATACATTATTACAATAACAATAAGAGGAATTTAGATTTGAACTTTAATTTCATAATGGAAACCCCTGAGTCAATTGGCAGGTGTGTTAATAGTATAAAGTCTAATACTGCTGGAAGTGATGATTTGATACTTTTTATGCTTAAACTTAGTTTACCTATTATCGGACCCATATAATTAATTGTTGCCTGGAGAGTGGGTATTTTTCGGAGAGCTGAAAAGAGTCTATTGTTTGCCCTGTTGCTAAAGTTAAAAATCATTTGACCACCAGAGATTTGTGTCTATTAGCTTGTTACCAGTTACGTCAAAAGTCTTGAAAAGAGCAGTACATACACAAGTTTCGGAATATCTCTTGACTAATGAGTTGTTCCCCTTGCATCAATCTGGCTTTCGGAGGAGTCATAGCACATCAACAGCTTTACTGAATTTAACTGATGGCATAATCAGAGCTACTGAAAAACATATGGCTGTTATATCAGTGTAGCTAGATTATTCGAAGCCTTTGATGTGTTGGATCACAACCTACTTTATGCTAAACTGCACTATCTGGGCTTCGCTGATCACACCGTATAATTTTTCTAAAGCTATTTGTCGGGTAGATGGCAGAGGGTGCGAATGAATGATGTTTGTTCAACTGCTAGTAAAATTATCTCGGGAGTGCCCTAGGGTTCAATACTGGGACCTCTTCTGTTTCTCATATATACTTTTGATATACTCCAAACTGCTGCATACTCGTCGATTCTGTCGTATGCTGATGACACACAGTTGCTTCATTTTTTTGAACCATTGGATCCTGAGTCTGCAGCTGAAAATTTAAATCAGGATCTCATGGCCTTGTCAGCTTACTCGGATGAACAGAATTTGAGGCCAAATCCAGACAAGATGTAAGTTTTATTGTTTTTCAAGAAAAATCAGCGACTAACTCTGAGCATGGCTTTGAAACTGAGGCTAGCTGATCAAAATTTGCTGTTTTCTGACTGTGTCAAGAATTTGGGTATTTGCACTGATACACATCTCAGATTCAGGGAACATGTTAGGGTGCTCTTACAAAAAACTTATGCAAAAATTAAGGTTTTATATGCAAGTCGTTTTATCCTTAATTTTTGATGAGAAAAAAATTGTGTGAATCTTTGGTCTTGACTTCATTTCATTGTTGTAATATTGTGTACTGTCCTCGCTTGGATGCGCTTTCAAAGAACGATTGCAGTATGTACAGAATATTTGCTGTAGATTTATATTCCATTTGAGGAAATATGATCATGTATCTTCAAAAATAAATGAGTTTAAACGGTTAAATTTTGCTAACACTATGAAACTGCATTTCGTAATATTTTTAATGAGACTATTAGGAACTTCAGTTAAGATTTATTTAAGGGAGAAGCTAGTGTCCCGAAATTTGGTGCATGTAGGTACATTAGACGGTCTGATAGCTTGACTATGCCTCAGCATTACACTGCATTGTTTCAGCGCAGTTTTACATATAAGGCAGTAAATACATAACAATACCATGAATCCAGATCTGAAAACGTGTACTATTGGCGAACTTCGTCGCTTATATAGGAAAGAGCTGTTGAATAGCAGAATTCTCACCTGTAGTTTATTTGCATTTCTAATGTCTCTTCTCGATTATTAATTAAGTTTTACTGTGTTAGTCTATAACTGTTGTTTAATTCTTGTTTGTAAGCACATCCTGTGTTGAGGAGGTTAGATGTAAGAGTAACCAATGGTTCCATCTCATCTCTTCTACTACACGATGTGTGTCGATAATATGTACTCACACCACACGTATTCACATCTTAATAAAGACGATATTTATTTATTTATTTATTTATATTAATAACGAAAAGAAAGTTGAGCAAGGGAAGTTCCTATCAGGAAGCTATTTTAAGAATGGTTCATATTAAAGCAAAATATGCTTTTTAATTATTTTACTCTACTCATAAATGTTAATTTACTTGAAATAAATTAGGAATTTTACTTTGTAATTTTTTGATAAAAAATGAAAACTCATAGTGTTTCATTTTATGCAATAACTCGGTTTAGTGAAAATATTTAATTTAATTAATATATATATATATATATATATATATATATATATATATATATATATATATATATATATATATCCCATCAAAAAGATAAAATGTAAAAAAATGCCAAATCTCGCAACGCAGTCCTTCGCCACAAAAAGTTGTGAGATCTCATGTAAAACCAAGTCAGTTATTTTAGTTAGTATCTATGGAGCACCTGTTCAACAACTTTTTCATAAATTGGTATCTAATTAGGTACCTACCAACATTTATAGTGACAGTATCAATATTAGACATCTTTACTTCTATAATAAATATAATGAATTGGCATTATTAAATGTAATATGTATTTTTTTTTTTTTAATTTTATTTGTATTTTCACGATCAACTTTTACTCCTTGTACTATACCAATGGAACCGTTGACTAAGCAAAGACTCACGTCAATATTTCGTCTTAACATGACTTTTGCTCCTATTTTAATAACTATATTCTCTTCTAGCCCTGCTGTCATGGAAGCATCATCTACATACTTGTTTATAATTAAAATATACTTAAAGTATTTCACTTAAAAAAATTTTAATTACAGGAAGTAGGTAAGTATTATTAAACGAATATATTTGATAAGTGAAAAATATTATTAAATGTAATATATTAATTAATAAATAATACAAATTATTCATAATTATGGATTTTTTAGTGATTAGTTAACTTTAAACGACGTATTATTTGCCGGGACTCACGGTTGACCTTGCATTACGCTATGTATGGCTGAGCGCTGCACGCTCTCCGTGCTCTATCTCAAAAACAGTTAAGCGTATAAAAAAATATTTGGAACAAAATTTGTAGAGAATTTTATGCTCTATAATTTTTATAATAGATGTAAATATCATTGAAACCATAGGAAGCGAGATATTTGCGAGAAAACGATTTTTGTGACCTTTGACCTTGAATATCTTAAGATGCGGACACGAGATTTTATGAGACTTTTGAGACAACTTTTAGAATGCCAAAATAAAGGTTTATACAAGTTTGCAGCTTATTATCTCTCATTCCGAAGTTGACCCTCTTTTTTGGCTTAAGTGACTGTACAATTTAGAAAACGGGACTGAAATTTAGGGTTGTTTCAGTTTTTCCTTCCTTTATAGGTTACACACTAACTAAATTCAAAATTTGAAGTTTGTCTGTCTGCTAGAAGTACCTTAGAATTTTGATGATCGGTGAGTGTGTCAGTGACAAAATTATAGAACTTCGACTGGCGATAGTTCGTAAACTATAAAGTATAAATAGTAGGTAATTTAGGAATATAGCTAGTATAGTATGTCCTCTTGGTCACTGAAAATTCAGGCTTATAGCTTTATCCACAACGAAGTTACAGGGGGGTCGAAAGTGTCGTGAGTGGCTTCGAGAAAAGGATGGTACGGCTGTGCTTTCTGCTCGACTTGGCGAGGGCACTGCTGTGTGATTTTCTGTGTATGTGGAGTGGAAAAATCTTAACCTTTTATATTTTTAAAACTGGAAATTGACTTTTTTTGATGAGATATCATGTAAACCAAAATTTAATTAAAAACTTTGAGCCTCTATGTACAGGGTGATCTAAATTGGACGCTCTTAAAGGTAAACCCCTTTATCTAAAGGAGATAGACCAAAACTGTCAGTGTCTGGTGCTCAATTTTTATGATAAACTCAACGGTCAAAACCGCATATCGATATCTAGTACCGTTTCAGTTATACAGGGTGTTTCTCAAAAATCTGCATTTTGGAAAAATGTTTATAATTATTTTCTTATTGAAAATTTTTTATTTCTGTAAAAACATTCTCAAAGCACTTTTTCACGTGAATTTAAACAGTCTAAGTTACATTTTTTTACAACTAATATTTTAATAGTTATTAACACAAAAATGTATTTTTTAAATGGGATGCCCTGCATATTTTTCCTTATCCGAATAGAGCTTTAAATTACCATTCTAAAAATATAGCATACTTTATATTTTGCTTAAATCTACTTCAAAATATAAAGGTTTTCAGTTTTTACGCGAGTTTTATATACACATATTGTGAAGTAGGCTTTGGACGGAGCGGCCATATGGTTTAATTCAACTCGTAGTTGTCAAATTTTACTTCAGTAGCAGTTATTTAATTGTCAAATAAATCGCAATGAAAAAAATTACGAAAAATGAGATATGATAGTGTGTTTCATACAAACCGGAGAAAATTTGGAGGCGAAAAGTAATTTAAACCACGAACGGTATCCAGAGAGGTGTCAACCCTTCAAGGATATATTCGCTCGATTGCGACATAACCTATTTAATAGTGGCCAGTTTGAAAAGAAACGACCCAGAAATTAAGCAACAAACAGGGATAAGGAGTTAGAAGAAATAGTAGTTTTAGGAACTATTGGAAATAATCTCAACACTTCAACCCGACAGTTAAAAGAATCCATTGGACTACCAAGAACTAACGTAGGTCGTAATTTGAAGAAGCCGAAATTCAGGCCATATAGGACAAGAAAAGTTCATCACCTTAGAGACGGAGATTTTCAACGACCTATGCCAATGGTTTCTGGAGAATTGTAAACCATGTTCCGAATTTTTCATGAAATTGCATTTGGAGAGACGAAGCTTATGTAAGCAATGCAAGTATTTTTAACCGTTAAAAGAATTAATTTTATCAATTGTATCGAATATATGTGTATTTGTTCCTTGGAGTTGAAGATTTAAGGAATTTTGTTTCTCGAATATATCGACCAAGTAGCTCAATTTCATCACAAATAAACCATCTCGAAACTTCTCGGCTTCCAGTCTGTTTTCCTCTTCTTGAAAAATGGCGATTTTATTTCTTAATTCATAAACACGTTACAAACCTTTCCCACGTGTTAACCATTTTGCCTCGCAATAAAATAGTAACGCTGAATGGTCGGCACCTAGATCTTTAAAAAGTGCAGAAAAAATTCTAGATATATTAATATAATTTACTACGGTTACAACTGTAGTGAGCACAATACTCGTATTCAGAGCAAGACTCATTTCTTTGGAAGCCAGATCTTCTGTGTGGATCATACAATGTGTCCACACACACAGAGTGAAGATTTTTATTTCACAAGTGCTTGTATACTTTGAAATCTTCCAGACATTGAATAAGCACCATCGGTACATATTCCGACGTAATTCTTCCACTCCATATTTGCCTCGTTTATAAAATCATTTAAGATAGCAAATAATGCGAGTGATGTTGCTTTGAGTTCTACTGGTTTGCAGAAAAATAGTTCTTCTACTGCTGACATACCATCACAAAATCGAACATAGGCAATGAAATGAGTATCTTTATTGCTATCTGTTGCCTCATTAATCTGAATTGAAAACAATTTTTCACGCAACTTTCCGAAAAGCTGGTGATGTACATCTTCAGCTATATCACCAATTCGACGGGCAAAAATATCATTGATATAGGTATGGAAAGCAACTGTTTGGCAAAATTCTCTCCAAACATAGTTTCTACAATCTCAATTGTTGCTGGCAAAACAAGCTCTTCACCAATGGTGTGAGGCTTTTTACATCTGGCTATTTTATATGAAACTTTGTAAGAGGCAAGTAAACCTTTTTCATACACAGACAAAGTTTTTTTAAAAAATGATTTCTGTCTTATATATGATTTTAATTTTAATTCGAAGAATTCTCGGGGTTTGTTAAGGCACTCATTATGAAACGTTTCCAAATTTCATTTAAGTTTATTTGGTTTCATGCTGTCAGCTGCCAAGATTTTTGAGCAAATAACACACAGGGACCTTTCTTCTTCATTTACTTCAGTACTGGTAAACTCTAAATTTAAGTATTCTTAAGAATATTTTCTTGATTTTATTTTCGGAACCACGCCCGTCTATGCACTTGTTGATGCTTCACTATCGACTAATGCTCGCTTACGCCCACTTAAAAATTTATCCATGATTCTGTATAAATTCACTGCCGTAAATACTTAATACCTTGAATTTAAATTAACACGTAAATTACAACATACACATTCACGATAAATCCGATAGCAGTACAAGGATCAACTCGACTGAGATGGGCTGTAATTGAAAGATGTGCAGCATTTATACACTTTTGGGCAGACTTTCCGACACAGCTTGGAACTTCTTGCGAAGCCTCTACCGATACGGTGGACGTGACAGAGAGCAATAGAGAGGCATCGATTCTAGTTTTGTCAACGCAGCAGATATGTGTTGCCAAATATGAATAAATTTACTTATTCTTGGTAGTTTGTAAGGTTTGAATTAAGGCCATATTGTAGCTTTAGCATCAAAATACTGAAAACACATTATTATTGCATGCATTGTTACTGAGAGAGAGGGGAGGCGCGATGAAAATTATGTTTGAAAATTAGGTCGCAAATACTGAAAGGTTGAGAAATGCTGGAGTAGGGTGATTTTTTTTCACGAAAACAATACTTGCCTTAGCTAAGGAAGTAGAAATCCATATCATCTAACCTACATACAATTACTTAAGTATTTCTATATTTTGTTTTAAAATATTTCAGTCAATACTTTTTTTTAATAAAACAAAATATTTCTTTCAAATATTTACAAGTTTTTTTGCACTTAAATTCATTGCACGTAAATAATTCAAACAGAAAATCAGCAAATCACAAAAACAAATAGAATTCTACAAACAACGTTTTTCCATTGAAATTTATAAAACGTAAGGGAAGATTTCTACGATTCGTAAATATTAAAAATGATCAATAAAGGTGGGCGTTTTTAACAGATGATTTTAAGTGAACTTACACGATACATGAAGTTGTATTTGAAGTATTTTAATATTTTAGTTTAGAAAAGAAAGGTTAGTTTACGTCAATTTTTTCGGTGTTTTTTAGAAAATATATACTTAGCTATATCGATTATTGAATCTCGAGGCCAAATAGTTTTACCTTGTTGTTATATCTCCCTGCTGAGGGTGCCACTGATTTCTTTAAAGCGGATGTTGTACCCGAGGTCAGAAACTACAACCATTTAGTCGTACAAGATACTGCTACTATTACTAGTATCAGTTAAGTAAAGTTAAGTAAATTTGGTGATCCAGATTTTATAGTATTATTTATAGTAAATATTTGAAGAGATGACTGAAAAGAGTTGTGAATTTATTAAAATCGAGTATAGATCGACCTCTTTTTGAAAGGACCGTCCACTAAAGAAATTTACGCCGTCATGATTAGTACATTGAAGGAACAATTTACTTCCTACGCAACTATCAAAAAATAGGTTGCAGATTTCAAAAAAGGAAGAACCGATATAATTATTAAACTTCGTACTAGAAGACCTGTTTCTGTGTCTACCAGAGATAATGTTGGGGCAGTGCATGAGATGATTTTAGAAGATCAACGAATTGGACTAACATGTACAGCAAAGAGTCTGAAGATTTCACACAAATATATGCTTCACATTGTCCATTCTGAATTGGGCTGAAACGTACAGCAAATGTTCTGGAGATTTCACACAAATATATGCTTCGCATTGTCCTTTCTGAATTGAGTATGACAAAATTACCAGCTTGTGGATCCCTAAATGTCTGAAGGCCGACCAAAAATGACTGAGAGTCACAATATCCAACTTTTTGGATCAAAGGATAATTATGGATGAAACTTGGGTCCATTAGTGTAATACAGATACAAAGAAACACTCGAAACAGTTGAAACATGCTGGCTTACTTAGCCCCAAAAAGTTTCGATTAGAGAAATCAGCAGGAAAAGTTCTTGTTTCCGTCGTGTTCAATTCTTAAATTATTTAAATCATTTAGTTAAAAACGATTGATAATTTATAAGCGGGCGAAAACATTTGCCTTTACTTTCAGATCTTTCCTTTGGTGGCGACAATATCTTTGGTGACATGAAAACATCTGTTTTGGATCTTACTGGGAAAACTAAGTCTTTTCCAGAATTTTAATACTTAAATTTACAGCAGTACAAATATAACCCAATATTTGTTTTGTACATATATACGAGTTTGTTAAATTTTTAGTTTACAACTAGCTGAATAAAATTCGTATTTCTTGTAGTCTAATTAGACGTTGAAATTTAAGGGCATTTTTAACAGCGTATCCTGCCTCTAGTTATTCTACCTGGCCACGTGACCTCTTACGTGTCTAACAAGGACAGCTAGTGCTTAGAAATAGTAAAAAATGGGACACCCTCTACAAACACCAGAAGGAGTACTTCGTGAATTACTGTAACAAGTGGTTGGGAGATTATTGTAACAATATAGAGGCATGCAACGATTTCATGTATTTCATTTATTTAGGCACCTATACCTTTTAATTAATAGTATTAGGAATTAGGAATTTTTCTTAACGCAAAATACGTTGCTTGGGACAAGAATAGGATACTTCTAACATACTACTTTGAATACGGCACAACGGTGATTGAAGAATACCAATCTTCTTTATTAACTAAACTTTCCTAACAAATGTGGAAAAAGGGCCGAGAAAAAGTGCCTAAAGGAGGGTTATTTCTGTAAGGTGATACTCTTGTTCACAAATCCTTTTTAGTTTTGCAAAAAATAATAAAATTAGGCTTGAAACTGATTGATTCTCTTCAATATCCCTGTGATTTCCAATCAGAGCCATGCAGTTTTAAAGGTTAATTTTGACTAAAGATGTTAGTTTTGGGGGGTGAAATTGGAAGTGAAAAAAAAATTTCCCTGATCATCGAGATCGGGGTGAAGTGAAAGTTTGTGAAAATACGAATTCAAAAATATATATATATATATATATATATATATATATATATATATATATATATATATATATATATATATATATATATATATATATATATATATATATATATATATATATATATATATATATATATATATATATATATATATATATATATATATATATATATATATATATATATATATATATATATATATATATATATATATATGTATATATATATATATAATATATATATATATATATATATATATATATATATATATATATATATACCAGGTGTACAAGTATGAAATGCGGATTTCAGACAACAGATGATGCACCAATGCAGTTTGTGCTATAAAGATTTGACACTGAGCCATTTTGTTGTGTCATCGCGCATGAATGATAAATTGGAAAAGTGTGTGCATAATGTTGTGTTCAATATGTCGAAATTTATACCGAACAAAGAGCATTTGCGGACAGCATTAATTTTTTGTTTTCATTTGAAAAAAACTGCTGTTGAATCATACCGATTACTTCAAGAAGTTTATAGTGAACATGCTCCATCGCTAGATAAGTGCAAAAGATGGTTTCTGAGCGTTTCAAAAGTGGTGACTTCGATGTTACAGATAAAAAACGTGGAAAACCGCCAAAAAAATATGAAGATGTGAAATTGCAAGCATTGTTGGACGAAGATGATTCGCAATAACAAAAACAACTCGCCGAGCAATTGGGCGTTAGTCAACAAGCTGTTTCCAATCGGCTACGAGAGATGGGAAAGAATCAGAAGACCGGTATATGGGTACCACATGAGTTGAACGACAGGCAAATGGAAATCCGCAAAAACCCGTGTGATATTTTGCTGGCTCGGTACAAAAGGAAGTCGTTTTTTGCATCGTGTAGTTACAGGGGATGAAAAGTGGATTTATTTTGAGAATCCCAAGCGCAAAAAATCATGGGTAGATCCAGGCGCACCATCCACATCCACCGCAAGACCGAATCGCTTTGGCAAAAAGACGATGCTCTGTGTTTGGTGGGACCAGAGGGGCGTGGTCTATTATGAGCTGTTAAAACTTGGAGAAACGGTTAATATTGAACGTTGCCAACAACAATTGACCGATTTGAACCGTTCGCTGCTTGAAAAAAGGCCAGAATACCGAAAGAGGCAACATAAAGTCATTTTTCTTCATGACAATGCTCCATCACATACGGCAAAGCACTCAGCTGGGAAGTTCTACCCCATGCGGCTTACTCACCAGACTTGGCTCCTTCCGATTACCACTTGTTTGCATCGATGGGTCACGCACCTGCTGAGCTGCGCTTTGGTTCGTACGAAGATGTGAAAAAATGGCTCGATGAATGGTTCGCAGCAAAAGGGGAAGATTTTTACTGGCGTGGTATTCACAAATTGCCCGAAAGATGGGAAAAATGTATAACAAGCGATGGAACATACTTTGAATAAAGCACTTTTTATCATTCTTCCGCATTTAACATGTTTTTTTTTAGAAAAAAAATCCGCATTTCATACTTGTACACCTGTATACATATATATATATATATATATATATATATATATATATATATATATATATATATATATATATATATATATATATTGCGCAAACTTTTTTTGTATTGTTTTAAAAAAATCGTCTTAAATCATTGTCTCCGAAAGTCTTTATCAAAATATTCTGAAAAAATTCTGGAATGTCTTCATAAGGTGTAGATAGAGCGAAAATTATTACAAGTGTATTAGGTTTAATAATTTATCTGGCTAAAAAAAATATATTGCTTGACAATATAATGGAATTTTTTTTAATGTACTCTTCAACTGTGTTACTGCGTCGTACGTCGCTGTACCGAGATTTGTTTACAATTAAATAAATATTTAAGTAGTAAATATTTGTTTTACACTTCTATTACTAGATTGTAAATTGGGCTAGATTTATTTATTGGCTATTAGGTAGCTAAGATGCTATCACACATTATTGATTACGAGAAAACATAAAAACACGTATTGGATCTTAAGATATATACATATCAGGGACCTAATTAACTTATCCTAGGTAAGGATTTTGTATTATTTTAAAAGCAGTAACTTTGGCCAGTTTTTTTTTTGAATAATTAGTTCAGTTACATATACATAGACAATACATAAAACTATCGGACATAGCGTAGTCGGTAAGGTGTCTACTTCTATGCCAGTTTGAATCTCTGCTAGGAACATAATAAGTGTGAAAAAAAACTTTACCACGTGACGGCTGCCTCTATCGGGAAGGCAATGGTAAACTACCCGTAGTATCATGCCATTAAAGCCTTCTCACTTTAGCCGTTCGGTGCCGGCATTAAACTGTAAACATTTCGTAAACATAGATCAACAGATCTTCTGACTTATGTAACACATGTTTGGAACAACGCAATTGAACACTTCGGAGAATCTCGAGCGGTTGCTCTGGACATATCCAAGGCATTCGACCGTGTTTGGCACGATGGACTGTTGGCTAAGTTACGCTCTTATGGTATGTCTGAAAGGTTCTGTTTGTGGCTCTCATGTTTCCTCAGAGAGCGTTCTTTACGAGTGGCAGTCGACGGATTTCTTTCTAACACCTTCACTATCAACGCCGGTGTGCCCCAGGGCTCCATTCTGTCTCCTACTCTCTTTCTCATTTACATTAACGATCTGCTGGAAAAGACCGGGAATCCAATCTACAGCTTTGCAGATGACAGTACGCTTGTCTCTTCATTCACCTTGAACGCTCGGACATCGGCTGCTCAGGCGAATATCCGCAGACAGCAGGAGATCATTCAACTTAACAAAGACCTGGAAGAAATTCTAACTTGGGGTGACAGTAACCAAGTGTAGTCTAACGCTACAAAAACAAAGGCGGCAGTTTTTTCTAAAAAAATTAACGTTGCTGAACCCGACCTAGTTATGTCGGGGCACTCGATTCCCCTAGCATCGTCGCTCAATTTGTTGGGCGTTAATTTGGGAGCAAATATGTGCTGGCGTGAACATGTTGCAGGCATAGCAAGGAGAGCTTCTCAAAAGTTGGGAATATTATTTCGAACCAGAAAGCTTTACACCCCACAACAACTGTTAATTCAGCTCAAATTCGACCAACTATGGGATACTGCTCCCAAACATACACTGCATTTGTTGGATTTTGTTCAGAGAAGAGCTGTCCGTCTGATTGGAGACCCGGAATTGACCGGCGGCCTTGATTCGCTGGAACATCGAAGAATAGTTGGCGACTTGAGTCTGTTCTACAAGTATTTTCATGGAAAGTGTTCGAAGGATGTAGCCCGCTTAATTATGTTAGAAATACACGTCGCGCTGGTGCTTCACACCGTATGAGGTTCAGCTTGTTACTCCACGTACAACGCTTTTCAAGCAGTCTTTTATATGGAGAACATCATCCCTTTGGAATAATTTGCCCAGCGCTGTGTTTCCCACCGAGTACAATTTACAGCGATTCAATAACAAAGTGAATCGCTTTTTTTTTTTTTTTCCGCACACGTGCCGCTTCTGGAGCGCTTTAGGGACTTCCCTGCAGCACGTGTGCTAGACCCATAAAAAAAAAATTAAACTGTAATTCCCCTTTGTCTGTAGAACACTTAAAATGGCACCAACCATAGGCAAAAGCGAGGGGGTGGTCTACATCCGTATCGGATATGGCACTTCAAAAAGAATCTTTCAAATATTTTGTAGAATCGATGCGGCCTTTTAGACTATCACTAAATATAAAACATATTTTAGGTAAAACAATTTTACTCCATGTTGAAAATATATTAAAGGGTAGACTATTTCAATTAGCTGTAAATAGGAGGGTTAATCCGGCGAAAACTGTGAAAGATCGTATGTAATTTGTTTAGTCTAGCATATCCCATCGATTTATGCCAACAGGCTAATGAAGTCTGACCGTAATTTTCAATTAAAATTTAACTAAACTAAATTAATTAAGCGAGCCATTGATAAGTTTAGAATGTTAATTAGACAAAATAGGTATTACCAAAATGAATAACAGTTCAGAATTGGCGAATAGTATTATAGTTAATACAAATAATATTGAACGTTATAGAGAAATGAGATTTGGTAATGTGATTTGCACTAGTACTTTACCTCTAACACAACCTTTTAATAATTTATATGTTGGATAAATTCTTATAATATTATTGAAACTTCTCTGCATCTCTCTCTTTTTCTATCCAGCGTTTATAGTCACCGAGTGGATATATGCCTCCTCCATTTCATTGCATCTGTTTCGCTGTGCTGCGTTCATGCGCTCCCAACAGCTACTATCTTAATATCATCATACCCTTTTAATGTGGTTATTTTATTTATTCCTTCCATCTAATCTTTTATATATATTATATATCAAGGATTTTCTACAGCTGACGCTGTCTTCCTACTCTCAGCCTTTGATTCCATCCGTTTCTATCTTCCCAGTCTCCATCTGTTAGACTCCTGTCCTCCATAGCCTCGTCCACATCGTCTATCCACGATCGTCTGGGTCTTCCTCTTTTTCTCTCTCCCTATAGGGCTCCACTCCGTTATTTTCTTTATCCACCTATTATATTCACTCATTTTAATCGTTTTTCTGCAATGGTGTTTATTGCGTTCTCTTTGATGTTCATTCTGCTTCTTATTTCTTCATTTGTTATTCTCTCCATACGTGTCACTCTACAACATCTTCTCCAATACTTCATCTCTACCGCGTTAATTTTTTTAATGTTTGTTCGAGGTATATTTTGAATAGTGTTGGGGATGTAGAGCAACCTTGTAATAGGCCTTTTGATGTTTGGAGTCTCTTCCCTATTTCATGTCCTATTTTTATGTTCACTGTGTTGTTTTCGTAGAGAGCTTTTACTGCGTATATTAGTTATTTGTCAATGCCTATTTCTGTCATTGCGTTCCATAATCTTTGTCTTGGTACTGAGTCATAGGCCTTTCTTATGTCTATGAAGGCTAGATGAACTTCTCTATTCTTTGCCAGTTTTTTTTCAATTGTTTGTTTTATAGTGTATATGTGGTCTATACATGATTTTCCGGCCGTAAAGCCTACTTGGTCTTCTCCAATTTTTCCTTTTATATTTTCCTCTATGATATTTTTAATAATTTTTCCATACAAACATCTCATACTCGATATTATGCTTAGGCCTCTATAGTTTGTGCATTTTCTGCGGTCTCCCTTTTTAAATATAGATACTATATATAGGCTTTTGATCATTCCTCTGGCATTTTTTCTCCATTTATCGCTCTGTGGAACATGTTTCTCAGCATTCGATGTAATTTATTAGACCCGTACTTAATCATTTCATTTACCACACCTCCAGGCCCTGCAGATTTATTATTTCTGAGTATATTTATTGTCTTTTTTACTTCTTCATAGCTTAGTTCTATCTCTTTTTTTTCCTTATTCTGTTCTTCTTCAGGGTTCTCTTCTTGTAATTCTTGTCTATCTTCTGTTAGCAGTTTTTTGTAATATTCTTCCCACTCGCTTTCTGGGATATACTCTATATACGTCTTCTCTCTATTGTTGGTCCTTAATGCTTTAATTATTCTCCATGATTCTGTGCTTCTAGTTCCTCCTATATACTGTTCTACATGTTCGTACGATTTTTCCCATCTCTCGTTCTTTTCTTTGTTTATCATCCTTCTCGTTTCTGCATTTTTCTCTTTAGATTTCTGTAGATCTTCTTCTGATTTGTATTCAGCCATTTCTCGTATAGTCTTTTTTTTCTCTTTTGTAGATTCTTTGGTTTTTTTCACAGATTCTAATTTTATGTTTCTTATTCTCGTTGTCTTCTTTACCTAATGCTTCTGGGGCCGTCTGTTTAAAAACATTCATATGTTCTCTGGCCAGGTTATCTATCTATAATATATATATAAAAAGCAACGTCTCTCTGTCTGTCTGTCTGTCCATTAGTGCGTTACGTACTTTTTTTTTGAAACATACAAGTTATAGGATATATTTTATTGCATTAGGTAACATAAAGAATAAGCAGTGACGATAATAGTGAATCAAGTCGGAAAAAAGGCTACCGTTAGCGCGTTCTCTTACAATATACTGCCTAAACCAATAAATATGGAACAATATCATGTTGCAAAGAATATAATATATATAAAATGCATCATCTCTCTGCCTGTCCGTTAGTGCGCTTATCACTTGAGAACCACTTATTCGATTTACGTGTTTTTATAAATTTATACATATGATATGTTCTATATAATTCGATATAAGCCTAGATAATGGATGATGCATTCTTTTATGTGGTCATTCATCTGTTGGAGGTTGTCGTCTTTTATATTCTTGCTACATATCCCGTCCTTTTCCGTTTTGCCCTTAGTATTGTTTTTTTGATACATTCTATTTTGGTACTTTCTCCAATCAATTTTATAGATGTCTTGTTCCTTCGCGTTATATTTACAATTGTTCTCTCCATGTGACTTTGGTTTAGTTTACTTCTTACTCATTATTTTCTTTATGATTGCCCATATTTCAGTCCTTTAAGCAGGACCAAAATAAAATATTGTGTCAATAATTTTTTTCAATTATATTATATCTTTTATTATTGCTCTTGAAATATGAAAGTTTTCATCTGCCGTTTGCATTTTTCTGTCTATCCTCATGTTGTTCCTACTTTATTCAGTCTGTGCTCCGAAGTGATCTTAAAAACCAAAAACCATAGGTTTCTTTCCTACTTCAAATATTATACGTAAACCAAAATTAAAATGGAAAACTAACTTCACAGACAGAGAGTCAGACAAAAACTGTAAACTACGTTTTTTGCGATCTAGGGGTCATAAATAAATGCAAAAATCTCAGAGTGATTTTTTTTATTGATACCGTAAGTCTTTTAACATAAGAAGCAAAAGCAATAGAGCATTTTCAGACACTTTTCAAGGACATTTACATAATGAATATACTGAGTTAAAGAATACCGAACTCAGTCAAAACCAACCGATTCCGCATACAGTACAACCTAATAAAAAAAAACCCTATCCTAGTTACTTATTGCTACAGAAACTATAAACCTAATGTTAAACAAATTTGAAATTATATCATATAACGCGTACATGCGCTAAAAGAAAGCTGTAAGAACTGCGTGGCGTAAATAAATAAATAGTAAACATTTCCCTAAATCACTTGGTGTATTTTATTTTACATTCAATCTGACAAGCATCAGAAATTACCTAATAAGTACTAACCAGACCAGAAGTTACCAAAAATTAATGAATAAGAAATATTTGAGCCTCAGTCACCTATTATTGTATTGGTTGTTTAGAAAACTTGAATAACTAGTCACTACAAATGTTTTTATCCAGGTTTTTGGCCTGACTGTAGGCAAATATCCTTCGAACGAAATGAGATATTAATTTCAAATTTGGTACATATACACTACGTGAGGAATGAAAGAAAAATATGTAGCTTCTAGGCCATAACGCTTCAACGGAGAGGTAAGAAAAGGATGGGGTAAATACCTTTTTTATATAGTTTTAATAGTATTAAAAGATTTTTTTATAGTTTTTGGCTGTTAAATTCCAATTAAAATTTTTTAAAATTATTCATAAGAAGTTAAAGTTAAGTAGGGGTGGGAGGAGATTAGCTATGATATAACACGTTCTTTTCAGAATTTTTGACGTCGAAGCATCTAAAAATTATATTATTTTTCATTATAACTTAATGTAATAAGTTATTCTTTATTATAATATCAAATTTAGTTTTTATTTTAGAATCAGAGATGTACTGAATCGAAATCTTTGCCGATTTTTATGTTGCCTCATTTAGATTAGGGATGTAATTTATATATGAATTCTGCACGATGTTTGGTTAAATTTGAGTTTGACTACTCATTTTTTAACATTTGTTGCATATCAGTACACTAGTATTGTATACCATATTTCGAAAACAATTACTTGCAAATGATTTAAGAAAATCATTCATTATTTTTGAACTTTGAATTGTTGTGGCTGTTACTTGATGGAAATTCATAACGAATGTAATGAAAGACTAATATTGTCAAATTTCCACTTTATTTAGTTTCACTGAAACTGAAGAAACAGTAAAAATCATAAAAACATTTCTAATCAAAAACAAAGTTAATTTCGTTATACAACAAGACATACTAATTTTATTAAACACGAGCCTCAATCAAAATTATTTTTACTTTAATAAAACGTTTTATAATAGTTCTGAGGGTCTCATAATGGATAGTTCACTTAGCCCGCTTTTAGCAGAAATATTTATGGATAACCTAGAAAAACAAATACATCGACAAGAATTTAGCAAATCATTTTTGTATTGGTACCGATATGTAGACGACATCTTTGTTTGTTTTAATGGTACAGAGCGTCAACATGACAATGTTTTTAGCTATATAAACTAAATACATAAAAATATAACACGTCAGAGAAAATTAAAAACCACTTAAACAAACATAATATCAACATAGCTTTTAGAACAAATAACTCGTTAGGAAAATTCATTAAAAACGCAAAGGGAAAACAAATAACTCGTTAGGAAAATTCATTAAAAACAAAATAGATCAAAAAAATCTGGAGTGTATCAGTTAAATTGTGGTTCTTGTCATAAAAGTTACATAGGTCAGACAGGTCGCTCATTCGAAACTCGGATTTTAGAACATAAAAGAAGCTATTTAAAAAACAAAACTGACTCAGCGTACAGTAATCATTTAACAGAATCAAATCATCTTTTTGACGATAAATTTAAAATTCTACACATACAAAACAAAGGCGTAAAATTAAACCTATTAGAAAATTTAGAAATAAATAGAATTAAAAATTCAGACATCACCTTAAACGAACAAAAAGGTACCTGTCTGGCCCATGGTAACTCCCCTTTACTCAATTTATACAATTAATATTCAGAATGAATTTCCAGCAATATTCATTAGCATATAGTATTAATTTTATTACCTATCTACCTTAGGGTATTTATATAAATGTAAAAACACTAATACTCAAATATCATTTTTTATCAGAAGAAGCTATAGTATAGCGAAACGCGTCATACAGTTTCACTGAAACTAAATAAAGTGGAAATTTGACAATATTAGTCTTTCATTACAATCATTCATTATTTTTTGTATATTCAATTGTAAAGATACATTTAATGCAAATGACTTAATTAAAACCAGCCAAGTGCAAGTGGAACTTGCGCAATTATTGTTCCCTACGGTGATTGCTTCCAAAGTAATTTTTTTTTATGGATATAACACACCCCAAATGAGTTGTCAACAGAGTTTATTTCGGGTATTTGTTTTTATAACATATACCAGATAAAATATCAAAAGTAATGCATTCGTTTTTTTCAATCTACACCCTATGGATAATATTCCATAATTTTTTTGAAATTTTTTGACTAGTACTCTTAGAGATATAGTGGGGAGATGGCGAATTTTGAAGGTTTTTTTTTTAAAATAATCTAAAGAAAAGTTCGTGCTAATATTAGATCATATATATTTATGAATTTGTTTTACAAGATTTCATTTGACACTCCACTTAATGACCTTGAAATTTTATTTTTTCATTTCCGGTTTCACCCCCAAAAACTAACCCCTTGAGTCAAAATTTAACTTTCAAACTAAACGGGTCTCATTTGGCCATCAATTCCTATAGTTGTGACAAATTTAAACTTTCTATGCAAATAGTTTTGGAGAAAATCGGATGTGACAGACCGACAGGCGGGCGGACACCGAAGTGATCCCATAAGTGCCCTATACGGAATATTAAAACTAACACCAATAGGTTTTGAGCCCTTTTTCAATTAACAGGTATATGCTAGAAAATTTTTAGTAAAATGATAATTTCGCATAAAACAATAAAAAAAAATTTCTAAGTTTAAAACTTTGCAAGCACTGATAGAAATGAAAATAAAAATACTGTCAATATCAGACGAACATTATACACTTAATAGTTTTACTACATTTCTGCAAACTCGTTAAAATAATCATTAAAAATTAACAGCTAGATTCATTAAAGATAGATCTAGTCTAGTTGCCATGAGAAGGAAAATTACTAGCAATCATCAAATAAATCTATTAATAAAGAAACTCAATAAAAAAATCGAAAGTGAAGACTTTCGAACAGGCACCAAATACAACAGGTTCTAGAAATGTAACACAATATTTAATTTGTACCGGTCTAGTAATAAATAAAAACGAATTTTCTAGTCTCATACTGCACAGCATCATAACTTTGGTTAGCCTATTAGTGCTTTTGCCTTTTTAAACCTACATTTGCCAAATTAGAGCAGTTTATAAGTTCGATCCTTTTATTAAATCAGAGAGTGAAAACTTATGCCTCTCTATGATAAAATTAGATATAAAATCTATGCTAACAATATAAAAAGAATGTAAAATAATTTTAATAAAAATTTGATATTTTATATTATTAAGGTAAGGAATAATAAATACTATTTAATCAATTCTATATTTCCCGTACTGTCGATAAGCGTGATTGGAACAGTCGTTAACATGTGGTACCGAGATTGTATAATCTATATATTTTCCAAAATGTCCAGCCTTTTAATATTTTTTTGAGGGTTGCGAAATTCAAAATTTCGTTACGTTCTAAAGTTTTGTTTAATTGCTTTCAAATATGTTAAAAGGATACGATTATTTTCATCTTCAGTTCTGCTTATCTCAAATTTTCTTGAATTCTAATTTAAACAGATCTAATAGTTTATTCTGCATGGGACATGAGCCACACGACAATAAATAAATCTCACTCTATGCAGATTATTCAATTTGTCCTTTAGATAAAAATATCGCTGGGGTGTTGTGTGGACGATTTGTAAGAAATTTTATATTCGCCATTTAATTTCTCAAGAGTCCTACTCTTTATTGTGGATATTCTCTACAAAGGACGAAGTATTTAAAAGAAAGATTTTCTTGGTAAACACAGTTCACGTAAAAATTTTAAGATGGAAATTGGTTCTAATTTTCCTTCAATATTTAATTGAAATTATTTTGGACTTCACCTGACATACGAGTAAATCCGAAAAAAAAAAGAATATTTAAAGCAGTTAGAAACCGAAAAAAAAAAAATTGACAAACACACTAGTTTAGCAGTATTCTTTCGAAAGCCTAAAATATTTGGAACATGATGGTGGTGCAAGCCCAAATTGAAGGTATCAAAAAAGAACAGATATTTTTATATGTTAATGCTCGTAAAGCGAAAGTCAAAAATATTTAATAAATCCATATTTTTGTTTTCTTATCAGGAGAGCAACATAACCATACTCTAAAATGATTTAGTGTCTTTAGTGTTCCCTATAGAACACTATGGGGTCACTTTGGTGTCTGTCTGTCACATCCGATTTTCTCCGAGACTATTTGACATAGAAAGTTGTAATTTGGCAAAAATATAGGAACTGATGACCCAGTCAGAACCGTGTAGTTCTGAAAGTTAAACTTTGACTTAAGGGGTTAGTTTTTTTTTTGGGGGGGGGTGAAATCGGAAGTTAGAAAAGAGTTATTAGGTCCTCAAGGGGGGTGTCAAATGAAAGTTCAAAAATATATATGATGTAATACTCACGTAAACTTTTATAAATATATATACGTTTATTTGATATAAAAATATAATATTGAATGATATGTATCTATAATTTATATATATTTTGTATCAAATTTTCATTCAATCTACCCTTTGTGGAGAATATTCCAGAATTTTTTCAAAATTTTTTGATCAGTACTTCTCGAAATAAGGGGGGTGGACAGCGATTTTTGACAGTTTTTTAAAAATATTACCAAGACAAATTTGTTCGATTACTATATTATTTATATTTTTGACCTAATATTTTCACAAGTTTTCATTTGACACCCCACTCGATGAAATAGTAATTTTTTTTGACACCCCCGAAACTATTCCCTTAAGTCAAGGTTTAACTTTCAAAACTACAAGGCTCTGATTGGGCTATCAATTCCTATATTTGTACCAAATTTCAACTTTCTATGTCGAATAGTCTTGGAAAAAAATTTGGTGGGACAGACAGAGAGACAGCCGCCGAAGTGATCCCATTAGTGTTCTGTACGGAACACTAAAAACACTAAATCATTTTGGGATGTGGTTACTCTGCTCTTCTGATAAAAAAAAAACAAATATATTGATATATTAAATATTTTTGACTTTTGTTTTACGAGCTTTAACATATAAAAATATCTCTGCTTCTTTGATACCCTCATTTTGGACTTGCACCACCGAAAAAATACTGCTAAACTAGTGTGCTTCAAAAATTATTTTTTTTGGTTTCTGACTGTTCTAAATACTCTTTTTTTAGCATTTACTCATATGATGTTATTCCGTTTATGAAGTTTTCCTAACTCTTTGGAATTAAAGAAATAAAATGGAGATATAAAGAAATTATATAATGGATGTGTGTAGGTTTTATATTATTTTTAAAGTCAACAATATTATCGGTTCTTTCAATGGTAAGATCTAAAAAATTTATTTCGCTTTCATTTTTAATTTTCATAATAAATTTTTTGTTGGAATAGTGTTGAGAAACTGTAAGAAAGAATCTGATTCGTTCTAAATAAATTTAGCAAATGTATCGTAGTTATACTGATCAACAAATCAATTGCATAATGCAAATAGAAAAATCTATAAGAATATTTTATAGCAAAAAAATATAAAGACAATTGAGAGAACTATGTTTAACTAATTTGTAATTACCACTATATAAATTTTATACCCTACAACAGCATATTTTTTGCTTACATTGGGAACAGTTTACTTTTACGATAGTGAGAACGAGTCTCAGCTATTTAAAACACACACAAAAAAGTATGTTGTTGAAAGTTTTTGAGCATCAACTGTTTGATTTTATGTGTCAAATCTGCCTTAGTAAAAATAGGAAACTCTAGATCTTTCAAATGGTGCTGAAGTCTAAGAAAAAAATGACGACTTTTCAATTAACTAATGAAACAAAAAGTTTGTAATTAAAAAAAATTAATAATTCGTTCAAGTTCCTAAAATTGTGTAAAAATGCTGGCATTCAATAATCATATATGATAATATTAAAATATGTGTTGTAACATAAAATAAACAATGAGCAAAGAAATGCCTCTCACTCTAGCATGTACCTCAATGTTAAACTGCCAATATTTTAGTATTAAAATGTACTGCTTTGCCAAACGTTCTAGAACTATCTTTAGAAATATATTGTTTTAATTGTCGTAAATACATTTTAATAGAATAATGTTACGTAGCTCATACCAATACAATTAAGCTATTAAAAAGTTATTTATATATATATATATATATATATATATATATATATATATATATATATATATATATATATATATATATATATAAATGCTGCCAATAATACTCCGCTCCACTACATTATTCCACTGATTACTTCAACAGAACAATTATTAAAGTGTATTTGTTTGGAGTTGATAGCAGAATTCTCTAATTGTAGATGCAAATACATGTTGGAGTGCGCCCAAAAAAAACAGATTTCTTATGCATTTTATTGGATCTTCCTACCTGTTTGGAATTATTTTTAAGGGTTCACCTTATTTTAGGGAGAAAACCTCTGCAATACAATAGAGTCATAAAATGTAAATGAGGGTTCATCGGTAGCATAGCCGTCCGAGCGTAACCTGCTTTTAGTGTTTAATAAATAAACAAATCTTAAAAATCAAGTTATAGAAATATAAGATTTATTACCAAAAAATTTTTAATCTATGGATTTATGTATATATACAAATTTAAAATTCAGGAGTACTTTAATTACAAACAAAATAAAAACAAAATGAAAAACAGTCATCTTCAAAATCTGAAGACTCGACTTCTCTTAAATTGATAATTAAGGGTACTATTTCCACAGTTTGTTCGATATATTCGTCAAATTTTCAAATTTTATTTTCTTCTTCTATAACATGTCGAATGGCATTTTTTCAACTATCCTTTTTGATCTTTTCTATTCCGGTGAGTAATAATAGCCTTAGGTCTTGAAGTTTGATTGTGGTTTTTTCCCTTGCAACGAAACCTTTCATTTGTGCCCAAATTAGCTCTATCGGATTCAATTCGCTGTGATATGGAGGCAATCTAAGCACAGTGATATTCCGTTCCTTTGCCATATCATCGACTGCGTATTTCTTGAACTGTGCCTTATTTTGTTTCGCAATTTTGTATAGTTCTGCTTTTAACGTACCATCTTGATATTTGAGATTTTTGTCTCTTATCCATTGAAGAATATCCGCTTTTTTCCTTGAATTTGTTGGGAGTCGTTCTAATAATCGAAAATGGTATGAGGCATTGTCTAATACTATAACTGATTCTGCTGGTATTCATTTAATCATTTGTTAGAAGTACTCCTCAAAAACATCGGCCGTCATCTCCTGATGGTAATCGTCAGTTGACTTTGATTCGAACTCCAACAAGCCGCCGTCGAGAAATCCGTTTTCACTACCAATATGTGCTATAATTAGCCTGTGATCTTGTATGGCACTCTTAATGTTTTTGACAATAAATTTTTTCACTGTGTGTCTCTCGTTAACCCAAGTCTGTTCTAAATAAAAAATATTTCTTTCTTCGGCTCGAAATTTTCTGATTGCTTGTAGATATTCTCTTCTCCAACAAATTATTTCTGTTATAAGAACAGATTTTCTATTATGTTTTTCACAACGAAAATTCAGGTTATGAAGGACTTTCCATAATTTCCCTTTTTTAAAATCCGGTAAGTCCGGGTCTTTTCTGATTTCTTGCAAAAATTTTTTGTAGTGTAGGTATTTGTTTCTGAATAAACCAATGGTGAACTTTTTTTCTTACTGCGTTTTTAAAGTCTTCATCAACCTCTAAGGGCTCCTTTCCTTTGTGATTCTGAGGTTCGTTGCAAGGACTGCGTTTTCTTTCTTTTAGAATCTATAAATAGTTGCTGATCCAACTCCCGCGATGTTGGCACAGGTTTCCACAATTTCACGGACTTGGCCTATTGACTGTTGATGCACTAGGGCATCGTGGACATTATATTATTGTTTTTTCTCGCAGGGAAAATACAGATTTGCAGATTCCGCGAAGTTTGACCGGGGCAAAACTGAAAGTTCAAGCCATCGCTATTCTGATTTGAACTAAGTGTATTGTAGGTTTTTGCTTTATTTTTATACTTACACAGAATATTTTGATTGCATACTTAGGTACTTAGGCACCTCTTTACCGATAAGTACTTTGGTTAATTATATTCCAATAACTGCTAAAATCCCAAATAATTTTATTGTACCTATTGTCAGTAAGCTTTATAACACTGTAGATTTCTAGTTCTTAAGAATTGTTAATTGTACTCGTTTAGGCCTTTATCATACAAATAAGTTTTTTAGTTTCATCATTTACTCAATGCGTTGATTTATATAGCTTAGTAAAGTTTAGAAAGCATGTAATAAAATATATTTTTTAGAAAAAGGTTGCACTGTTGTATAGAGATAGAAAATAAAGGTAATTAAAACTAAAAATGCAAATAATTGGTAGAGAAATTAATAGTTTATGACATTTTAATGTTTATAACCCCTGTTGTGTGCTATCAACTCCATACAATCTTACTTTAAGCAACTTAACAGAATTCTTCCATTAGGGCTTCTCCCAAATATATTTGCATGTTGTACAGTTCTCGTAGTGGTCGAAATGGAGAAGCTAAGAATCTTTTAAAAAAATTTCTTGTTAAAAGTAAAGAATATACTTGTAGTAAAACAAATAACAAAACCGGAGAGAATATTTAGGGTATACCTAGAGAAAAATTGAAGAACAAATTTTCTGATGTTGAAATAATCTTCTGACAATATTGGTGAAATAATCTGTTGAAGGAAAAACTGGTAATAAATCTGGTGAATATAATTTAATTTTAGACTGTCTGGTTATTTAAAACTGGTACCTTAAACCACATAAAAAAAAACTAAAACCTATGGATACCGTTTCAATTAATTTTTAGTCTTTAAAAATAATTTTACCTTGCCGCATTCCATTTTGTTTAAAATTTTATGATAAATTAGACAACACAGAATTGGAAATAATCAGTTTGGTTTTCGAAACGGATTAGGGACTAGAGAGGTACTGTTTGGTATCCATGTGTTGACTAAGAAATGTCGCGTTGTCAACCACAATGTGTTCCTTTGTTCAATTGACTTTGAAAAAGCCACGAAATATCTCTAGGGATTTTAAAAACGACCTGTATCGATAACAAAGACCTTCGTAGCATCGTCAATTTGTACTGGCAACAGACAGCTGAAGGACAATCAGCCAATCAATAAACCAATAAATATGAAAATCATTTTCATTTTCAAACACACAAAAACTAACCAAAATATAGTTCTAATGTAGAACGACCAAATTATTTTACAAAGGACCAAATACAATTTCGTTCCCAAAAATATACTACGTTAATAAAAAATGGAGAGCGTAAAGAAAATAATGGTAAAATTCAGAAAATAATATCTTTTCAGATCACGAACGAAGTTAAAAATCGCAAAAAAGCTCTAGAATCATGTATAACAACGCTAATTTAGAGAAAGGTAATTTAAAAACCGGTCAAGTGCAAGTTGAACTTGCACAATTAGTGTTCCGTACGTTGATTGTTTTTAAAATAAAAAATGTTGTTAGGGTGGTATAAAATGATCAGTGACTTCACAAAACACACCCCAAATGAGTTTTCAACAAAGTTTGTTTCCAATCTTTACTGAAAACTGGTGACCTTGAAATTTTGGTTTTTTTATATACCAGATAAATTATTAAAGGTAATGATAATTTTCGTTCAATCTATACCTCGTGGAGAATATTCCAGAATTTTTTCAAAATTTTTTGATCAGTATTTTTCGAGATAATGTAGGGGACAGCGATTTTTCACGATTTTTTAAAAGTAATACGAAGAAAAGTGCGCGCAAGTATTACATTATATATAAATTATTTACTCGTGTTTTCACAAGCTTTCATTTGACACCACACTTGATGACCTAGTAAAAAAAATTTTTTTTTCACTTCCGATTTCACCCCTCAAAACGAATCCCTTAAGTTAAAATTTATCTTACGGTGATATAAAATGATCAGTGACTTCACAAAATACACCCCAAATAAGTTTTCAACAAAGTTTATTTCCAAACTTTACTGAAAATTGATGACCTTGAAATTTCTGTTTTTTTATTTACCAGATAAATTATTACAGGTAATGCACTCGTGATAATTTTCGTTCAATCTACACCCCGTGGAGAATATTCCAGAATTTTTTCAAAATTTTTTGATAAGTACTTTCCGAGATAAGGCGGGTGGACAGCGATTTTTCGCGATTTTTTAAAAAAAATACAAAGAAAAGTGCGCGCAAGTATTACATTATATATATATTTTTTACTCGTGTTTTCACAAGCTTTCATTTGACACCACACTGGATTACCTAGTAAAAAATTTTTTTTTTCACTTCCGATTTCACCCCCCAAAATTAACCCCTTAAGTCAAAATTTAACTTTCAAAACTACATGGCTCTGATGAGGCCATCAGTTCCTATATTACTACCAAATTTCAACTTTCTATGACAAATAGTTTCGGAGAAAATTGGGTGTGACAGACGGACGGACAGACGGCCAGACACCGAAGTGATCTTGTTTAAACAATATTTTTAGTGTTCCGTACGGAACACTAAAAATATTGTTTAAACAAAAACCATTTGTTATGCAAACTCTGTATGTTACAAAAAATAAACCCAACAAACTGTGACAGCAATATCGAAAAATGCAGTTCGTTCGTCCACCTTGACTTATCAAATTTACCTTTATACCTCGGTATTGTTATAGACGCAATGTATTCTTATCATGTAACACACCATCATAAAAATCTACTCAGATCAGGATAAATTGTTTGCTTTATGCCAAAAGGTTAATTACGTCCCACTTTAATTGAAATTACAGTCTAAAAATAGTGAGAAATTGTTTAGTTAATTCCAAAAACGTGTAACATTTTAATGAGAGAAGGTAAACAAAGGGGGTATTTTGAACTAGCTCTTAAACCATTTACTGCAACTAAACTTAAAAATTTAAAGTAATTCGCTACTATAAAATTTAGATTAAACTTTGTTGCACATTTACTGGTTTAATTTGGCAATCGGGAATTTAAAGTGATAAGAACGTCAATAACTAAGCAAAATTAGCTTGGACCACAAAACTAGGATATCTATTTTTATTTATTTTTAAACCAGCATTATAAAATATTGTGACGAAATTCTAAAAAACGTTATATTTGCTACCTATCGAAGGATCTATCCTCTCCCTTTTTACTGTAAATTTGCTTATTAAGACATTTTTTTTTGGGACATTTCCCAAATAAAATGAAACAGTGCCCAGGAAAAAAATTACATTGTTAACAAATGGTTTTTTATATCAGAGCAATTAAATCCGCTTTATATTTTAAAAAACTTATGTAAGGCAACTGTTTGTGTTTTGTTATAGATAATGTAAAGTTTATTTTTTTTTCTATTTTTGGTACAAACTTCTTAGAGGCTGACGTCACCCTTTCATAACACTTAGATTTTGGTGAAAAATGATTATGAAAAAGTTTACCAAGCCCATCGAAACCAAATTTACCTATTTAAATAATTGTATTTATTAAATAGTTAACAGATTTAATAGGTGCTAATTATCGGATTTAGTCTGGAATAATTTAGTTCTTATTGCTGCCTTTCTAGATTTTAATTATTTTATTGCCTTACTGTTTTTGAAAGAACTATGTAGAGTAGTCTGAAGAAATTAGAACCACTTTGGTAAAGTTATAATTACTGTGGTAATATATGACACAATATTTTAAACTCGCCATAATTACTATGTTGGGAATGTGGAATCTTTGGCACAATGACACTACTTAGTATATATCACCACTACACCAAACAGAATGTTAATTATCGCTCCTGATAAAGCTAATATGGTTAGCGAAACGCACGTCCAGTGCAAAAATAAAGTGTTCGGTGTAGTGGTGATATATACTGAGAAGTCTCCATAATTACTATGTTTTTTTCAGGGGTAATCTACTATTATGCAATATTGCTAAATTACTTACAAGACTACTTCAGCGATATTTTTCACTTACTGGTTTAGTTTAGGATATAAATGAAACTAAGAAGTAGAAACTTTAATAGTTACTTAATAATAGTTGTAGTTCAGGTTACTTCAGGTCAAGTTAACTTAGATCCCAAAATGTTCACTAGAGAAGCTACGGCCCTCCAAATGTAACCCCCCAAAATTTGCTTTTATCGATTCTTTCCCTTTCCCTTCTCATCAACAGATTAATCGTATTCGAAAAGTGGTAGTGAATTACGGATAGAGAAATGTGATGACAAGTTCATCCAGGGACAATACGGGTAAAATTTACAGACGTATGTATGTATATATATATATATATATATATATATATATATATATATATATATATATATATATATATATATAAACTCCTGGACAAAATTAACGCAACAATCTGAAAATTAATTTATCTTTTTCTTATGTCAGTTTTAAAGTTTATCGAGTATTTGAATAGTAGGCTATGCATATTTTGTTGCGTTGTTCATGACAGAAATCACAACAATTCGTTTAGATTTACAGTTTTAAAGAATTTTTTAGAAGATAAACAATTTTCTGTAATAATGCGATAGATTTTCTTTAAAAGTAAGTTTATAAATTGTTCCCTTTTTCAAAGTAATACGTTTTTGTGGTAGACTGTTTTATTTTTGACCCCGAAGAATTAGAAAAATGAATCGAACAAGGAATTTAACTGAACACGAGGTAGTGCGAGCCTCAGTTTTATTGGACGAAGAATATTGTCAGATTTATGTTGCTAATTTGTTAGGTAAACATCATTCCACAATAAGTCGTATGGTAAGACGCTTGAATGAAGTAGGAACTTATTCTAGAAGGTTAGGGTAAGGGCGAAAACGATGCACTAGCGACCTAGATGAACGTTTTATAAGACAATATGTTTTTAAGAAACGGGACTGTCACTAGTTCTATAATAAGAGAAGAACTCGAAGCTGTTCGCAATGTCACAATTTCTTCTAAAACAGTTAGAAGACAGTTAAATGAAGCTGGATTAAACACTAGGAGACCAGCCATTGCGCCCTTGCTTACTAGAAAGAACAGAGTTGCCAGGTTACGTTTTGCTCGAAATCACGAAAACTAGTCTGTGGATGATTGGAAACAAGTTTTCTTCACAGATGAAACTAGGGTTAGTCTAAAACATCCAGATGGTCGTCAGCGAGTATGGCGAAGACTAGGAGAGAGGTTTGCTCCTTGCAATATCTCTGCAAGGATTCCATTCGGCGGTGGCTCTGTTATGTTCTGGGGTGGCATCTGCTTTGATGCTCGTACAGAGTTAGTTCCTGTCCGTACGAGATCCATAAATGCTGACTACTATCTTGAGAATATTGTAATAGAACATGTGATGCCTTTTGGTCATTTTGTGGGGCCCAATTTCCTGTTATGCAAGACAACGCTCGACCTCACGTGGCTAGGGAGGTACTCGATTATCTTAATCAAGTTGATATACCGATTATGCAATGGCCACAAAAAAGCCCGGATCTGAATCCGATAGAACATGTGTGGGATCACCTTAAGAAAAAAGTGAAACGTCATATACCTGCACCTAGAAACCTGAGGGAACTAGAAAATGCAGTTATCACAGAATGGGAGCAAATCCCTCAAGATTTTATCCAAAATTTAATTAGAAGCATGCCTAGGCGCATAAACGCTATCATCCGAAGTAGAGGAGGCAACACACGCTACTAGTGTCCCAGTTACACCATTAATTTTGCTACTAGTGTCCCAGTTTATTTTTTCATTATTACATAATTTCAACGATTTTGTTATTAGGTCTTAAGAATAATTTTAATTCGAATCTTATATAGAAATTTGGTGGCTAATTCACTTTTAAAGTATCCAAATAAGTTTTTTCTAACTTTTAGTGTAACCAATGTTCATAAAAAGTTATTAAAATTAATTCATTATAAAGATTTGTATGATTTAATATATTGTTGCGTTAATTTTGTCCAGGAGTGTATATATATATATATATATATATATATATATATATATATATATATATATATAGATATATAGATATATATATATATATATATATATATATATATATATATATATATATATATATATATATTTATATATATCTATATATATATTTATATATATTTATATATATATATATATATATATATATATATATATATGTATATATATATATATATATATATTTATAATTTTAATTGGTGTAATATTCGTGAAATCAAAAGTTTTGTTTTATATCATAGTATATACTTGTGGGAAAACGTTTCGACAATACATTCTGGTCTCCATCAGTTGTATAATCATAAAAACATACTTTTAATTTTTCTAGTTATATATAAAATTTAAAAAAAAAATTTCTGTAGATTAGACAACTGATAAAGAGCAGAATGTCTAGTCGAAACGTTTTTCCATAAATATGTCCTATGATATAAGACAAGTCTTTTGATTTCATGAACATTAAAACCCAAGAAAATTATAAGAAGAATGTAATTGTTATATGTTCAAAGAAATAAAAAAAGGGAAAAAAGTTATATATATATATATATATATATATATATATATATATATATATATATATATATATATGTATATATATATATATAAATGTCCAAAGATTTAAAGCATATCTATCTTCCGTCTGCCACATTAGTGGCATTCACAAGCCATAGAAACAATTTGATATATCTTACTGTGATCTTATGCCAGTACTGCAGTAAGTACTACTAGTATTTTTTTTCTCGTTTGTCGATCCTAGCTCAGCTACTGAGCCATGATACGACGGAATGCATCCCGACATAGGTTGACAGATGAAAGATCAGTGGCCTCTGCTGCATTATGGACTTCATATTTAATAGTTAACGCAGAATATCATTATTTTTTTTATGGGTCTAGCATACGCGCTGCAGGGAAGTCCCTAAAGCGCTATACGAGCGACACGTGTGCGGAAAAAGCGATTCACGATGTTTTTGAATCGCTGTAAATTGTATTCGGCTGGAAACACAGTCCTGGGTAAGCCATTCCAAAGGGATGATGTTCTCAATATAAAAAACTGCTTGAAAAGCGTTGTACGAGGAGTAACAAGCTGAACCTCATAAGGATGTAAAGTATCAGCGCGACGTGTACTTCTAACTGCAACAATTGCAGTGTATGTTTGGGAGCGGAGCCCCAAACATGGGGGCAGTATTCCATAGTTGGTTGAATTTTATTTTTTAGAACTACTATTTCTAAAATTTTTTTTTTCATGAATTCTACTTAACAATCAACTTGCTGCACAATTTTCTTTACAGGATATAAGGAGTTATGTCTCTGACTGATGTCGACCTAACATTACAAGCAAATCGGCACTCTTGCGAGCGTTTTTGTTTAGAAGTTGAACATTGATAAAGAAATGGCGGTGAGAAAGTGTACATACCTACCACTGTTGAACAAAGTCCACATCTCGGCCATTATTCATTTTTTTGCTCTATTTCGCCTTTGATAGAAGGCAGATACGCTTTCAATACTGAGTTGACATTAGCTGAAATATGGCTTGTTAGATTATAATTACTGATTCTGGCTCTCTCTTGTGCTTAGCTCGGGTAACGAGTCGTGAGACGCGCAACTCAAGACAATTCAAGAGTTGGAGTGAGCAATCAGTTGTCGAAATACGAACTTTGTTTAATTTCGGTAGATAAAAATTAGATTTTTTAGATTTCTTATACTTAGGGTATAGAGTAGGATAAAAACTCAAATAATAATTTTGTAATATTTATTATTACTGGTCAAATTAGCCTAGATAAGCATGCTCACAAAAATTTTTAAGTAAGAAATTATAAAGCAACTGAAAATTTTAGGATAAACACCTATTACAAGAAAAAAGCTTTTTATTTTTATTAAACTAGTAATAACTACTCATTTTCCTAACTTAACTATCGCCGCGGTAAAACAAATAGCATAAGTACTGTTTTGTTTTTTTTATAACTACATTCTAAACATAAAATATATACGAGCCATTCACAGATCTGTAAGTAACTTCAGCATATGCTTCGTGGCTATTATATATAGTTAAATGGCATACATAAGTACAAAGATAAATTTAGCTAATACAAAATTAAGTAGACCTTAGTTTAAAAAATTAATTAATAATTTTAACAGTATAAAATTTTTATCTACTTAATGCTAACTTATGTCTACCTGAAAGGCACATCTACTGGTCTAGTAAGGTGTCAATCAAGGTGACATCTGAAGCAAAAAATTCTATTACGTCATCGCCTTAAATCCACTATTATTTACTTTGATCTGTTCCTGACCTGCACTTTTATCTTCTTGCAAAAAAAGCTTCTTAACAAAAACTTATATTAAGATAAAAGCAAACTACACACCGGATAAAATATTTTTTTTTTTCTGTTTTAACAATTTGGCACTGGATCTGTTATTATTGGTTCAACACAGTATTGTTATTATTATTGCTTACATCATCGCCAGAAAGTGATTCTTCAATTCTTCGTTTACCATTTTCAGAAGCCCTTAATGATTCATTTGAGTCACATGTTCTGTTAAAAATACTATATTTCGTGGACCTCATCTTTCTGCTTTCTGACAGCATTTCATCTAATTTGGTCTCCATATGGTATCTTTTTATTAGTCTCTTTTTATAATGCTCCATTGGTCCGTGGTTGTCAAAGTAATTTTTACAAGAGTAGATCGCTCTTGGTATTCTTGAAGTCACTGTATTCTTTGCTGGAGTATTTTGACAGTCCTTGGCTTGGGCTTTAGAGGATTTAAAGTAAACCAAGTAAGTCATTTTTATTTTCACTACACCAACTTAACAATAAATCAATATTATTGATCGACTTGTTTCTCAGTTGAACTTTGGAAATGAAATGATTTGTTAAGTCCTAGTAGTGCCTTTTCAAGATCCATCTACCTGCTATTATGCGAAATGAATTTACAACCGTCAATATAGATTAAAATATTTATTCTAGGTGTAATGACCATTATGCCACTTATCCCTTTCTTCATTTATTGACCACATTTAAGATTTTAATTAATTTTCTTTATGTTCCTAAATAATATTGTACTTTGTTAGAAATTCCAAACCCAAAATAATAATTTTCTCTAGGTTTTCTTAAAATTTGCTTGAAAACGGAAATATTAAGTAACATATATACTTATTAATTGTTGTAGGTTTCTTCTTATTAATTTAGTACTTCAACTAAATTAGACAAATTCGACAAAAATAATAATAAAAAAAAGGAATTTAGTTTAAGTAGTATGTAAGTTTACTACAAATTTGACGTAATCCATTGTGTTGTGATTGAAATATGAACTTTTTTATACAAATTGGGGAAGGCAGCAGCTAACTATCAATTTCAGTTTTAATATCTACAGATCTTTCTGGAAACAGAAATATCATAACAGAATAATAAAGAAAAACTTACTCAGATGAATCATTGTTAAGTTTTGTAGCAATATTATTTTCTCTTCTGTGAAGTAGAATTTGGTTTAAAGAGCATTGCAGTTTCCTGTCGGTAAGGATTTTTCTCCAGATTTTCGCTAGTATTTTCAGCATGCTATGTATGTCAAAGATATTACGCCAATTTAATTCTTTGTTTGTTCAAATTTTGGATTTTGTTTTGGGGAAAGTTCACTTTTGAAGCAAGGGTAATCTTTTCAGCCCTTCCAGCGAGTTTTTTGTTATTATATCCAGGATACACACTTCGGAAAAATATGAGCTTTGTTATTTTAAAATGATAGTATCTTTTTAAAAAACGTGAGTTTACGGGGGTTGAATTGGTAACTCTGGTAAATTTCTACGAAATGTGGGGAAATTTTGTTAAGCTGCATGACTATTAATAAGCATGATTTTTGTAACG
>CM032449.1:139793689-139811189 GCA_019049505.1 Pachyrhynchus sulphureomaculatus
ATGGTGTTATTCCATTTATGAAGTTTTCCTAACTCTTTGGAATTAAAGAAATAAAATGGAGATATAAAGAAATTATGTAATGGATGTGTGTAGGTTTTTATTATTTTTTAAAGTCAACAATATTATCGGTATCTAAAAAATTTATTTCGCTTTCATTTTTAATTTTCATAATAAATTTTTTGTTGGAATACAATTTAATTAATGTATCGTAATTTGTTAAAATTCCATGAATTAAAACACGAATTGCTTCCGCATCAACTATATTCACCAGATTTAACCCTCAGCGATTTTTTCCAAGTTTCGAATGTGAAAAATGGCTCGGCGGAAAAAAAATTTAGCTCAAACGCTAAAACAAACGCTTATTTTGAAGAGTTAAAGAAATCGTAATTTTTAGATGGGATACAAAAAGATAGAAAATTGTTGGACTAAGTTAAAAAGAAAATAAATTTTACACATAAAAATGTTTTTTTTCTTGTCAAGGTACTTATCGTACAACCATCGTAAATAAAATTAAAAAAAGTTCTTTCAAAAAAATTAATTAGGGTTTTAATTGATTTTTACTATTCAATAAAAATTTACTTGCCTACCTAAAAATCAATTAGGCGTTTATCTTAAAGAGGCATCGGGTGCAATAACAGAAAATCAATTAACTACACCCCCCTTTTCCCAATTTTGCGAGACTTAAGGATTTTGGTCACTAAATTCTACATAAGCGTAGATGTAGAATAAAATGTTTGTTAAATCCCACACACACACAATTAAATCGTAACAGAAACTGTGCACATTATCTATCTGATTTTTTGTTGGCTAATTAATGTTAAAATGTATTTTTTTGGAGTTGATAGCAGAATTGTCTCATTGTAGATGCAAATACATGTTGGAGTGCGCCCAAAAGAAAACAGATTTCTTATGCATTTTTACTGGATTTTGCTACCTGTTTGGAATTATGTTTAAGGGTTCATACTATTTTAGGGAGAAAACCTCTGCAATACAATAGAGTCATAAAATGTAAATGAGGGTTCATCGGTAGTATATCTGTCAGAGCGTAACCTGCTTTTAGTCTTTAAAAAAATAAAATTATTTTAAAAATCAAGTTATAGAAATATAAGATTTATTACCAAAAAATTTGTTAATCTATGGATTTATGTATATATACAAATTTAAAATTCACGAGTACTTTAATTACAGACAAAATGAAAAAAACACAGTTATCATCTTCAAAATCTGAAGACTCGACTTCTCTTAAATTGATAAATAAGGGTTCTATTTCCACAGTTTGTTCGATGAATTTGTCAAGTTTCCATATTTTATTTTCTTCTTCTATCACATGTCGAATGACATTTTTCCAATTATCCTTTTTAATCCTCTCTTTTCCGGCGAGTAATAATTGCCTTACGTCTTGAAGTTTGAATGTAGTTTTTTCCCTTGTAACGAAACCTTTCATTTGTGCCCAAATTATCTCCATCGGATTCAATTCGCAATGATATGGAGGCAATCTAAGCACAATAATATTCCGTTCCTTTGCCATCTCATCGACTGCGTGTTTCTTGAACTGTGCCTTATTTTGTTTCGCAATTTTGAGTGGCTCTGCTTTTAACGTACCATGTTGATATTTGAGATTTTTGTCTCTTATCCACTGAAGAATATCCGCTTTATTCCTTGAATTTGTTGGGAGTCGTTCTAATAATCGAAAATGGTATGAAGCATTGTCTAACACTACACTGATTCTGCTGGTATTCATTCAATCATTTGTTAGAAGTACTCCTCAAAAATATCGGCCGTTATCTCCTCATGGTAATCGTCAGTTGACTTTGATTCGAACTCCAACAAGCCTTCGTCGAGAAATCCGTTTTCACTACCAGTATGTGCTATAATTAGCCTGTGACCTTGTATGGCACTCTTAATGTTTTTGACAATGAATTTTTTCACTGTGTGTCTCTCGTTAACCCAAGTCTGTTCTAAATAAAAAATATTTCTTTCTTCGGCTCGAAATTTTCTGATTGCTTGTAGATATTTTCTTCTCCAACAAATTATTTCTGTTTTAAGAACAGATTTTCTATTATGTTTTTCACAACGAAAATTCAGGTTATGAAGGACTTTCCATAATTTCCCTTTTTTAAAATCCGGTAAGTCCGGGTCTTTTCTGATTTCTTACAAAACTTTATGTAGTGTAGGTATTTGTTTCTGAATAAACCAATGGTGAACTTTTTTTTTTTTACTGCGTTTATAAAGTCTTCATCAACCTCCAAGGGCTCCTTTCCTTTGTGATTCTGAGGTTCGTTGCAAGGACTGCGTTTTTCTTTCTTTTAGAAATCTATAAATGGTTGCTGATCCAACTCCCGCGATGTTGGCACAGGTTTCCACAATTTCACGGACTTGGCCTATTGACTGTTGATGCACTAGGGCATCGTGGACATTATATCATTGTTTTTTCTCGCAGGAAAAATACAGATTTACAGATTCCGCGAAGTTTGACCGGGGCAAAACTGAAAGTTGAAGTCATCGCTATTCTGATATGAACTAAGTGTATTGTAGGTTTTTGCTTTATTTTTATACTTACAGAGAATATTTTGATTGCATACTTAGGTACTTAGGCACCTCTTTACCAATAAGTACTTTGGTTAATTATATTCCAATAACTGCTAAAATCCCAAATAATTTTATTGTACCTATTGTCAGTAAGCTTTATAACACTGTAGATTTCTAGTTCTTAAGAATTGCTAATTGTACTCGTTTAGGCCTTTATCATACAAATAAGTATTTTAGTTTCATTATTTACTCATTAAAATAAACTTTGAAATGCGTTGATTTATATAGCTTATTGTAAAGTTTAGAAAGCATGTAATAAAATATTTTTTAGAAAAAGGTCGCACTGTTGTATAGAGATAGAAAATAAAGGTAATTAAAACTAAAAATGCAAATAATTGGTAGAGAAATTAATAGTTTATGACATTTTAATGTTTATAACCCCTGTTGTGTGCTATCAACTCCATACAATCTTACTTTAAGCAACTAAACAGAATTCTTCCATTAGGGCTTCTCCCAAATATATTTACATGTTGTACAGTTCTCGTAGTGGTCGAAATGGAGAAGCTAAGAATGCATTAAAAAAATTTCTTGTTAAAAGTAAAGAATATACTTGTAGTAAAACAAATAACAAAACCGGAAAGAATATTTAGGGGTATACCTAGAGAAAAATTGAAGAACAAATTTTCTGATGTTGAAACAATCTTCTGACAATATTGGTGAAATAATCTGTTGAAGGAAAAACTGGTAATAAATCTGGTGAATATAATTTAATTTTAGACTGTCTGGTTATTTAAAACTGGTACCTTAAACCACATAAAAAAAAACTAAAACCTATGGATCGTTTCAATTAATTTTTAGTCTTTAAAAATAATTTTACCTTGCCGCATTCCATTTTGTTTAAAATTTTATGATAAATTAGACAACACAGAATTGGAAATAATTAGTTTGGTTTTCGAAACGGATTAGAGACTAGAGAGGTACTGTTTGGTATCCATGTGTTGACTAAGAAATGTCGCGTTGTCAACCAAAATGTGTTCCTTTGTTCAATTGACTTTGAAAAAGCCACGAAATATCTCTAGGGATTTTAAAAACGACCTGTATCGATAACAAAGACATTCGTAGCATCGTCAATTTGTACTGGCAACAGACAACTGAAGGACAATCAGCCAATCAATAAACCAATAAATATGAAAATCATTTTCATTTTCGAACACACAAAAACTAACTAAAATATAGTTCTAATGTAGAACGACCAAATTATTTTACAAAGGACCAAATACAATTTCGTTCCCAAATACGTTAATAAAAAATGGAGAGCGTAAAGAAAATAATGGTAAAATTCAGAAAATAATATCTTTTCAGATCACGAACGAAGTTAAAAATCGCAAAAAAGCTCTAGAATCATATATAACAAAGCTAATTTAGAGAAAGGCAATTTAAAAATATTGTTTAAACAAAAACCATTTGTTATGCAAACCCTGTATGTCACAAAAAATAAACCCAACAAACTGTGACAACAATATCGAAAAATGCAGTTCGTCCGTCCACCTTGACTTATCAAATTTATCTTTATACCTCAGTATTATTATAGACGCAATGTATTCTTATCATGTAACACAGCATCATAAAAATCTACTCAGATCAGAATAAATTGTTTGCTTTATGCCAACAGGTTAATTACGTCCCACTTTAATTGAAATTACAGTCTAAAAATAGTGAGAAATTGTTTAGTTAATTCCAAAAACGTGTAACATTTTAATGAGAGAAGGTAAACAAAGGGGGTATTTTGAACTAGCTCTTAAACCATTTACTGCAACTAAACTTAAAAATTTAAAGTAATTCGCTACTATAAAATTTAGATTAAACTTTGTTGCACATTTACTGGTCTAATTTGGCAATCGGAATTTAAAGTGGTAAGAATGTCAATAACTAAGCAAAATTAGCTTGGACCACAAAACTAGGATATCTATTTTTATTTATATTTAAACCAGCATTATAAAATATTTTAACGAAATTCTAAAAAATGTTATATTTCCTACCTATCGAAGGATCTATCCTCTCCCTTTTTACTGTAAATTTGCTTATTAAGATGTTCTTTTTTGGGACATTTCCCAAATAAAATGAAACAGTGCCCAGGAAAAAATTACATTGTTAACAAATGGTTTTTTATACCAGAGCAATTAAATCTGCTTTATATTTTAAAAAACTTATGTAAGGTAACTGTTTGTGTTTTGTTATATATAATGTAAAGTATATTTTTTTCTATTTTTGGTACAAACTTCTTGGAGGCTGACGTCACCCTTTCATAGCACTTCGATTTTGGTGAAAAATGATTATGAAAAAGTTTACTAAGCCCATCGAAACCAAATTTACCTATTTAAATAATTGTATTTATTAAATAGTCAACAGATTTAATAGGTGCTAATTATCGGATTTAGTCTGGAATAATTTAGTTCTTATTGCTGCCTTTCTAGATTTTAATTATTTTATTGCCTTACTGTTTTTGAAAGAACTATGTTGAGTAGTCTGAAGAAATTAGAACCACTTTGGTAAAGTTATAATTACTGTGGCAATATTTTAAACTCGCCATAATTACTATGTTGGGAATGTGGAATCTTTGGCACAATGACACTACTTAGTATATATCACCACTACACCAAACAGAATGTTAATTATCGCTCCTGATAAAGCTAATATGGTTAGCGAAACGCACGTCGAGTGCAAAAATAAAGTGTTCGGTGTAGTGGTGATATATACTGAGAAGTCTCCATAATTACTATGTTTTTTTTCAGGGGTAATCTACTATTATGCAATATTGCTAAATTACTTACAAGACTACTTCAGCGATATTTTTCACTTACTGGTTTAGTTTAGGATATAAATGAAACTAAGAAGTAGAAACTTTAATAGTTACTTAATAATACTTGTAGTTCAGGTTACTTCAGGTCAAGTTAACTTAGATCCCAAAATGTTCACTAGAGAAGCTACGGCCCTCCAAATGTAAACCCCCAAAATTTGCTTTTATCGATTCTTTCCCTTTTCATTCTCATCAACAGATTAATCGTATTCGAAAAGTGGTAGTGAATTACGGATAGAGAAATGTGATGACAAGTTCATCCAGGGACAATACGGGTAAAATTTACAGACGTATGTATGTATATATATATATATATATATATATATATATATATATATATATATATATATATATATATATATATATATATATAAACTCCTGGACAAAATTAACGCAACAATCTGAAAATTAATTTATCTTTTTCTTATGTCAGTTTTAAAGTTTATCGAGTATTTGAATAGTAGGCTATGCATATTTTGTTGCGTTGTTCATGACAGAAATCACAACAATTCGTTTAGATTTACAGTTTTAAAGAATTTTTTTAGAATATAAACAATTTTCTGTAATAATGCGATAGATTTTCTTTAAAAGTAAGTTTATAAATTGTTCCCTTTTTCAAAATAATACGTTTTTGTGGTAGACTGTTTTATTTTTGACCTCGAAAAATTAGAAAAATGAATCGAACAAGGAATTTAACTGAACACGAGGTAGTGCGAGCCTCAGTTTTATTGGACGAAGAATATTGTCAGATTTATGTCGCTAATTTGTTAGGTAAACATCATTCCACAATAAGTCGTATGGTAAGACGCTTGAATGAAGTAGGAACTTATTCTAGAAGGTTAGGGTAAGGGCGAAAACGATGCACTAGCGACCTAGATGAACGTTTTATAAGACAATATGTTTTAAGAAAAGGGACTGTCACTAGTTCTATAATAAGAGAAGAACTCGAAGCTGTTCGCAATGTCACAATTTGTTCTAAAACAGTTAGAAGACAGTTAAATGAAGCTGGATTAAACAGTAGGAGACCAGCCATTGCACCCTTGCTTACTAGAAAGAACAGAGTTGCCAGGTTACGTTTTGCTCGAAATCACGAAAACTGCTCTGTGGATGATTGGAAACAAGTTTTCTTCACAGATGAAACTAGGGTTAGTCTAAAACATCCAGATGGTCGTCAGCGAGTATGGCGAAGACCAGGAGAGAGGTTTGCTCCTTGCAATATCTCTGCAAGGATTTCATTCGGCGGTGGCTCTGTTATGTTCTGGAGTGGCATCTGCTTTGATGCTCGTACAGAGTTAGTTCCTGTCCGTACGAGATCCATAAATGCTGACTACTATCTTGAGAATATTGTAATAGAACATGTGATGCCTTTTGGTCATTTTGTGGGGCCCAATTTCCTGTTATGCAAGACAACGCTCGACCTCACGTGGCTAGGGAGGTACTCGATTATCTTAATCAAGTTTATATACCGATTATGCAATGGCCACAAAAAAGCCCGGATCTGAATCCGATAGAACATGTGTGGGATCACCTTAAGAAAAAAGTGAAACGTCATATACCTGCACCTAGAAACCTGAGGGAACTTGAAAATGCAGTTATCACAGAATGGGAGCAAATCCCTCAAGATTTTATCCAAAATTTAATTAGAAGCATGCCTAGGCGCATAAACGCTATCATCCGAAGTAGAGGAGGCAACACATGCTACTAGTGTCCCAGTTATACCATTAATTTTGCTACTAGTGTCCCAGTTTATTTTTTCATTATTACATAATTTCAACGATTTTGTTATTAGGTCTTAAGAATAATTTTAATTCGAATCTTATATAGAAATTTGGTGGCTAATTCACTTTTAAAGCATCCAAATAAGTTTTTTCTAACTTTTAGTGTAACCAATGTTCATAAAAAGTTATTAAAATTAATTCATTATAAAGATTTGTATGATTTAATATATTGTTGCGTTAATTTTGTCCAGGAGTGTATATATATATATATATATATATATATATATATATATATATATATATATATATATATATATATATATATATGTATATATATATATATATATATATATATATATATATATATATATATATATGTATATATATATATATATATATATATATATATATATATATATATATTTATATATATATATATATATATATATATATTTTTATAATTTTATTTGGTGTAATATTCGTGAAATCAAAAGTTTTGTTTTATAGCATAGTATATACTTGTGGGAAAACGTTTCGACAATACATTCTGGTCTCCATCAGTTGTATAATCATAAAAACATACTTTTAATTTTTCTAGTTATATATAAAATTAAAAAAAAATTTCTGTAGATTAGACAACTGATAAAGAGCAGAATGTCTAGTCGAAACGTTTTTCCATAAATATGTGCTATGATATAAGACAAGTCTTTTGATTTCATGAACATTAAACCCAAGAAAATTATAAGAAGAATGTAATTGTTATATGTTCAAAGAAATAAAAAAAGGGAAAAAGTTATATATATATATATATATATATATATATATATATATATATATATATATATATATATATATATATGTATATATATATATATATATAAATATATATGTCCAAAGATTTAAAGCATATCTACCTTCCGTCTGCCACATTGGTGGCTTTCACAAGCCATAGAAACAATTTGATATATCTTACTGTGATCTTATGCCAGTACTGCAGTAAGTACTACTAGTATTTTTTTTCTCGTTTGTCGATCCTAGCTCAGCTACTGAGCCATGATACGACGGAATGCATCCCGACATAGGTTGACAGATGAAAGATCAGTGGCCTCTGCTGCATTATGGACTTCATACTTAATAGTTAACGCAGAATATCATTATTTTTTTTATGGGTCTAGCATACGCGCTGCAGGGAAGTCCCTAAAGCGCTATACGAGCGACACGTGTGCGGAAAAAGCGATTCACGATGTTTTTGAATCGCTGTAAATTGTATTCGGCTGGAAACACAGTCCTGGGTAAGCCATTCCAAAGGGATGATGTTCTCAATATAAAAGACTGCTTGAAAAGCGTTGTACGAGGAGTAACAAGCTGAACCTCATAAGGATGTGAAGTATCAGCACGACGTGTACTTCTAACTGCAACAATTGCAATGTATGTTTGGGAGCGGAGCCCCAAACATGGGGGCAGTATTCCATAGTTGGTTGAATTTTATTTTTTAGAACTACTATTTCTAAAATTTTTTTTTCATGAATTCTACTTAACAATCAACTTGCTGCACAATTTTCTTTACAGGATATAAGGAGTTGTGTCTCTGACTGATGTCGACCTAACATTACAAGCAAATCGGCACTCTTGCGAGCGTTTTTGTTTAGAAGTTGAACATTGATAAAGAAATGGCGGTGAGAAAGTTTTACATACCTACCACTGTTGAACAAAGTCCACATCTCGGCCATTATTCATTTTTTTTGCTCTATTTCGCCTTTGATAGAAGGCAGATACGCTTTCAATACTGAGTTGACATTAGCTGAAATATGGCTTGTTAGATTATAATTACTGATTCTGGCTCTCTCTTGTGCTTAGCTCGGGTAACGAGTCGTGAGACGCGCAACTCAAGACAATTCAAGAGTTGGAGTGAGCAATCAGTTGTCGAAATACGAACTTTGTTTAATTTCGGTAGATAAAAATTAGATTTTTTAGATTTCTTATACTTAGGGTATAGAGTAGGATAAAAACTCAAATAATAATTTTGTAATATTTATTATTACTGGTCAAATTAGCCTAGATAAGCATGCTCACAAAAATTTTTAAGTAAGAAATTATAAAGCAACTGAAAATTTTAGGATAAACACCTATTACAAGAAAAAAGCTTTTTATTTTTATTAAACTAGTAATAACTACTCATTTTCCTAACTTAACTATCGCCGCGGTAAAACAAATAGCATAAGTACTGTTTTGTTTTTTTTATAACTACATTCTAAACATAAAATATATACGAGCCATTCACAGATCTGTAAGTAACTTCAGCATATGCTTCGTGGCTATTATATATAGTTAAATGGCATACATAAGACAAAGATAAATTTAGCTAATACAAAATTAAGTAGACCTTAGTTTAAAAAAATTAATTAATAATTTTAACAGTATAAAATTTTTATCTACTTAATGCTAACTTATGTCTACCTGAAAGGCACATCTACTGGTCTAGTAAGGTGTCAATCAAGGTGACATCTGAAGCAAAAAATTCTATTACGTCATCGCCTTAAATCCACTATTATTTACTTTGATCTGTTCCTGACCTGCACTTTTATCTTCTTGCAAAAAGAGCTTCTTAACAAAAACTTATATTAAGATAAAAGCAAACTACACACCGGATAAAATATTTTTTTTTTCTGTTTTAACAATTTGGCACTGGATCTGTTATTATTGGTTCAACACAGTATTGTTATTATTATTGCTTACATCATCGCCAGAAAGTGATTCTTCAATTCTTCGTTTACCATTTTCAGAAGCCCTTAATGATTCATTTGAGTCACATGTTCTGTTAAAAATACTATATTTCGTGGACCTCATCTTTCTGCTTTCTGACAGCATTTCATCTAATTTGGTCTCCATATGATATCTTTTTATTAGTCTCTTTTTATAATGCTCCATTGGTCCGTGGTTGTCAAAGTAATTTTTACAAGAGTAGATCGCTCTTGGTATTCTTGAAGTCACTGTATTCTTTGCTGGAGTATTTTGACAGTCCTTGGCTTGGGCTTTAGAGGATTTAAAGTAAACCAAGTAAGTCATTTTTATTTTCACTACACCAACTTAACAATAAATCAATATTATTGATCGACTTGTTTCTCAGTTGAACTTTGGAGATGAAATGATTTGTTAAGTCCTAGTAGTGCCTTTTCAAGATCCATCTACCTGCTATTATGCGAAATGAATTTACAACCGTCAATATAGATTAAAATATTTATTCTAGGTGTAATTACCATTATGCCACTTATCCCTTTCTTCATTTATTGACCACATTTAAGATTTTAATTAATTTTCTTTATGTTCCTAAATAATATTGTACTTTGTTAGAAATTCCAAACCCAAAATAATAATTTTCTCTAGGTTTTCTTAAAATTTGCTTGAAAACGGAAATATTAAGTAACATATATACTTATTAATTGTTGTAGGTTTCTTCTTATTAATTTAGTACTTCAACTAAATTAGACAAATTCGACAAAAATAATAAAAAAAAGGAATTTAGTTTAAGTAGTATGTAAGTTTACTACAAATTTGACGTAATCCATTGTGTTATGATTGAATATGAACTTTTTTATACAAATTGGGGAAGGCAGCAGCTAACTATCAATTTCAGTTTTAATATCTACAGATCTTTCTGGAAACAGAAATATCATAACAGAATAATAAAGAAAAACTTACTCAGATGAATCATTGTTAAGTTTTGTAGCAATATTACTTTCTCTTCTGTGAAGTAGAATTTGGTTTAAAGAGCATTGCAGTTTCCTCGGTAAGGATTTTTCTCCAGATTTTCGCTAGTATTTTCAGCATGCTATATATGTCAAAGATATTACGCCAATTTAATTCTTTGTTTGTTCAAATTTTGGATTTTGTTTTGGGGAAAGTTCACTTTTGAAGCAAGGGTAATCTTTTCAGCCCTTCCAGCGAGTTTTTTGTTATTATATCCAGGATACACACTTCGGAAAAATATGAGGTTTGTTATTTTAAAATGATAGTATCTTTTTAAAAACGTGAGTTTACGGGGGTTAATTGGTAACTCTGGTAAATTTCTACGAAATGTGGGGAAATTTTGTTAAGCTGCATGACTATTAATAAGCATGATTTTTGTAACGGTTGTAATCAAAGTTTCAAACAGACGAAGATGGTAGCTTTAAGGTTCATGGAATTGCTGAGCTGGTAAGCGTCTCTTATGGATACATAAAATCCAGCGTGAAATTCGAAAAATAAAAAAGCTGTGCACAATGGGTGCCACCTTTATTGACTTCTGACCGAGAACTCATGAAGGACATTTCAAACTCGTGTTTGGTCTGTGTGGATGCACTATGATACTTCGAAGATAAAACGACAGTCAAAACAGGGAGTTGGCAAAGATAATAGTGCACCGAAAAAAATGAAAAACTTTTATCGGCGGGAAAGGTATTTTTTTTCTGAGGGAAGAAATAAATTTGGAGATTATGTTGAGAAATATTTTTTACAAGAATTTTCAATCTACCCTCATATGTTACATGTTAAAATATAAGTTATTCTTATTGCGTTTAAGACCCTGTACGATTTAAAAAATATTTTGCGAAGGTAATAAATGAAAAATGCTCTTGTTCAACAAACAGTAATAATACTTGCTTATATATATATATATATATATATATATATATATATATATATATATATATATACATATATATATATATATATATATATATATATATATATATATATACATATATATATATATATATATATATATATATATATATATATATATATATATATAATATAATATATATATATATATATATATATATATATATATATATATAAAATTCAACGTCTCTCTTTCTATCTGTCCGTCTGTCTGTCCGTTAGTGCGCTTATCATTGGAGAACCACTTATCCGATTTACGTACTTTTTTTTTAAAAAAAAACATACATATATTCTCTAACCATAGGTTATATTTTTTTACGATAGGTAGCATAACGAATGAGCAGTGACGATAATAGTAAATAAAGTCGGAAAAAAGTTTGCCGCTAGCGCGTTCTCTTGCAATACACAGCCTAAACTATTAAATATGGAACAATATGATGTAGCAGAGAATATCTATAATCTATAATATATATATAAAAAGTAATGTCCCTCTGTCTGTACATTAGTGCGTTTATCACGCGAGAACCACTTATCCGATTTACGTGTCTTTTTTTAAATTCATACATATATTCTTTGGTCAGGTTATATAAAAATAAAAATCTATATCTATAATATACATAAAATGCAACGTCTCTCTGTTTGTCTGTCTGTCCGTTAGTGCGCTTATCCCTCGAGAACCACTTATCCGATTTACGTGTTTTTTTAAAAAAAAAAACATAAATATGTTATCTGGCCAGCTTTATAGGATGTATTTTATTACGTTAGGTAACATAAGGAATAAGCAGTGACGATGCACACTGCCTAAACCATTAAGTATGGAACAATATCATGTAGCAAAGAATATAATATATATATATATATATATATATATATATATATATATATATATATATATATATATATATATATATATAATATGCCACGTCTCTCTGTCTGTTAGTGCGCTTATGAATTGAGAACCACTTATCCGATTTACATGTTTTTTTTTAATTCATACATTTGTTCTCTGGCCATTTTATCTATAATCTTCTATAATATATAAAATACAACATCCGTCTGTTTGTCTGTATGTCTGTCTGTATATCTGTCTGTCTGTATGTCTGTCCGTTATTGCGTCTATCACTCGAGAACCACTTATCCTATTTACTATTATTTTTTTTAAACATACATATGTTTTCTGGCCAGGTTATCTCTAATATATATAAAATACGTTTCTCTGACTGCCTATCTGTCTGTCTGTCCGTTAGTGCGCTGATCACTCTAGAACATATATGTTATCTGGCCATGATATAGGATATATTTTATTACGTTACGTAACGTTAGGTAACATAAGGAATAAGCAGTGACGATAATAGTGAATCAAGTCTTGCAATACACTGCCTAAACCATTAAATATGGAATAATATCATGTAGCATAGAATATATATATATATATATATATATATATATATATATATATATATATATATATATATATATATATATACATACATATATATATATATATATATATATATATATATATATATATATATATATATATATATATATATATATATATATATATATATATATATATATATATATATATATATATATATATATGGTAATTAGTTTTGAATTTCAGCATCCAACGTTATCAATGGCATCCCTGCTGTAAATGCCATGTTTTTATGTTAATATGTTAGTGAATAGTGGTTGTTTTATTTCAGTGTTGGTTTTTACCATGGCGATTGTTATTGATGGCCATTCTTGTTAGATTAAATTTCATGCTACATGTGAGTCAACTTTTTTTGACATTTCTTTATAATGATAATAATAATTTGTGATTGTTTAGAATAATAATAGTTGCATATTAATAATTGTAAGATTGAAATCAAAAATTGCAAATTAGAAATTGATAATTAAAATTAATAATTAAAAACTTGACTTAATAACACCAATTTTTTATGCCTAATTTTCTTTATTGGTTGCTTCGTTACCTCTTTTTCAGTTTGTGCCCTGATGAAGGTCCCAACCTAGGACCGAAATATTGGCTAAAGTAATATAGTATGAACATCTGTTGATGCCTTTTGCCGAGGTCCCCAACTAGTTTCATAACTTATATAAATATATATATATATATATATATATATATATATATATATATATATATATATATATATATGTATATATGTATATATATATATATATATATATATATATATATATATATATATATATATATATATATAGATATATACTAGCCGTGCCCGCGGCTCCGCTCGCGTGGACTTAATTCACTATTATCGTCACTGCTTATTCCTTATATTACCTAACGTAACATAGAACATATGTATTTTATAAAAAAATACTTAAATTGGTGTAGTGTGTGGTTCTTGAGTGCTAAGCGCACTAACAAACAGAGAGAGAGATGTTGCGTTTTAAATATATTATAGATTTTCTTTTTGATAAATATTAAGTTAAGATTTAAAAAAAAACACCTAAATCGGATAAGTGGTTCGTGAATGATAAGCTCACTAACGGACAGATAGCTAGACACAGAGACGTTGCATTTAATATATATTGTATTCTTTGTTACACGATATTCTTCCATATTTAAAGGTTTAGGCAGTGTATTGCAAGAGAGTGCGCTAGCGGCAAACTTTTTTTCGACTTAATTCACTATTATCGTCACTTAAATATGATAAGTGGTTCTCGAGTGATAAGCGCACTAACGGGTAGACAGAGAGACAGAGAGACGTTGCATTTTATATATGTTACAGATTATTGATTATTATTATTATTAAATAACCTGGAAAGAGAACATATTTATTAATAAAAAAACACGTAAAGCGGATAAGTGGTTTTAGAATGATAAGCGCACTAACGAACAGACAGATAGACAGAGAGCCGTTGCGTTTTATATATATTATATTCTTTGCTACATGGTATTGTTCCATATTTAATGGTTTCGGCAGTGAATTGCTAGAGAACGCGCTAGCGGCAAACTTTTTTTTCGACTTGATTCACTATTATCGTTACTGCTTATTATGTTACCTAATGTAATAAAATATATCCTGTAACCTGGCCAGGGAACATATGTATGTTTTAAAAAAAAATTAAATCGGATAAGTGGTTCTAGAGTGATAAGCGCACTAAAGGACAGGCAGACAGACAGAGAGACATTGTATTTTATATATATTATAGAATATTATAGATAACTTGGATAGAGAATAAATGTATGAAAAAAAACACGTAAATCGGATAAGTGGTTCTCGAGTGATAAACGCGCTAACGGACAAACAGACAGACAGACAGAGGAGCGTTGCATTTTATATATATCATAGAAGATTATAGATAACCTGGATAGAGAATGCATGTATGACTTAAAAAAAAGACATATACATCGGATAAGTGGTTCTCAAGTCATAAGCGCACTAACGGATAGACAGAGAGACGTTACATTTTATATATATTATATTCTCTGCTACATGATATTGTTCCATATTTAATGGTTTAGGCAGTGGATCGCAAGAGAACGCGCGGCAAACTTTTTACCGACTTGATTCACTATTATTGTCACTGCTTATTCCTTATGTTATCTAATAAAATATAGCCTTTAACCCGGCCAGACATCTTACGTATGTTTTAAAAAAAACCCCTGTAATCGGATAGTGCTCAAGTGATAACTGCACTAACGGACAAACAGAGAGACGTTGCATTATATATATATATATATATATATATATATATATATATATATATATATATATATATATATATATATATATATATATATATATATAATTTTTTTTTCTTTAATGTTTATGAAATTGAAAGATTTGTTTTATAACACAGTATATATTTTTGACAGTACCTTTCGACCATACATTCTGGTCTTCCTTAGTTGTTCAATCTACAATAAACACATTTTTTTATTTTTTTTAGTTATGCTGTATGGTCCCTGTTTAAATCGTGTCAATCCTACATAATATTATTAATTTCGGCTTACCCGTTACTTATAAAATACACATATAAATTAAAAATATACTAAAACGGTATATAAGAACGTCATATAGGAAAAATTACATGGACAGTTTTATTTGAATTTAGTATTAACACTAAGGTGATAGAAAATTGTTTATATGTGATATGTCTCCTTTTTTCCCTTGCCTTTTTTTTCTTTTTTTTTTAATATTATTGTTATTTTTGTTTGGTTTTATTTTTTGTGTAAATTAGGAATATCAATGTATTTATGGTGTTATAGCCATGGGTTTATTTTGTTTTATTATATGCTGTAATTTTGTTTTGAATGAATATTGTTAATGCTCTTCCACATTACTCGTGCTTGGGCTTGTACTCGAGTGACTTGCATGACTTGCAAGTAATATGGACAGAGTGACGAACCAGATGACAAGTGGCTCGTGAGGCTCCGCTCGTTGTCGGTACATCAAAAGGGTTCGCGACAAAGTATATATATATATATATATATATATATATATATATATATATATATATATATATATATATATATACGAGGCTGGTTTGAAAAGTCCGTGCAAAGTCCGAGAGATGGCACCACCGGCGCGTATCGAGGTCATGTTTAGTTAGTAGCATCTCTTGAATGAACGCACACCAAGTTTCAGCCATATTGGTCTATTTCTTTGTGTTTGGCATTCGTGTGAATCAAGGAAGTCGAGTGATTGAAGTGAAATGGACGAAAAAGAATTTTGTGTGGTGATTAAACATTACTTTATGAAAGGCAAAACGCCTCAGGAGACTAAAGAGAAGCTTGATAAACATTATGGTGACTCTGCACCTTCGATTAGAACAGTTTATAAGTGGTTTCAAAATTTTCGGACTGGCCATATGGGCAGAAGTGACGCTGAACGTTCTGGACGGCCTGTGGAGGTTACGACTCCAGAAATCGTTGATCAAATCCATGATATGGTGATGGATGACAGAAGAGTTAAGGTGCGTGAGATTGCTAGTGCTGTGGGCATCTCGACTGAACGGGTACATAATATTTTGCGTAAACATTTGGACATGAGAAAGCTATCCGCAAGATGGGTGCCTCGATTGCTCACGCTTGACCAAAAACGGAATCGTGTAAAGTGTTGCAAGGATGGTTTGCAGCTGTTCCAGAAGAATCCGGAGGACTTTAAGCGTCGTTTCGTCACTGTGGATGAAACATGGATACATTACTATACTCCTGAGACCAAACAACAATCTAAACAATGGGTTACCAAGGGGGAATCTGCACCAAAAAAGGCGAAGACCGTTCCTTCGGCCGGAAAGGTTATGGCGACTGTCTTTTGGGATTCGCAAGGGATAATCCTCATCGACTATCTGGAAAGGGGTAAAACTATTACAGGTGAATATTATTCATCGTTATTGGACCGTTTGAAAACCGAGCTGCAAGAAAAACGCCCGCGATTGGCCCACAAGAAAGTCCTTTTCCATCACGACAACGCACCAGCACACACCTCAGCAGTTGTGGTCGAAAAATTAATGGAAATAGGATTCCAACTCGTTTCACATCCCCCCTATTCTTCAGACTTGGCTCCCTCGGACTACTATTTGTTCCCCAATTTGAAGAAATGGCTGGCGGGACAAAGATTTTATTCAAACGAGGAGGTGATTGCAGACACTAATGGATATTTTGCAGACCTGGACAAATCCTATTATTCGGAAGGGATCAACAAACTAGAACATCGTTGGACGAAGTGTATAAGCCTAAAAGGAGACTATGTCG
>CM032449.1:139815603-139898103 GCA_019049505.1 Pachyrhynchus sulphureomaculatus
TCTAGTCTGTGCGATCGTCGCGTTGCTACCTGCCGTTCACGGTTTGCATCCATAGTGATTGACAGAAACGTTTGCCACCATTCCGATAACGTCACCGTACGCAACACTAACTATTGTACAAGATTCCACATGTCAGACTCGTGCATACATGCATACTGCCTCACTCCACACCCTTCATCCTCAGTTAATTGGGCATTTGTTAAATCGCTTGTTTTATTTGTTTTCTTCGACCCCTTCTGCTTTTCAGGGCGCATCCAAGGTAGGCCATCACCAGCTAGTAGCTGATATGCGCATTAACCTCTGCGTTATCATTTTTCCATTGTAATAAGCTACCCGAGGTTTCGGTGGGTTTTATCACGTACATCTAAATAGTGGTGCCCGCTGAAAGATTCTAATTAATGTTTTATTGATAATACATATTGAAACGATCACTAACACAAGCTATATGGTACTTTAGCATGCGATAGTGGTACATAGGTAGATATTGAGCCTTTTGTGACTTTCTTTACTTCTTTGACGTAAATCGGGGACTTTTAAAAAACAAAGTAAAATGGTTGTTCTATTTTATATATATATATATAAATATATATATATATATATATATATATATATATATATATATACATATATATGTGTATATGTATATATATATATATATATATATATATATATATATATATATATATATATATATATATATATATATATATGTGTATATGTGTATATATATATATATATATATATATATATATATATATATATATATATATACATATATATGTATATATGTATATATATATATATATATATATATATATATATATATATATATATATATATGTATATATGTTGTAAATTTAAATAAAAACACTATATCACTCACTTACTATAAGCCTAGTTCTATACAATGTCTTCCCCCTGAATTTCCATCTCAATCTACCTGCAACTGTTGTCATCCATCCAATGCCCGCAACCCACTGTATATCATCCCGACATCTTATTTTGGGACATCCTACGCTCCTTTTCTGTTCATGTGATCTCCATTCTAATGTTCGCTTGGTCCAATGATCGTCGGTCGTGCGTGCTACAGGTCCAGCCTATTGCCACTTTCTTTCTGCTACGTGCTCTATAACATTCTTTAACTTCGTTGGTTCACCTATCCACTTGTATCTTTTTCTATCTTTAAGTTTTATCCCGATCATCTGTCTTTCGTGTGCTCTCTGGGTCTGAGCCATATGTAATTGTGGGTAGGATGCACTGGTCGTAAACTTTGGCTTTTAACTTATTTGAGATGGCTTTATCTTTGAATATATAACTTAATTTCCCTAATTCTTCTTGAAGTTTTATCCGTGACACTGTCTCTCGTCCTAGTAATTTGTTGCTCTAGATACACATAATTCTTAACAATCTCGAGAGCTCTTCCTACTAAATTTAAAACTATGTTATTGTGTTGGTTAATATTTTTGTCTTACTTTTATTCCTTTTAAGACCAATTATCTTTGAGTGGTGATTTAACTCATTTAAATTTATAATAAATAAAAACAATTCTTAAAAAATAAGAACTGAACTAGAGTCCAATTGAAAAAGTAGCACATAACTTACCCAGTACTTACTTAGCAGACAGAGTTCTAAAATTCATACTGAATTTGACTCAATAATGTAAATGATATAAACTCTGCAGTAAAACAATAATAATAATTATTTAGCAAAGGCAAAGATTCCTTTAAAATTAGACTTAGTGAAATAAGATATATTTTAAGACACTATAACTCAATTTAAAATCCAGATCTTATTTCGTGTCAGAGATACCGTGCCAATATATAGACAAAGAAGAAGTGGATTAGGAAGCATATTTTTATTATCTACGAATCCAAAACTGGAAGACAATAATCTCGGAATGTGGTTTTTTCCACGAATACAATAGAGAAAACAGGGTATATCTATAAGTACATATGAAAAACAATTAACATTATCGCTTTCTTCATTGCTCTATCTCTAGAAAAATTTCGTGCGATATTGAAATTTTAAATTCATGAAAATAAAAATACAAACCTGTAAAGCAATGATATTTTAATTTTGTACAGTTAATTTAAGATATCAAACAGAATAGTAAAAAATTGTGATACACATATCTTTTTTTAATTATTTCTTATAAGACAGAATAGTTGACACTTGTTTTTAAGGTTTAGCAACAGTATATAACTTAATGACTATGTTAGTTGGATATCTTGGTTCTAAGTAAGACGCAGTATGGTTTCATATAAAAAAAACTGAGCACAGTCTTCAAAAAATGCCATCCAATGCCAAGCCCTGGATCTTAATACAAACCGTTTTGTTTTAATTTCTTTACTTTATTGGAGTACTTACCAAATACTTTTAAAAGTAGTTGAATATCAAGCCTCAAGCTCCAAAAATTTGAAAAAAGTAGTTGCAACTATTGAGTTTTCTAAAAAGGCTGACAAACCTCTTTTAGGAAACACTCAAATCCTCAGTAAACTGGTGGTAACTACAAAATCTTTAAAGATCTTTCCTTTGTGTTCCTGTTTTAAAAATTTATGTTTTATTTTTATATTACCAGTTAAAATATTTGCGCAATACATTAAAAATAATTAACTGTTTAATAATTATTAGCCCATTTTTTATTATAAAATTTAATAACTACAATTAATGTCTAGAAATTTGATAATATTGCAAACACGACACGGAGTTACTAATTTCACCAAGATATACAGCGTTATATTATTTTATCGCACCTCTCTTCATAATTTTTCAAGAACAAACTTTATACTGCAGGTTATACTTTTTCTTTTTCTACAGTACATCGGTTAAACTTGCCAAGACAAGTTTCTATTTACAGCTTTGAGATAAGAAATATCTCTTTTTTTATGTAGCGGCTAGTTAGTAAAAATATAAATGATACCAAAAATACGAATGTCTATTATTTAAAAAATAAAAGAGCTAAGCTAGAAATTAATAACTTTACAATATTTAAAAGAAAAGAAAATTATTATTGTTACATATGATTTAATAAGCTAAATAAAAATGCCAAAAAATCAGAAACATAACTCGTTCGTTGCAGAAAAAATCACCTTTATTGATAAGTGTCCCCTCTTTCCTTTTCCGCTTTAACATCGATTTGTTTATTTTGTATGGTTTTTCTCTCTTTTAACAAAACAAATTAAAATCTGATTTAATTAACTCCTTCTAGCCCTTTTCCATTTATTTTTCCATGTTTTGATAAATGATTTTTTTTAACTGCTCTGTAAGTGATCAGATAATGAATTTTTTTGTTTTAAGTTTCTTACAAGATATTTTTGTTATATTTTGCTAACACTCCTATTTTCGAATATTAAACAACTAAATTCAAAAAGAAATCTTTTAATGTTGTCTTTATATAATTTTAACAGTTAATAACAATTACATTTTTTTGAAAACATTTCACACAATTAAAATAATTAATATCTGTTCTAATTTGGATAACGATGTTTAGATGATTTTAATACTTATCATTTCAAATAACAGAACAGCTAAATCAATGTTCAACACAATTATTTTTAATAAATTGTATTAGGGTATATTCTGTCAATACCAAAAATAATTCATAAGGACGTTGTATATATATATATATATATATATATATATATATATATATATATATATATATGATTTTTTATAACAAATTAAAAAGTACCAATTATCTAATTTATAACAATAACACAGAACCACAAAAAAAGTGTTATAGTTGAACGGTGAGATACCATTTTAGTGCACTAAAAAAAAATCCGATGTCAGAATTGACTCATCACCCAAGGATTTTGACATAACCTCAAAAAACACCTCGAAAATGACCAAAAATACTTTTACAAATAAATTGAAACTGTAAAGGAGCAAACCATCATATCTATACGTATTTTTGGGTACGAAAATCGAACTCAAGGTTAGAATTTTTGCATAACCTTAAAAAACTCCTCATAAATGGTCCGAATTACGTCTCTAAGTAAATTAAAAAATTAAATCAGGCGGGCCACCACATCTATACGTATTTTTAGGTACTTAATCCGAATATTCCAAAAGAACTGACCTATTAAGTCATGATTTTGAAATGATCTTAAAAAGTCCCGTCCTTTCATTCACAGGTTGCTGAATTAAGGTGAGTCTCCTCGCTTCTCGCTCACTGGATACTTTATTAAAGTGATTCTCCGATGATGAGAGGCGAGCAGACTTACTTAAGTAAAGCACCCCAGGGGTGAGAGGAGGGGAATTACCATAATAAGGCGCATCGTGGAAAAGAGACCATGAGACTCACTTTAAAAAATCACCCAGAGGGTGAGAAGCCATGAAACTCACCATAATTCAGCATCTTGTAAATGAAAGGACTGGATCCTGATTTATTAAGGTCAGTGCTATTGACATATTTGCTTTCAGCAAAAGTTAAAGTTCTTGGTGTAAAGTTCTTACTGTCACATTCTTGCATCAGCTTATGTCAGGATTAGAGTTCTTGGTGTAAGTTTTTTACATTAGGCTATGATAGTTTTAGAGTTCTTGGTGTCAAGATTTTGGTATAAGTTGCTTGCATTAGGCTATGTTAAGTTTAGATTTCTTGCATTACGCTTTGTTAGGTTTAAAGTTTCTGGTGTAAAGTTCTTGGGTAAGTTTCTTGCATTGGGCTATGTTAGGTTTAGATTCCTTGACGTAAGGCTCTTGGTGTTAGTTTTTCGCATTAGGCTATATTAGTTTAAGAGATTCTGGTGTACAGTTTTTGCATTAGGTTATGTTAGGTTTAGAACTCTGGATGTAAAGTTCTTCCATTGGGGTGAGAGGCGAGGAGATTCACTGTTATCCAGCATCGTGAGGTTGATGTGCAAGGGGAATCACTTTAATAAAGCATTGAGTGGGCGAGAACCGAGGGGACTCACTTCCAGCAACCTGTGAATGAAAGTACTGGACTTTTTCAGGGTTATTTCAAGATAGGTTAATTCTTTTGACATAATTGGTTTAAGCACCCCCAAAATTCATATAGATATGGTGGTCTGTTCATTCATTTTTTTAATTTACTTGCAGACGTATTTCTAGACATTTTTGGGTGTTTTTTAGGTTATGTCAAAATGCTTACGAGATGGATGAATTATAACCTTAGATTCGATTTTGGCACCCCAAAATACGCATAAATATGATGGTTTGCTCGTTTACATTGTTAATTTAATTGTAAAAATATTTTTGGTCAGTTTGCAAGGTGTTTTTTCCGGTTATGTCAAAATCATTGGATGATGAGTCAATTCTGACCTCGGATTCGTTTTTAGCACACCAAAAAACCTATGTTATGGTATCTCACTTTCCACTACAAAACTGTTTTTTATTGGTCCTGTGTAATCTATATTTTTTTTATCAATAAATGTTGATTAATGCGATACTCTACTCAGTCTGGTGCAAAGTAAAAAAATAAACATATTTGAAAAATTAGGATTTTGCTCTAAAAAATGGCAATAAAAAATGTTTACTTTACAGAGATGTTTTCAAATATTACATGCAAATATTTGCATACGCTAATTTTGGCTCTACTATATAAATGGATTTAGGTCAGTTTAAATTTGAATATAGGCCATTGGAAAATTTTTTTCAAATATATAAAAAAGTTTAAAATTACCTCTTCAGTAGAGGGCAAATTAAGATAAATTACAACTGCGCTCAAAATTGCTTTTAATAAACTGACGGCAATTGAAAAGACTGTTAAAATTAATAGCATCAATTCGAAAACAATAATTCAGAAATTAATATACCAAAATGAATGCAATTTTCAAAAATTGTAAGCTTTTTTTATTGACTGATTTGTCAATGCAAATCCTTATAGACAGATGTTGTAGAGATTTAAGGAGATATACTTAGTCATATGGGTCAAGGAATTCGATTTTTGGATTTTTACATTTTCTGTTAATATATCTTAAGAATATTTTCATAAGAATCGGTTAAAATTTGACGAAGTAATAGCAGTCCATAGAATGGACAAGGCATTCACATCTGTTATTCCAAGGTGCTATATTTAAAACTGGGATTTTGTGCAATACAGTTGTACACGGTGAGTTAACGATAAAGTAAAGTTCATTATCTCATTTGTTTTGGGAATGACGAAAAAATGTTAAATACAATAGTTTCAGGGAATATTGAGGTGCATAGTTTAAAATTATTTTTGAGTATAGAGGTACTTCAAAAAAGTGTGGCCGATATAACATATGTTTTTTTTAAATAGAACATCCCATTTTCTAATTTATTTTTAAATTCTGCACAAAATTTTATAACTTTTTAACTAATAATGTAATAATAATAAACTAAACCTAGCAGTTTTTCTAATATTTCAATTTAAAAAAAAAAAAAATACTAGTTTTCAGTTTTGTAAAAAATTGCCATTAGCACCATTGTTTCTGAAGGTGGAATACTCATAATTGGTACGAGCGTTCTATAGAGATAAAAAAAAAGATATATGTAAAGAAATTTGAGTTAGATGCTACACGATGTTCAAAATAAATTTATACATTTCGACTATTTTAAATTGAAAAATCTCAAATTTTTTAAATGGCACACCCTATATATTATTATTTTTTCTGATAGATTTTACAAAACCTTCCAACTTTTATTAAGTGTCTCATATACCTATTTCTAATAGTTTTCGATTTATTTCGAATTTTTCAATTGTTTTTAATACATCATAGCTGCCAAGACAAAATAAAAATGTAGGTATAAAAATAGTTTAATTTGTTGTAGTAAGTAACGTATAAAGATAATAGTTATGGATTTTCCTAAAAATGAATTAATTGATATGGTTTATATACTGAGCGAGGCGGGAAAAAATTGTCTTTTGGCAGTAAGGCTTTACGGAATGAAGTACCCTAATAGACATATACCACCTTGCAAATCTTTTAAGTGCTTAATGGAACGGTTTGATGGTAGTGGTAGCGTGGAGTATACGAAACGGAAAGAAGTAAACCAGAATGCTACCAATGAGGAAAGAGGAATGGAGATTTTACTTCATGTTGAAGATAATCCCCAGGTCAGCAGCCGTCAAGTAGCCGACTTATCTGACACATCCCAATCTACGGCTAATCGCACCACGAGAAAATACAAGTATCATCTCTTTCATATGGACCTACACCAAGAACTTCAAGACCGTGATTTTGAACGACGAATAAACTTTTTTACCATATTGAATGGAGCAATAGAGGCCGATCCAAATTTTTTATTCAAAATAATGTTTCCTGATGAAGGTACTTTTCGCAGTAATGGAACAGTTAAAAGCCATAACATGCATTATTATTCAACAGTTAATCCATTTTGGGTCCGGGAAGTTCAAAACCAAAACCATTGGTCGCCTAATGTATGGTGTAAAATATTAAATTTTCGAATTACTGGTTCATATTTTTTCCGCGAACCGCTTAACGGGCCTAGATATCTAAATTTTTTACAAAACGATTTACCCCCCAGGTCCTTGAAAAAGTCGATAACTTTGAAAGGAAACAAATGTGGATTCAGCCAGACGGAGCTCCTGCTCATTACCACCAGGAAGTCCGGGAATTTTTAAACGATCGTTACCCACAAAAATGGATCGGTAGGGATGGATTCATTCATTGGCCCCCTCGATTATGTGACTTAACACCTTTAGACTTCTTTTTGTGGGGCTGCATTAACGATCGTGTTTATGTAAATCAACCTACACCAGTAGATATAAAAAATAGGATACGGGATGCGTGCCCTTTATGCTAAGGAAAGTGAAGGAAAATATAGTAAAACGACTAAACATGTGCATTCAAATAGATGGGCATATTTTTGAACATATTACGTCATAAAAATTAATCATTAGATAAGTTAACCTGTATTAAAATTATTATTAACTATTTGTTTGTGTTGCTATGTTTTCACAATAGCGTAAGTGTAAGTAAAAACAAGGGTAAAAATTGAAAAATTCAAAATAAATCGAAAACTATTAGAAATAGGTATATATTAAAATATTTGTAAAATCTAACAGAAAAAAAAATAATAATATACAGGGTTTGACAATTTAAAATATTCGAAATTTATGTTGAACACTAACTTAACTAGCATCTAACTCAAATTTCTTTATATATCTTTCTTTTTCCATCTCTATAGAACGATTGTACCAATTATGACTATTCCACCTTCAGAAACAATGGCGCTACTGGCAATTTTTTTATAAAACTGAGAACTAGTATTTTTGAAAAAAAAAATTGAATTATTAGAAAGACTACTAGGTTTAGGTATATAAAGTTATTGATAAAAAAGTTATAAAATTTTACGCAGAATTTAAAAATAAATTAGAAATAGGATGTTCCATTTAAAAGAACATATATCGGCCACAGTTTTTTGAAGTACCCTGTATACTCAAAAATAATTTTAAACTGTGCAACTTAACATTCCCTAAAACTATTATATTTAATATTTTTTCATCATTCCTGAAACAAATGAGATAATGAACTTTACTCCTCACCCTGTACAGTACACTCGTAGCAGATCTTCTTCTTATATGTGCCATATTAGGTCCCCCTAACGTTGGCTATCACTCTGGTATATTTATCCCTGTTCGCTGCGACTCGGAATAACTATTCGACCCTATGGATTCCTGTCCAAACTCGTATGTTTTTGCGTCAAGATGCCTGCGATAACTCATAATGTTTCCACGAAAAACGTGTCAAAAATACGCAAGTTTTCTGCACTTTACCGTTGTCAACAACTCTCTGACTGCCTTGGTTCTCTGAAGTACTTCCTGAAAAGCCTCCAAGCGGTTAACTGTCGCTACCTTCAATGCCGTACAACAACCTTCAATGCCGTACAACAAAATCGACCAAATATAACATTTTAGCATTCTCTGACGTAGTTTTAGTTTAATGCTATCATTGCAAAAGACAGACTACATTTTAATGAAGGTTGTTCTAGCTGCTTCTATTCTGTACTTAATTTCTTTGTCAGGATCTAACTGGTCAGCTTCCAAGGTATTTAAAATAGTGAACTCTATTGCTTGACCGCTGAGATGGAGATCAACATCTGCTTATTGTTGGCGGCTAAACACCATAAATTTGGTTTTAGATATATCTATTGATGTTAAGGCCCATATGCGCTCCTGCCTGTTCAACTCTATCCAACAGGCCGTGAAGGTCTTCAATCCTGTCACTCAAGATAACAGTATCGTCCGCATATTTGATTGTGTTAATGAACTCTCCATTCACCTTCACGCCATATGGTTGTTCATATAAAGCTGTATTGAATATTTTGTCGAAGTAAAGGTTAAATAGGAAAGTATGCAGCCCTGTCTCACTCCTCGTTGGATGGCAACATCCTCTGACCTGAACTCCCCAAATTTCACCGATACCTTTTGTCTCTAATACAGATTTCTGATTATGCGGATGTCTCTGTTGTCAACTCCTGTTTTCTGTAGTATTTCGATTAATTGTGTATGCTTTACCCTATTGAAAGCCTTCTCATAAACTTTAAAGCAGACAAACACATCCCATCATTGGTCTCTGCACTTCTGGAACAGAACATTTAAAGCAAAGAGTGCCTCTCGTGTTCCAAGATTATTTCTTAATCCGAATTGTGAGTTGTAAAGATCTTCTTCGCACTTTCTTATGAATCTGCCACGAATAATTCTAAGGAACATTTTCAAGGTATGACAAAGCAAGCTTATCAGTCTATAGTCATTACCTCGTCTTGCGCTTTGTTTCTTCGAAATGGGGACCTACATTGATTTTACCAGTCATCAGGAAATTCGCCGGTGCCGGTGGCACAAATATCACTGAACAGTTTTACAAGTAATTGAATATCATCATTCTTGATCATCTTAAGGAGCTCAGAGGGAATGCAATAGGGTTCAACAGATTTTTTCGGTTTGGCCAATTTTATAGCAGTTTACTCGTAGCAATTCAGTCGTAGCAGTTATTAGAGTTTATATTTGATTTCACGGATCGTTCAAAAATACCTCGAGTAACAAGACAAACTTTAAAAGTTACTAAAGTAAGGCCAAAAAAAGAAAACAGTCTTTTAACCCTAAAACAACGGAAGGTATTGGAAAGGTTATCAGTGAGTCTATGGAAAAAATAAAGGCAAGACAAGACATCTTTGTAATTTTTTATTTCTGTTTATATATTTTAACGTTTTATACTGGATGGTGCAAATTCCACATTTAACATTTGGAACTATTTGTGTTTGAAAGTTGCATAAATTGGACCACATATGACTATTCCAAAATAAGTTTATATTTTCCAAAATAACAAAGTTTGTTTCCGATCTTTACTGAAAACTGATGACCTTGAAATTTTTCCTTTTTTTTCATATACCATCCAAGTTATTAAAGTTAATGCACTAGTGATAATTTTCGTCCAATCTAAACCTCATGGAGAATATTCCAGAATTTTTTCAAAATTTTTGATTAGTACTTTTCGAGATAGAGGTGGGGGACAGCGATTTTTCGCGATTTTTTCAAAATAATACAAAGAAAAGTTTGCGCACGTAAGACATTATATATATTTTTGAACTCGTGTTTTTACAAGCTTTCATTTGACCCCCACTCAAAATTTTTTTTTTCACTTCCGATTCACAAGCAAGCAAGACAAGAATTTGTCGACTATTTATTCATAGAAAATCAGTGCCATTTGATGAAATTTCCTATCCTAAATATCCCCTTAATAAACAGCTTAAATTTTCTTAAAAAGAACTAAATGCTTACTAATCCGGGTTATAATCACTCAACTTAATATTTTTAATAATTTTTAGACCACAAAAGAAATAAGATACCTGTTAAATTTTTTATGCCTATATCTAATGCAGACAATGTAAGATAGGGCAAACTTTAGTATTAGACTACACTGTAAATGTAAAAATATGGTCAACTATCTCAGTATAACTTTTTCAATTATCTAGTGACAACAATTAGAAAGATAAACGAAAATTTTCCTGAAGTGTTATTTTTTATTTCTCTTTATATATTTTAACCTTTTATACTAGATGGTGCAAATTCCATATTTAACATTTGGAACTATTTCTGTTTGAAAGCATAAATTGGACCACATACGACTATTCCAAAATATGTTTATATTTTCCAAAATATAGGCTTATTTTGGAAATAATATATAATTCGAACATAATACAAATCATTGTATTATGTTGGAATTACCTTATATTAGATTGTTGTTCCTTTTGAATTAGGGTATAGCTTCATACTTCCAAGAGAAGAAAAAATTTCCTACAAAGAAATTAAAAAAATAACTATCCATGTCCTGGTTGGCTTTTGGAAGACTACAAGGAATATTTAAATCCGATGTATCTATCACACTTCTCCCAGTCCAGAAACACGGGTATTATATAAAAGTATAATCGGTAGACTACAAGTGACCTAACGAGCCATAAAGAGAAGAATTCTAAACAATAAACTTTATGATCGCATACCAAACACAGAACTAAGACGAAGATTCATGGTAACAGATGTAATAGAAAGGGTATGTACATTAAAGTAGTACTGGGCAGGGTTTATTAGAAGGAGGAAGGACAATCGGTGGACACCAAAAAATAAAATACAGCCCTTCAGCAAACAAAATAAGAAGGAGAAGACCACAAACTAGGTGGTCAGATGACATAAATAGATTAATTGGGCATGACTAGTTGAGGAGAATAGACGATAGAGCATTTGAGGGCGACGGTGGATACAATAAACTAAAGAAGAAGAAAGTTTTAAAATGTGGAAAAATAATAGTTTCAAAGTAGGTGAATTTAAATCTTTTATGATTAACTTGTCGGAAAGTTGACAATAGGATATTTATTTTCAAAGACTTAATGAAATCTCCTCACCTTTATCAGAGGTGAGAGCAAGTCAAATTACAACCTACATGCTATAGGCATGCATCAGGCATTAAAAAAACATGAAAAATACTTTACGGTCACAATTAATGGTAAAGAACACTTTTTGGTCTATTGAATAATGCCTGAAGTAACGTAAATGTAATCTATTTAATCGTAACATATTCCTTATTTCACGTACTTCTTTTTTTATGAGCCTAGCACACGTGCTGCAGGGAAATCCCTAAAGTGCTACAGGAGGACCCGTGTGCGGAAATAGCGATTCACGATGGTCTTGAATCACCGTAAATTGTACTCGATAATAAACACAATTCTGGGCAAATTATTTCAAAGGGATGAGATTCCCCATATAAAGACTGCTTGAAAAGGATTGTACGAGGAGTAACAAGGTGAACCTCATTCCGATGGGAAGTCTTAGCGCGACGTGTATTTCTAGCATGCACTGCCCTGAGAGGAATTAAGAAGGCTACATCCATCGAGCATTTTCCATGAAAATACTTGTAGAATAGTCTTAAGTCGCCAATCATTCTTCAATGTCCTTCTAAACAAAATTCAGCGATGACCTAGTAAATTTTTTTTTTCACTTCCGATTTCACCCCCCAAAACTAAACCCTTAAGCTGAAATTTAACTTTCAAAACTACACGGCTCTGATGAGGCCATCAATTTATATACTGGTACCAATTTTCAACTTTCTACGTCAAATAGTTTCGGAGAAAATTGGGTGTGACAGACGGAGAGAGGGACAGACAGATAGGCAGACACTGAAGTGATGTTATAAGTGTTCCGTACGGAACACTAAAAAGCAAGCAAAGCAAGAATTTGACGACAGAGAATATCCTTAAAGTTACGAATAATTAAATATTTCGAATGTCTTTCTTTTCTATTGAATAAATAAATAATATTGACAAAACATCAATCAATAAGTCCAACACAAATAAAAGAAAAGAAATTTTAGCATCAGCAGAATATTGTCGTTCGAATGCCCTTTGTACACCTGAGACCTTTCGTTGGTGCTAAATATTTATTTTATTTAGAAGAACTGTTTCTTGAACAAATACTACTCAGACTAATTCGTTTTTTTTTTCGTATTTTTTTTATCGCTTAGTTAAATTTATTTTGTTCTTCTGCGTTCAGATTTCCGAGGGCAAATTAAAATGACAACGACAGCAATTTTATAAATGGAAAAATATTTGACCTCTGAGAAATAATTAAGTACCTTTCTTTAACGTAATTATAATAGAGACGAACTCAAAATAATGCAAAAGTAAGGATAAATTTTTAGTAATTTTCAAGAAGCTTTGCAATCTTAGCAATAAAATATCAGTTTTATAATTTTTGGGCATTAATTCAAGGCGACTAGTCAAATTCAAATATATCTTTATTATTCTTAAATTGGTACAATATTATGTTTACTTACTAACTACTAGTGTGCTACAAACACAATATGAAATTGATTGTATATTCATTTGCTACTTTTTGTCCTTCGGCAGGGCGAGATGTTAGTCTTTTTTTGGTAAGTTTACCTAGTGTTTATAATATTTCTCTAATCTTTTCTGAACGTATCTTTAATGATTTTTATGTATTTGTTTATTGGCATGAGTATGTTGTTTTTTTGTTTGTCTTTTTTTGATACTGATTTATTTTGTGTTTCTAATGGGAAAAATTATACAAAAAAATCAGTTTGATTTTGTCAGGTACAAAGTGGTCTCAATTTATATGATTATTATTTACTAATCTTATATTGTCTCTTTCATTCTATCGTTCATTCATTCCTCTCGCTACCTCTCTTTCCTATGTACAACCTATCAGTTGTTTACAGTTTACATTATTTTTGATATTATAGATATTTTATGTTTAATTCATTACTACTTTTTATTTTACTTGGCTTTTTTTATTTAAACTGTATACTATTCACTCCACTATTTATTTAAATTGAAATTTATTTAACACTTTGCACTTTACTCACAATTTACAATAAGATTATTTATTTAAACTCAATTATACTAGATGTGTGGAACTTATCTCTTAAAAAATATACGTTATTGTTTGAAGTCTGTTCAAGATATATTTATCTTAATGATACATGACGAAACCAATTATATAGCTACTAGTAATACGGCAAGTACAAAAGTAAATAAGGTAGCTCTGAAGAACACAAAGAACCCCGTGGATAAACTCCAGTGGTTGCTCTTGATGTATCCATGGCTTTAGACTGTGTTTGGCACGATGGACTGTTGGCTAAGCTACGCTCTTCTGATATGTTTGTCTGTTTAGGGCTCTCAAATTTCGTCAAAGAGCGTTCTTTGCGAATAGCAATCGACGGGTTTCTTTCTAACGGCATTACTATCAACGCCGGTGTGCCCCGAGGCCCCCTACTGTCTCCTACTCTATTTCTCATTTACATTAACTATCTGCTGGAAAAGACCATAAATTATTACATCATTCATTTTGAACGCTCAAACATCGGCTACTCATGCAAATATCCGCAGACAGCAGGGGGTCGTTCAACTTAACAAAGACCTGGAAGAAATTCGATCTTGGGGTGAGAGAACCAAGTGAAATTTAACACTACAAAAACCCAGGCGGCAGTTTTTTTGTAAAAAAGTTAACATAGTTTTGTCAGGGCACTCCATTCCTCTAGCATCGTCACTCAATTTGCTGGGCGTTAATTTGGGAACAAATATGTCCTGGCATGAACATGTTGCAAGCATAGCAAAGCTGGGAGTATTATTTCGAACTAGAAAGCTTTACACTTCACAACTACTGTTAATTTTGTACAAAGCTCAAATTCAACCAACGATGGAATACTGCTCCCCTGTTTAGGGCTCTGCTCCCAAACATACACTGCATTTGCTGAATTTTATTTAGAAGAGAGCTGTTCACCTGACTAGAGACTCGGAACTGGCCAGCAACCTTGATTCGTTAAAACATTGAAGAATGATTGGCGACTTAAGACTATTCTACAAGTATTTTCATGAAAAGTGCTCGATGGATGTAGCCTGCTTAATTCCTCTCAGGGCAGTGCATGCTAGAAATACACGTCGCGCTAAGACTTCACATCAGAATGAGGTTCACCTTGTTACTTCTCGTACAATCCTTTTCAAGCAGTCTTTTATATGGGGAAGCTCATCCCTTTGGAATAATTTGCCTAGGACTGTGTTTACTATCGAGTAAAATTTACGGTGATTCAAGACCATCGTGAATCGCTCTTTCCTCAGACGGGTCCTCCTGTAGGGCTTTAGGGATTTCCCTGCAGCACGTGTGCTAGGCTCATAAAAAAGAAGTACCTGAAATAAGGAAAGAAATATGTTACGATTAAAAAGATTACATTTACGTTACTTCGGGCATTAGTCAATCGACGAAAATGTGTTCTTTACCATTAATTGTGACCGTAAAGTATTTTTCATGATTTTTTAATGCCTTATAACGTCTATAGCATGTAGGTTGTAATTTGACTTGCTCTCACCTCTGATAAAGGTGAGAAGATTTCATTAAATCTTTGAAAATAAATATCCTATTTTCAACTTTCCGACAAGTTAATCATAAAAGATTTAAATTCACCTACTTTGAAACTATTATTTTTCGACATTTTAAAACTTTTTTCTTCTTCAGTTTATTGTATCCGTCGTCGGATAAAAGCCTCTCTCAAATGCTCTATCGTGTGTCCTCCTCAGCCAGTCATGCCCAATTAATCTATTTATGTCATCTAACCACCTAGTTTGTGGTTTTCTCCTACTTCTTTTGTTTGCTTAAGGACTCCATTCTATTTTTTGGTGTCCACCGATTGTCCTTTCTCCTTCCAATAAGCCCTGCCCAGTTCTACTTTAATGTACATACCCTTTCTATTACATCTGTTACCATGGATCTTCTTGTTTGGTATGCGATCATGAAGTTTATTATTTAGAATTCTTCTCTTTATGGCTCGTTCGGTCACTTGTAGTCTACGGATTATACTTTTATTCAATACCCGTGTTTCTGGACTGGGAGAAGTGTATTAGATGCATCGGATTTAAATATTCCTTGTAGTCTTCCAAACGCCAACCAGGACATGGATACTCTTTTTTGCAGATCTGATATCAAGTTGTTTTTGACAATTCAAATTTTTGTCCTAAGTATATGTAACTATCAACTTTCTCTATTTGTGTATTTTCTGATATCATTATATATTGATTTTTTTCTATGCGGTTAGTTAAGTATTTGGTTTTGTTGATATTTATTTAGAACTTTACCATGGGATTGTATTGTAAACAAGTTCTTCTCCAGTATACACAAGCACTATGTTTAAAGAACACTACCAAATGATGCTATTGGAAGTGTACCAAGTCAGCATTTTCTAGATGACATGTTAAAGAAGTTTTAATCTGTATACTGACGCTATAGATAATGTCTTTTGACACATAGTTGGTAAAGTACTATTTTTATTTTATTCTTACCGAGATTTTTTAATAATTTTTAAGAAAACGAGAAGATACAAGGAAAAGTATCTTAGCGGAGACATTATCTGTAGCATTATTTAGTTATTAGAAATTTTTAGTATTCCTTGGAAGATAATTAATTTTATATCTTGAGGGCCCAAGCCCTTCTGCATTTATTTATGTACTAGCAGTGCCCGCGGCTCCGCTCGCGTGGACTTAATTCACTACTATCCTCACTGCTTATTCCTTATGTTACCTAACATAATAAAATATCTGCCATTATTTCCGCTTATCTCCCATTATTTCTCCTTATCTCCCATTATTTCTCCTTATCTCCCATTATCTATACATAATTTCCTTTATCTAGGCTTATCTCTGCTCATCTCCCATTATTTCTCCTTATCTCCCATTATCTCACCATAACCCCCATTATCTAGACTTACCTCTGCTTATCTTCCATTATCTCACCTTATTTCCCATTATCTAGGCTTATATCGAATTATATAGAACATATGTATAAATTTATAAAAACACGTAAATCGGATAAGTGGTTCTCGAGTGATAAGCGCACTAACGGACAGACAGATAGAGAGACGTTGCATTTATATATATATTATATTCTTTGCTACATGACATTGTTCCATATTTAATGCTTTAGGCAGTGTATTGCAAGAGAACGCGCTAGCGGCAAACTTTTTTCTCCGACTTGATTCACTATTATTGTCACTGCTTATTCCTTATGTCACCTAACGTAATAAAATATATCCTATAACCTGGCCAGAGAACATACGTATATTAAAAAAAAAGCACGTTAATCGGATAAGTGGCTCTCCAGTGATAAGCGCACTAACGGACAGACAAACAGAGAAACGTTACATTGTATATATATTATAAATATTCTTTGCTACATCATATTGTTCCATATTTGATGGTTTAGCATGTTTTAAAAAAAAGCACCTAAATCGGATAAGTGGTTCTCCAGTGATAAGCGCACAAACGGACAAACAAGCAGAGATACGTTGCATTTTATATATATTATAGATATCCTTTGCTACATGATATTGTTCCATATTTAATGGTTTAGGCAGTGTATTGCAAGAGAACGCGCTAGCGGCAAACTTTTTTCCGATTTGATTCACGATTATCGTCACTGCTTATTCCTCATGTTACCTAACGTTATAAAATATTGCCTATAACCTGGCCAGAGAACATATGTATATTTAAAAAAAAAGCACGTAAATCGGATAAATGGTTCTCCAGTGATAAGCGCACTAATGGACAGACAGGCAGACAGACAAAGAGATATTATAGATATAGATTTATATTATTATATAACCTGGCCAAAGAATACATGTATGAGTTTAAAAAAAGATACGTAAATCGGATAAGTGGTTCTCGCGTGAAAAACGCACTAATGGACAGACAGACAGAGAGACATTGTATTTTATATATACTATAGATTAGATATTCTCTGCTATATAATATTGTTCCATATTTAATGGTTTAGGCTGTGTATTGCAAGAGAACGAGCTAGCGACAAACTTTTTCCGACTTCAATCGCTATTATCCTCACTGCTCATTCCTTATGCTACCTATCGTTATAAAATATAGCCCGTAACCTTGCCATAGAACATATGTATGTTTTTAAAAAAAAAAGTACGTAAATCGGATAAGTGGTTCTCCAGTGATAAGTGCACTAACGGATAGACAGACAGACAGAAGACAGACAGACAGACAGACAGACAGAGAAACGTTGCATTTTATATATATTATATATGTAATAAAATATGTATCTATAACCTGGTCAGAGAACATATGTGTGAATTTAAAATATCACGTAAATCGGATAAGTGGTTCTCGAGGGATAAGCGCACTAACGGACAGACAGACAGACAAAGAGACGTGGCATTTTATATATATTATAGATTTTTTTTATTATTTGGTGTTGCAAAAAAGTATTAATAAAATATTTATTCTGGATATAGATATGTTTGTCTTTATAACAACTAAAATATGCAAATCAGTAACTCTTAATCAGGTAACAATAAACGAAGAAATCAATAACATTACTACATAATAGGTCAATGAAATACCGACAGGTTTTATTAGAAACGCTACTATAATAAAGTAATGTTGATGCGCGCAATTTTTTGTGATAAATAAAATTTTGTTGCAGAATCTTGGCCGCGAAATGAGTTTTGTGTATCTGTGACGTAACATTTACATATTTATAGTGGTTATTTTATTCATCATTGTAAATAAATGGAACTTTCTACTTACTATAAAAAATATTTGTATTCGACGAACTTTTCTGTTTTGATAACGTTAACATTTTAAAAACAATTTAAGAAAAACTAAAAATTGGTTATCAATATTCTACGATGATCGTTAAGCAAAACTTGGGTTTATGAAAACTTTTATATTTTATTACGAAAGTTAAAAACAAAATTAAAGGAAATACATGCTTATTCCAAATAGAATAGAAAAATATATTGATAAATAGTGCCCTTCAATAATAACACATAAAACTAACTTAAAGAGGTAACTGCTGTGTATCTGACCGTAAATTGAAAACTACTTACGGATACCTATTTTACTATCGCAATCAGTCGCTTATTTTATTATTTGCCTGTTCCTGAGTAAGTAATAAAGAACTCGTTTCGTCATAACAATTAAGAATGTCCAACCGTGCCATTAAACATAATATATATATATATATATATATATATATATATATATATATATATATATATATATATATATATATATATACACATATATATATATATATATATATATATATATATATATATATATATATATACATATATATATATATATATATATATATATATATATATATATATATATATATATATATATATATAGGTGAAAATTTAACTAATCTTAAACAACATTAGTTCAAATTACTTAAAGCAGTTTTGACAATACCAATTTGCAATATTTCATGAAAAATATTTATTCTTGCGACACATTTCCAGACGTAAATATGTAAGACGTTTTTATCATTTCACGGATCGGTGTCGTATTTGTCGTCACTGTTGAATTTATTTTTAAAGCCTAACCATTTGAATATATTAAACGATTATCATAATACCCTGAACATAGGCTTCCCTCATTGATCGCCATCTCTCTCGGCATTGGGAAATTCTATACCACATTAATCCCGCTGTCCTCTTGATATCGTCTGTCCATCGGATGAGTGGTCGTCCCCTGGATCTTTTTCCCAGATATGGCCTCCATTTTAAAATAGTGTATGGCCATCTTCTCTCTTGATCACGAGCTATATGTCCCGCATATTTCCATTTCAGTTCCGCGACGGCCTCTGCTACATCTCTGCATTTTGTCACCCCTCGGATCTAGTCATTTCTCTTTCAGTCCCTTACAGATATTCCCAGCATCTGCCTCTCCATTGCTCTTTGTGTAACTCTAAGCCTGTGCATAGATTTTATCGTTAGAGTCAAAGTCTGAGCCCCATATGTCAAAATCGGCAGAACACATTGATCAAAGATTTTTGACCGTATACTCATTGGTATATTTTTATTCCTGAGTATTTCTCCGAGTCTACCGAATGCACCCCAGGCGAGTCTCCTTCGTCTGTCGATTTCAACTGTTTGGTTCTCTTTGCCTAGTGCAATTGTGTGCCCCAGATACACATAACTTTCCACATTTTCAAGTATTTCGTTGTTTATTTCGATCAATGGATCCATGCTGCACATGACTTTGGTCTTGGACATGTTCATGTTGAGGCCTATTTTCGAACATTCGATGTCTAGTTCTATCAGCATCTGTTGGAGGTCTTCAGTATTTTCAGCTATGATAACGATACCATCGGCATATCTCAGGTGATTCAGCCGTTTTCCATCTGTTAGAATACCTCTATCATGCCAATCTAATCTTTTGAATGCATCTTTAAGAGCCAACATAAACATCTTTGGTGACAATATATCTCCCTGTTTTATGCCTCGTTTTATTCTAATCGGTCTGGTTTTTTCATTGATATAAACAGTTGAAGTGGCTCTGAAAAAAGCCCAATGTTCCACTGTGTCTAATGCCTTTCGAAAGTCTAAGCATTGGTTAAAAAGTTCGCAGAGTCTTGTAAGTGTATCGTTGTCTGCAAGTTTCAAAATTTCAATATCCACTCCGTCTTCTCCTGCAGCTTTATTGTTTTTCATGTCCTTCAACGCATACAGTATTTCATCAATGGTTATGATGGGTATTTCCTCAGATCCAACATTCATTACTCGTATCTTAGGTTGTTCTGTGCGATCTTCTCTATTGTCCTGTATTACGCTCTCATAGAGTCTTTCATAGAACTCTCTTGAAATCTCTAGCATCTCGTTCCTATCTCTCGTCTCTACTCCATTTTCGTTCTTTAGGCTAAGGATGTGGCGTTTATTATTGTTTCTGAGGCTTTTCAACCTTTTGTTGTTTTCAATTAGTTTCTCTGCTTCAATCTCATAGTATCTTCGCAGGTCTCTTCTCACCATTCGTCTTGTCTCTTTCGCTACCTCTTTAAATTCATGGTATCTGCCCTCTCTAAATAGTTTTCGTTTAAACTCAATCCTTGCCTTTATCTCGTCGTATATATGTGTATATATATATACATATATATATATATATATATATATATATATATATATATATATATATATATATATATGTATATATATATATATATATATACAGTAATACCCCGCTTAGCGCGACCCCGTTATGCGCGGTTTCACTATAACGCGAATTTCAAATTTCGCGCTCATGTAGTCATTAACTTCTCTATGGTCGCGGGGGGATCCCCGCTTTCTCTGAATATTCTCTTTGAAGAATTGGGAATTCCCTGTCCTTCGACTTTGTTCTATGGGGATTTCCTCGTTCGTTTCGTGTGTTCATTTGTTCCGTAATGTTAGTTCGGTCGGCTGGCAGTTTTTTGTTTTAATATTTATTGGAGATACATACATACATAATTTAACCCTACGTTAAAAATGCCGCCTGTAAAGAAAAAAGAGCGTAAAAGCGTCACTTTGGAATTGAAGATGAAAGTGTTAAGAAGAATGGAAAATGGAGGCAAAGCAACAATTGTTGGGAGAGATTTTGGACTCTCAGAATCGACTGTGAGAACGATTTATAAAAATCGGGAAAAAATTAAAATCTCCAGCGAAGGTTCAACACCTATAAGTGCAACAAAACTTTCTCGTTCGAGATCATCTATCTTAGAAAGAATGGAGAAATTACTGTCAGTCTGGATCGAAGATTTGAATAAGAAGAAACACACCACTAAGTCAAGATCTCATATGCACAAAAGCAAAATCTTTGTATGAGATGCTGAAAACAAAAGAAGGAGAAGGGAGTGCCACTCCGACTTTTGCTGCCAGCAGAGGCTGGTTCCATCGGTTCAAGCAGCGTTCTAATCTTCACAATATCCACATAACAGGCGAGGCGGCCAGCGCGGACATTCAAGCTGCAGCTGAGTTTCCAGACAAGTTTCAAGACTTCGTTAGACGAGAGAAAATTCCTGCTTGTCTCATCTTCAATGTTGATGAGACCGCACTTTACTGGAAAAAAATGCCATCTCGAACATTCATTTCTAAGGAAGAACGTCAAGCCAGTGGTTTCAAAGCTGCGAAAGATCGACTAACACTTCTGCTGGGTGGTAATGCCACTGGTGATTTCAAACTGAAACCTTTACTAGTGTACCATTCAGAAACACCCCGTGCAATGCGAGGCACAGACAAGACAAGTCTACCAGTTGTGTGGCGATCAAACAGAAAGGCGTGGGTTACACGGGAAATTTTTCAAGAATGGTATTCTAATAGTTTTTGCCCATCAGTCAAATCATACTGTGACAGAAATGGGCTTGAACCTAAAGTTATATTACTCTTAGACAATGCCCCAGGACATCCAACCTCACTTGATACGCCCAGAGACTTAAAAGTGTACGTAAAGTTCCTTCCACCAAACACTACGTCAATATTACAACCTATGGACCAGGGAGCAATAGCAAACTTCAAAGCTTATTACCATCGCCGCACTTTTAGCCAACTAATTCATGAAACTGACGGGGAAGGAAGACAGTCTATGCGAGAGTGGTGGAAGTCATACAACATTATGAAGTCTATTCACAACATAGAAGAGGCTTGGAAGGAAGTTAAAATGAGTTGTATGAATGGGGTGTGGCGTAATCTTTGGCCAGATGTAGTGGAAGCACCTAGAAGAATTGTCCAGATGCAGAGACAAGTGCTTGAAGACATTGCTGCAATGATTGAGGGGTCTGAACTTGAAGATGTCACGGTAGAAGATCTCGTAGAACTTGTAGCAACGCACGACGATCCTATTAGCAATGAAGATCTGATCGAGTTACAGAATAATCCTATCTACGATGAGGAAGAACAAGTAGAAGAGAAAGTTTTATCTTCAGGGGAAATACAAAATGCACTTTCAAAAATTTATTCAGGTTTGGACATATTGCAGAGTATAGACAATAATGATGACCGTGTCTTGACCGTGTGTCAAACAATTAAAAACAGTGTTGGGTGTTATGAACGTATTTTACAAGAACGTAAACAAAACGTTACCCAAAAGACAATAGATGTATTTTTCCGTAAAAAATAAGAGTATGTATTGCATAAAGTGTTCTTAGAATTAAAGTGATTGATTAAAATGATTTGTATTTTTTTGTATTAAATTTTGACTATGTTTAATCATAAACCTCGATATACGCGAATTTCAGTTAACGCGATTTTTTTCGGAACGTATCCCTCGCGTAAAGCGGGGTATTACTGTATATATATATATATATATATATATATATATATATATATATATATATAGGCATACTTTTTTTTAGTTTTTTGTTAAAACTTTTATAATAAAATATTAAAGTTTTGTTTTAACATCTTGAGAAGGTGACGACCAATTTTCAGTTTTCTTCAAAAGATATCAAAAGTTATCAAAACATACCATATTACAAAGGTGCTCGTCAAATACATACACATTATCTATTTTGTGAGAAGTTGCGTTTATTTGCAGTGATGAATAGGATAATCTAAATATTTATTAATGTATAAATATTCTGTTACAGATACAAATTTATTGAGTGACCAAGAAGATTTCTAGGCCAAATTTTTTTTATTATATATATATATATATATATATATATATATATATATATATATATATTTATTCATCAAAAATTGCTTGCACCATCATTATTTTATTAAAAAAACGCTTCTAAGAGAAGCTGTCATTTACCTATTGTGATGTAGTGACGTTTTCTATCTCATCGTTTATTGTTATCTGATTATGATTTACTGATTAACATGTTTAAAGTGTCATTTAGACAAACGCATCTCTCTTATTTTACATTTTTTCGAAAAAAATATTGAAATAACTGTAGCAATCAAAGGCATATAACCTGTGAAGACATAAAATCTTTCAAAAATTACTAAACCGTTCTAATGAACAACTATTACAACAGATCATTTTTCCCAAGATACTTTCCATTGTTTCCCAACTAAAAGTTTACATCCCTTTTTCAACGGCAAGACAGTAGCGTGAAAATTCTAATGTTATAAACCCTCATCTTCGTTCGTACACGGTATAGATGCAAAATTCAAATATTTGGTTAAATCAAGGCGGCACATAATCCAAGAATTAAAAACAAATTTCTTGCCGGTCCCAACAATTTCAGGTCACTTGGTCGGTCGCTAAGGCCATCGGTGAAAACTTCACCAAATTCACTATAGATGGCCAGATAATACTATTGCAACGACACCTGTTGAGAAAGCCAACTTGTTAGCTGAATCCTTCACCTCACATTCTACAGTCGATTTTCAAGGAAAAACATCACCCACAATTCTCAATGTACAGTTAAGGATGCCCGATATTTTCTTCAGACTGCGTATTATAAAACGTATTTTAATGAAGCTAGACACCATTATGGCTTCTGGCGCTGATGGATTACCTGCTATTAGACTCAACAAATACGTGAGCAAACTAACTTTTCAACCTATCCTACAGAAAGATAATATTTTTGTCCTGCTGGAAATGCGCTACTGTTCAGCTGATACCAAAAAGGCAGGAAGACCTTACCAAACAACTACTATTTACTATCTAGGAGGACTCAATATTACTAGCGACCATCAATATGACTTTCGTAGGCAAATGCTTTGAACAACGCAGCTGAACATTTTGGAGAATCTCAAGCAGTTGCACTTGATATACCTAGGCATTCGACCGTATTTGGCATGAGGGTTTGTTGGTTACGCTGTCATGTTTCATAAGAGAGCGTTCTTTTCGAGTGGAAGTTGTCGGAGTTCTTCTAATATGATCTGCTAGAAAGGTCTAAGAATCCAGTCTACGGCTTTGTAGTTGATAGTACGCTAATTTGTTCATTTACTTTAAGTGCTCGAGCAAATATCCTCAGACATCAAAAAGTAGTTTAACTTAACAAAGACCTAGAAGAAATTCTATCTTGGGGTAACAGTAACCAAGTAGAATTTAAAGGTATAAAATCCCAGTTTTCTCTAATAAAATTAATATTGCAGAATTTGACAGTTATACTGGGACACCACATTCCTCTGACATCCTCACTTAATTCGCTGGGCATTAACTTAGAAGCAAATATGTTTAGGCACGAATATATTGGATGCATAGCAAAAAGGGATTCTCAAAAACTAAGAATATTAGATCGCTTTACATTCCACAACAACATTTAGTTCTTTACAAAGCCCATATTGAACAAATGATAGAAAACTCCTCCCGTGTTTGAGACTCTGTTCCCAAAAATACACTGCATTCGTTAAATTCTATTCAAAAGAGAGCTGTTCTCCTGACTGGAGACCTCCAAACTCACCAGTAACCTTGATTCCTTGGAACGTCGAATAACGGTTGGCGACTTGAGTCTATTCTTCACGGAAAGTGTTTAATGGATTTTTTATTCCTCTCAGAGCAATGCATGAAGGAACACATGACATCCGTATGTGTTTCAGCATATCATTCCTCGTAAAACCTTCTTCAAGCAATCTTTTAAAAGGATATTCTCACTTCTTTGAAATAACTTGCCCAGGACTGTACTTCCCCTCCTGTAAAGGTTTAGGAATATCCTGGAACAGGGGTGCTACGCCCGTAACAAAAGAGAGGGTTTTTTGGAATAGGGAACCTTATTAGACTATACATCTAAAATTCATGAATACTCTAGGAATAGGTAAAATAACAACAAAATCTCACCAATCGAAAACTTCTCTACAATGTCGTCCTAAAAACTACTGGCTTGATACACTTCCAATAGCGTAATTTATTAGTGTTCTTTAAACACTCTCAATCACATTCTCAATCAGTTGTGGCTTAACTCAGCTTATAGGTGAACCAACACGGATCCCTGATCCAGATGGGGAGTTCACCAGTCTTCTTGATCTGTTTTTAACCACCAGTCCCTTGATTAGACGTTTGTTTTAGATCTGACGACCCATCTGACTGCGCCAGGGAGGTTTTCGAGGTTATTATGGCTGGTACGGAAGCTTATATTCCCTTCCAACGGCAAGTCTTGGTTTTATCGAAAATGCAAAGAAGCTGTTGCTTCTAAACATCTTGCCTACCGACAATGGCGTGTAAATCTTAACACCATAAATCGTAACACCTTTGTTCGTGCCCGGAACAGATACAAAGAAATTATTGACCAAACCAAGGAGGCACACAATCAACGAATTAGAAATAAACTTCTAGCTTGTGCCAACAATTCCAGGTCCTTTTGGTCAGTCGCTAGGACAGTTAGTCAAAATTTTACCAAATCCACCATACGACCACTCACACGGTCAGATAATGCTATTGCAACGACACCTGTTGAGAAAGCGAACTTGTTGAACTCTTTGCTTCACATTCTACTGTTGATTTCCAAGGAAAAACACCGCCTACTATTCCCATAGTGCAGTCAAGGATGCTCGATATTGTCTTCAGACAGCGTATCATTAAACAAATTTTAATGAAGCTAGATACCAAAAAAGCTTCTGGCGCTGACAGAATAGCTGCCTTAGTTCTCAAAAACTGTGCGAGGGAACTAACACTGTGTGTTCTGTAGACTTTTCAACCTATCCTACAGAAAGGGAATATTTCCTTCATGCTGGAAATGTGCCACAGTTCAGCCGATACCTGAAAAAGGCAAGAAGACCTTGCCAAATAACTACCGACCAGTCGCACTGCTTTCAATAATATCGAAAGACATGGAAAAGGCTATCAATCAGCATCTTCTAAAATATCATGAAGGATTCAACATTATTAGCAATCACCAATATGGCTTTCTTCTTCAAAGAGCGTTCTTTACGAGTGGCAGTCGACGGATTTCTTTCTAACACCTTCACTATCAACGGCGATGCGCCCCAAGGCGCCATCCCATCTCCTACACTCTTTCTCATTTACATTAACGATCTGCTGGAAAAGACCGGGAACCCAATCTACAGCTTTGCAGATGACAGATTATCTCTTCATTCACTTTAAACGCTCGGACGTCGGCTACTGAGACAAATATCCGCAGACAGCGGGAAGTCGTTCAACTTAACAAAGACCTGGAAGAAATTCTATCTTGGTGTGACAGTAAGCAAGTGAAATTTAATGCTACAAAAAAAAAACCCAGCTGGCAGTTTTTTTCTAAAAAAAGTTACGTTGCTGAACCCGTTATGGCGGGGCACTCCATTCCACTAACATCGTCACTCAATTTGTTGGGCGTTAATTTGGGAGCAAATATGTCCTGGCATGAACATGTCGCAGCCATAGCAAGGAGAGCTTCTAAAAAGTTGGGAATATTATTTCGAACCAGAAAGCTTTACACTCCACAACAACTGTTAATTCTTTACAAAGCTCAAATTCGACTAACTATGGAATACTGCTTCCATGTTGGGGGCTCCGCTCCCAAACACACATTGCATTTGTTGGATTCTATTCAGAGTAGAGCTATTCGTCTGATTGGAGACCCGGAACTGACCGAACTGACCGGCGGCCTTAATTCGCTGAAACATCGAAGAACGGTTGGCGACTTAAGCCTATTCCACAAATATTTTCATAGAAAGTGTTCCAAGGATGTAGCCGCTTAATTCCTCTCAGAGCGGTGCATGTTAGAAATACACGTCGCGATAATACTTCACATCCATATGAGGTTCAGCTTGTTACACCTCGTACAACGCTTTTCAAGCAGTCTTTTATATGGAGAACATCATGCTCAGGACTGTGTTTCCCACCGAGTACAATTTACAGTGATTCAAGAACAACGTGAATCGCTTTTTTCCGCACACGTGTTGCTCCTGTAGCGCTTTAGGGGCTTCAGGGACTTCCCTGCAGTACGTGTACTAGACCCTTAAAAAAAAAATGGAGATCTTGCATGTCTAGCAACAAAACTTGTTTAAGATATCACCCCAGAATTACAGGGTAAAGTTGTGAAAAGTGGTAAGGAAAGTTCGAAAAATATTTGCAGTTGACTTTAAATCTTTTAAGAATAGTTTAAAATTTTATTCTTATAGAAAAGATGAAAAAGGAAATTTGTTTTCAAAGATTTAATGAAATCTTTTCATACCTTTATTATAGGCAAGAGCAAAAGTTTAGCCTGCATACTATAAACTTCATAAAGCATCAAATAATGATGGAAAGTACTTTAGTAACAAGATTAATGGTAAATAATACAATATCTCAGTCGATTAACTAAAGACTGAACTAACGTAAAGATAATCTATTTAATCGCGACATTTTTTTTTTATTTCAGATGTAAGATATTTACTTTGGGTAGAGGAAGACTAATTTTGCAATGTTCTTTATTTTCTTTGTTTATTATACATATATTACCTTATTACTAATTATCAACTAGTTGATTTTGTCATATGTCATCTGTAATACTACAGGCACTGTTATTGTGTTAATTTTTTTACTTATTCGCACCAGTTATAATCTAAAAGTAATTATTTGTTGCCAATCATTAGTTTGTGGATATGTGGTTCATGTCCCAGAACTTTACTAAAAATTTATATATTATTATTACAATTTCACAGCTTCCTAGAAGCAACTAATAATTTACGTTTACTCTTGCATTATTTTGGGCACGTTTCTATTATAATTATCTTAAAAAAAAAGTAATAAATTATTTTTCACGAGTCAAATATTTTTCCATTTACAAAATTTATATCGCTGTCATTTTGATTTGCCCACGGATATCCGAACGCAAAAAACAGAATAAATTGAAGGTGGCAAAAAAAATTACGAAAAAAAACAAATTAAATCGAGTAATGTTCGCTGTAGTAGAAAACGAGATAAACAATTTCCAAACATTTCTTGTAAATAAAATAAATATTTAGCATCAACGAAAGGTCTCAGGTGCACAAAAAGCTCTCGAAGGAAAATGTTCTGCTCATGCTAAAATTTGTCGCTCGTTATTTGTTTTGCGTCGATTGATCGAGGTTTCGTCAATATTATTTATTCAATTAAAAAGAAAAGCATCGGAAATAATTAATTTTCATTAATGATTTTCCCTTAGTGAATAGTCTCCATATTAGTGTCTTGAAATTATTCTAAATTAATTATAATAAAATATTAGAATGTTTTCATACATATATATAATAAACCATGTTTAACAAATTACCTACTTTCACAATATTATATTTATTTAAATATATATATATATATATATATATATATATATATATATATATATATATATATATATATATAAATATATATATATATATATATATATATATATATATGTATATTGATTTCTTGAACTTTTATGTATATAAACTTTTATTTTTATCTTGGGCATAAAGTTCCTTTAATGAAAACTTTAGTTTCTCAAAATTTTTTTTTATTAACGTTTCACCCTATGCTTATTGTTTTTCCCCTCTTAGGTACAGTTTTCATTTATAAAAGTAAAATTAAAAATATAGTCAGTCAACTGATGGATATAACAACAATTCAGTTCACGAAATAATAAATATAAAAATAAAAACATGTAAACTTTAAAATTTTGTCTTTTATACATGAACATTTTTTTTTAATTAACAATAACAGTTAAAAATTACACAACATAACAATTACACACATAATCAACACATCATTCGTATGTCAAGAATAAATAAACCAGGCGAAAAATTTTTGTAGGTTACGGATAGCACCATTTTTTTATATGCTTATTATTAGTTTGGTGTTTTTGCTAGTTTGTTTTTAGTTACAATTAAACTTATGTCCCTAATATATGTTCTGTCGTTCGTCGCGTTGTGGCAGTACCCAAATATAAAATCGAAGAAAATACACAAAAGGTTCAACAGTTTCCATCACAAAATTCAATTTTTCATAGAAAAAGAAAAAAGCGAAGAAATACATTTTTGAAACATGACATTTATAAGTGGAAAGGAGAATGACAAAATGCAAACAAAATGATACATTAAACCAACATGGTCAGGTAAATACCTGACTTACCACTCAAACCATTCAAAATCCCCGATCGTGCTATCACACTAACTTTTCCATACTTTAGGCCAATTGTCCTCAAAAAAGTCAAAGAAGTTCTGTCGTCTAACGGCTTTAAAATAAATGGCATAAATCAAATAATAAAAAAAAAATGCACATACCGACTCCACAACAATACAAAAGACAATAACACAAAACCTAGCCCAAACAACGAAACACAAAAAAATACTTAGCATTACCATATATAAAAGACCTTTCTGAATAAATGAAATAAACACTAAATAAATATGACATAACTGTTTGCCACAAATTTTATAACTAACTAAATTCCCTATTCACGAAACTAAAAAGTGAAACCCCCATAACGTAAAACTCTAACGTAATATACTCCATCCGATGTGAAAATTGGACAAAAAAATACATAGGTATCACTAGCCAACTATTAAAAAATAGATTGAATAGTCACAAATATACAAAAAATGCCACAACTGTTAACAAACACGAAAACGAAACAACGAAACAAATCACATTTAATTACAAAGGAAGGAAAAACTTAACACCAACAATTTAAATAAATTTAATAAAAACATCTCCAAAAACAAACTAGCAAAAACACCAAACGAATAATAAGCACATAAAAAAATGGTGCTATCTGCAACCTACAAAATTTTTCGCCAGTTCTCATCGTTAGTCTTAAACCGAAATATATTGGTCTGGTTTACCTATTTTCGACGTACGAATAATGTAAAATATGTTCATTAGCGAGTGTAATTTTTAACTAACTATTACTGTTAATTTAAAAAAAAAATCAACCAATTGTTCATGTATGAAAGACGAAATTTTAAAGTGTACTTGTTTTTAGATTTTGTGACGTGAATCGTTGTTATATCCGCAAATTGACTGTGAATATATTTCTAATTTAAGTTTTAGAAATGAGAACTGTATCTAAAATGGAAAAAAAAAAATTGAGAATGCCCATTACCATAGGGCGAAACGTTAAAAAAAAAACAATTTTTAAAAAAGAGCAAGTTTTAATTAATGGAATCTTATGCCCAAGATAAAAATAAAAGTATATATATATATATATATATATATATATATATATAACATATATATTAAAAATAAAATCTTAGTTGGGGAACTCGGCAAAAAGGGGCGTGATAAGAGATCACACAATTTTCATTAAGCCAATATTTCGGACCTGGATTGGGACCTTCTTCAGGGCAGAACTGAAAAGAAGAACAAAGCGTATTCACTGATCGTGTCTGGGACCCCTTTAAATTAATGATGTTATCATTCGGTTGTTATAATAAATAAAATTAGTGTAGAACAAAAATAAGATATTAGTCATAATAAATAAAAAAACTCACATGAGAAGTGCAAAGATTTCGTTAGCCTGAATGGCCGTAGGTAGCTTATACATAAAAAAGTTGTTACATATAAACGTTGGTTAATCCATAAAATATATAAAATACACACTAAAACACTGTAGACAAAATTATAAAAACCAAATTCAAAACATGGATGTAATTGGGAACCTTGGATGTTGAGAACATTATTAATTATTTCACCTGTGACCACCACACATGGCCACCGCCATTTAGCAAAGATGACAAGGACGACAGGAGACAGCTGACGGACAGAGATAAGGGGTTTAGTCAAGAAAACTCAATTAACCAGAAGGCGGGGTCGACACCTGGAAGGAACCGATCAAAATTGGGAAGTGCAAGTATTGGACCTTTAAGTGAGAAAGAGATAGCCAATTGAGCGACCAAAAAACCGGTATGGAGTCGAGGAAGGATAAATCATAACCTAATTATTGGTAAAGGGTGAGCGAGGGAGCGAGAGAGAGAGAGAAAATAATGGGAGCAACGAAGAGGAAGATTGTCTAATGAATTAATTTATTAATTTCTTGTTCTATATATATATATATATATATATATATATATATATATATATATATATATATATATATATATATATAAATATCTATATATATATATATATATATATATATATATATATATATATATATGTATATATATATATATATATATATATATATATATATATATATATATATATATATATATGTATATATATAATTGTAGAAAATTCACCTTAAATAGCAGATCTCAATAAAAAAATAAAAATCGATACTAAAATATGAAGATATTGTTTTCGCTCCGCCATTGGTAAACAACACAAATAATATGGCCGATTGCTAACAAGAACGTCATATTTACAGTGGTACCGAGATTTAACTAGGCCTCTTCCAATAAATTTAATAAAAAAAATATATAAAAATTCCTTCTAAAATATTTAATTACTGACAATTCACAATTAATTGCATTACAAATTTTATATTTTAGTATTCTAATTATCGAAGGAACACTGTAAATTTTTTAGTCAAAAATGAATTTTTGTCAACTTGCATCTCCTTCATTTATTCAAAAAACTTTAATCCGTGTTTTGCTTTGGCAAGTTTCACCGTATTTGATTTCAGCTAATTTTTTTAATAATACTAGCCTTTATTAAAATAAACCACTGTAAAGTGTATAATTTATTTAAAAATGTCGGCAGACCCGTGGACGCGAAATGGCATTAAATAAACGATAAGATAGGTAACTCAGTATACTTGCAGTTGTAGAGGACGTTTACACTCTGGGTCATTGCCATTGCTGAATTTGACGTTTAAGTTCACCTTACCGTTTGGGCAAAATAAAAACGGAATTTGAAAAAGATTTTTCTAATTTTTAAAATTAATACCGAAATGGTAAACCATGTTGTTGTAACAAATCTAAGATTTTTTAATGCTAAAGTGAAAAAAATAAGGCAGGTTTAAAAAACTGTTTGTTTATTATTTTTATTACCATCAATCTGGCCCCAAAATTTAAATAACACGTATAAAAATATTTTTCTCAATAATAGAAAATATTCTAATTCTAAACTCACGCAGATGTAATTTACCTACTGTACGATATATTTACTGTTTTTAACTCTCACATAACTGTATATTTACTTACAAAACTTTATAGACCATTTTAAAAATATACGCAATGTGTATTTTTCTATAATTGTCAGTACAATTACTATATTTTTACAGCTGTTAAAGACTTTTGTAAATCTATTATTGGCCAAAGAAAAAGTGGGAAAGGACATAGTATGAACAGTGGGAGGCAAAAATATGTATAAGGTAAACGGACCAAAACATTGACTCAAAAACGAAGATCATATTTTGACTTTTTATTCTATGTTGCAAATAACAGTCGGTAAAGCTGGATGCGCCAATATGATTTATATCTCGTTTTGTGCCTTATAAACAGAACATTTTATATACTATCTCAATCGTTTATATTTTTTTACTTTTCTTTTTTATTTTTTTGATTATTTTCTTTTTTTTGCTAATTTAATTTTTGTTTTGTTCTTTTAATAATGAATTTGATGAGCACTTATGTTGAACTAAGCTATGCTTAAAATATGAAAAATTTTCTTGATGCTTTTTTAAATATTAGGTCACTTGTATTAAACTTCTCGGATTTCAAAACCTTGTTGGCCGAGATTTTTATGATATCATAGATGTGTCGGAAACTTAATTAACATTTAATTTGATTGGTTATAATTTAGTAAGTGGAGAGTCTAGCGGGCGAGAAGTGGCGTATTACATAAAAAATAACTAACAGCTTTTTATTTGCTATTTTTCAATTAAATTAAAAGCTTAAAAGAGAAACTATATTGTTGGTGTACTTTATAGACCACTAAAGGGTAATATTTCTGTTTTTATATACTTTTGAATAATGATTGACTGATTGTCATCCATTTCAAATTTTCTGTGGTGGATATATATATATATATATATATATATATATATATATATATATATATACATATATATATACATATATATATATATATATATATATATATATATATATATATATATATATATATATATATATATATATATATATATATATATATATATATATATATATATATATATATATATATATATATATATATATATATATATGTATATATATATATGTATATATAAGTCAAAAAATGATCCAATGAACAAGAGTTTTTTGACACCAGAGTCAAAATTCCTTTTCTTATTGGATATTTAAATTACGTCCCACAATGATGTGGTTGTTTTTGTTACCCTGGTAAGTTCTGTATTTACTTGTTGTCAATTGAATGACATATATGTATATATATATATATATATATATATATATATATATATATATATATATATATATATATATATATATATATATGTATGTATATATATATATATATATATATATATATATATATATATATATATATATACATATATGTCATTCAATTGACAACAAGTAAATACAGAACTTACCAGGGTAACAAAAACAACCACATCATTGTGGGACGTAATTTAAATATCCAATAAGAAAAGGAATTTTGACTCTGGTGTCAAAAACTCTTGTTCATTGGATCATTTTTTTACTTTTTGTTCAATACATGACTATAAAGAAACTAATTCTAAAACTATGTTTATTTTTTAGATGATATTGATGAATTTTAGCAGTTACTCTCAACAATAATCCCCATCCATAAACTAGGCAAACCCAGAACATCTTTGAGTAGCTACCGCCCTATATCACTAACGAACCATCTTTGTGAACTGCTCGAATGCATGGTATTAGCTCGCCTGACTTGGATAATCGAAACCAAAGAACTTTTGTCCCCACTTCAATATGGCGTTCGGAAACACCGTTCCGCAATGGACCACCTCGCAACATTAGAAACTGACATCAGACGTTCCTTTTCTAACAATAATCACACCCTTTTAATCTCCTTGGATCTCTCTTCAGCATTCGACATAACCAATAAAAACATTATCATTGCTCAGTTGTTTTCAGCGGGTCTCAGAGGGGCCCTACCTAAATTTTTAATCAACTTTCTTCAATCCAGAACATTCAGAGTCAAAGCCAACGGTATTTTATCCATTCCATTCACTACCTCTCTGGGAGTCCCCCAAGGCTCTGTACTCAGCCCCACCCTTTTTAACATCGCCCTGAGAAGACTGGCATTGGGACACACCTACTCCACGCATGTACATCTATTAAAGAGAGATCCCGTCCACTCTGTCCTAAATGTGACTCCCCCCTATCAGTGTTACAACTAATCGAATCCATTCAACATCAAAACTTGAGAGACACTCACGGCATCCCATCCAACATCACCATCCTCATAAAATCTTTTGTCCCACTTAAAGAAAACATAACCAATTACTTAAAAGAATTCAACTTCATAATCTAATCTATTTATACCAAACTAACTCTAGTGGGCGCTAAATGATCTTAGCTGTCGATGAGTCCTGCCCAACAGAAACAAACAAACAAACTCCTTTGAAACCATTAATGATAATATTACTGTTCTAAACAATTTTAATAAATATATTTGATGTACTTGCACCTATCGTAGAAGTTAAGTTAAAGGCTTATTAGTGTTCCGTACGGAACACTTATAAGATCACTTCGGTGTCTGTCTGTCTGTCTGTCTGTCTGTCACACCCAATTTTCTCCGAAACTATTTGACATAGAAAGATGAAATTTGGTAATAATATAGAAAATTGATGGCCTCATCAGAGCCATGTAGTTTTTGAGAATTAAATTTTGACTTAAGGGGTTAGTTTTGGGGGGTGAAGTCGGAAGTGAAAAAAAAAAATTTTTTACTAGGTCATCGAGTGTGGTATCAAATGAAAGCTTGTGAAAACGAGTAATATATATATATATATATATATATATATATATATATATATATATATTATATTATACTTACGCGCACTTTTCTTTGTATTATTTTTAAAAATTCGCGAAAAATCGCTGTCCCGGGCCTTATCTCGAAAAGTACTTATCAAAAAATTTCGAAAAAATTCTGGAATATTCTCCACGGGGTGTAGATTGAACGAAAATTATCACGAGTGCATTACTTTTAATAATCTATATGGTATATAAAAAAACAAAAATTTCAAGGTCATCAGATTTCAGTAAAGATTGGAAACAAACTTTGTTGAAAACTCATTTGGGGTGTATTTTGTGAAGTCACTGATCATTTTATACCTCTGTAACAAAATTTTTTTTATTTTAAAAGCCATCAACGTACGGAACACTAATTGCGCAAGTTCAACTTGCACTTGACCGGTTTTTTTTTATCATAAAAATATGATTAAATTGAAAAGTATTCCTTATAAGAAATATCGAAAAACAAGAGGCGATAGAAATTAGAATTTTTCTAAACAATTAAAATGTCAAACAAATATTGCAATATGTCAAAAAAAAATTATATATTTAACACACTGTAAATAGTGATAGAAAAAAATTCTAAACAGTTTTGGGATAAATTAAAAATTTTAATATTCACTCTAAACAAACGTTTAACAGAATACCCGATAATTTAAATAGTAATTTTTTACAAATGACACTTAATAATCAACCAGCAGATCCTGGCCTTCTTACAGCTTTCCAACAATATTTCCGAAAGTTTTAAAACCTTATCAGTGACTCAATTTAAATATCAATGTAAAAAGTTCTTGCTAAGTTCAGGTAACGTATACAGTAATCTTATACTCATGTAGTTTAATGAGGAGAAATAAATATATCTGTTTTTAATCTTTTGGGCATGATGGGTGTAATGGTAATGCCCCAACAGTAAGAGAATTACTTGTGTGTAGGTTTTTTGGCACTCGCTATATCAAACTGACAAGGTTTTGGAGAATTATTTATTTTAGTTTTCTAAGAAGTTTAAACCAGAATCTTTTAAAATTGCTTTTAACCTTCTTTTGTCCTTTTGTGTATTTGTATATAATTTTTTTTATTGTTATTATGTGTATTTAAATATTGTACAGAATGGCATATAAAATACTATTATTATTATTACTATTTATTTCTATATGCTGTAAAGTGTAATTTTTTTACTCGTGTATAACATAAATTAGATAGTAATTTATATATTGTATGTTTTTTTTTTAACAAAATTAACTGCAGCTTACAAAAAGTGCAACTTTCTTTCGTAGATCTTTTCGAGGACACCAATTTGTAGTCGGAATTAGAGATTTTGTATATTATTTATCTAAATATTGATTAATTACTTTATTAAAGGTAGGTTTAGTTTTTAACAGTCAGATTGTTATGAAAAACTAGGCTGCCAAATTGTTGTATATAAAATGATTGTACTGTACTGTTATAATTTAAAAAAGAAACCCTAAACTAAAATCCCTCTTTCTATACCTTTCGGCTAATGTACTCCCCTCGCTTGTAGCCCGCCAGAAAACTGCTACAAGCTCTCCAATATAACCAACTCTCGTCAGACTGAGGACCTTGGACTAGTCCGAGGACCATATAAACCACTCTTAGGTTCAATAAAGCTTTGTGTAATGTCTCTCCTCCATATTTTAAGTACTCCGCAGGGATACCATAGCTTCCTGGTGCTTTATTGTTCTTAAGTTTCTATATTGCTGAATATACTTCTTGGTAGGATGGGCTTATATTTAAAACTGCCGCTGTCTGTCTGCTTGTAGCTGATATGGAGCTAAGATTTTGGTTTCTCTCTAAATTTAACAAGTCATGAAACTCACGCCATCTGTTAAAAATTCCTGTAGGATCTAGATTGGGAGCCTTTCTCGCAGTCCGTAATTCTCTGTAAAAAGCTATTATGTTATTACGATGTTTATGTACATCAATTTGGCAAATTTTATCTTTCTCTTTTTGTAAATCTTGTTATGGGAGCAAATTTGCTATATTAAAGTTATCACCAGTTGGTGAATGGTGCAAACATGTCACTGTAGAATTTATCAAAAGAGGTGAGCCCATACTATCAAAAAAATAGAATATAAGGGAGGCTGTGACATATTACTTGCAGAAAGCAGTTGTTTTAAATTCAGATAATTAAGTTGTTAATTCAAGAATCTCTGAACTAGGAAAAGCATTACCGGATTTTTATAAATTTGATAACGAACACAAATATTTCCTTAAGAAGTCTACCATCCCGGGAGGTTCTACTCCCCTACCCCTGGACCTCATATTCGAGTTCATCTTTAACTAAACAGTCTACGTTTATTTTATATATATTTGATAAATTTTGTAAGTTAACAATATATAATAAATTGTAAATCCGGTATCTCCGTGATGTCATAACAGTCTCTGTCAACCAAGTCCTTGAAATCCGAGAATAAAATGAATTACTGAAAAAGTAAAACAAAAATTAAATTAGCAAATAAAATATTCAAAAAAATAAAAAAGATATATAATCCATATTGGTGCTTCCAGCTTTACTTATTATTATTTGCGTTTTTGATCTAAATATTTTTTCCCTTTACCCTTGTAAATATGTTTTCTCCCACTCTCCATACAATGTTCTTTCCCATTTTTTCTATAGCCAAAAATAGATTTACAAAAGTGTTCATCAGCTGTACATACGAAATAATTATAATAACAAATAGAAATATATATTTATATACATATATATATATATATATATATATATATATATATATATATATACATATATGTATAATATATATATATATATATATATATATATATATATATATATATATATATATATATATACACATACATATTTTTATTAATCGGAGCGTATTTACTTAAGCTGCTAAAGTGAGTTAACAGTACTAAAGTGCCTTTTGAAAATAAATATTTACCTTTTCAGGAAGGTCTCAGGTGGAAAGAAAACGTCTGACGGGATTTCTTTCCCTTTCGCTAAAATTAGTTTGTTTTTTATATGTTCTCGTCATTTCGCTGAATTTTTGTCGATATTGTTGAGAACAAAAAAGATTTCGACGACTCCATGCTAAATTTAAACAAACCTAGCAATGTTGGGAAGAAAATTTTTACATGTTTTTCGCAAATAAATGTATGCAAACCTTATCCTCTTTTTTTCTACATTCGAGATGTTTTTTACAATATAAAGTTTTATTAACAGTTTATTGCGTTAAGATACAACAAATTCTATGTCTGGTTAATTTTAATTTAAAAGAATACCTGCCTCCTATCTGTGATTGTTAAGGCCACAATTCGATATAGAATTATCCAGTTAGGCTGGCAACAATTACCTCCAGGCAGTATGATCATCAGGGTTCCACCTTACGGACATAAAAACATCAGTTGGCAAATAAGGGAACAGTAGGCTCAAATAAAACTTTGTTAATTTTTAGTAATCGATTGCTAGTTTAACAGTTTGTTAATAACAACACAATTATATCAATTATGATAAACACATTTTAGTTGGAGCATAATTTAAGAATTTCTGATTATTTATTTACATTGTTCATTTTATCTTATTTTAAGTTATTTAACCTTAATCTGTAGGTATCTTCCATTATTTAATGAGAAATAATACTCTGGTATAGGTAGAAAAAAAAATTTAAAATTTCAAAATAATGTATAACTTTTGTCGGTTACATCAATCATAAATAAAAATTAATTTTCTAGACTATACTGCACAGCCTCTCTAATTTTGTTAGTTTGGTAATGCTGTTATGAATTAGAAATCTTAATTGTTAAATCAAATCAGTTTTAATATCACACCCTTTTAGTAAATGAGGTAGCAGAATTTTAATTAATAATGGTAGATCATTTAAAAAAATATATATCGGTTATGCCAAAGTTACGAGAAGATGCGTTTATTCTGTGAAGTAAATTTTTAGAAATAATTGGCTATAAAGGATATTTCCGAAAATAACAAATAAATATGATAGATTTAATAAACTACATAAAGAAAGTAGTTTAATATGAAACAGACCTAAAATAAATATTTTTTTTAATAATAATATTTTAAGTTGTGTATTCGAAGCTGATGTGGCTTAATTTTAATTGCATTGACGTTTTTTGAAAATGAATTAAAACTGACAAACCAGTAGATAATTTACTGGTGTTGTTTAAACCTAATATTGATGCAGTATAACTGAACACAGAATTTTACACTACATGCAACAAAATAAAGCTTCTGCAGTGATCATATTTTCAGCGTAAAATTTTACAACCAAATACTGTGGGTATTATGGAATTTTTTATTGCATTACAGGGATAAATCTGACGAGGAAGATCTAAATTGAAAAGTGAAAAATAAATATAAAAATTTGATAACTTGATTACCGCTACACTAAACAGTTTATTTGTGCACTTTTTTCTTAGAATCTAAGCTGTAAAAAGTGTTGATAACTTTTGTGTAGTGAAGAGTTATACTTGTAAATTATTTTGCAAGCTTTTTATGAAGACTATATTCTAATTAAGTAAAAAATTATTTTCCATTTTAAAAAATCCTTTCATTTACCAAATTAAACAGTGTTATATTTCAATATATTACTCCCAAGCATTTGATATTTTAATTTATATTGGACTATATGGCTGTTAACTGACATCGCAGTCAAACTTAAGAATATAATTTCTTAATCAATTTAAAGTTAAAGATAGATTGGTTGGTTATTAAAATACAGGATGTTAAAGTTTTTAGGTTTTTTCTATTTTTCTTACGTACCATGGGAAGCAATATATAGAGTAATATTTTTTTCAGAGTCATGCCCGTTTGGCTTCTCAATTTCTGGCTGAAAAGTTCTGGTAGCATGATAAATTTAATATCAAATGGATATCTGTTTTACATTTCATAGACATATAGTACTTGCAATAGGGATGGAACTTATAGTTTAAGCGATATCGCTTCAGGTTTTCTTCTTTTCGAATCCCTATCTATGTCAGGTGTTTACAATCATCAGCGCTATCTTCACTTTGTCGACGGATCTATTGTTGATGTGGAAAAGCAAATTCTCGAATTTTTAAGGCATAAAATTCTCCTTCTGCCGACACTCTTACCAATGACTTTTCCCTGGAATAATAACTAAAGCAGTCCATATCTTTGTTGGTTACGCATAATATGTCCGAGCTAGTCTAATTTATGTATTTTGATTTTCGTCATGACTTCTGTTTCTTTCATCCTTTGCAATACTTGTTCATTTGTGACATGATTTACCTAAGATATCCTGAATATTCGTCAATACGTCCACATCTCTGAAACAATCATTTTGCTAACTGCTTCAGTCAGAATCTCTCCTAAGCATAATTGTTAAGTATAAGACTTTATTGGAGTGGAGATGATAGAATGGTGGCATCGTATTCATTGGGTTTTATATCCTTTCCAGGGTTCTCGGACTCAAGAGATCTACAGATTACACTATTTTTCATTATTTTCAGTTTTAAATATTGAATACATAGATATATATATACATATATATATATATATATATATATATATATATATATATATATATATATATATATATATATATATATATATATATATATATATATTATAAAACAGTAGAACATATAAGAGGTTAAAAGGGGGAGAGAAATGGTTAGGTGTCTTAATATATATTATATATATATATATATATATATATATATATATATATATATATATATATATATATATATATATGTATATATATGTATATACGTCCTTTCCATGGGTATTAGAGCAAAAATATCTAAAAATAATGAGAAAATTTTAATTGTTGCAATATATACTCCAGTTCTAATAATATTGCAATATAGGTATATTATCTGCATATATCTGTACCTCAGAGATAAAATGTTGTAACTACAAAAAATTGTGATTTCGGGTTATCATTGCATCTATCTTGAAAATGTTCATATTCTTTAGTGGTAAACTGAGAAAATTCAAAACATTAAATGTAGAAATCCTGAATCTTATAAAGAAATGCCCATTGGTTTACGTGATACAAGAAAAAGTAGTGTAATAACAATCTTGGAAATCCATTCCTGTAAAATTACAAGGGTAAAAATTGAAAAATTCAGAATAAATCGAAAACTATTAGAAACAGGTACATGACATACTTAATAAAAGTTGGAGGGTTTTATAAAATCTATCAGAAAAAAATAATAATATACAGGGTGTGCCATTTAAAAAATTTGAGATTTTTCAATTTAAAATAGTTGAAATGCATAAATTTTCTTCCTTTACATATATCTTTTTTCATCTCTATAGAACGCTCGTACCAATTATGAGTTTTCCACCGTCAGAAACAATGGGCGCTACTGGCATTTTTTTTTCAAAACTGAAAACTAGTATTTTTTTTTAAAATTGAAATATTAGAAAAACTACTAGGTTTAGGTATATAACAATATTAATAAAAAAGTTATAAAATTTTACGCAGAATTTAAAACTAAATTAGAAAATAGGATGTTCCATTTAAAAAAAAAAAAACATGTATTATATCGGCCACACTTTTTTGAAATACCCTGTATACTCAAAAATAACTTTAAACTGTGCACTTTAACATTCCCTAAAACTATTGTATTCAACATCTTTTCGTCATTCCCGAAACAAATGAGATAATGAACTTTACTCTCTCGTTGACTCACCCTGTACATGCACCTCTGCAATACATACAAAAAAAAATTAAATTCTCGTTATTCATTTAATGAATTAACCCCGTTTTGCGTTTTTTTGTAAATACTTTATTTTTGAAGAATACAGGTTTTCACGACCGGTTGAATTAATACGGATTTCTTTCGGGAGTTGAGACCGTGTCCCTCAGGTATTAACTTCCTGACATTTCGTTGACACTGCTGTTAACTTTTTCAAAAGCGATGTGGCGGTGGTCGAAGGTTTCTTCTTGGCTGTTCACTGTCAACTGCCAAGAAGAAACCTTCGACCACTGCCACATCGCCTTTGCAAATGTGGACCGCAGTGTCAACGAAACGTCAGGAAGTTAATACCTGGAGAACACGGTCTCAACTCCCGAAAGAAACCCATACTTTATTTTTTATTTATTATTAACACTGTATGTAGGAAAATGGTTTGTACTTGTATGCTAAATATATTTCTAATTTATAATTATTATATAAGAATTATTTGATAAATGCAATGATTTGGATGTCATTAGAACAAGAAAAAAACAATTTTATCGCTATTCTCTGATGTCTTAAACACAATTTGGATCTTTAATTTTTAATATTCGTGAACCATAACACTTCTAGTAAATTAGGGATTTCCATTTAGATAATTAAGCTAAACTTGAATTACCTTTAAATATAACATTATTACGTCTTTTAGATAAATATTTATTTATCTGTTCAAGGAATTAAGTAATTTTAAAAGTTTTAGGGATATAAATTATCCAAATATTTATTTAACAGAGAAAATGCCTCTTAGAATCTTTCTGCAATATGGTACTAAAGTCGGTGTAAAGAACTCTTCTTCTTCATCTTAACTCTCATAAAAATATATAACTTCGCTGTGAAGTAGGACGCACGAGAAAGTTAGGTGCAACAAACCTACTTTAATCGATGTAAATCTACCAAACAAAGTCTAGGTAAGCACAAACGCACATTAAATTTACTTTATGTGCGTTTCACAAAAATTACTTAATATACAAGCACTTTGGGTATAATATTTTTAGGTTCGATTAACACTTTCTGCAACGAGTGTTCTGTGCGATATAAAATATATATCATGAAACGTCAAAAAAATGCATGCATGCATATTCTTTTATTTTTTGGTGTTCTTTTTGCAGTACAAAGGGAGGTTTCATTAGGCAACATACATGTGCAAAGTAGAAATAGAATAACTCTTCATTGACTGATATATCTCTTATTTATGTGTAATTTCTATAAAACATTTTCTAAAAATCTCTTAATTTCAATAATGTAAGTGTTTAATTTATTAGCACATGTAAAATTTACATTTTTAGGTAATTGATCAATATCCAAGCTTGTAATAGTTTGGAGAAATTATGTATAGAGTTTTAATAAAAAAATTATTTGTAAGTAAATTTTGCAACTTTATCCCAATGTAATTTCAATTATTACATTATGAGATGTATTATATATGTCCTTTTTATGAGAATTAATAAGCACCATAAGTACGGCTTGACTGTATATTAAAATAACTAATGATATGGTTAACTCTTCTATTTATCTGGTTTAGTCTCCAATGAATAAATTTTATACGCCACTATATATTGACCTAAACTAACCTGAACTAACGTAACAGAGACATATTCTTTTGCGTTATCAGTTAACTAGTCATGTATTTGGAGCGAATATTCTAAGAGCCGTTGAAGTTGAAGCTTAAATTCCAATTTAACTAAAGATTTACAAAAATTTATCCCATATATTTTACTTCTGGGCGATGTTCAATCGCTGAAAGAAAGTGCTCTTAAAATAAATCATTCTATCTTGGTAATAATTATTTCGTTTTATTTTATTGAAAAGTCTAAAAAATTTAACCGCATGGATTGGTATTTTAAAAAAAAGAAAATACTCTGGTCTTTACAATATTTAAAACCATGGATGGACACTGGGAAAAATTATGTAGATATATATTATACATATGTTTCTGGGACTAAATTAATAGAACATATTAAGTGTATTTCACTTTCGCCGCTAATATAACTATACGTATTGCAAAGATTCTGTAAATAAAGCGAATACTTCCTATTTGTTTAGTTTCGCCAATTCTTATTTTTTTTTGGGTTTTTCATTCAAATTTCATCCTAAACACTGGTAATTGTTAAACTTAAGGGCAGCAGTCAATAAAATGTACTTTTTTGGTGTTTGTACAATTTTCTGTTTAAATTCATCTTGTGGAAAGAAAACTTGGGAGAGCTTATCCCTTGGAGTCAAAATGTGTGCTAGACAACATTTCATCTTTAATAGGATAGAGGAGAAAAAGAAGAAAGGGAATATTTTCAAATGTCCCTTTTATTCACCTTCGAGGTAGCCGATATCAGTTTAGGAATATTATATTAATATATTCGCTGATGTTTTCATTTTAAAAATTTCCGCACTTAACATTTTTTAAACGTTTAATACCGTCTACAACGCTTACGTTCCACCACTAATTAAACTTTAAGGCTTTTTAATTTTAAACTTTACAAAGCAAGCTTAAACCAGACGTTTTCAAGTTTCTTTTTAATTAAATATTTTACGACACCGACGTGTCTTAATATATAATTGAATTGGGTTATTTAGAACAGGTCTGAAATTATTAATTTTAGCGAATACAGCGTAAACTAGATTCACAAAATTATACAAGAGATTTAAGGATTAAATTAACATACAATTATTAAACTTTGATTACCTTATAATGATTTGAAACGAATAATATTATATATTATATTTTTGAAGTTCAGCGTGATTCTTTTAATATATTTTATTTTAGGTATATTACATTGGGCTCTTCTTGAGCCACTATATAATTTTCTAAGAATTTAAATATAGTAAAGTTACATATAATTTATATATAAATACATATATATATATATATATATATATATATATATATATATATATATATATATATATATATATATATGCATAAATATATTTCGACTATGTCTGGCTATTAAATAATTGTGAAAAATGGATGTGGAAAATCAGCTTTGTACTGTCTGCACACAAAAAATTGGCAGAGATACACATGTATGTTGCAAGGGAACTTGTAAGGGTTTAAGCCACATTAAGTGTCTAAATTTGAACGCTAAAGAGTATAATGCTGTTAAAAATGTGCCAGGACTCAAATGGTTTTGCGACGGCTGTCTGGGTATTATTGAATTCTGTATGGATATTAGAAAAGAATTCTTATCTCTCAAAGAGTCAATCTTATCTGAACTGGAAAGTATGAAAAACTCAATTGGAACAAAGAGTACAGCTGAAATGCCGAAAAAACAATGATGTTTCTTATGCAGATATGGCAAAGAAAAGGGGTGAAGTAATAGTTATTAAGCCAAAAACTAAGCAAGACAGCAATAAAACAAGAGAAGTGGTTACAAAAAGACTAAACCCTTTAAATATGGAGGTGGGTATCACAGACTTGAAGCCCGTCAAAGATGGAGGCATACTTATTAAATGCAAGACAAAAGAAGAAATTGAAAAAATAAAGAATGAAGCTGAAAAATCTCTGGGCAGAAACTACAAAGTAAATACACCATCTTTAAAAAATCCGTGTTTCAAAATATGTGACATTGAGGAAAATTTAAGTGATGCAGACTTGCTTAGGTCTATAAAAAGTCAAAATAGTTTTATTTGTCATAGTGAAACTTACTTGAAAATATTAGCTTTTAAAAAAATGAAGACTCGTTATATGGCTATAATTGAATGTGATCCTTCCACCTGGAAACTTGCTTTGCAGGAGGGAAGGCTGAGTATTGGCTGGTCGGCGTCATGTAGAGTGTTTGATTACGTAAGGTTGTTCAGATGCTATAAGTGTGCGGGTTTTGGTCATAAGGCGGAAGATTGTAAGGTGGGTGTTTGTTTGCATAAAAGTGTGGTGAACGTGATCACGTACAAGGTGACTGTCAGTGTAAGGAACTAAAATGTGTAAACTGTCTGGACTCAAACCGAAAACTAAATCTATCTCTTGACATCTGTCACTCTGCATTTGATGCGCAAAACTGTCAAACATTGCAACGACACCTGAATTCAGCAAAACTAAAAATTAAGTTGGATAGCGAATAGCAACTACAGCAATGTACGTCGAGTGAGACGAAAGCACATAGTGTTGTTAGATTGTGTCACCAGAATGTTCAGGGTTTAGGAAATAAGTTTGATGTTCTGGAGGTTAGTTTGGCGCAAGGTCTTGTTGATATATTGTGCATTTCTGAGCATTGGATGACGCAAGATAAGTTTAATAAAGTAGGCCTTAAAGATTTTAGTTTAATCGCGAGTTTTTGTCGATCGGAGAATATTCATGGTGGTGTTGCGGTGTTTTGCAGGTCAGATCTTCTTTCTGTAAGTAGCGAGTTAAATAATTTGACTAGTATTGAAAAAATTTTTGAAGTTTGTGGAGTCAGCATCTCCTTGCAGAATAATGTACCTATTGGGATATTTTGTATTTATCGATCCCCATCTATTAATGTAAATAATTTTCTTGAGGAGTTTGCAAATTTCCTAGAAACCAACGTAAAAAATAATAAGCATGAACATATCATCATATGTGGGGACTTAAATATTGATTTTCTTAGTAACTCTATCGAACGAAACGAATTAATTAATTTGTTGGCTGCATACGGCTTTGCATGCCATGTTGATTCACCTACAAGACTTAATGCTTCCCTGGACTACATTTGTACCAACTTTTGTAATGATGATCATAAGGCTGTAGTTGATGATAATGGTCTATCTGATCATTCCTATCAATTATTTGAAATTAATTTAAGACCTCTTGAGGTGTGCGGCACACGTTTTGTTTATAAACGTTTTTTTTTAGTGCGGCCAACTATAATGAGCTTTACCATTACTTGCGCAAAGAGACTTGGATGTCAGTGTATGAAGCGTGCGATGTCCATGATGCATTTAGGGTTTTTATAGAACTATTGTCAACCTATATAAATATAGCATTTCCTTTAAAAAAGGTTTTCCTGGATAGAAATAGAAAAAAGCCTTGGATTACTCGGGGCATCCGTACGTCTTCGAAAAATTTGAAATTACTTTATAAGTTGGTCGTTGATTCAAATAGTGTCATAATCAAAAACCATTATAGATTATATAAAAAAATATACAAGAATGTTATAGGGACTGCTAAGAAAGTATATAATGATAAGTCATATACCGCCTCTACTAATAAAAGTAAAGCCGTCTGGAATATTATCACAGACACATTATCTTGCAACAATACGAACAGAATTTCTAGTATGATATTTAATAGTAAAGCAACGGATGATAAACTCCAAATTTCTAATGGTTTCAATACATATTTTGTTAACGCACCTCAAAAATTTATGTTGAATCGAAATGCTGATGAGGCATACTTGAATTTTCCAATAAATAACAGTACCATGTTTTTCTCACCTGTCCTAGAACAAGATATATTAAGGATAATAAGATCTTTAAAAAAATCAAATTCATTTGGAATTGACGAGATTTCCAATAATGTATTAAAGTCCATTACTGACTTTATAGTGAAACCACTTTCGTACTTAATAAACATATCTCTGGAACGTGCAACATTTCCAGATGTGTTTAAAACTGCTAGAATAATACCTTTATTTAAAAAAGGCGATAGTATGTTGTGTGAAAACTATCGGCCTATATCTTTATTAAGTTCAATTTCTAAGGTACTGGAAAGGGTTGTTTTTGAACAAATAAGTAATTTCCTAACAGTATTTCGAATTCTTACCGATTGTCAACATGGATTTAGGAAGGGCAGAAATACATCTTCTGCAATATTGCAGTTGGTTGAAAGGCTTTATGAGCAGCTGGATAATAGTAAAAAGTGCTTTGGACTTTTCATGGACCTAAGTAAGGCTTTTGATTTGATCAATCATAATCTATTAATATCAAAGATGAACAGATATGGACTAAGAGGTAATGTGAGTGACTGGTTACAGTCATATCTAAAAGGTAGAGATCAAGTTGTGGATATTGATGGAGTGAGGTCGAATGGAATGAAAGTTTCTGCGGGTGTTCCACAGGGGTCCATTCTCGGACCGCTGCTTTTTTCAATTTTTGTAAACGATTTACCGAATATCGTTAATGACCAAAGTAATTTAACCATGTTTGCAGACGATAACAGTTATGTATGCTGTGACAGCACCACTACTTTGGCTCTAGATAAACTTCAGAATATGTTAAGAGTTTTTGAACAGTGGTTCAAAACTAATATGTTAAGTCTTAATGCTGAAAAGACTGTTTTTATAAATTTTGTGCCTAGGGCATCCCAATTTGTTGAAAGTTTTCTGATTAGGACTAATGTAAACGGACATTCCATTGCTCAGGTAACGGAGACTAAATTGTTAGGTGTCTATATAGACAACAGTTTAAATTGGGGATGTCATATAAATGAATTGTGCAAAAGGCTTTCATCGGTGTGTTTTGCCATTTTTCGATTAAAAAGTGTCGTTAACTTTAATACAATAATGTCTTATTACTATGCACACTTTGTGTCTCGATTGAAATATGGCTTAATATTTTGGGGTGCTTCCCCTAATATGGTCAGAGTATTTAGAATGCAAAAAAGAGCAGTTCGAAATATTGCAGGTGTCAGATCAAGACATTCATGCCGTGAACTTTTCAAAAAATTTGCTATACTCACTCTGCCTGCTATGTACATATTGGAGGTTCTGATTTATGTTAAGAGTAATTTGAATAAATTTGTAGCCATGGCCGACATGCATAATTACTACACAAGATATAACAAAAATTTAGTTATACCAGAACACACATTATCTCTATTTGAAAAGAGTCCCTATTACAGCGGCATAAAGCTTTTTAATAGTCTGCCGACTAGTATTAAATCTTTAAATTTAAGTATGTATAAGAGACTAATATCAAGATTGTTAATTGAGAATGTCCCTTATAGCACTCAAGATTTTTTTCAGATTGAGGACTTTACATTATAAATGTTTGTATGTAAACTAGAGTACGTGTAATTGTAACTTTTTGGATCTTTATATCATGAATATTTGTATGTTAGCTGCAGTACGTGCAACTGTAAAGCTTTTTAGATCCTTATTTTCACAGGATGTATACATTTTGTGACTTGACTTGACTTTTTCCATACCTTGTATCAGGTCTCATGAAATAAAAGTTTATTTATTTATTTCTTTATTATTTATTTATTTATATATATATTTATATATATATATATATATATATATATATATATATATATATACATATATATATATATATATATATATATGTATATATATATATATATATATATATATATATATATATATATATATATATATATATATATATATATTTTTATATATATATATATATATATATATATATATATATATATATATATATATATATATATATATATATATATATATATCGCCCTTATAAGGAGAAGAGATGAGCAATCAAAGATCTATAGGCTCTAGTATCTTTTTGACATCGAGTTTAGTAACTTATTTAGTGATATTTGAGTCTGAACCGGATATTGTTGGTAGTCTATGTCATCATCAGGTCGATAAAAACACAAAAGCTTTAAAGTTAGGGATGCGGTAAATTTTTTGGGTGGATGCTACTATTAGACAAATTATTTATTATTAATGACATTTATTTTTTAGTTTTAATTTTATAGCAAAGGGACTTAAATTTGATGAATGTTACTAGTAGACGAGTTATTTATTATTAATTATATTAATTCTTTAATTTTATAACAAAGGGACTCATAGGCTAATTTAAAATATTTGAAAGAGAATATTAATATTGGATGTTATTTATTATTTATCATATTTTATTTTTTATTTTTTTCTAAATTTTATAACAAGTAGGCACAGAAAAGTAATTAGTAATAAAAAGCAGGAATAACAGAAAGAGAAAAGAAACGTCAACTTTACTGAAAACGTATTTTTTTCATAAAAATCGTTCTTTTTCATTGGTTTGGTATAGTTTTGTGTTAGTTCAGGTTAGTTCAGCTTGTAAAAATAATCTGAATCACAACAAAGACATAGAAGGATTGAGCTCCATGTATACCTATTTACTAACACAAAACCATACCAAACTAATGAAAAAGAACGATTTTTATGAAAAAATTAGTTTCCAGTAAAGTTGATGTTTCTTTTCTCTTTCTGTTATTCCTGCTTTTTATTACTAATTACTTTTCTGTGTCCTCTTGTTATAAAATTTAAAAAAAAATTAAAAATTAAATATGATAAATAATAAATAACATCCAATATTAATATTCTCTTTTAAATATTTTAAATTAGCCTATGAGTCCCTTTGTTATAAAATTAAAGAATTACTATAATTAATAATAAATAACTCGTCTAATAGTAACATTCATCAAATTTAAGTCCCTTTGTTATAAAATTAAAACTAAAAAATAAATATCATTAATAATAAATAATTTGTCTAATAGTAGCATCCACCAAAAAAATTTACCACATCCCTAACTTTAATGCTTTTGTGGTTTTTTTGTCGACCTGATGACGACATAGACTACCAACAATATCTGGTTCAGACTCAAATATCACTAAATAAGTTACTAAACTCGATGTCAAAAAAGATTTTTAAAATAGAGTACCATTTCAACATCATGGTGTTTCTTACAGTTGTGTTCTGTCTTAAAAAGTGTTTTTGATTAATGTTTATTGACAAAGTTTTATTGTTAATACTTATGTATATATATATATATATATATATATATATATATATATATATATATATATATATATACATACATACATATATATATATATATATATATATATATATATATATATATATATATATATATATATATATATATATATTGTAACCTGTGAAACTGTCCTCAGTTTGAGGCATCTTTTTTTTTTTTGTACCCTGTGAGAAGTTGTTTGTCCCACGCTTGAGCGCAATTTTGTACCGTTTGAATATTGGATGCCCCAAGCTTGAGTGCAATTTTCTTGCAGCCCCGCTTTAATTTCTGATAATGAATCGAGTGAATCCTGATTTTAAAAGAACTAAAGAAATTAAACACACACTAGCTCAGTTTTCTTTGGTAGAGAGATATGGGTAAGAGATAAATTTTGTACGTCTTTTTGGAATTATTTTCTATTTTTAAAGAAACCTCAGCTGTACGACTTTTTGGGCACCATTCATTTTAAAATAGAAAGGATCTAACTTCAGCTAAAAAAATGAAAAAATGCTGAAAGGGTGTACTGTTGGTAAATAAAAAAATCAGTTTGGTACAGCCGTTCTTATCCTGAAAAGTAAGATAGGTATTCAGTGAGACACTAGCTTTAATCAACAAAAAGAAAATTTATTCAAGTTTTTTAAAAATAAAAAGTTCTAACCTTTGCAGTTTTACAGGATTACCAAAAAATTTTAGCCTAACTGGTAGTTATGACATTTAAATTCTAAACTCTGACTACTCCCGAAGACGAAAAATAGTGCTTTTCACTTCACTTTTTAGTCAGTTCATATTGCTGTTAAGGCACTACTCAGGGATAAGTCTATGGAAGGATGTTTTGGTAACTTACTGTTTTTATTTCGGCTTCGATGTAACACGACCGATTTCACACTTTTCTAATAAACACTTAGAGAGCCCACTACGGCTTTTCGTTAAAAAACTTGTGCATTATTTAGCTCTCATGATTGTTGTAATGAGCCTTTACTGCAGCTCCGTCGAGGGAAGCTTTTTTGGCGGCTCCGATGAAAATTCGCCTGGCTGCGGCTTGATGGTACTCAGCCTCGACCGTAGTTCTCTGGACCCTTAAATAAGTCGTGGGCCTTCTCTCGGTAATCTCGCGACGCCGGAACCAAAAATCCGGATACACATTTTCAACCAATCCCGGCGTGCCGATAGATTCGGTCAGAAACCCGCACAGCACACTAATATACCGAACGGCTTGGAATCTTTGATTAATATACCGTTCGATACAAAAATGAAAATAAGTACAATTTGAAGTGAAAAATCAGTAACATTACATGGTCTTAAAATATAGGAAAAAATGAATGTTACTATATATATATATATATATATATATATATATATATATATATATATATATTGTAACATGTGAAATTGCCCGCTTTTTGAGGCGTCATTTTGTACCCTGTGAAAATTGTTTTTTTCCACGCTTGGGCGCAATTTTGTACCGTTTGAAATTTGTTTGCCCCAGGCTTGGGCGCAATTTTCTTGCAACCTCTTTTTAATTTCTGATAATGAATTGAGTGAATCCTGATTTTAAAAGAACTAAAGAAATTAAACACACACTAGCTCAGTTTTCCTTGGTAGAGAAATATGGGTAAGAGATAATTGTTATACGTCTTTTTGGAATTATTTTCTATTTTTAAAAAGCTTCAGTTGTACAAATTTTGGGCACCATTCATTTTAAAATAGAAAGGATCTAACTTCAGTTAAAAAAATGAAAAAATACTGAAGTGTTTTACGGTTATTACTAAAAAGAATTATTCTAGTACAACTTTTCTTATCCTGAAAAGAAAAATAGGTATTCAGTGAGACACTAGCTTTAATCAACAAAAAAAGAAAATTTATTCATGATTTAAAATAAAAGTTCCAACCCTTGCAGTTATAAAAATTATAAAAATTCTAGCCTAAAAGTAGTTCTTATAAATTAGAGTCCCTAAATCAGAGATTTTACTTCTAAATCTTGACTACACCCGGAATCGAAGAGTCGTGATATTCACTTCGCGATTTATCAGTTCAAATTGCTGTTAAAACACTTATTTGCGGGGAATATATTTATTGATGTATGTTCTGGTAACTTACGGTTTTCCTACGGGCTTCTAGGCCTTCAATGGAACACAAAACCGATTTCACACTTTTGAGAAGAGCCTACTTTAGCTACTCCATTTAGAAAACACACAAAGCCCACTACGGCTTTATGATAAAAAAACTCGTGCTTAACTTGGCTCTCGTAGATATTGTCGTAAGCCTCTACTGCGGCTCGGTGGAAAATCGCCACTTGGCGGCTCGGTGGAAATTAGCCTGGCTGCGGCTTGATGGTACTAAGCCTCTCGGCGGCTTGATGGTACTAAGCCTGGCTGCGGCTCGATGTTACTAAGCCTCTCGGCGGCTTGATGGTACTAAGCCAAGATTCGCGTCCTCCGGACCCTTAAATAAGCCGTGGGCACTCTGTCTGTAATATGGCGACGCCGGAACCAAAACTCCGGATACAAACATTTGACCAATCCCGGCGTATCGATAGATTCGGTCGCAAACCCGCACAGCACACTATATAACGAGCGGCTAGGAATTTCTGATTAATATACCGCTCGATACAAAAATGAAAAGAAGTACATTATAAAGTGAAAAATCAGTAACATTATATGGTCTTAAAATCTAGGAAAAAATGAATGTTACATTACCCCCCCTTCCAAAAAGAAATAGACTACACTAGTCTATTAAACTAAGGCTACTTATGAAAAGGTACAAAGTGGTACACTATCACTTAATACTAAGGTCAGAACTTAAAACAAAATTACAAACTTCGGACCTTACTACTAGACTTAATTCAATTAAGCACTAATATTAAGTACAATGAAAACCAAATGAAAATCTTTGCATGTACACAAGAATCTTATAACTAGACTTAACTTAATTAAGCACTAAGGTTAAGTACATCAAAAAGTAAATAAAAATCCTTGCATGAACATAAGAAATACCTGTTTAAAGTAACAATCGCGGTCTTCTTATATAAAAGAATCAGCTCTGTTATTGTTACCAAAACAAAAAAAAATATAACTTTGTCTAGACTCTTGTCTAAATCAAAAAAAAATGAACTGAAACAAAGTATGAACACCCCCCTTAAAATATTTTAAGGATTGTCTGAAAATTTTCTATTTCAGCAAAAGAAATTTATAAAAATTCTTAAATAAAGAAAAACAAAAAAAATAAGTGATTCTAGTGCAAACACTAACACTAAAAGGAGAAAGTCTTGTAAGACCATTTAGCACAAGGCTAAGAAAAACACCTGGATGAAAATCCAGACAAACGCTCGGGAAAAATCGCCATCAATGCTCTAGCTCACCGCTAAGAGGACATTCTAAATCTAGTATCACTACTAGTCGCATCAGAAAATAATCGCACTCTATAACGCAATGTCGACGTCCTAGGACATCTAGACATGCTAAAATCGCCAGGGAAAACGCTCTGGTTGATCGCCAGATAATCGCACTCTATAACGCAATGTCGACGTCCTAAGACATCCAGACATGCTAAAGTCGCCAGGGAAACGCTCTGGTTGATCGCCAGAAAACACGTCAGCTCATCGCCAACTAAACACTCTGGTATATCGCCAGAAAAAACCTCGGCTCCTCGCCAAGAAAACACTCTGGTATATCGCCAGAAAAAACCTCGGCTCCTCGCCAAGAAAACATTCTGGTACATCGCCAGAAAAAAGCCTCGGCTCCTCGCCAAGAAAACATTCTGGTACATCGCCAGAAAAAACCTCGGCTCCTCGCCAAGAAAACACTCTGTAAATAGTCCTCGACTACACAAAGTCTGCGTTCTAAAAGAACAATCTCGCCATTAACATAGTGAGCAGCTATAAAAGCTAACAATATCACTATAGGCACAGTGAATAGCTACAAAAGCTAAAATTCACTCTAAACACAGTGAATAGCTATAAAAGCTAAAATTCACCAAACTGAATGATCCTGCTTCAAAAAGCAATGTTCACAAAGAACAGAATGATTAGTCCACGCGCAACTAACATTCAAGGAAACATTCCTAGCATAACTATGTGAGACAGCTAGTCTCTAAATAGGACCTCCCTAAAGTCATAATCCTATATATAGGAGTCCATAAACAAAACGACTCAAAATCACACATTTTGAGCACATGCCCTCAGGCAACCAACATACACTGAAATATATACAGAAATATATACAGAAATATATACAGAAATATATACAGAAATATATACAGAAATACATACAGGAGTTCAAATCCCAAACTCTTGGTTATGATAACTCCATACTAAGCTTGGTGAAAGCTCTTAGCAAAAGCAAATCAAATCTTCGGCACATCGCACCAAAGTGACAAATCTGCCTAGAAACATGAGCCAGAAAAAACGCCCTCCGTCATTCTTCAGGGTGGCTACACAGAGATATAAAATTTAACCAGCATTGCGCTTCTCCAAGTTGCATGAAGAACCCTCGTGTACTGGTCTCGCCCTAGAACAACAACGAAAAACATTCAATCCATCCCACATAACAGGAGACAAACACCTCACCACGATATACTGAAAGGTGGAGAGAATAAAATACAGAATTGGTGACCCTGGTGTCCACCAACAAAAGGGAGTAGATTATAGCATCCACTAAACTAAAACGGTGTCTACCACACCACCATAAGTCAAAAAAAAAAATTTAATCAATAGGGTGTTCCGAAACACACTACTGCCAACAGCCTGTCACCACTAATAGGCTAATTGGAGCTGAGGTCGACTACAGTAGCTAGGCTCTCTTTTGGCTCAAATAGAAATAACCATTGAGTAACAAAACCTTTAAAAGGTCCCAAAGGTCAAACGTTTGCCCCCCATAGACTACCCTTCCAATCAGTCTGTTCCTCAGGAAGACGAATTTCCTGCCAAACGTCGTAACGGCATCTGTTAGCACCCGGTGCATCACAGCCTCTAAAAAATAACTTATGGGATACAACCTGAAAGGTTTACAAGGTTGACTTAACCAAGCTTCTAACGGAAATTTCCAAAAAAACTAAAATGAGCTTAAAAAGCTACATGAAGCAAAAATTTCTCTATTTTTCGGTGGCAACGCAACAAAACTTTTGAAGACGACAAGAGCTTTTCCAGCTTAATCAGAGACAAGAAGAAAACATCGTTGACAGCTAAAATATTCGATCATGGTGTTAATCGTCTCCCTAGACAATAGTCTCTAGAAGAAACTGCTACAGGTATCAGGCATAACCGTTTTCTGTCAGCCCAAACTTCTAGATTACCTCTTGGAAATCTAAAAATTCGGTTAGGAATCTTCCTTCACTGCGCTTAGCCACTCTTGACAAGGTTCTCATCTCGGTTTCAGATTTTGATCATTTCTTTGTGAAACGACTGTCTTACTCTGCTCTCATCTCCTGTAAATGATCAGCCTTTAGTTCTCCTGCAGGACTTCAATTTCCTATCAATCTGATAGTAAACCGAAAAAAAACTCATCATACGCCTATGAGTCTATGCAAAAAAATTTAAAAAAATTAGTGACTCAAAGGTAACGTTTAAACGGCCCTGAAAAGAATAGAAAATACCCTCAGTTTGTCAATTCAGAAGAAGATCTAAAACAAAATAATCCAAGTCTTAGACTTACTGGATAAACCAAAATCAATTTACTCTTAATTGCACCCAACATATACCACTAAGGTAATAGAAATCCACCCACTCGGGTAACAAACTTTGAAATTGCTCATAAAAATTTTGACTCTACATCACACTACACGAGCTACATCTTGCGCTTATCCTAACTCAAGATCCCCTTGGATTGCCTCTAATCAAAATTTCGCTTCCAAGTGTCAAGAACTGGATATTATTTGGGGTCAGAAGCAAATCAAATCCCGCGACCACCGACATACCAGTCTTATGATATATCCTGAGTGTGACTCCTTCGCAAGCTCGCTAAAACTGAGTCGATGCTAAACATCAACCACAATCAACCTAAGTTTGGGATATGGCCAATACCCAAAACCTTAGCATTAAACAATAAAAGTAAGCTATTCTCTGCTCAACTTTTATAACAGTCAAAAAAAACGAGGTCGTCACCTCTACAGAGCAACATCAAAAAAAATAAAGTAAAGCAATTAAGATAATGTAAATATAAATTATTCTTCTTCTGACAAACTTTCATTAGGGTTAGGTTCATTGAATGGTTTTAAGTCTTTAATATGCCATCGTCCTATTTTAGTCCCATCTAAATTAACCAAACCATAAACTAAATCTGAAATCTTTTCTCTTATCACGCAATGCACATACTTAGGTACCAACTTAGATGTGAATTTATCAGCTGCACTGGAAAGAATTTTATTTTTTCGCCAAACGTGATCACCTATATTAAAGGCAAAATCCCTTTTTCTAAGGTTGTAAGACTTACTGTTCCGTTCATAAGCCTTATGTATCCTACTACGCACGTCGGTGAAATTAAAATTTACTAAAATTCCGAATTTTTGTGCAAAATCACATCCTAAAACCAAAGTATGTGATAGAGAAGGTACTACTAGAGCAGAGATTACTAAACAATGACTATTGCAGACTAGCGGCAACTCAACCGTACCTAAAACTTTTAGACGGCTGCCATCTGCAGTGGTAACACTTCTATTTTCGACATGGCATATTTTTATACTTAAACGACTTAAAATTTTAATACCATTCTGACCTACGGAGGTATTTGCACGAGAGTCAAATAAAGCCGAGAAATGGACACTTAATAGATTTATCTTTATATGCGGTCTATTATCTAAATATTTATGCACGAATAAAGGAGATATGTGACCATTTGGAGAAGCAGGAGTTTTAACTTGAGAAGGAGGATTTTTATTAGACTTAAAAAAAAATCAGAAACTTTTGTAACTATTTAGTCCAATCTGATCTATTGGATTATTTCTTTACTTAAGATCCTCGTTGGAATCTTTCTTTTATCCGCGACCGGACGTTCTGAGAAAATACGACGGATTTTCATTTCATAGTCTAACTCATATTCCAGTAGGTGATTGACTTTAAAATTGAAAGCTTCCATGATAAATGTATAAAATTTAAAAAAATTGTTTTAAAGAGTCGTGAAAATATTTCTCCTGTGCTCCCAATAGTCAAAATAAAAAAATATGTAAAGGCACTTAAAATATGTAAACTTCTTTACCAAACATTTAAAAAATCTTCAACAATTTCAAAAAAAATTTCTAATTATTGCCTTCTATTAAAATTCTTTTACCAAATATGTTAAGAATTTCCAACAAAAAAATCTCCAATTATCGTTTCGTATCAGCAAAGTATTTTTAATATTCATGCAAAACATCGGTGAGAAAAAAGTACAGTTTTTTCTTCGGTTAACCGCAAAATAAATCTAACACTGCAAAAATTAAAGTAAACCAGCACATCTGCTAATCTGAACTATAAAGCTAGCTTTTAAGAAAAAAAACAGGGATCACTTATCTTAGAGTCGATTAACAAAATTCAAATATCTATACCACCATCAGATAAATTGAAATAAATAATTCTGCAAATTTCCTGCTTTTGTCTTATTGCTATTGTGTAGTTTCGTTTAATAAATATTATGAAATAAAATATCTAAAAAGTTAGAGCTTTTACTTTGTTCGAAAGCTAGTACACTGAACCCTTTAAAAAATAAAATTCCAAAAGCCCCACGTTGGGCGCCATTTTGTAACATGTGAAATTGCCCGCTTTTTGAGGCGTCATTTTGTACCCTGTGAAAATTGTTTTTCCCACGCTTGGGCGCAATTTTGTACCGTTTGAAATTTGTTTGCCCCAGGCTTGGGCGCAATTTTCTTGCAACCTCTTTTTAATTTCTGATAATGAATTGAGTGAATCCTGATTTTAAAAGAACTAAAGAAATTAAACACACACTAACTCAGTTTTCCTTGGTAGAGAAATATGGGTAAGAGATAATTGTTATACGTCTTTTTGGAATTATTTTCTATTTTTAAAAAGCTTCAGTTGTACAAATTTTGGGCACCATTCATTTTAAAATAGAAAGGATCTAACTTCAGTTAAAAAAATGAAAAAATACTGAAGTGTTTTACGGTTATTACTAAAAAGAATTATTCTAGTACAACTTTTCTTATCCTGAAAAGAAAAATAGGTATTCAGTGAGACACTAGCTTTAATCAACAAAAAAAGAAAATTTATTCATGATTTAAAATAAAAGTTCCAACCCTTGCAGTTATAAAAATTATAAAAATTCTAGCCTAAAAGTAGTTCTTATAAATTAGAGTCCCTAAATCAGAGATTTTACTTCTAAATCTTGACTACACCCGGAATCGAAGAGTCGTGATATTCACTTCGCGATTTATCAGTTCAAATTGCTGTTAAAACACTTATTTGCGGGGAATATATTTATTGATGTATGTTCTGGTAACTTACGGTTTTCCTACGGGCTTCTAGGCCTTCAATGGAACACAAAACCGATTTCACACTTTTGAGAAGAGCCTACTTTAGCTACTCCATTTAGAAAACACACAAAGCCCACTACGGCTTTATGATAAAAAAAACTCGTGCTTAACTTGGCTCTCGTAGATATTGTCGTAAGCCTCTACTGCGGCTCGGTGGAAAATCGCCACTTGGCGGCTCGGTGGAAATTAGCCTGGCTGCGGCTTGATGGTACTAAGCCTCTCGGCGGCTTGATGGTACTAAGCCTGGCTGCGGCTCGATGTTACTAAGCCTCTCGGCGGCTTGATGGTACTAAGCCAAGATTCGCGTCCTCCGGACCCTTAAATAAGCCGTGGACACTCTGTCTGTAATATGGCGACGCCGGAACCAAAACTCCGGATACACACATTTGACCAATCCCGGCGTATCGATAGATTCGGTCGCAAACCCGCACAGCACACTATATAACGAGTGGCTAGGAATTTCTGATTAATATACCGCTCGATACAAAAATGAAAATAAGTACATTATAAAGTGAAAAATCAGTAACATTATATGGTCTTAAAATCTAGGAAAAAATGAATGTTACAATATATATATATATATATATATATATATATATATATATATATATATATATATATATATATATATATATATATATATATATATATATATATATATATATATATATATATATATATATATATATATATATATATATATATATATATATATATATATATATATATATATATATATATATATATATATATATATATATATATATATATATATATATATATATATATATATATATATATATATATATATATATATATATATATATATATATATATATATATATATGTACAAATATTAGAAGGGCAGTCAATTTTTCCAATATTTATATAACTAATAAAATATGCTTTTCAAGTTAACATGTGTGCCACATGGAAAAAGAAGAATATAGTAGAAATAAGACTCCATATACTTCATATGTCTTAGCGAACTCTATCTAGAAATAGATGTATTGGAAGGAATATTGTCATACCAGTGTATCAATTTAGAACTGATAATGACTTAAATTAAAGCCTAGACATTGGCGATTTTATTTTGTTTTATACCACTATTGGTAGCTTAGTATATATATAACTATGTTAAAGAGTGAACTAAATAAGTTTCTTTTATTAGTCATTTGTGTTTAGAATAACTATTTCAAATTTCTCAAAAAAAAGTTGTGTCTGACGAAAAAAATACAGGGTACACATAAATGTAAGAAAAAAAATAACTTTGCGACACAACAAATTTTGGCAACTAATGTTTTTGAAACGAACAAAATAAGGAGTATAAAAATATACGTCGAAAAGTCTAAAAAGTTGTTCCATGAGAATTGTAGTTTCCGAATAAATTATTATGAAAAATGACATTTTTCAGTATATATGATTACATTATGCCAAATTTATTATTCATTTCGACATGAGTTTTCCTGCTCTTTATTCCGGCTATGTAAACATTTCTATTGAATTTTGATATATCTTCGGATTTGACTACTTCGAATTTTTTATATTACCTTATATCTCTTCTTTTTGAATCTATTTTAACTTAAGTAACATAAAAGAATAAAAAATATATTGACAGTTTCATCGAGGAACTTCTCTTAAGAAAAGCTACAAAGAAATAATAAAAAGGATTTAAGTAACAAATTACTTAATTTCCTTTATTTTAACCAGTTTTAACAATACTTGATGCTTAAAGCAATTCTTTAAATAATTTCTAAAACTTAGGGCAGGAAAACTTTTGAAAAGAATAATGTTAGACGTTTAATTAAGTTTTAAAAATATACATAAATCTAAAGTACAAAGTTCGCGAGAAAGTTTTAAATTCAAAGTTATAATTTTGATTTTGTTTGCGTTCAAAGACAACACAAAAAAGCTTAGGAAAGTTTTAAAGAAAGTTTGACTACAAGGTCGTTCTTTTGTATTTGCTAGCGGAGGACCTTTGTCAGCACAAAAGAAAAATTCTGGTGATTGTTTGAATCAAATGTTATATCAGCTATATTATTTTCTTAATATTAAAGGAAGTTTTTGTAATATCTGTGCTATAAAAGTAATCTTCTTAATAATATAAATAAATTAAAACTTGTAGCTTATATTGATTCGGATATTTCTATATTGAAATAAAGATTCAAAATTTACAAAATACATATTAAATCGTTCCTATCGATAGAGGTAGATATAATTTATTTACCACTTTTCTTAAAAATATATGGATTTATAGTTAAGGTAATAACCGGACAAGTGCAAGTCTGACTTGGGCAGTTAGTGTTCCGTACGTTGATTGCTTTTGAAATAAGAATTTTTGTTAGGGAGGTATAAAATGATCCATGATTTCACAAGACACACCTCAAATGACTTCTGAACAAAGTTTGCTTCCGATTTTTGTTGCAAACTGATGAACTTAAATTTTTTTTATATACCAGATAAATTGTTAAAGGTGGTACTGGTAACTTTTCGTTCAGTCTACACCCTGTGGAGAATATTCCAGAATTTCTTCAAAATTTTTTGATCAGTACTTTCCGAAATAAGGTGGGTGGAGATAAAAGGTTGGGACTGCGATTTTTGGCAATTTTTTAAAAATAATACAAAGAAAAATGTGCGCAAGTATTAAATTATATATATTTTTGAACTCGTCTTTTCAGAAGCTTTCATTTGACACCCCACTCGATGATCTGGTAAATTTTTTTTCACTTCCGATTTTCACTTCCGATTTCACCCCCCAAAACTAAACCTTTAGATCAAAATTTAACTTTCAAAAGTACACGGCTCTGATGGGGCCCTCGTTCCTCTGTTATAGCCAAATTTCAATTTTCTGTGTCAAATAGTTTCGGAGAAAATCGGGTGTACCAGACAGACAGACAGACGAACAGACACCGAAGTGATCTTATAGGTGTTCCATACGGAATGCTAAAAATATACCCAATAAAACTTCTTCCTTTTTATCCTTGATATAGATTACTGATCTGTTTAACTTCCAGGACCTTATAGGGTCCCTTGGGATCCAGAATGCCAGCTATCCCTCCACCTTTTGGGAGGTCTTCCCGGCGGGCGTCGTCCCGGTGGTTTTCCTTCCAGAGCTAGTCTTACTATTCTGTCAAGGTTCATTCGCTTGACATGGTCACGCCAGAATCGTCGCTTCTGTCTTCCCCATCTCCCCCTCACCACGTCATAGACCATACATGATTGTCGTATATCATCGTTTTTAATCCAGTCTTGTAGTTTCTTTCCTAATATCACTCTTATGCATGAACGTTTAGCTGTGAGAAAGATCTGTTCCTGATGGATTCCATATAATTTGACGGAAACTCAAAAACAGGCTCGTGTCAACTGGTGTAAGGAAATGCTCAAAAAATTCGACTGAGGACATACGAAATCCGTATACAATATCATAACTGGAGACGAAACTTGGATATATTCGTGGGGCTTGTAGCTTAACGAGCGATGGAAAAGAAGTTGATGGGAATATCGTTGAGGGATAGGCTGACTAATGAAAAAATTCGAAGAAGATAACTGATGTAGCTGAGAGGATAAGCAGGTTGAAGTGGAGCTGGGCGGGTCATACCGCAAGACTCTCTGATAATCGTTGAACCCATAAAGTAATTAACTGGAGGTCCTGGAATGAGAAAAAAAGTAGAGAAAAACCGCAAACCCGATGGACTATTGACCTCAAAAGACTAGTGGGATACAACTGGACAAAAACCCAAAACCGAAGAAGATGGACGTACTTAGGGGAGGACGACGATGGACTGCATAACTGATGATGATGAAAGTTAAAAGTACAACGTAAAGAAAACACTAGTGTTAATGTCAAAACTAATATTCTAGGAATTAGAGTTTTTAGGAAGTGTATATTTTATATGTTAATAGTCTTTCAAGCAGAGCAGAAAACTGGGCAATAATCAACTGTTTCCAAGAAAATGATCGCTTGTTTCTTTGGTTATACCGGATATGTTGCAACCATTGCTTTAGAGAATTGAAGCACAGTTAATGCTGAATGGTATATAACAATTTATTCGCCAGAAGTCATCGACGAAATCAGGAAAAACAACCAAAAACGTTTCATCATTTTCATCATGACAATGCCAGCTCTCACAAAGCACGTCAAATAATTGATTATTTGACTGAGAAAACATCGAATTAATGTCTCATTGCCCGTATTCACCTGATTTATAGCCAACGATTTCTTTTTGTTTCCGAATGTCAACAAAAAGATCACCTAAAAAGTTTTTGAACTAAAACCATGTTTTTAAGGTACCAACTTTAGAGTGGAAAAAGTGTTTCGAGAATTGGTTCGAACGCATGCAAAAGAATATAAATCTTAAAGGCGAATATTTTGAGAAACAATAAAACGATTTGTACCAAATTTTTTTTTTCTTCCATTGTTTTTGTAAAAACTTAAAAGGTAGCCCTCGTATAAACAATGCGCTGGAAATAGTAACAAAATATTTTAAAATTTCATTAATCCCACAAACAGATTACAGTTACCGGAGAGAGAGCCTACATGTATTCATGTATTGAGCAAAAATCATTTTCGACTAAATATCTATTAATAGTTAGTTTAAATGTAGTTATGATAGAATTTTTTTTTATAAAATTCGGCAATACATTATATAGATTAATTTTTAAAAAAATTCTACTTGGCTTATCTGATCTATATGTTGGTGGTCTAATTTAATAAATATTTCGAGTATTATAATTGCGATAAGAAGAATTTTTGAAAATTATTTTTATATCCATGTATTTCTACAAGTTTCCAAAAAATATAGTAAGAAAATTGTCATAATATTAAAATTTATAAAATGCTGCACAGTAGCCCTGAAAACCGTCACCCGCCAATAACTCGGGCAACCTTCTTTCGTAGTCAACGTAATAGATGTGGCATTGGCTGAATTACCCCAAAGGTAAATGCCATATGAGATATGACACTAAAACAAAAAATAGTAAACACGCAAAATTGATGAGTTGTCAACAAGATTTCTTAACTTACTTTATAAAAAAATAGCAAAAAAGAGCTTGGCTTTTAAAGTCGTAATATGGGCATGGGCTCAATAATTACTCAAACCCAATACTCTCGAGGTTTAAGGTTTCTTTCAAGTTCTTGAACTAGGTTTTAATTAGTTCTATACTAAAGAATTTATTTACAATCTGTAAATAAATATCTCATTCTAAATTTTCCTCTAGTGTTATTATTCCGATGAAATGCTCCATAAATCTTAAACTTCCAAAATGATGGTCTGTGCAAAACAAAGATTAAATTATTTATGGGGTACCTTATATTACATATTTAAATTTATCGGTCACTGTCTTTATTGGGAAATAAGATAGGCCAAGCCTCTTACTTACAATTTTGAAAGTATAAAAATTTCTGATAATGTATGTATGCTTATACTAACCCAACTTAAGCTCTTATAATAGTGATCCTAAACTAACTTAACCTAGGAAATGTGTTTATATATACATGAATTTCTTAATGCTAAGACTTAAAACTAAGCCTAAAACTACCTTAGCCCAAGACTTACGCTAACTTAAAATTAGGACGTAACATTAACTTAAACTAGGACTAATTATAACTTAACCTAGAATGACAATCTTCTTGTCACGACGGGCGAGGGGAGTCATCGTCTTCGTCCGAGAGCAGCGGGTCGGACGGTCTCGGGAACTGGCGGCTGGCGTGAGGTGGGAGTCGGAAGGCGTCCCTGATGCGTGGATTGGGGTGCTGGAACGCCTTCTCCAGGAACTTATGTTGGATTTTCCTCATGTGTGCCTTTACGGTAGGCACACCGAGGTCTCTATGGAGTTTTCGTTTCCTCATGAACCATGGGGCTCCCGTGATCATCCTCAGGGCCTTGTTCTGCACTGCTTGAAGTTGAGCTCTCCTTGTTTTGGATAGCTGGCACCAAGTGGGGCAGGCGTAGGTGAGGCCTGCCTTTACTATGGTGTTGTATACCAGAAGCTTGGTCCGTGGCAGCAACTTACTGGAGCGATTCAGAATGGGATAGAGTTTGCCCAGTAGTTGCTTCGCCTTCTTGGTTGCAGTGCAGACCTGGTCCTTCCAGACGAGTTGTCGGTCGAACTGGACGCCCAGGTCCTTGATGGAGTTGGCCCATTGGATGCGGAAGCCCTAGAGCTGGAGATGTCCATGAGAAGTGCCGCTGCCCTTGGAGAAGACGATGGCTCGAGTCTTGGCGGGGTTGAGTTTTATCCTCCAGCGGTCAAACCAGGAGTCCAGGGTGGCGCTGAAGTCTGCTGGTGATGAGGCGGCTACTTCTGGAGTGGGTGATAAAGGTGGTGTCATCAGCATAAAGGAGGAGGTTGGTCTGGTCCGATTTGGGAATGTCGGCTGTGAAAATGTTAAAGAGGTGGGGGGAGAGGACGGAGCCTTGTGGGACTCCGGCTCTGATGGCCTTGACTTCGGAATTTAAATTTATTAAATTTACAACTATTTTAGTCGTTCTTGCTGAATGTGGATTACAGCTTGAACTTCAGTTTTTTTCAGGCAGAAATTTTTTGAATTTCTCTCTTGTTATTTCCTTTTACTTATCCTATTATTATCTATTATTTGCGAATAAGTTGAAATAAATTTCCATATTTTACTCGATCACTACATTATATCTTATTATATATATTTTCAAGCTTAGAAAGTCCAAACGTTTTCATAGAAAGTCGAGTGCAGTAAGATTATTTTAACAAAGGACTCTGTAGGGTTCTTGCGGGAATCCTTTTGTTTAATTTCAACTACGCGTTGTGTAAAACACAATACAATAGGTTTTTGTTCCTAGAGTTTTGTTTTTAGGTTTAAATAAAATGTTACAAATGTTTGTCTTTAATACTAAGAGCGTTTATATACTATAAAAAATCGCATATTTGAAAATATATTTCAGATAAATGGAATGTGTTTTATAAATAATTTTTACACAGAAATGTTGATTGAAATCCTAGTAACTATCGCGGGTTCAGAATGAATTGCTTATTTAGTAAGTTATTTGGAGAACTTTGCAAAATCTGCCGAAAAATAGGAGATCCGTGAACGATTGGTGAGTATATTAAAAACGTAATAACTTTGCAAAGACTCAATTGCAGTTAATGGTGTATCAAATGAAATGTTTAAGGAATATGACACCGACAATAAACGTGAGAAGATTCTGATATAAACTGGGTAAGGTATACATTAAATATCGTCTCCAATTTTTTTAAAATATATACATAGCTGTGTGGTTTAAAAAAAAATGGAATAGTAACTATGGTGGAGTGAGTCATTCAATTCCAAATTACCTTTTATTTACCCTTAACTTTACTGATGATTAGATTGTCCCAATTCTTCGTAAAATATATAAATAATGACGTTTTCAAGTGATTTTTTATGGGTACAGCATATATACTTCAGGAATATCCCGAAACGATTCACGTAGGTCTCAAATTATACTCGGTGGTAAACACGAACATTGGCAATTAATTTCAAATTCGAATAAAAACTTTTTGGAAAGTATGGTACGAGCAGTGGCAAGCTGAACCCCATACGCATTAGATGTGTTAGCGCAATGTGTATTTCTAGCATGCACTACTCTGGAAAGAAATAAGCCAGTTACATTCATCGTACTTAGAAATTAGACTCAAGTCGCCTGCTGTTCTTCGATGTTCTAAGGAATCAAAGTTACTGGTGAGTTTTCGGTCTTCAATTAGCGAAGACCTCTCATCTAAATAATATCGGTATCACTTGATCACCTCACCCCAGCAGGGAGTGGAGGTTTTTAAGGGGTGTGTCCTTGACACAAAACCGGAAGGATTAGCCGTTGACCACCTCTCTTCAAAAAGTTATTAAGAGTTGAAATTGAAATGCTTTAAAACGCTGCAGAATCAAATATTTTTGGTTCTAGTTTTAGTTTTTGATAAAAAGGTCCGATCTATACTGGCAGCTGTTTTCTCAGATACCTCTTTGGCAGCGACACCACCCTTTAACCCCTTAAGAAAAATAAATCCATAAAAAGAATAATGTAAGTTTACAAAAAGTATAATACCACATATCATAGCTATCCTCCTAGATTGACTGCATCCATCCTCAATCGTCTCCCTTTCGCCCTCAACTAACCCCCTCCCCCCTTCGTCTCCTCCCTTGCCATTTTTACAAAATATTTCTAACAATCATAATTTACTCAGTACCTAAGTTGCTATTACTCCTCACATCATCGGGTTGCTTCAACTTAAAAAGATGATGATCCTGAAGCTAAGTTATCCTCTGCTATCGGGTACATTTCCCCATTACGGTCAAAAAACCTCAGTTCTATCGCGGTGTTCCTATTGCCGTTTATACAAGTACTCTCGGCGATATATAAAGGCTAGTTCACCTTTGTTCTACCGTACCTAGGGACTGCACCACATAGATCCCTCCACACTCGTTCGATCTTTTGAGTGTGGGCACCAGTCTCAGGATCTACGAAATTAATCGAATGTTCAAACAGCCACACGTGCGCCAATAGTCAAACATTATAGTGGTACCGTGTGCGACGAGTCATCTGATAACTGCGACAACAAGGTAGCAGCCTCTCGTACTTCAAAGGGTTCAATAAAGACTTCCTTTGATGCACGATCGATACCACCAAAGACCCACTGACCAATTACACTGCGTTACAAATTTAAAAAAAAATTAAGTGCCCACTTAAATTTTTCCTCTTTATTTATTCATACACACCACTTATTAAAAATACATAAGTACTTTTTGTCTATCACGTACTGTTTTTTAGGTACGATAGTTAACAATTTTAAGTAAAATAATTAAGGAGTAAAGTACAGTGTACACGTAGCTTCATTAAATTTTCCAATAATTCGAATAAAACTGCTAAAAAAACTTATTATTAATACATTTGGACACAACTAAATATAAAATATATGGTAAAAAGTTTATATTGTAAATTAAAAGTTAAAAATATTTAAGTTTTTCTCTTATGTTGGGAAATATCTTCTCGTTTTAAAAGCCAGCAGTAATCTCCCAACATAGCTACGTCCCAAGGACCTTGAAACCGTTCCTCAAGCCTTTTCACATCCTGATGAAATCGTTCCCTTTGTTCATCACTCACTGCTCCAAGATTTGATGGAAAAAAAGAGAAATGGGAATGGAGGAAATGAATTTTTAATGACATTCGGCAACCCATCTTTTTGTATGCTCTTAACAAATCGTTCACTAAGAGTTCTGCATTCTCGGCTCTATGATTTCCTAAAAAACCTTTTATCACGGCTTTTAATGATGTCCATGCGCATAGTTCTTCGTCATTTAATGTTTGATCAAATATCATGTCTTCACTATATGGTATTGGTTTTGATACAGAATTCACAGAAGGGTACTCGATATTATGCTTAATTTTCATCATTTCAATCAGTCATGCAGAAGTAGCAATCGTTAAAATGATTACTAGGTTCGCGCCACACAGTCGGTACTGCAAATGGCATAGATGTTTTGTTTCCGTTCAACCACGACAGGAGAGTAGCATAACATGATACACAAAACAGTTGCGGAATCCAGGGTTTATCTTGATGTATAGTACGTCCAAAATATAGAAAATACGCAGTATATACTTTTTCAGATATTTTTTTTCCTTGAGACTTGAGAATGTACTGTCCACACACGTAACAAAACTTGTTTGGTGAAATTTTGCACTGACGACGACTACTTTTTTCAGTATTCATCTTTAAAACTCTTAATCAGGTAATCTCAAAGAAACTAACAAGAAATTAACATATCCTCTCAATAGATTATCTAGCGATTACATTTATTAATATGAACAATATGAGGGTAGGTTAAGAAAAGGTTATCGGTGTGTACCTTAAAAACAAGACGTGATAGAAATAAAAGACATCCACTGCTTACATACTATAACTAATAGGAAACTATAATAGGAATCAGTTTTTCGGGTACCAAAATCATGTCACGCAGTGTTATCAGACGATGTTTACGTTTGCCGAACTTCGTTTCATCTGTTTCGACTATACGTCCGACTTCACCGATCCAATGGAGGCAAATCTAAACAATAACATTGTTAATTGGTAGAACATCAGCACATTATCCTACAAATCATAACCATTAGTTCTTATGTATGTATACTTGAGACAAAAGGATGAGTAGTCTATGCAATTTCTGATGGAAATTAAAAACTCCGCCATTAACACTAGGACAAGTGGAGGTGGAAACCACATGAAGAAACTGATAAATACACACTTTCTCGATTTCTCCTGTTCCTTGAAACCAGGATCCCGATAATGCCTAAAGGTGGTACGCATCTAAATGGCTGGCGTTTTCGTTTGGCAACTAATTTAATAGCAGATTCCGGATATTGTGAAACTAATATCTCGCGATTTACAGTAATCTACGTACTGCACTCTCGACACACAATATGCTCACGAATTAACCACCGTTGCACAACAAAAAATCTATCCATTTTTTACGTTTTTGCACGAGTGTAATAAATTGACACAAACGCATGTTTGCTGCTATATGAACATCGATAAACTAAATCGAATTCATCATATTTATTATCGCTACACAATAATTTCTAGCTATAGACTATCTATTCATAGAATTGACATAGAAAAATTGCGAGTTTTAAGCCTAAAATTGCTAGAAAAAAGTTAAGGGGAAATTTAAACCAAGACCCGTTTGTTTATATTCGTGCTTCATCTATTATTCAGCGATAATGACAAATTTACCATATTTTGAAGTGGAATATTTTCGAAAACATAAATCGACAATTTTAAATTTTGAATAAAACGAGTTGGGGTTTGGACGCACAGCCTCCAGCACAGACATGTAATTTCCCAAAAAAAAAAACATTTAAATCAAAAATATTTGATTTTGCTACGTTTCAAAACAGCTGTTTTTATAAAATTTCAACCCTTAATAACTTTTTTATGTGGGATGACCGACGGCTAATGCCAACGGGAATATGTTTGAGTGAATCCCCTTTCCAACCTGTAAAAACCCTCACCCCCGACGGCGATGAGGTGATCAAGTAAATAATTACCGTAAAATATATAAACGGCAGCATGTGTTTGGGAGCAGAGCCCAAAACATGGGAGCATTATTCCACCGTTGTTTGAATTTGCGCTTTGTAGAGGATTAAAAGTTGTGGAGCATGAAGCTTTTTAGTATGAAATAATATTCCGAGCTGTGGAGAAGTGCTCTTGGCTATGCATGCGACATATTTATACCAGGACATATTTGCTCTTAAATTAACACTCAATGGCGATGTTAGAGGCGTATCTTGATATTACTATGTCGAGTTTTGCAACGTTAGCTTTCTTAGAAAAGAATCTACTTAGTTACGGTCACCTCAAGATTAAATTTCTTTCAGGGCTATGTTAAGTTTTTAAGAACCTAGGTATACAAAAAACATTTTCTGTCTTTTAATTAAGATACGTGTTTTCATGTGTAGTTTTTATGCTGAATCCAAAAAAATCATCGACATCCACCGTGAGGTTTTTTTCAGAAAACACACTTAAAGTTGCTAAAAAACTGTTAAAAAAATATCTTTTAATAAATAATGTAAAATGGTATAATCATTAAAATTATGTAATAAAACTACTATTTCGGATATCTTTAAATGTTCTGAATCTACATTAATCATAAAAATATTAGGTTTTAGTGTTCATGTTTAACAAAAAACACGCATACACCACCTTTAACTAAGCAACGTAGCAACATTCTGTTTAAAACAAATATATGCAACCGCTAAATTAAAAAATGTTTTTATTTTTAATAATATTAAACAAAATTCACTCGCTCACTCACTCACTCGCTCGCTCGTTCAGTCACTCACTCACTTACTTATTCACATACCCTCATACTCACTCACTCACTCACTCGCTCGCTCATTCACTCAGTCCCTCACTCACTCACTACCTCACTCACCCACTCACATTCCCCCATAATAATTTTATCAATCGATCACAAATTTAAGTTCTAAAACTGTCGAGGGATAATCATTAGACTGCATTTTGCAACCTTTTGTTCCTAAATAACACTATTCCTCATGTTTTGATATCAAATTCGAATCTGAAACTTAAAAAACTACTAGAAATGATAGTTTTGTTCGAAAAAAAATTCTTATTTAGCAGTTGCATTTATTTACTTAAGCATTATACCAACCGCATAGCACCCTTGTAAGTGTTTCTTGTTGAAACTGAACATAAAACTTTATTTTTTGATGTCAAGTCAGAATTAAGAAATTAAAAAAACACTGGAAATAATAGTTTTGTTTAATTTTAATAAAAATTAAAAACACTTTTTTAATTTAGCCGTTACACACATTTGTTTTTTAAACAGCATTTTCCTACGTAGCTTAGTTAAAGGTGATGTTTGCGTGTTTTTTGTTAACCATGAACACTAATATTTTTAAGTTTGAGTAAGATGTTGGAAATAATAGTTTTATTCCATAATTTTAATAATTATACAGTTTTACATTATTTATTAAAATATATTTTCTCAATTTTATAGTTTTCTGGCAATTTTAAGTGTGTTTGCTGAAAGAAACCTCGTGGTGGATGTCTCTTTTTATGATTTTTTTTTTATTCAGCATAAAAAATACTTAAGAAAACACGTGTCTCACTTAAAAGACAGAATTTTTTTTTGTATACCTGTGAAATTTTTTTCTACTGATTGCGAGTGTTTGTATGAATAGTTGATATTCAAGTGTTCAAAGTAAATAAAAAAAAATATTACTGTCATCTACAAACCTTGGATTGGATTCCTAGTCCTTTCCAGCAGATCATTAATGTAAAGAAAAAGAAGAGAATGGGACAATGTGAAACTCTTAGGTATCTCAACGTTGACTCTGAGGGTATTACAATGGAACTCCTCAACTGCCACTCACGAAGAACACTCTCTGGGGAAACACGAGAGCTATAAATAAAACCTGTCAGACATAATAGAGCTGAGCTTCGCCAGTAATTTGTCGTCCTAAAAACGTTCGAATACTTTAGATAGATCAAGTGCAACTGTTCGAGATTAGCTTAAATATTCAGTTGCGGTGTTCCAAATATATGTGACATAAGTTAGAAGATCTCCTGTTAATCTTTGGCTAAAAGCTATACTGAAGCTGATTGATAGACTTTTTCATAACTTTTGGGACTGGATGAAAATTCGTGGAACGGAACACCTTCGATCCGACTTTTCGGAAATCCAAAAGCAAAGATTTATTCTAATACTACATACAGGTATGTACAAGCCTTGAAATATTTTCAGTTGATGTCCATTATTATAATTGTTATAAACAATATAAATTTTAGGTCAATTTTTTTTCAAATATTGATAACTCAGAAACTGATTTTTTTTATGAAAATTTTAGTTGAGACAAAAATTGCCTGCAACTTTATGAATTTCAAAAAAAAAATTGCATAATGAAAAAACTTTTTTTAATGACAAAAAAAAATCACTTTATTTTAAACAAATTGAAATTTAATAATGTTCTTAACCACTTGTCGACAATAGGTTTGATTCCATAGATACGCCAATGTTTTCTGCAGAATATGAAAAAAAAATTTTTGGGCCTTCATTTGACCTTCAAATGTCGTTAGTTTTTTTATGAGCAAAGGCGCCGTGTTGAGCCTGGCGTGGCGCAGTGCAAAGCGGCGTGGCCCAACGTAGTGTTATTAGACGCAGATATAATTCAAGATAATTACATGTTTATATAAATATTAAGGGTTAACAAACAGTAATTCTTTAATTAGAAATCGTTTCATGGGAAAATACACTTTTTAGGAAACCTTCAAAAAAAATCTATAGTAATTGAGAAATCTTGTAATGTTAAATTAATGGATTACCTCATAAATAACAAATCTATCATCTTTCGAATAAATTTTACAACACAATGTCTTTTCATTAATTGGCACGTAACTGTGGAATTGACGTGTCTTTGGAATTGATTGTGCTTGTTTAAAACGAGTTTTCAGGAATTTAGCATGAGTATATTGCAGTTTTGTGCAATAATTAAATTTTATTTTCTAAAAAACCAATATACAGATCTTTGATATTGGGAATTTTTGTACCATTAATTTGACGTAAACTTGCAAAATATGCTAGGCGTTTTACGGTACCACCTATACCGCATCTTTACCATGTGAACTAGCAAAAAATTGCCACTCTGCTACTACATGAAAATCTAACTTAAGAAATGAGAAAAACTGAATTTATTTTTGTGTTGGGCACCAGATCCATCCAAAAAATAAAATAATTTTTTACACTTGTAAAAAAAATTATTTTATTTTTCGATTGCATCTAGTGCCAAAATAAATTCAATTTTTCTAATTTGTTAAATCATAAGTTAGATTTTAATGTAGAAGCGGAGGGGCATTTTTTTAATTTAACATAACGACAATATTTCTCAATTACTATAACTTTTTTTTTAACGTTTCCTAAAAATTAAACGATTTCTAGTTAAAGAATTACTGTGTTTGTTAACGCTTAATATTTATATAATCATGCGATTATCTTGAATTATATGTGCGTCTAATAACACCACGTTGAGCCACGCTGCTTTGCACTGCGCCACGCACCTTTGCACTGCGCCACGCCACGCTCAACACGGCATTTCACGGTCGAATAAGGGCCGAAAGATTTTTTTTTTTTTTCATTTTCTGCAGAAAACATTGTCGCATCTATGGAATTAAACCTATTGTCGATAAATGGTTAAGAACCTTATTAAATTCCAATTTGTTTACAATGAAGTGATTTTTTTGTTATTAAAAAAAAAATTTCATTATACAATTTTTTTTTTATTTCAATTAAAATTTTCATTAATAAAATCAGTTTGCGAGTTATGAATTTTTGAAAAAAAAAATGACCTAAAACTTGTATTGTTTATAACAATTATAATAATCAACATCAACTGAAAATATTTCAGGGCTTGTTCAGTACCTACATGTAGTATTAAAATAAATCATTGTTTTTGGATTTCCGAAAAGTCAGGCCGAAGGTGTTCCGTTTCACGAATTTTCACCCTACTACTAATAGCAATGCAACTGGTCGGTAGTTGTTAGGCTGGATCTTTTTTCCTAGAGTATCGGGTAAGCTCTAGCGCACGAAGGATATATATTCCTTTTCTTTATGAGAAGTAAGGCTATAAAGAAAGAATTTTAGTTTCTTTAAACCTTTTTTGAGTACTATACAGATATTCTATCGGTACCAACAGTTTTTTTAGTGTCTAGCTTCATTGAAACACGTTTTATGAAAGTCTGAAGAAAATATCGGTCATCTTTGAGTGTTAATTGAAAAAACTTATTGGTATTCTTCTTGAAATTCAATAGTTGAGTGTGAAGCAGAGAGTTCAGCTAATATCTTTTATTTCTCATCAAGTGTTGGCAATAGTATTAGTTGGTCGTGAAAATGGTGATATAGTATATTTAGTTAAATTTTAACTAATAGTGACTGTGACTGACCAAAGAGACTTGGAATTGTTAAGAGAGGTAAGGAGTTTTTTAATTCTTTGATTGTCTGCTTCCTTGGTTTTGTCGTTTATTTGTTTGCTTCTATTCAGGGAACTAACAAACATATTTTATAACGTCAGCGTTTTTATGCCTTTGCCGGTAGGCCAGAAGTTTCGAAACTACAGCTTCTTTACATTTTTGAACATAGCAAGCCTTTCTGTTGAAAGAGAATTTCTTTGAAAAAGAGATGTAAGCAAAAATGATATCGGAAATCCCTTTAGCCAGAACTGGTCGAATCTGAAACAAATGTCTAACCAAGAGAAAGTTGGATAATATTCCATGAGTTGTTCCTAAGTAGCAAGTTTGTAGTGACAAATCTTATACGATTTACGCGCTTCTCTTTTAACCTAGAGCTTAACAACAGATTTTCGGTGTAAATTTGTGGTTCAAAAAAGGTTAAGAAAACTGGTTAACTCTTCAACATAGCCAGAAATTGTTGCGAATGCGTCGATAAGCTGAGTAAAGCGAATAGATTGAGAAAGACTCAGCTTCACCGCCTGGTGCATCGGTGGTATTTGAATACTTAAGCAACCTCTTGGATATTAAAATCGCCAAGAATAGCAATTTTGATACCTTATTGATTATTGAATATTTAGTTGTAAATTTAGAAGCCAGATTTGAAATTAGCTGGATGAAGACTGCCACGTAAAACAAGTAGACAAATGTAAATATTTAGAAAACGCTTTTGTACAGGAACCATATAGAAATATCAGAAAATAGGAAATAAAATCCAAATGTAAGAAAAGTTATTTAGGCGTCACACGGAGGTTAGGAGATAAAAATATATCATTGACAAAGAGTCAGTATTCTGTAGATCTAATTTCAGTCAAGAGCTGACTATAGAGTCATTAAGATGTTTTCTTCTCTCAGTGTTATAACATGATATAGAGGTATGAAATTACAAAAAATGGATAGTCGAGAATTGGAAGTGTTGAATAATGGTTATATTGAAGATTACTGAAAACTAAATAGGTAGGGATAATAATAAAGGCCAAAACCAGGAGAAGAATGAAGAGTGAAAAAGAAATAAAAACTGCAATATTTGACACATGTTATGAAGGAGCGTCAAGAACCAGATATGATTATCATACTTTCTTAGGAAGGTGATAACTAAAGAATAATAAAAAAACTAAATAGTTAACGTTAGCAATTGCTTAGCTTTGAAAGACACTGTTTTAAATCTAGTAAAGGAACTTAATAAAAGAAGAACATTATTTTTATTTAGCTTGATAGCTTCAGATGTAGAACTTTGTTCTATAATAGGTGTGATTTAGATTCTTGTAGAAAATGTTTTAAAATTAAGCTATTAAGTTTTAGAAACCTGTCTAGCGATTAAAGTAACAAAGTATGACAGACAAAATTAATTAAATGCTAAAAGCTATCTTAAGTAGAGAAAATTAATACCATCTTACTTAATTGTACTGAAATTAAGCCATACGACAGTTTACATAACTTTTCTAAGTTATCTTTGCAGACAGATTAAATTGTCACAAAATAAAACCATCATCAATCGTCAGCCGCTTAAGGGTCCAGGCAAGCAGTAATAAGGATGAAATAAAATAACGTAGGTGATAAGGACTGAAATAAACGATTTTAAAAGGGGCTTCCGGGTCTTCGCTTTGCGCGAACACTTGATTAAAAAAGATAAATTATTTGACCGTATATTTTAAAAGTCATGGAAAACAATAGAATTTTGTATTTTTTAGGGGTAAAAGCGGCTGTTTGTTTGGAAAAACGTGGAGATTGATTGCCGTGCCGTAGGCATGGACGAAAATTTCACAGAACTTACAAAAACGTTTTTACTCTGAAAAACATAAAAGTATCTTTTTCAAAGTAAAATGGAAAATATGTTTTTTTATAGAGCCTAATGTACATCTCATAAAAATTAGGGCATTTGGCTGTTTTAAATAACAGAGATTACAAACAAGCAGAAATACAAGGCATATGATATTAGTCCAATTTGCAATTAAAAATAAAATTAAGCACAGCAAATTAAATTTTGAAAGTACGATTTCTAAATAAATCGTTTTTTAAAATAACTTGTACCCAAAAAAATCCAAAGGATGAATAAAACAGAAAAAACAAAATATTAAATGGTAAATTTCTCGAGAAAATACTAATGTATCAGCCTTGAAAGTAAAAATATATATACAAACCAAATTTTAAGAATTCAGCTAATACAAAAGTAAATGAAAAACGTATGGCATTTTATATAACCGGAATCAAAGTTAGCACACATGAAGTACACTTTTTTACCTTACCTTTCAGAAGTGTTGCTATGTCGGTACCAATTACAGAGATAGGGTACAGCGGGTGTCATACCTATCAGAAAAAATATTCGGAAATATGCTAAAATAGCATTTCTGAACGATTTTTTTTTTTACTTTTTTGTTCCTTGGTTGGTGTATATAGAAAGATACATTATAAAAATGTGTCAGCAGCATCGGTATTGCTTTGATTTCAGGGGTATACATACTTTCCAAGGGCGAAATTTGAGTTATTAGTTGATGAATATTTGTGAACGCACAGAGAGAATTATTTCATTCGAAACGAGTGGGTGTAACATATTTATTGTCATACAGAGCAGAATCAGCCAACAAGATCCACTTTTAGGTTTTGTTACACCGTACGGGGGAAAATCCCAGGTTTTTTCACTTAACTTTGATACGGGACGCATTGTCTCATGCAATCAGTGCACATCAAGAGAGGTATCTTTTATCTATTCGTTCCTCACAATTACGAAATTCTTTCGCCTTTTCTCTTTTGTAGGTGCACAAATTTATGCAACTCTTTCCGTATTCCATGTTCTCATTACTGTGGCAATGTGTCCGACTTTGGTGGCGTAGGTAAGAAGACGGCGCGGCATGGAATGCATTGGCTCGTCAGTGGTCAAGGGTAACTGAGCATATATTTAAAAGATTAATTGATCGGTATGACTGGAAAAGACTTACAGAAGTTAGTTGATGCTAGTAACAGCCGTAAGTATTTTCGTTTCGTAAAGGAATGGGGTGGGGTTTAAAAGAGTGAAGTATATCATAATATACTTCAATTTCAATGCACCTTCTACTATTGTAAAAGGGATTGAGGTTTGCCTATTGAGTAACCTAAAAAAGTTGATTTTAGGAAAAGTTTTAGAAATACAAACAATTAAATTGGTCGAAAGTGACTTATCTCTAGTGTAGTGAGTAAAATGTTATTTTGACTTCCCTATCTGAAGAGAAGAAATTATCTTCTGCGATTTTTGCTTTTCTTTGCGTTTTAATGTCCTTAGATCACGTAAGTATTTTTTTACATTTCCGTTGAACTGTCTATCCATCTATTGGCATCATAATTCTCAAAAGAAATAATAGAATACATTTTAGAATTGCATGTTTACAAGCAAAGTACTGAGTAAATAACTTTGCATTTTATTTATTTATATCTGTGTCTTTGCTAGATAAGTCCTCTCTTTAGCAATAAGCATTAGTCGAGACTTTCCTTTCTCGGATTAAAATTTTAGGCGCTTATCGTTAAGTGCCCTTTGAGGGCGGCCAATTGTCCTCTGCAGCAAAGGGTAGTCCTCCACCGTTTTCTCCCATACACTATAATATCTTAGGGCTTCGGTGTTCATGTGCTTCCTGGCAAGCAGCTAATATGTCGGCCGCGATGTTGCTTGTAAATGCTGCCAAATCTTAAATTTTTGTACATTTACAGAAGTTCTTTTGTCTCCTAAAACTTAAACAACGTTTATAAGGCCCTACATTTTCTTAAATTTCAAATTTTTATTTCTCATAATAAATCAAGAGGTGCCTTTTTCTTCACATTTCATTGATTAATAACCAGCTAGTATACAACTATACCTATTATTACAATGATAAGATAGAACATGATTAACAGTTTAGATCTTACGATATATACATGGCAGGGACCTAATTAACTTAGCCTAGATAAGGAATTTATATAAGTGTATTGAGAGATATTTTATGAACATAAACTTAAAATTAAACTAGTTATTAATTAAGGTTAACTTAAGCTAATCCGAAGGTAGGGGGTAGTTGGGTCTTGGCAGACGGCGGCGGGCATGGCGTGGAGGGGGCCGTAGGCGGTCCTGATTGTAGGGTTGCAGTGGTGGTTGACTTTGTTGAGGAATTTTGCCTGAGCATTGTCGATGAATTCATGAATTGTGGTCATCTGAAGGTCTCGATGGAGTTGGGTGTTGCGCACGAACAATGCGGCTTTGGCGATGATGCGGAGGTTGGGATTATTTTGGATGATCTGGAGAGTGGATCCCCGAGTGCGCGATATATGGTACCATGCTAGGCTGGAGTAGGTCAATCCGACTTGGTTGATCATCTTGTAGATTGTCAACTTGTTGCGAGTTAACAATTTATTGGACTTTAGTAGAGGGTAGAGTTTGCCAAGGAGTTGGCTGGCTTTTTTGATAGAAGCGGCAACCTGGTCCTTCCATACTAGCTGCCGATCGTAGTGAACGCCCAGGTACTTAACGCTATTTGACCATCTGTGGCGGGTTCCTTGGATGGTGAGACTTCTGGCGGTGGGTTGCAGGTCTTTGAAAACATGATGGCTTGGGTCTTCGGTGGGTTGAGCTGGATTCTCGTGTTCGAACCAGGGGATTAGCGTGTTGAGATGGCGTTGGAGGCTCAAGAGGTGCCATTTGATTCTCCTTCTCGTGTAAGTTTTTTTTGACAGAATGGCATATTTTTGAATAATAAGGATACATTTAAAATCTAAATTATTTCACCTACCACCTATACAAACTGGTGGTTGATTAATTTTTGAAAACTCTGTATTAGGGTAATTTGCTTCTATATTTCAATAATCCAGCAACTTGTGAATGACAGGACTGTACTTCTTGAAGTTATGTCAAGTTCTTGACTTAATAGGTCAATTATTTTAGCATATTCGGTTTAAGCACTCATAAATACGTGGTCTGTTTAATTTTTTAGTTTGCTTACAGACGTAATTCTAACCATTTTTGAGGTGATTTTTGAGGTTGTGTCAAAATGCTGACATGATGAGTGAATTCTGACCATGGATTCGATTTCAGCACCCCAAAATACGTATTATATATATATATATATATATATATATATATATATATATATATATATATATGTATATATATATATATATATATATATATATATATATATATATATATATATATATATATATATATATAATATATATATATATATATATATATATATATATATATATATGTATATATATATATATATATATATATATATATATATATATATATATATATATATATATATATATATATATACCAGGTGTACAAGTATGAAATGCGGATTTCAGACAACAGATGTGACATTTTGCTCGCTCGGTACAAAAGGAAGTCGTTTTTGCATCGTATAGTTACAGGAGATAAAAAGTGGATTTATTTTGAGAATCCCAAGCGCAAAAGATCATGGGTAGACCCAGGCGCCCCATCCACATCGACCGCAAGACCGAATCGCTTTGGCAGAAAGACGATGCTCTGTGTCTGGTAGGACCAGAAGGGCGTGGTCTATTATAAGCTGTTAAAATCTGGGGAAACGGTTAATACTAAACGTTACCAACAACAATCGACCGATTCAAACCGTTCGCTGCTTGAAAAAAGGCCAGAATACCGAAAGAGGCAACACAAAGTCATTTTTCTTCGTGACAATGTTCCTTCACATGCGGCAAAACCAGTTCGCGACACGTTGGAAGCACTCAGCTGGGAAGTTCTACCCCATGCGGCATACTCACCAGACTTGGGTCCTTCCGATTACCACTTGTTTGCATCGATGGCTCACGCCATTGCTGAACAGCGCTTTGGTTCGTACGAAGAATGGTTCGCAGCAAAAGGGGAATATTTTTACTGGTGTGGTATTCACAAATTGCCCGAAAGATGGGAAAAATGTATAACAAGCGATGAAGCATACTTTGAATAAAGCACTTCTTATCATTCTTCCGAATTTAACATATTTTTTCAGAAAAAAAATCCACATTTCATACTTATACATCTGGTATATATATATATATATATATATATATATATATATATATATATATATATATATACATATATATATATATATATATATATATATATATATATATATATATATATGGTGGTTTGCTCCAATACAGTTTTAATTTATTTATAAACGTATTTTTAGTAATTTTGGAGCTGCTTTTTGAGGTTGTATCAAAATCCGTGGATGGTGAGTCAATTCTGACAACATTTTCGTTCTAAGCACACCAAAAAACATACAGTACTGTATCTCACCTTTCACCTATAAAACTTTTTTTGTGTTCCTGTGTAATCGGGTACCGAAGGTGGTGCTACTTGTACTATAATTATTAGCTTCAATTCCAAACAGCGAATCTAAAATCATTTGGCTCCTTAATTCAACGGACTTTTTTTTGAAACAAGAGGTTTAACACCAATTAACTTTCGCGAAAGGTTAGGGAACTAGGGGTATCTGTTAATGACTCTTTAGCTGTCAGCGTAACGCGGGAACAAAATTTTGAGAAAAATATATTTGTTGAAATTCCTAGAAGTTTTAAATCTTTGAAGATTTGAACAAAATAAGCATCTCTAAACGTGATTCATTTATCTGTGAAGTTATGCATGTAGAAACTTTTTTTAAGTGTCTCACCTAATTCACTATTTTCCTATTCTATGTACCAAAAAATTTTTTTACTGTGCATTCAAGTTATTAGACTGAAATTTAACTTTTAAATGTCTCACTCAAACTGGTTCTTTTCTTATTTGGGGTCTTCAAAGTCCTTTTACTAATAACCTTGTGAGAAAGCCAAATATGATAACACAAGACTTCTCACTTGTCAAATTTGCCAGTTTACAGGCCAACTAGAATTTTTTTAATAGCACCCTCTACATATAATTAAACCATTTAATAGCATTTTTAAATACAGTTATAATACTTGGTAGTTCTTTTCAGTCGTCACGGATATATAGCGCATTTCACCTGTAGAACTGGATCTTAACTTTAAAGTTGCCCATCCGATTTACTATGTTCCTATTTGGTAAATCAAAAAGAATTTTTTACCAATAAATTTAGCTGTTTGAGGAAGCCAAATATGATAACAAAAAAATTATCAATTGTCATATTTGATAGATTACGAAGCCAACTAGGATTTTTTTAAATGGTAACCTCTACACGTGAGCACACCATTAAATAGCATTTTTCAGTCCGTTTACAAAAATATGAAACTCTTTAAATTTATTTTCATTCTTTATCAATACAGACAGAATCCAATTTGTGGAACCAAATTTGCACTTTTAGGTTGCTCGCCCTATTTACGACTTTCCTATTTGGCATATCAAAAAGATTCTTTCACTGCTAAATTTAGTTTTTTCCGAGGAAACTAAGACGAACAAAAAAACTTGTCATTTATTACAAATTTGACAGATTACAAAGTCAACTAGATTTTTTAAAATAGCATCCTCCACATATGATTTGAAAAGTGACGAATTGTTGACTATCATATTTGGCTTTGTCAAAAAAAAAACTAAGTTTGCTAGTAAACTAATTTTCTGTTGTGCCAAATAGGAAGACAATAAATCGACTAAACCTATTAATGATTAAAATTTCTTTCAGTAACTTGAATGCCCTTTATATC
>CM032449.1:139903103-139958103 GCA_019049505.1 Pachyrhynchus sulphureomaculatus
ATGTATGTCATCGGCTCTAACTCGATCTCGCAGGGCGAGCCAATGACTGAGCCTAGTATCGTCAACTCCGTTGTTCGCGGAAGATGTATCGTGTAGGCTGTTTTCGCTCTGGTTTCCGTGGCGTACGTCATGATAGCTCTTACGCAAGTTATGAAGATTCTGACTATGCTCTCAACGCTCATGCTAATATTTCTCCAAATCATATCTCCCCGCAGGCCCGATGTAATGCCTTTAATGTTTGTGCCCTGATTTATTCCCTCAGCTCTCTGATTGTTTATAGCTTATGTAAAGCAATTTCATCACAAAGTAACCTAAATCAGTTTAATTATATTTTGAATAGAGCCTTAATTATTATTAAAAAAAACTGACCAAGTCGATATTTAAGCGAAAAAATAAAACTGATATTAATACCTCATTGCTGGGACTTTTTGGCTTTTGACTATTTTAAGACAAATGATAGTTAAAATAAACAAAAAAAAAACATTCTCATTGGTTAAAGTTTTTAGGTTTTAACCTATGAGAAGTTGTAGTAAATATGTAAATGTTTATTATTTATTTGTGATTTTTTTTATTTCGATATTCACTGCAAGGTAACCCCTAAACCGTTATAGGGCATATACCTGGCCGTAGCGGATCATGTCGATTTTGAATCACCGCAAGTTTTACTCCATAGATTTTTTTCTACAATTATTAAATTTTTGCTTACGGGATTATAAGAATTTTTATGTTTTTAAATTTTTGGATAAATATTTTAAAAAAGGGGGAAGTGGGCATTGATGATATAGTAGAAGTCAGGGAGTACAGATATCTGGGACATAATATTTCAAATAGCACAGATTATCAAACCAAGGAATTAAAACGGAGGATTGGTCTTGGCTGGTCCGCTAACGGCAGACTAAGAAATGTGTTGAAAAATGACATTCCCGTTAGCCTTAAGAAAAAAGTATTTAATCAGTGTGTGCTCTCCGTTATCACTTATGGAGCGGAAACACTAATGCTCACGCAAACAAATGGAAAAAAAATTACCAGTGGCGTAGCGAGAAATAGACAGGTCATTGTAGGGAATCGAATTATCAAACCGTACACGAAATTCACAGATTCGCCGAAGAACGCAAGTAGATGACATTATTGTAAAGATTGCACGCTTAAACTGGCAGTGGAAACATGTTGAGGAGGCCTATGTCCTGCAGTGGATGCAAGAAGCTAGTTGAAGAAAAGAAGAAGAAGGAGATACATATGTGCATGGTAACTATAAACTGCATATTACACTATTAATAAATTTGTTTAATACAGGAGAACCTAAACGTCACGGACCTGGATCCATGATATAGCTATTTGTTTATTTAAATATATTTGACTTGGCACCATACCTAGTAAATAGTCGTAAACATGCAATGACGTCAGTAGTAAAACTACGATATGTAAAAAGTATCGTAAAACCACAAATGTATGCTTCTGTAACTGGACAACGTTGACTGGTATCTTGACATCTAATATTTTCTTGATACAGATAAATTTATGTCCTTTTAAGGCTCAGAGAAGACGGTAAAAAATAATAAAATTGATAAAAACAAGAGAGGGTCAAAAACAAACCTAAATAATTCATATAATTACAATATCAATATAATTTGATATAAAATGGAAACTAAAACTATTTTTTTTTAAATATTTATGTTGTTACAATTTTTAATATAAAAAAAACCGGTCAAGTGCAAGTTGAACTTGCACAATTAGTGTTCCGTACGTAGATTGTTTTTAAAATAAAAATTTTTGTTAGGGTGGTATAAAATGATCAGTGACTTCACAAAATACACCCCAAATGAGTTTTCAACAAAGTTTTTTTCCAATCTTTACTGAAAACTGGTGACCTTGAAATTTTGTTTTTTTTTTTTTTAATACCAAATAAATTATTAAAGGTATGATAATTTTCGTTCAATCTATACCCCGTGGAGAATATTCCAGAATTTTTTCAAAATTTTTTGATCAGTACTTTTCGAGATAAGGTAGGGGACACGGATTTTTTAAAAGTAATACGAAGAAAAGTGCGCAAGTATTACATTATATATATATTTTTTACTCGTGTTTTCACAAGCTTTCATTTGACACCACACTCGATGATCTAGTAAAAAAAAAAAAATTTTTTCCCCTCCGATTTCACCCCTCAAAACGAACCCCTTAAGTCAAAATTTATGTTACGGTGGTATAAAATGATCAGTGACTTCACAAAACACACCCTAAATGAGTTTTCAACAAAGTTTGTTTCCAATCTTTACTGAAATCTGATGACCTTGAGATTTATGTTTTTTTTATGTACCATATAAAATTATTAAAGGTAATGCACTCGTGATAATTTTCGTTCAATCTACACCCCGTGGAGAATATTCCAGAATTTTTTTCGAAATTTTTTGATAAGTTCTTTTCGAGATAAGGCCCGGGACAGCAATTTTTTCGCGAATTTTTAAAAATAATACAAAGAAAAGGGCGCGCAAGTATAATATTACATATATATATTTTTACTCGTGTTTTTCACAAGCTTTCATCTGACACCACACCCGATGACCTAGTAAAAAAAAATTTTTTTCACTTCCGACTTCACCCCCCAAAACTAATCCCTTAAGTCAAAATTTAATTCTCAAAACTACATGGCTCTAATGAGGCCATCAATTCCTATATTATTACCAAATTTCACCTTTCTATGTCAAATAGTTTCGGAAGAAAATCGGGTGTGACAGACAGACAGACAGACACCGAAGTGATCTTATAAGTGTTCCGTACGGAACACTAATAAGTTTCAATTATCGTTTTGAAATTAATTGTAAAAATAGTTATGGAAGAATTTTTTTGGAAGATCTTAATATATTTTCCTTAAATTTTGAATACAATTTAAATTTATTTTTATGTTCTCCTGTATTAAACAGAACTCTTTGTAATGTAATATAACACTTATACATAGCAGCTACTAATAAGAAATTTGAAAGGTTTATTTTAAACATGAAATAAATAAGTAATGCATAAATTAAAAAAGTAAAAACTTAAAATCCGTGAACAGGACTCTAAGACAAAAACTCGAAAAGATATGCTAAACTAGCAATAGTTATCTTTAAATTCGAACAAAGAGATGTTAATTTTATGAGAATCAATATTCTTCTATATTCAAATGGAATATCAGATTTTGTGATGAAGTTTTATTCAACTGAATAATGCTGAACAATCTCTTTTGAAAAGGCAATGTATCATATGGCACTATTTACGAACATTTGTTACGTAAAGTTTTTTGCTGAATCATGATTTTCAATATTATTTCTGAAATTGAAATATAAAGTAAAAGTTTTATTTAATGCATAACAATTGCCAATTTCTTTTATTTAGACTTAACACTGATAGAATTTGTTAATACTGTATTATATTATGCGTACCTATGTTAACAACTATTCTATAGAAAAAGGTGAGAGATAAAAGTATATAGGAATAATTATAAACAAAAGCGGTTTCTCTGAGAACATAAAAAATGGGATACCACGGGCAAAGACAACTTTTTTGAGGTCAAGACAAGTAAATTATGGAGCTGGTATCAGTCTAGGAACCAAGATAACGTCAGTAGTATATTATGTACTATCAGTTCTTTTTTTTACAATTGCCGAATAACGCTGCGGAGAAACAAAACTAGCCAAACACGTTGTTTTTGAATCACTACAGGCTGTACTCGGCTGGAAACACAGTCCTGAGCAGTTCGTTATAAGTGGCACAAAGAGTAATAATCAGAAAGTCATTTTGATATTATGTATTTATATGACGTATATTTCAAGCTTGCACTACTCTGGAAATAATTGAGCGGACTACATCTGTCGAATACTTTTCATAAGTATTTACCAAAGACTTAAGTTCCCAACTTATCAAAGTTATTCTAAAGAAACAAGATTTCAGATGAGTTCTAAGTCCCTAATCCGACGAATAGCTTTCCTGTGGTTGGAATCTAACAAATACAGAGTATGTTTCGCAACACATCTCCTAATATTGAAGTAATATTTCATTGATTGAACAAGAATAACTTATCTTGAAGATAATAGGGTTTTTAAGTACAGAAGAGTATTCCCAGTGTTTGAGAATTTTAACATATTAACCACATTAAGTGACAAAGCTACTAGAATCAAGTGTTCCACATAACTATATAGAGTTTAATAACGTTAACTTTTTTAGAAGATACGGCAGCCTGGACCTTTGTAGCATTAAATTTGACTGGGTTTACTATCAGCCTCTATAATATTTTTTTTAAGTCTTTGGTAATTTGTATACCATTCTACTCTCTGAAAATTTTGGAAGAAAAGCCAATAATTGTTACTAACAAAGAACAATCGGTAAGAAGACTGAAGAGCTATAAACAAAACTTTTGAGATCTACCATAAGAGCGTTGCTTAGTCAACAATCTGTCCCCTCAGACATGGTCAAATACTTTAGATATATCAAGTGAAACCATTCTAATCTTTAATAATATAATTTTTTTTTCAGAGTTCTATGACATTGGTTAGAATATCTTCCGATGATCTTTGCTTACGAAAGCCATATTGGTGATCTCTAATAATATTAACTCCTTCAGGATATTTTAAGACATGCTCATTGGCAGGTTTTTTCCTAATCCTTGATATTACTGAAAGCAATGCGACTAGTTAGTAACTGGGTAGGCTTTTCTTTTTGCCTTTATATTTTTCATACAACAATTCGAAAAATTTTTTGAATGCAATGACAGGTGTTTCACAAGTGCCCTCAGCTTCCGTTATCTCCATTAAGACACGTTTTATGGTATCTTATGAGAAAACAATATCAGCCATATTTGCCTACATATTGGGAACAATTGGTGAATTTTTCAGTTGGAGAATGACAGATAAATGTGAACCAAAAAGTTCCGCTAATAGGTTTATTTTTTTGAACAGACGTTTTTGCAATAGTACCGTCTAATAATTAATGTGGTATATCACCACTATATAGCTGATTTAGTGAAATTTTTACGAATAACCTTGGCATCTGAATAATAAGACTGAACTACTGGGATATGTAGACTGCTTTTTTGAAGGGTATTACCACAAAAAGAGGATATAAACTTTAGTATCAGTCAAAACGGCATCAGAAACTACTTACGCTCGTCGAGCATTTAGAGCCAAAATCAATGCCCGACAAAGAAAGAAGAAACCATTCATTTATTGTTTAAATATAGTAATAAATAAAAAAAAAATATGACATAGAGCCAAGGATGAATCTGCAATGAAGATTTATGTATATATATATATATATATATATATATATATATATATATATATATATATATATATATATATATATATACATAAATATATATATATATATATATATATACAAGAAAAAACTTACAAACCCTATTATCTACAATCGTGTGAAATATTACTTCAATATTAGGAGATGGGTTGCGAAATAAACTCTGTATTTGTTAGATTCCAACCACAGAAAAGCCATATATATATATATATATATATATATATATATATATATATATATATATATATATATACATATATATATATAAATATATACAGATTTATGTCATTTAATATATTGGAACTGGTGTGTCCTGGGAGCAGGACCGATTATGGAAAATTGACCTTAAATAGAGGATCCCAATAAAAAAGTAAAATATCGACTCTAAAGAAATGATGAAATAAACATATTTTGTATATATATATATATATATATATATATATATATATAGTATATATATATATATATATATATATATATATATATATATATATATATATATATATATATATATATATATATATATATATATATATATATATATATATATATATATATATATATATACGAGGCTGGTTTGAAAAGTCCGTGCAAAGTCCGAGAGATGGCACCACCGGCGCGTATCGAGGTCATGTTTAGTTAGTAGCATCTTTTGAATGAACGCACACCAAGTTTCAGCCATATTGGTCTATTTCTTTGTGTTTGGCATTCGTGTGAATCAAGGAAGTCGAGTGATTTTCAAGAAATGGACGAAAAAGAATTTCGTGTGGTGATTAAACATTACTTTATGAAAGGCAAAACGCCTCAGGAGACTAAAGAGAAGCTTGATAAACATTATGGTGACTCTGTACCTTCGATTAGAACAGTTTATAAGTGATTTCAAAATTTTCGGACTGGCCATATGGGCACAAGTGACGCTGAACGTTCTGGACGGCCTGTGGAGGTTACGACTCCAGAAATCATTGATCAAATCCATGATATGGTGATGGATGACAGAAGAGTTAAGGTGCGTGAGATTGCTAGTGCTGTAGGCATCTCGACTGAACGGGTAGATAATATTTTGCATAAACATTTGGACATGAGAAAGCTATCCGCATGATGGGTGCCGCGATTGCTCACGCTTGACCAAAAACGGAATCGTGTGAAGTGTTTCAAGGATGGTTTGCAGCTGTTCCAGAAGAATCCGGAGGACTTTAAGCGTCGTTTCGTCACTGTGGATGAAACATGGATACATTACTCTACTCCTGAGACCAAACAACAATCTAAATAATGGGTTACCAAGGGAAATCTACACCAAAAAAGGCGAAGACCGTTCCTTCGGCCGGAAAGGTTATGGCGACTGTCTTTTGGGATTCGCAAGGTATAATCCTCATCGACTATCTGGAAAAGGGTAAAACTATTACAGGTGAATATTATTCATCGTTATTGGACCGTTTGAAAACCGAGCTGCAAGAAAAACGCCCGCGATTGGCCCACAAGAAAGTCCTTTTCCATCACGACAACGCACCAGCACACACCTCAGCAGTTGTGGTCGCAAAATTAATGGAAATAGGATGCCGACTCGTTTCACATCCCCCCTATTCTCCAGACTTGGCTCCCTCGGACTACTATTTGTTCCCCAATTTGAAGAAATGGCTGGCGGGACAAAGATTTTATTCAAACGAGGAGGTGATTGCAGACACTAATGGATATTTTGCAGACTTGGACAAATTCTATTATTCGGAAGGGATCAACAAACTAGAACATCGTTGGACGAAGTGTATAAGCCTAAAAGGAGACTATGTCGAAAAATAAAAAAGGTTTACCCCAAACACATAAGTAGTTTTTATTTTTGCACGGACTTTTCAAACCAGCCTCGTATATATATATATATATATATATATATATATATATATATATATATATATATATATGTCATTTAATATACTGGAACTGGTGTGTCTTTGTAGTAGGACCAATTAGGGAAAATTGGTCTTAAATAGCGGATCTCAAAAATAAAGTAAAATATGGACCCTAAAGAAATGATGAAATAAAAATATTTTGTCTCGCTCTGTCACTGGTAAACAAAACAAATAGATAATATGGCGGATTGTTAACAAGAACGTGACATTTACAGTGTTTCTGTGATTTAACTGGAACTTTCAAAACAAATTTAATAAAAAAAATAAAAATTATTACTTTTTAAAATAATTAGTTACTGACACCCAACAATTATTTACATTTCAAGTTTTGTATTTCAATATTCTAATTACCGAAGGATCAATGTAATTTTTTTTTTAGAATCCTTTATCCGAAGATTAGTTTTTATTGATTTACGTCATATTAAAAATTTTAACCTATTTATCACGGAATATGTTATTATTATAAGAATAATTGTACTAATATCACTCTAACCCGTCTTAAACAAGTCATAGGAGAATGTAATGCACTAAAATTACATTTCGTCATGCTATATATCCTTCACTTATTTTGAAAACTTTAACCCGTTTATTTTTGGTGTGGGAAGTTTCCTTATAGTTGATTTGAGCCAATTTCCTTTTTAATGATACTAATCTTTTAATAAACCACTTTATAATCACTTTATTTCACGTAATCTATTGGAAAACGGTAAAAATTGCGGGCAGACACACAAAAACTTGTACAACAGCTGATTTGTGCCCTAGACAAGGGATTCCGGTTGGTAGGCAACTCGGTATACTTCTCGTTTCTCTAAGAGTGGCAATACTTAATTTGGTTGAAACGGGGGTTCATTTAAAATGCTTTTAAAAGTTTAAATTGTGAATGTATAAGTTTTGTGCCCCAAAAATCCAAAAATATCTCTGGGTAAAAAAAAATATAAAAAAAATTTTTTGCAATTTTTTACAAACTTGATATTTGATTGAAAATAACAAGTTTAAATAAAATACTTAGAAATCTTTTGAAAATTGTTAAAAATATATCACAATTACTTTCTACTTTATTAAAAATATCCAACTTTTAACCTAATCTAATTTGCGAAAAAACCAGTAAGTCAACTAAAATTATAAAACTGTGCAATATAAAACCAGAAAAACTGTTATATTGTCTAACTATTCCTGGATTTTAATTTTAAATTTTTTAATCGCCACATTTATTTGGTGAATTTGACGAATAAAATATTACACCATCAAATACAAAAGTCAATTGGGCAACTAAATGTTTTATGACAACTAAATAGGGTATAACTTTTAGATCAGTTTAGCCTTAATGTTTAGAATCTTACGTGACCACATATTGTAAGTCATTTTCTGACTTAAACTTGGGTCCATTTATACTATCGAAGATTTTGTCCATAAGTAGAACAAACTCTGCAGTTTCAACTATTTCTTCTGGCGTATGTTCAATAGCTAAAAATAAAAATAAGAAATTATTACTACAAAACGTTAATGTATATTCTGAAATAAATTTATATAAATATATATTAGAAAAATTTTATTTTAAAAATTTTATTTTAAAAAAGCTAAGTGAGTAAAAATAAATATTAACAAATGACCTGTGACTCAAACTTTAAGACTGGGTATTGTATAAACATAATGGGGAAAAAATCTTATTTAGTTAGTAATAATAAAAATTAGTTTACTAACTATACCTCAAACAACTGTTGGTGTCTCAATCTTAAGAACTGATTTATTTCAAAATTCTAATAATGGGCTTAGCTGGAAAATTATTTTAAAGTATTAACGAAAAATATAATAAGATACAAATCCTGGCGGGACAAATTATTAAGTTGCACTTATTTACATAGAAGTTAAATTATTTAGTGTTAAAAATTAATTTATTAGTACATGTGTTGCTTATTTTGTTACATTGTGCCAGTGTCCTAGTTTCGTCCAGTCCTGTACTGCCGATTAGACTGTCCAAAACTTGTTCCATTATTGCCATTACTAAATATAACTTTATACTTAATTGTTATGCCAATAAAATAATAATAAACAAGAAAAACAAATAATATAACCTTAATTATATTATCTCGCTAATTCTAATCCTAAAATATGCAAGTAAATTTTACTTTGTTATCATATAAAGATTTATTTTCAAGTAGAGCTGAAACAGCAACTAGAATTAAGGAACATTTAAGATGTGCCAAAAAGAAACAAATTGTACAATCAGTTAACGTGAACATCGACAATCTACAGGTCATTCTATCAACAAATAGAAGCCAAAGTTCTTGCTTCTGTTTCTAATTTATATAAAAAATTTTAGGGAATCAATCGGAATTTACAAACACCTTAACAACATTAATAGGGTTACAGCCTGCATTTCATGTGGAAAACGATTACACTGGGTTAATTCAATGTTAATGATCTCTCATATAATTTATGTTATTAATATATATATATATATATATATATATATATATATATATATATACTAGCCGGGCCCGCGGCTCCGCTCGCGTGGACTTGATTCACCACCATCGTCACTGCTTATTCCTTAATTTACCCAACGTAATAAAATATCTCCCATTATTTCCCCTTATCTCTCAATATTTCTCCTTATCTCCCATTATCTCTACATAGTTTCGATTATCTAGGCTTAACTCTGCCCATCTCCCATTATTTCTCCTTATTTCCCATTATTTCTCCTTATCTCCCATTATTTCTCCTTATCTCCCATTATCTCACCTTATATCCTATTATCTAGGCTTATCTCGACTTATCTTTCAATATTTCTCCTTATCTCCCATTATTTCTCCTTATCTCACCATAACGCCCATTATCTAGACTTATCTTTGCTTATCTCCCATTATTTCTCCTTATCTCCCATTATTTATATTTATCTCCCATTATCTCACCTTATCTCCCATTATCGAGCCTTATCTCGACTTATTCCCATTATTTCTCCTTATCTCCCATTATCTAGGCTTATAGCGAATTATATAGAACATATGTTTAAATTTATAAAAACACGGAAATCGGATAAGTGGTAAGCGCACTAACGGAGAGGCAGACAGACAGAAAGACGTTGCATTTTATATATATTCTAGATAGAAGATTATAGATAACCTAGCCAGAGAACAAATGTATGAATAAAAAAAACACGTAAATCGGATAAGGGGTTCTCGAGTTATAAGCGCACTAACGGACAGACACACAGACAGAGAGACGTTGCATTTTATATATATTATATTCTTTGCTACATGATATTGCTCCATATTTAATGCTTTAGGCAGTGTATTGCAAGAGAACACGCTAGTGGCAAACCTTTCTCCGACTTGATTCACTATTATCGTCACTGCTTATTCCTTATGTCACCTAACGTAATAAAATATATCCTATAACCTGGCCAGAGAACATATGTATGTTTCACAAAAAAGCACGTAAATCGGACAAGTGGTTCTCCAGTGATAAACGCACTAACGGACAGACAGACAGACAGAGAGGCGTTACATTTTATATATATTATAGATATTCTTTACTACATGATATTGTTCCATGTTTAATGGTTTAGCATGTTTAAAAAAAAAGCACGTAAATCGGATAAGTGGTTCTCCAGTGATAAGCGCACAAACAGACAAACAGACAGATATACGTTACATTTTATATATATTATAGATGTAATAAAATATATATCTATAACCTGGTCAGAGAACATATGTATGAATTTAAAAAATCACGTAAATCGGATAAGTGGATCTCGGGGGATAAGCGCACTAATGGACAGACAGACAGACAGACAGTCGTTGCATTTTATATATATTATAGATATAGATTATTATTATTATTATTATTATGTAACCTGGCCAAAGAAGATATGCATGAATTTAAAAAAAAGACACATAAATCGGATAAGTGGTTTTCGCATGATAAACGCACTAATGGACAGACAGACAGACAGAGAGACATTGCATTTTATATATATATTATAGATTATAGATTATAGATATTCTCTGCTACATAATATTGTTCCATATTTAATGATTTAGGCGGTGTATTGCAAGGCAACGCGCTAGCGGCGAACTTGTTTCCAACATCATTCCCTATTTTACGTCACTACTCATTCTTTATGCTACCTATCGTAATAAAATATAGCCTATAACCTGGCCAGAGAACATATGTATGTTTTAAAAAAAAAAGTACTTAAATCGGATAAGTGGTTCTCCAGTGATAAGCGCACTAACGGACAGACAGACAGAGAGACGTTGCATTTTATATACATTATAGATATATATATATATATATATATATATATATATATATATATATATATATATATTTAAAATTCTCTTAAATTATAGCTTAAAAACTATATGTTCCATTCCTACTTTAAGTAGTAATTATATGTGTCCTAAATTTGAAAGTTACATCCCATTTCGTTTGGGAGTTATCGTCCTAACAGACAGGCAGACACATAGACCAACGGAAACTGCCATATTTAGACTTAATATCAACAAGACCAAATACTTAAGTTTATTCATTCTTGAATTAATGAATAAAAAGTTACTATTCTGACCTTTCTGCATAAAGTCATCTAGAGAAACTTTTCTTTATAGGAAAAATTATTGCGCTTTCTTGCCTTTGTCCTAATGCTTCTTTATTATTTTGCTTGAAAGCCTAAAACAGTAAAAAAAAGTTTTCATTTTTTTTTTACAAATATGTACAAATCCCGATAAAGAAAATTATGATTAATTGCCAAGTAACTCGGGAAGACCCATTTTTGTCAATTAAGAAAAATAAATATGGAGGCATCACACATCGTTTAGGTACGTAAATTACACATACTATAAACAGTTCTACACACAACAGATAGGAGATAATTACTGAAACGAAATCCGAAATTTTATTTACCCCTATTGGATCTTTTCTTTTTGTTAACCTTTTTTATAATATAAATTTGGTGGTGATTGTTTTAATCTGTTGTAATAAATTTTACTTAATTGATTTGTATCTGTCTTTGAGTTAATGGAGTTTTCTTTTTTTGTATTTCAATCATTTTGTAAAATTCATATTTTTGAATCTTTATTTTTCTAAATCAATTTCATATATTTTTTTCCACTGTATGATTAGTAAGTGCAGTTTTTTTTATCATAGTTATGGTCATTAAATTTAGGTTTTAAATATTGGGTAGTTTGTCCTATATAGACACCATCGTACTTTTTGCAGGGAATTTTATACACTACATGACTCTTGGTCAAACAGAATTTTTAATTTTAATTTACTCAATTTATCTTTAAGTAAATAATGTCCCTTGTCAGCAATCGTAGTATTGTATCCTTTGAAAATATGTTTGAATATTTCTGGTAAATTTGGAATGTAGGATAATAACAGAAATTGGTTTTTGTTAGTTTGGTGGCTATGTTGGTACTGAAATTTGTTGTCAAATTTTTTTATGTGATTTTTAAATGTATTCTCTATTAACTTATTTGGAAAATAAAAATAGTGCTTTTTTAGCTTATTGTACTGACTTTAATCTAAACTCTGCTAGCCTTATTGCATGATCAGCTAAGCCTATTATGACCGATTTTGTTTTGGAATCAATGAATGTTGTGAGTAGAAATCTAAGTATGTAGAAGACCAAGTTTCTTTACTATACTATTCTGCTTTTACAACGTTGTTTTTGTTATAAAGTAAGAGGTCTAAAAAGTTTATGGTTAATGTTTTTCTCTAATTTCATAGTAAGTTGGAGTTTATTGTGATAACTGTTAAATATCTCTAGTATGTCATAGAATTTATCTTTGGAAAAAGCCGTAATACAATTATCTATGTATCGAAACAAGAAAGGGATTGGTATACCTAAGTTGCTTAATTAAGCCTTTCATAACTAACTGTGCAATTACACTGGACATTGATGTTCCCATTGCTCAACCTTCAATTATTTTATAAAATTTATTTTTAGATTATGTCCCATTTTTCTGTAACAGAAGTTTGCTATATTAGTTGAAATATTTACACAGATAGAGACGTTAACTCTAATGAGACTGGTATATAGTTATTTGGTAAAGAAATAATTTTAGTTTTATTTTTGAAATCAAAAGAATTTTTTAAATAATATTCATTCTTTGTTGGTACACGTGATAATATACTTTTTATAAGTTTAGACAGATTTTTAAAAGGTAATTAAATACACCAAACAATTGACCCCATAACTATAATATATATAAAATACAACGTCTCTCTATCTGTCTGTCTGTCTATCTGTCTGTCTGTCTGTCCGTTAGTGCGCTTATCACTGGAGAACCACTTAGCCGATTTACGTACTTTTTTTTTTAAAACATACATGTGTTCTCTGGCCAGATAATAGGCTATATTTTATTATGTTAGATAACATAAAGAATAGGCAGTGACGATAATAGTGAGTCAAGTCGAAAAAATTGCCGCTAGCGCGTTCTCTTGCAATACACTTCCTAAACCATTAAATATAGAACAATATCATGTAGCAAAGAATATATGTAATATATATAAAATGCAACGTCTGTCCGTTAGCGCGCTTATCTCTCGAGAACCACTTATCCAATTTATATGTTTTTTTTTAAACTCATACATTTGTTCTCTGACCAGGTTATCTATAATCTTCTATAATATATATATATATATATATATATATATATATATATATATATATATATATATATATATATATATATATATATATAAAATGGAACGTCTCTCTGTCTGTCTGTCCGTTAATGCGCTTATCACTCGAGAACCACTTATCCGGTTTACGTGTTTTTTTTTTAATTGATACATATGTTCTCTGGCCATGTTATATAATAATAATAATCTATATAATATATATAAAACGCAACGTTTCTCTGTCTGTCTGTCCGTTAGTGTGCTTGTCATTCGAGAACAACTTATCCGATTTACGTGTTCTTTTTTTAAATTCTTAATTTAATATATATCAAAAAAAATCTATAATATATATTAAACGTAACGTCTCTCTGTCTATCTGTCTGGCCATTAGTGCGCTTAACACTCAAAAAACCACTTATCCGATTTATGTGTTTTTTTTTCATATAAAATACAAAGGGAATAAACAGAGACAAAATGCTAATATGTAGGAAAAAAGATGGAAGTTTAGCAGTAAGCTTGGCAGAAAGGCTGAATAGATGGGCGGAATACTTTAAAGAAACATTAAATGGCGATGAAAATGAGGAGTTGAATGAGAAATAGGAAGCAAAATTGACTGAAGGGCACGAGGGGACAAACACACCCTGCAAAGAAAAAATAAGAGAAATACTCAGAGCCCGAAAAAAAAATAAGGCCCCAGGTGGAAATCGTATAACAGCAGAAATGATAAAAGCTGGAGGAGTAGATCTGGAAAATGAAATATGCCGGTTGGTACAACAAATATGGGAAACAGAAAAGATGCCAGTGAGCTGGAGAGAGTCGCTCACTTGTCAAATATACAAAAAAAGAGAAAACTATAAGTGCTAATTATATACCAATAGCCTTACTGGCTGTCGTGTACAAGATAGTAGTGATGACTATCAAAAACAGACTAGAAGAGAAAGCCGAGTCTATTCTGGAAGTGTGGATTGAGGAAAGTAGATCGGTTACAGACCAGATATTTTGGATTAAGCAAATCCAAGATAATAGCTTAGAACAAAATTTGGCACTATATTTAGTCTTTGTGGATTTCAGAGAAGCATATGACTATGTAAATAGGGAAGAACTCTACAAGATAATGGAAGATCTAAAAATTCCAGGAAAATTGATTCGCATGATGAGAATGACCCTGAATAACACAGAAAAAAAAATGTTGGTTGAGGGCAAAGTATCAGACAAGTTTAAGGTGAAGAGACGATTAAGACAGAGGGATCCAGTGTCGACATGTCTATTTAATTTGGTACTAGAGAAGATAATATGGAAGTCAGAGATAAAAAGAAATGGAACGATATATCAATAAACCTGCCAATACTTGGCCTATGCGGATGATATAGAGATACAAGAAAGGATAGCGAAAGGACAGATATGTTTGGGGGCAATGAATCCAATACTGAAATCAAAGAATGTATCAAGAAAAGCAAAAGAAAGAATATATACGACAGTTGTCAGACCCACGATGACATATGGATGCGAAACGTGGAAACTGAATGCAAGAGAAAAGGAGGTGTAGAAGGTGTGTGCAAGGAAAGCTTTGAGAAGAATCTACGGAGGAAGAAAAGAAGAGAGACTGTGGAGAAGAAGAACAAACTACGAATTAAAATGTCTATATACGAACCCTTTATAAGCCAAATCATAAGAAGCCAGCTGTTAAGATGGTTGGGACACGTGGCAAGCATGAAGGAAGAAAAACAGGCAAAGCAAGCCCTAATAAGAGGAGTGGTTGGAAGAAGAGGCAGGGGTAGATCTCGACCTACATGGATTCAGGCAGTAAAGCAAGATCTGGAGTTGATGGAAATCCCGCACTGGGAAAAGCTTACAGGAGACAAAAAGAAGTGGAGACAAGTATGCAACCAAGCCATGGGCCTCTAAGGCCCCTCTAGCTATATAATAATATAAACATAACGAATAAGCAGTGACGATAAAGGTGAATCAAGTCCACGCGAGGGGAGCCGAGGGCACGGCTAGTATATATATATTATATATATATATATATATATATATATATATATATATATATATATATATATATATATATATATATATATGTATATATATATATATATATATATATATATATATATATATATATATTATATATATATATATATATGTATATATATATATATATATATATATATATATATATATATATATATATATATATATATATATATATATATATATTCATTTATTTATATACATCTTCTTTTTACAAATAAATATGATATTTAAACATTGTTTTTCCTCTATTCCTATGAATAGAGTTTCAGCCATACTACCTACTATGTTGAAAGATATTAATTTCTTGTAGTGTGTATCAGTAGCATGGAGTAGGTTTGCTAACAAGCATATGGAAATGCTGAACACATTCTGCATATAAACCATTGCCAAATAACTTCAAGATAAGACAACCGACCGGTCAATTTGTACATGTATGGTGTTTTATAAACAAGATTAAAAAAACTCAGTATTCATATTAAATAAAATGCTGTAATTTACATACTTCAACTTGTTTTATGTAGAAACAACCCATATGTTTAAAAAGAACACAGATATAGAAATTTATATGATATTAGGTATACGGCAAATAAAAAAATATAACGATAAAAATATCTCGCTTTTAACTGAAATTGCTGGATTATTGTCGGAAATAAAAACCTATGTCGCTAAAATTGAGGTTAATACCCTTTCCTTGTTTGATGAGAAACCACAGGATGGGTTCAGATCGATAAGGAAACACACGTCAGTCATGTTCTGGCAAATAATTCAGCTGTTTTCCGAAAGCGTATTTTAAAAATTTTAAAGTGTCGTGTTTTATAGGAAATTTATCAAGCGTTATATTTTAAATTTATGTTTCTTGCCAGTTTAATATTAAGTGTAATCGTTGCCGAATTTTAAAATCTAATAAAAATATTTACGAGTTGAGTATTCAAGATACAAATTTTAGTGATCTAAATTACTATCATAAATTTTCTTATAAACTGAGGTTATAGGCAGAGTTTGTGTTATATATTTTTCCCCTACTTTAGAAATAATAATCACTGACTTTTAAATTAAGGAATTACTTTTTTTAGTCTCTTATTCAAATCTTTTATTAATTAGTGCATATTTTCTTGGGTCAAAATGAGCTTCAACGTTGTTTATAGTCCAACATCCATGTCTTCTTGTTATTCCATTAGTCCCTTTTAGCCCTCTTTTGCCAGTCACTCTGATAATTTCCTCATTTTATGTCTTTCTTGATCTCCGAAGGGTCCTGTGGTCTTTACCCATTTCATAATTCTTTTAGGTAATCTTACTCCCTCTATTCTGAGTAGGGTCAAGATCAGCTTACTTTCTTTATCTCAATACCCATCCTCAGGAGCTTATATCTATGTAAGATCTTCCTAGTCTTTTCCACAAAAAAAAAACAAGCTGAACACACTGTCAAGAAGGCTTACACTTTTAAGCAATATACTGCAGTATAAAGAGTAAGTTAAATATCTAGATGTAAACTTGGATAACGATACTGATTTGGAAAGAACTCGTAGAGAGTAAAATAAAGAATGCTACAACTGCGCTGTTGGCATATAGGCGAACAGTTAATTGCTCTTAGGGACTGTGGTCAAAAATACTCCATTGGATACATACTACCAGGGTAAGACCAGAATGAGCTCTGGTATGAAGCCTATAACTAAAAGAAAATGAAAAGCTAAACAGCAATGATTCAGCTGCTTTGGTATTATGGGTGCTATGAGAACAGTACCTAATAAGGAGGCTCTGTTGAACCCACCAGCATTGCATCTATACGTACTTCCGAGGCGCTTCACCGGCTACTCACCTGAGGCATTTGAATACCAAAGGACATCTCTACATATATGTCAATAAAGGTTTGCTCTCTACTAGAGTTGAGGTTTAACAGTCTCCAAAAGGCACTTAATGATAGGCTCCTAAAGGTTTTTATAACCATAGAAGTCGATTGGATTAACGGAATCGTCATTTCGTACACGCAAAAAGTGTGCGAGGATACCACAAAGTTGTCAATGTCCCTCGTTTTGTTCTTGGGTCTAGCACACGTGCTGTAGTGAAGCCCATAAAACGCTCCAAGAGCGGCACGTGTGAGGAAAAAGCGATTCATGTTATTTTTGAATCGCTGTAAATTGTACTCGGTGGGAAACACAGCCCTGGGCAAGTTATTCCAAAGGGATGATGTTCTCCACACAAAAGACTGCTTGAAAAGCGTTGTTCACAGAGTAACAAGCTGAACATCATACGGATGTGAAGTATTAGCACGACGTATTTCTAACATGCACTGCTCTAGGAGGAATTAGGCGGGCTACATCCTTTGAACACTTACCACGAAAATACTTGTAGAACAGACTCAAGTCGCCAACCGTTCTTCGATGTTCCTCTGCAGTTTTGTATCGGTTTTTCAAGTAAAGGTCTACACCATCCTCATATGTGGCGGAAAGATGAAGAAAGGAAACGTAATTCTGTCAAATTTACAGTAATTCAATTGAATCACTTTTCCATACACGCTTTGTTCCTGTAGCACCTTGGAGATTTCCCTACAGCACGTGCGTTATGCCCACAAAAAAAGCAGTCGAACGTGTACATTCGTTCGGATAGTAGAGTTGCTCTGAGACAAGCTGGTTAATTTGGGAAAAAGATACAAGCTGCTTGTGTATTGGTACCTGGCTACATAAGTATCCGGGAAAATAAGATGGCTGAGACAGGGGCTAAAAAGGGAACACGAATGATCCCTATTGGACTTGAATTTATGTAATATGTACGAAAAACACCGGTCATGGATATACTGAGCAATAGGTTCCTGAAAGACTAGTACAAGGAAGGATCCGAAAATGATGACAGAGAAGCGTACAAGACAGTGCTATCTAACTGAAAATCGATCCAGATTGCAGATAGTGCTTAGAGGTGGAGGTGACAGCTTTTTCATGTTTTGTCCAATAATCATATGAAAAAGGGGGCTATCCTTAACGAATACTGGCCTTTAGCAACTTTAAAATGAGGAAGCAGGGGCAAAATTGGTCCTTAAAAGGCTCAAATTCTGTAGGCATTCAACTCTTTATTTTTTGTCCGTGATCATAAGACCATCAAACTTGGTACTCTCTAGAAATTTCTAGTGGCTATCTCAACATACTCATAATTATCGACTTAAGTTTTCTTTGGTCTCTACACCATAAATCAGACCATTGTTAAATAAACTTTAGATAGATACTATATTTTCAATTCTTCCCAATCTCGCTATTTCATTTAGGTAGCTAATTATTTTTCTTGTGTCTTTTATTTTTTATTAATCTTCCTTTGATCTATTCCTATTGCATCGAAGCGCACTCCTAAATACATGTCATCACTACACTTTTTTATTGAGTTCATTTTTAATCGAGTATTTATTAATTTTGCCCTATATATAAGTATTTTGTTCTAATCAGAATTTTTGTATTCGCACCTTATATTCCACATTATCCATGTCATTAGCAACAATAGCTTGGTCATTAACAAAATCAACGTTTTTCTTAAGTCAATAACCATCCACTGACCATTCTTTTTCCAAAGATTTATCACTTTTACAATATATAATATAACGAGCACAGGGTATACACAACATCCTTGCCCTCTATTATCTGAAACGGTATATTTTCTAACTTCGACACGTCTCTAGTAACATCTACTAAAATGTATTCTCAATATCTTAATATTTTCCCAAAACAACATTCTTTTTATTACCGGTAGTGATGAATAATCATATTTACGGTATTAGCACAATAATTCTAAAATATTGCATTAAAATAATTGTTTTTTATTATACAATACTAATTAATAAATGCATTGCCGAGGGAAATTTGTCATAGGCCTTAAACATTGCTAAGGTGTTACCAATTTCTAAAAAAGGCAACCCTAAGCAGCTAAATAATTATTGTCCGATTTCAATTTTGTCTCTATTTGGTAAAAAAAAAAGAATTCATTTTAAAAATTAAGCTTGTTTTTAATTGCGAAAAATAATAAATTCTGGTAAATAATCCATTTGCCTCCAGGAGATGGAATTTTAAGATTTTTAATGACTTTATAGATAGCTTAGAAGCAGGCAGATTAAGGGTAATTTAAACCGTACATGCTGTGTCTTATCCTGCCCTAAAAAAAAATACAATTTTATGGCAGTAGTTCTTGCTTCTAAAGTCTTATGTACATAATCGTAAACAAAAACAACTCTAAATAGGGATCTCTCTCAGAGCATGAGAAAATTAAAACTCAAGGGTCAACCTTATCGTCATTGCTTTTTATAATTTATATGAATTATTTTACGGCTGTAACTACTCCTAGTAGATAAGTCGTATATGCAGATGATACCACAATAGTAGCACCTGGCCTCAATGATGATACTCTCCACCATCCTATGTCTAGGAACAATTAGAATCCTAATTATGATAAAACGCAACAAATTTTATTTAGCTCCAACGACAATAAAAAAACTAAGATGCTTATGTAAAATTAGTAGGTGTAATGCCAAATGATAGATTTCTTATATATTAGATGCATCAATTCATTCTCGTCCCCTACTTTTGACTAACTGGAGAATTTATTCAACTCGATTTTTTTTTCTACCCTCTAGTCATTTTAAAATACTATTTTGTAGCTTTAAAAAATAAACAATGCATAATCCTACTATAGACATAACCTGAAAAATTAGTTGTAGACGTAATGTCGTTCAAAAAGTAATATTTCAGGCATTGTCATCTTATCGCATTTTAACTTATAGACGTGGTCGACTGAAGACGCTGTACTCCACAGTTATTCCGGTAGTTTCAAAAAGGCTCAAGGCAAGGAATGGAAGCAAATCTAGTACAAGAAACGTTGCCAAGCTCAACTGTCAGATCGTCAAACCCAGCTCTTGCTTTGGTTGAAATTTTTTTTTTCATATTGCATATTTTTCAGACTTGTCCACGTCGGATTACCACCTGTTCTGATTTCTATAACTCCGTTTGGCTGAGTTTTACTTCAAATCAGTTTAAACAGGTCTAGAAAATGATGAATAACTAGTTTATTGCATCTAAACAACTATCATTTTTCCGATCTTGATTCGATAATGTGTAGAGGGTGAATGATATTACTTTAAAGATTTATTTTTTAAACATTTTTTGTAAAATAAATGTTAAAGTTGGTATACAAACGCTGAAAATTAACTTCCACACGTGGTAGGTGACCTCGGCTCTAAGCTACTTACTCAAGCAAATAAAAAAGAATTTTGGTTTTGAGAGAGTAAACATGGGGTAATTTTAGAAATGACAAATACGCAATACAAACTTCAAAAGAGAGCCGTTAGAGTGACCAAACGGGGGGATATCTGACGTCTAACGTAAAGCATGTCTTTTTTAAGTACTTATTTGTCTTCTTCACTCTTGAAAGCACCACGATCTATTTATTAACTTAACGGACTAGTATATAGAAAACCCATATATTACTGCAGGCAAAGCAGTAACCTGATAGCACAAGTTATAGTTCATTAAATTTGTCGTTTTATAATAAACTTAGTATTTAATCAATTAATATCTGCAGGTGCCATCAGCAATTTTTTCTTTCTCTATAACAGAATTTATATGTATCTAGATTTTTTTTGTTTTATGCGTATAGCAAACGTACAGCAGGGAAAAAGGGATGAACTTCTCCATATAAAAGACTGCTTCAAAATGGTTGTAGGCGGAGTGACTACCTGAAGCTCAAACGGACATGAATTATTTCCGCGACGAGTATTCCTAGCATGCACCGCTCTAGGAAGAATTAAGCAGGCCATGAAAATACTTCTAGAATAGACTCAAGTCGCCAACTTCTTCAATGTTCGAAGAAACTAAGGTTGGTGGTGAGTTCTAGATCTCCAATAAGGCATAGCAACAACAGCAGCTCTTTTCTGAGTAGAGTGCAGTGTACGTTTGGGACCAGAGTTCCAAACATTGAAGCAGTGTTCCATTGTGGGTCAAATTTGAGCATTGTACAGAATTAAAAGTTGTGGAGTATAAAGCTTTGTAGTTTCAAATAATATTCCCAGCTTTTCAGGAGCTTTCTTTGCTATACACCCAGCATGTTCATGCATTTGCTTCCAAATTAAGGCCCAGCAAAATAAGTGACGATGCTAGAGGAATTGATTAATCTAACATAACTATATAGGGTTCAGCAACGTTAACTTAACTACCGCCTAGGTTTTTGTAGCATTACATTCCTCTTGGTTACCGTTACTCTAAGATAGAATTTCTCCCAAGAATTTGTTATGTTAAATAAATTTCTGCTGTCTGCAGATATTGGCATGTATAGCCCATATTCGAGCATTAACGTGAATAAAGAAACAACCCTACTGTCATCTGCAAAGTTGTAGATTGGAATGCTGGAGACAGCAATGGCCTTGGGACACACCGACATTGATAGTAACGGTATTAGAAAGAAATCCGTCGACTGCCACTTGTAAAGAATGCTCTCTGAGGTAACACGAAAGTCATAAACAAAATTTTTAAGACATGCCATAAGACTGTCGCTTACCCAATAATCCGTCATGCTAAACATGGTCAAATGTGCTGGATATATCAAGTGCAACTGCTCAAGATGCTCCAAAATGTTCAATTGCATTGTTCCAAACATGTGTTACTTAGGTTAGAAGATGTCGTGTTTATCTTTGCTTTTGAGAACAATATTGATGGTCCCTAATAATATTGAATCATTCTAGATATTTTAGAAGATACTGATTGATAGTCTTTTCCATAAGTTTCGATCTTATTGAAATCAGTGCGACTGGTCGGTAGTTGTTTGGCAAGGTCCTCTTTCCTTTTTTAAGTATCAGCTAGACTACAGCGTATTTCCAGCAGGAAGGAAATATTTGTAGAATAAGTTAACAGAAAACCGGTGTTAGTTTGCTAGCACTAATGGTAGGTATGCCGTCAGCGTCAGACGCATTTTTGTTGTCTAGATTCATTAAAATGCGTTTTATGATAAGCCGTCTGAAAACAAAATCAGAGATACTTGTCGGCACTATGGGAATAGTGATATTTTTTCTTGGAAATGGGCAGTAGATGTGAAAGAAAGAGTTCCGCTAATAAGTTGGCTTGCTCAACAGGCTCGTTGCAGTAGTATTATCTGGCCGTGTGAATGGCGGAATTTTGTGAAATTTGGATTAATGGTCTTAGCAACTGAGCAGGAGGAATTTTTGATTGTATGCATTCTTTGTTTCATTGATAATTTCTTTACATCAATTCCGGGTACGAACAAAAATGTTCCTATGACGTTAGAATTTTCACGCCATTCTTAGTAGGCAACAATGTTTAGAACCAATTTTTCTTTTCTTTACATTTTCAATCGATCCAAGGCTTACCACTGGAGAAGCATTTCTTTTAAAAAGGGATGTAAACTTTCATACCAGCCGAAATGACATCGGAGACCTCCTTAGCACAGGATTGTAGAATTTAAAGTAAAAGTCTAACCAAGGGAAAGTTCGAAAATATTCCATGCGTTCTTCCTATTTAGTAGATTTTTAGAGCCAAATCTTGTGCGGTGTAGCCGCCTCTCTGTCTTTGATCGGTATTCGATATTCGAAGTTGAAAACAGTTTACCGCTTGAAAACGGTAACAGTATAAATCTCTGGAATGGTGATTAAAACCAGTTCAAGAAGTCTGGCGAAGTTTCCGTCTCGATTAGGCATTTCTGTTGTCTAGCTAGTCAACATGGATATGTTAATTCATCGATAAGCTGAGCAAAGCCACAACTAATTGAGAATGATTCAGCTTCATGACCTTGATCATTGGTCGTATTTGAGTGCTTAAGCAAGTTGTTGTTGTGGAACATTAAAGTCATCCAAGATGGCAACTTCGGCACTTGGATAATTAATCTCTAGATAGTCGATGGGGTCTTCAAGAGAAGCGAAAAGTATTCTAAGTTTGTATCATTTGGTGGAAGATAGAGGCAGAAAAACCTTGTGTTTTGTTGAGCCGTTATTTTTAACCATCGTTGGCAAGAGAGATCGCTTTTGACAAAAAGACAGAGTTCAAAGTTTCGCCTAAACCGGGAACAGAAGTTCTACCCAGAATAGATAAAGTTGACTGTGCTTATTTGATTAAGGATATTGGTGCACTGATTTTATGTTTGAGTTTAAATCTCACTTGTTATAAAAATCTGTTTTAAAATTTCCATATCAGCAGGTTGACGCCTCCGAATCAACCTTCACTCGGAGATCCGAAAGGGGGGCTAATTTAACTCAGGAATTTGTTAACCCCAGGGGACATCGGCCTAGTCGCGAAACGTTAAGCAACTTCACGCAGACTAACCGATGCGATGAGGTTACATCGGGCGATGCCTGGTGGGGTCTAGGGATCTATCATCTAAATTGTTCTTTTAGTCTCCTTCTACGACAGGTAGACCTACCAGGGCTAATATTCTATCCCGCATACCCACGGCGGATTATTTTATACATTTTGGGTCAATTATATAAATGTTTGTTTTATATATTACTGTCCTTTACTTTTTGTGTTTCTATATACAATAGTTATTGCAATTTTGTATTGACTTACAACGAGCAATTCATTTGTAATGTGATCTAATAAAAATATATCTACCTATTTATGTGTGTATACCTGGCTATGGTCTTGTATGCAGTTCTTAAATTGAAATCGAAGCTTTGACCTTGACTTATACTATTATTGTTATATTTAGAAATGTTACATATAATTAAAAGCAATCAGAATTGAAAAGATTACGGTATACGAAGACATAGAGAAAAACTCTATGTTATAAAGTTCATCAACCTTCCCGTGTAAAGCAACTTCCACAATTTCAGTAAACAGTTTTTTGCATCTGATTGCCCCAGAACGTTTCGGGAATAATTTAAAAATAAATTAATTCTGCTTTATCCTGACACGTCAAAATTAAGTGAAATCGTATTAGGGAAACCTTTCCGTGACCGAGAATATTTCACAAAATAATTCTTTACATGCCTTAACAAGGCAGTTAATTTTAAAATGTGCTTATGTAAATTTGTATTTAAACTTGATTTTGAAGACTTTTGTCAATAAACATCATTGTTTGTTTTTTATTAGACATTTCTAAAAATGAATCAGATTTTTTTAAACAAAATATGCATCTGAGAACGAAATGCTAAAAACATATAATCGCTAATCTAAAAAAGACCGTTTGTAAGTTTTGCCGTTGTGTTAAAAGTTCGAGTAGTCCAAGACAATGGACAACCCGCGCGTGCTGACTATTATTCACTAAACAAGTATATGACCTTTTGCGTCATTCAAACCTTACCAGCTAGTTACAGGCTAAGATAAAAAATCTTTAGCTCTCTCAACGCAACCACATCAATAAAGGTTTAAGATCCATTATAACAGATATTACTAATTAACAAACCTCATATCCATCTGACGTCAAACTTCCAAAACTTTTAATCTGACTACGTATAACAATCCATAGTTCATCATCGTGTTTGAATCCGCAAAATCGTTTTTATTAAACACACAATTGAAAGTATTCCTTAACATAATATAACATATTACACATTATTACACATTTGTACATTATTTACACGCTTATAACTTATATAGGGTGTTTTTTTGAGCTACTGCTTTTTTCTGCTAAGTTGTAGAGTTAACTGAAATATTATTTACTTTTACCAAATATTTAGTATTCAATAATATCAGTTCTATTCAATTTTGTCCTATAAATAATTTCTTATTTGTTTAGCTTATTGCTCGGTTGCAGCAGTTTGAACAGAAAGGTGATAGCCCACAATCTTATTACCCATACAACCTTTAATGTCGGCTAAAAACCTAGAAGCAATATCGCTTTAGGGGAAGAGGATGAACATGGTGAGAGTTGCTAAATTCTGCGTATTTACAATAATATTATGAGAATTCTTCCTAATGTTTGGTTGCTATAATAAGGAAACAATTTTAAGTAAAATTATTTACAACATAGGGGGGATTTTCTTTATTATTTCAAATTTATACAGAAATAGCAACTTTCGATTTTAAATATCTTCAGCACGTGAAAAATGACGTCATATGTTATTTGTTTTATTTTTTTTACATCGCGTCCTTTATTTGATTTTATTGCATTATTAGGAAATAACGTTAATTAGAGGATATTGTTTGATATTAGCATACCTAAACTAGCTTTAGTTAATTTGTTTTTCTTGGGTCTTTTGATTTCCTTCGTTGGAGTCGGAAAGAAATTTATTGTTTTTGAATGACAACGCTTTAGAGGGAGAGGATGAAAGGGATAGAGGTAATTACATTTTGTATAGTTACAGTAGTATTTTAAAAGATTTTTCCTGGGTTGTCGTTGGGGCCATAAATTTTTTTATGCATAATTATCTGCTATTCAAAATATGAAGGATTAAAGGAGTGTGGAAGTAGCTTGAGGGGTTGTTTGTATTATGTTGCGTTATATATGCCTTTCGGGGTTTTGAAAATTGAGAAATTTCAATATGATGTTACGTTTCATTACTTTTAATTTGAATGTAAATAATTTGTAAAAGGAAGAGTAAGGTTGCGGTTGTAAATGTCGCTGAAGCTATTTTCTGTTTAACTTTATTTTATGTTTAATATCTTACCGTAAGCTACCTATCGCTGAAGAGATTGAGTTCTAATGCTTAGATTAAGTCATTCTTTAATGTGAGAAAACCCCCCCGTAATATTTATTGCACAAATATTTGTTTGCGAGAGAAGTGCTGGATAAATCACTGTACCATATTTTTTATTACAAATATTTTAAAAATGAACTTTCTTATCTGATAGTTTTTAATTTATTATCACACTAGCAGGAAATAATGGAATTTAGATGTACTCTCTCTACCATGCTGTTTTTAGAAATGGTTCGATCAACAAAGGCCATATGTATTTTCAAGTTAATTGCAATGCAGATAGTCATGTTGATGCCTTTCTTCAACAGTTTCTAGAAACAAACAAGTGCGTGGATATTTCCATTTACTTACAACACGTTTTTTTTACATTTATTTGCGTATATAGTGCTTCTTTCTAGAATTATTTGATAGAGTCAGATTTTGTGAGATATATTTACAGTAAATTATGAACGAAAATTATTCTGGCTCGATTTTATTTCACCACAATGCAAAATTTACAGGAAATAAACAAATTTTTAGTACTCACTTATGGGTAGTTGAAAATACTAATGCTGTTAGCCAAAAATTTTGGTTCATTGCCCAACTTTTAACAGAGAAATTTCATTCTTTATAGTACTCAATAACATCTTCCAGTTTCTCTTACATACACCTTACGGCACGAATAGGAACGTTTACTGACATCTTCAGTTCTAGAGCTATGTCCAGTTTTCTTACAAGTGTTGAGGATTGAGCGAACATTGAAACTTTTAAGTAATTTGGCTGTATTGTTTTTAGTACCCACACTAATATCCATTTTTAGAGCATTGGTCACTGTAATCCTTTCTGATCAGATGACGTGTTCATCATATATTTATAAAGCTCTAAATAGCAATGGGCAGGTAGATGATGGTACAATTTAGCATTCAGATATACTGATTCAGAAAGTATTCAGGCTGTCTTCACTATACGGCTAGATGACAAAAGTGTCGTCAGTATAGATATGTTGTGCAGATGCTCCAAAACTTTAAACTTTTGACAAGCTAAAATTACGAGACTTCCATTTAGTGTTTTAGTCTCGAACCTACATCGCGCAATCGTAGAAGAAACGACGGAAATTAACTCCAATTATAGAGTCTAATCCTAAAAATTATGATTTCTCGCCTTGACACTTCTTTTAAAAAATTTTTCTTATTCTGCGCTGCAACTAAAGATTTGTCCATGTCAAAATGAATAAAAATTAAGTCATGATTTATACTAAAATTCAAAATATCGCTTTTTTTTTTTTTTTAATACCTTATTATTACAGAAGATTAGGAACGGATCGGAAGCTCATCAAAAACCGCGAAATTAGGACGCCAGCCAGTGGAACTTCCGTCTATCTCGGTGATTTATAGATGAATCGAGCAACCGAATGGGCTGATGCCAACTTTTCTTACAGACGATAAAGTAAAACTTTTTGCTTGAAGGGCAAAAAAACTTTTTTTAGAAACTTAGGGATGTAGAATTCTATAGGTATTATTGGATTAACAAACATAGTGCAATTATTTTTCATTGAACGAAAAGTTTTTTGTTTCTTTCTTCCTCGACATCCTTATAAAAAAAAATATTTTTTTCTTTAAATGCTTACTTTAGTCTAAGAGCTGGTGTATGCTTTATTCAAAGTATTCCATACCAAAACAAAATTCTATTTTTTAGTAAATACCAGGATGGATTGAAAAATTCGCGGCCTCACCAAAAAATAATTATAATATTTTTATTATAGTACTCTCAATAAGTTCATACTTTCTTTGGTTGTCACAGCGTAAAATTTTGTTGCTGTTGAATTTGGGGTTTTTAGGTTAGAACGAGTTTAGTGAGACCAAGTGCAGCGTTTTTGAAAAAATGGAAAAACTGAACAACGTGCGGTCGTCCAGTACCTGTTTAAAAGAAACCAAAGGAGATCCACGATGATATGAAAATAACACTAGGACAATCTGCTCCATTATATACCACTGTGAAAAAAATGGGTTGCAGAATTTAAACGTGGACGAGAGTGTATCGAAAATGACCCTCGCCCCGGCCGGCCCACGACCTCTACGACTGAAGAAAACATCGACAAAGTGTGTGATCTCATATTGACAGGCCGTAGATTAACTATCAGGGAGATTGCAGATATTATAGGCATCTTGTACGAGCAAACACAAAACGTCATTGCCAACGAATTCTGATTTTCTAAGGTTTCCGCTAGGTGGGTCCCCAGATTGTTTTCAGTTGAACAGAAACGAATTCGACTCACGATTTCTCGCGACTGTTTGGAGATGTTTGAGGCTGATCCGCAAGATTTTCTAAACAGGTTTGTGACAATGGACGAAACCTGGGTTCACTACTATATTCCAGACTCAAAGCAACAATCCAAGCAGTGGAAAAAATCTGGTGAACCGACCCCAAAGAAAGCGAAGGCAATTCTGCCGGCTGGAAAATTGATGGCGTCAGTTTTTGGGATGCTAAATGTATTATTATGGTGAACTATCTTCCGAACGGCGAAACAATAAACTCGACTTACTATTGCACCCGTTTGCGTCATTTACGTTAAGAAATCAAAGAGAAACGCCCAAGATTACTGAGAAAGAAAGTTTTGTTCCATCAGGACAAGGCTCGCGTTCACACGTCTGTTGAGTCTATGGCTCAAATTCGTGATTGTGGTTTCGAATTGCTGCCCATCTAGCTTATTCTCCTGATTTGGCACCTTCGGACTTTCATCTGTTTCCAAACCTAAAAAAACACATCACTGGCCAGAAATTTTCATCAAATGAAGAAGTCGAAGCTGCAGTTAACCAATATTTTGAAGACTTTGAGAAATCTTTTTTTCAAACAGGTGTGGAAGCTTTGAAGAGCAGGTGGAAGAAGTGCATAGAGCTAGGTGGAGATTACGTCGAAAAAAAAATATTTTTGTACGTATTTTATTTTGTTTTCTCGACTAGGCCGCAAACTTTTCAATCCATCCTCGTAGTTAGTAATTTTATTTAGACAAATTAAATATCACATTCTACCTGCATTATCGTGAGTTGAAAATTTTATCCCTTCTTGCAAATTCTAAAATAGCAATATAAAGTACCAATAAAATGTAAATTAAACTAAAAAAAGTATGCATTAGAGTATGTATTTATTCTAAAATTCTAAAATTAAAAAAGAAAGTTGAACCGGCTTGAAAAAGTGACAAATGCAAAGTAATATACTTTAATTTTAAAAAGTTAATACTTCCTGCTTATGAAAGAAAATATAGATAGCAAGAGATATCTTCGCTATTGCCTTTAAACGAAAACGCAAGAAATGTAAGCTATATGTAGTTAGTAATTGATACATAAAATATAATGAGTAAAAAAGCAAAATTTTGAAGTTGGCACAAGAAATAACTTTTAAACTCCAAAACTGACTTGAATGTTTGTTTCATTATAATCTAAATTGGAAAATACCTGATTGAATGCAGAAAGTTTCACTCAAATCGTTTTAATAGTTTTATAGATATTTGAGGACTAACATATATACAGAAGCCTGCATGAGTAACTGCAAAATAGTCCGATTGTAGGTAAAAATACTCATTCGAAAATTAGTAGGTTCGGTAAATAAATTAAAATGGTTAATATTAACAGCAAAATTGAATGTGGTCTTAGAATGATAACCCTCCGAGAAAGAGCATTGGAAAGCGGAGAAAGAACACCTACGAGCTGAAGAAGAAAGACGTAGAGCTGAGGAAAGATAGCAATATGCCAAAAAACGTGCTAAAAATTCATTAATCAATTCGAAAATAATATAGAAATATTACAAAGGGATATTGCTCCAAATATTGTTACTTGGCCTATAAATTCAGCAAAACCTCTTCAAATCGGATTGTAGCATACTGCATTGGAATGAAAATGGCATTTGATCTGAAGACGATGCGAATTATCAAGGGATGTTGAACACAGGCTGTTCCAACGTTCTACAATACATACATAAAAATTTGAGAAGTCGTTTCACATGCCATCAATGTAAGTAATTAACTGAAAAGAAAATGTAAGCATTTGCTGTGGTACGCTCGAGAAAATATCGTTAGATTACCAGAAAACAATAGAACTGACATAGAAGAACAAAAAATAATTGATATCATGGACTATATAATGACAGACGAAAACGATGCTAATGGTTGGCTAACGATAATGTGGTGTCTTTAAATATTTAGCATCGATGCTTTTTTTTTTTAAATTTGATGGGCTACATTTTTTTCCTTATGGAAATATTTTTTCACATGTTTTACAAGTAGCTAAACTATTTGAGTATCTGTCTTTTCAATTTTCTCAAAATATAGCCCTATATCACTTCAACCACTTGCACTAGACGCTTCTAATTTCTTCGAAAATATTCATTACAAAATTAAACAACATTACTTCTTCGCTATTCTCAAGCTCTTTTTTTTAGCTATGAAATTATGGATATTGATTGGACCAAAAGATACATCGGAATTGAGACTCCAAGGTGAGTCTTTACTCTGTAAGATGGTTGCGCTTTTTTCATTTTTGAGGGTTCTTTGTGAGCTAACATTTTCCCATAGATAACTTACCAGAAACCATTATTATTGAACTAGACCTGAAACATTGGGGTAAATAAAACATCTACTCTTCTTCATATTAACTTTATTATTTAGGTTTCAATTTACTTCTCAAAAAATTTTGTTCGTAAAAAAATTATCCATGAAATTAGTGTATTTTATGGGCCCTGGATCACATTTTCATCGGTGAGTCTGTCTAGCTGTCTGACGGTGAGTCGAACTGTGGGTACGATAGTATGCGAACGAAATGAGACATTGATATGAAATTTATTACCCTTATAGTAGTTGATCTGGAAAAGAATTATATAGATTTTGAGTAATACTGCTTCAGGCTAGGAGGGTAAAAAGATCAGGTGTCGATAAATCTTGTATATATAATTTTAGTAGTACTAAGAAGATCTTGTATCAAAATAATAAACAGATTTTAGGCAAAATTACTGATAGGTGTTCATGTAAGACCTTAAAAGATTGGGGGGAATATTAGAGGCATTTCTTCATATACATTATGTTTGATCTCTTTCCAGGGTTTTGGAGTCAAGGAATCAGAAAATTATGTTTTTTGTTAGTTATTTTCACTTCTAACAGTCGTGGCATGAGCTTAGTTATTAGTTGAATAAATATTTTTAAATTATAAGGTTGCAAGGGAAGAGCTGGCTAAATCATATGATATATGCTTTCTTGGTTATCAGGTTTGCTACTCTACTCTTCTATGCATATAGTAATAAATTATATTTACAAATTTTAATCTTTGTAACAATCTATACTTAAAGAAATATATTGCACTGTTCCACTTTAAAAAAATTAAACTACATTACAGGTTTTTTTATACTTACTCCAGCTACAATTTTTTATTTAAGGAAAAACTGCAGTTTTTTTTTGTCGTTTTTTAGTGTTCCGTACGGAGCATTTATAAGATCACTTCTGTGCCTGTCCATCTGTCTGTCTGTCCGTTATCCACACCCAGTTTTTCGCCGAAATTATTTGACAGAGAAAGTTGAAATTTGACACTAACATAGGAATCGATGGCCTCCTCAGAGCCGTGTAGTTTGAAAGTTAAATTTTGACTTAAAGGGTTAGTTTTGAGGGGTGGAATTGGAAGTGAAAAAAAAATTTACCAGGTCATCAAGTAAGATGTCACATGAAAGCTTGTGAAAACACGGGTTCAAAAATGATGTCATACTTTCGCACGCTTTTCTTTGTATTATTTTTTAAAAATTGCCAAAAATCGCTGTCCATTATCTCAAAAAGTACCAATCAAAAAATTTTGAAAAAATTCTGGAATATTCTCCACAGGGTGTAGATTGAACGAAAATTAATACTTTTAATAATTTTTCTGGTATATAAAAAAAAAAACAAAACTTTCAAGATCATCAGTTTTCAACAAAGAACGGAAACAAACTGTGTTGAAAACTCATTAGGGGTATGTTTTGCGAAGTTATTGATCATTTTATACCTTCGTAACAAAAAATTTCATTTTAAAAGCAATCAGTGTACGGAACACTAATTGCGCAAGTCCGTCTTGCACTTGGCCGGTTATTTTTGTTTTTGATTTAAGAAAAATAGAAGGATAATACCAACTGCTTGTTACATTTTGCGCAAATATTCTATATCAATTTTACAAATTAATATTTTAAAATTAAATAGAAATCATTTGTGTGCGTTAATTGAATTTAAAATAACAATAAATTTATGCTGAGTGAGCCATAGTGAAAAAAAAACAACATAATTTTTAGATTTTTGACCCTGAAACCATACACTGAACGCTACCCCTATAACTCCCTCTCTAACTCATCGAACTCCTCACATGTTCCACAATTAACAATTTAATTTTAATTTTACTCATTTGGCAACCACAATTCGGGATACTTTCTCATAAAACTATTGAAACTAACTCTAAAAAATGTATTTACTCTAACCTCACTTTCTTCTCCTGTAGCTATATAGCTCAAAAACTTAAGTTCTATTCCTACGTCAAGTATTACATGTTTACCAAATTTGAAATGATATTCCATTTTGTCAGAAAGTGATCGTGCTATCAGCGCGACAGACCTAGAAATGTGTTTAAAGTGTAGCTTTTTTACAAGATAATGAGTCTGTTCACACATCCCTCATATTTCCCCGATTTAGCTCCCATAAACTCTTGCATATCTCATAACTGAAAACATATTTGAAAGGACACAAATTTTGTTAATATGAAGAAGTATTGAATGTTGTCAAAGTTGTCACATTTGCCACCCCTAAATTTTGTCGCCGTAAGCAGTTGCCTACCTTGCTTACCGCCTAGAGCCGGCCCTGCTCAGAGGAAAGACGTTGAGGACTTTGACTCAGTTGTCTCGCAATATTCGAAAATTTCAGAAAATCTCGTTGACAGCATGCCTCGAAGATACCAGATTATTGATGCAGGATGCGATTGGGCAACTTACTAAGGGAATTGCGCCGTTGTTAACACACTGAAGGATACATTGATGGCCAAAAATGTTCTCGAAACAAGAATACGAGCGATCACGTTCTTATTTAGACTGTAACTGAAACTAAGACTAGTATTACCATTATTTTAAAAGCATGAAAAAAAAAACAATAAAAAAATGAAAGATATATAGAGAAATACTAATAATCACGTTAACCGGTACAGCACTTTTACGGTATAGTGTACTATATTAAAACCTAGTAATGAAGATAAATATATTCAAAAATATTAGCTCCTATGTACATCAAAACTGACCTGCTAACAGGAAAATTCGGGAAAATGTCAGGAACACTATAAATTTTGTTTATAAACACGTTATAATATATACACGTGAATTTGTTTTTGTTATAGTATAACTCCAACGATACGTTATTTTTAATTATAATATGGCAGTGTATGTTAATTAAATTAAAAGAAAGAAGAAATAAACGTGTTTTAGCCAGAAATAATCAAAATTAAACGTGTAAATACTTACCATTAAAGAGTGTTTTTTCTTAAAGGAAATTACTGCCTAAAGAATAACATATCGTAGCACGTATATAAATTTACCATGCATGATTCTTATAAAATAACTATAAAATACATGGAAAAAACTTTGTGTTTTTCAGTACAAACAGTCACCTATAACGAAGGCTCTATGACCTAGTTAAATATAAAGTCCGCAATAATAATAGGTTTACCTAAGGAAATTAAAGTAAAAAACATCAATTGTTTGGTGTTATTATCAGTACTTATTTCAAAAGAAAGTACTTAGTGTTTTTGTTTTTGAGATTACCTGTTCTTTTTATGCTAGGCTAAAAACTTCAATAAGCCCTCGTAAGTAAGTTATATAAGATAATTATTGACATATGGATATTGTTAAGATAGTATTATCATGTTTTAAACTATAATGATTATGAACAAACGGAGCATTTTTCATCAGGTCAGAATCCTTTAGCATTCTATAATTTAAGTTTTACAGTTTATCAGGTAAGAACCTGACCGCTCGTATTCTTGAAAACATAAGTTTCGAGAACATTTTTACTATCAATGTACTGACAATGGCACAATTACCTTAGTAAGTTGTCCAATCGCCTCCTGCATCAATAATCGCCTGGCATCTTCGAGACATGCTGTCGACGAGATTTTCTGCATACTGTGCACATTTTTTCGGAGCTCGCTAGACGACTGAGTCAACGTTCTGGGAGTCTTTCCTTTGAGCTTTCTCTATACAAGGGGTCAATCGTTTTTAATAGAGTTGGAATCTGGCGATTGTGAGAGCCACTCTAGCATCTTATTGTAGGCCCAAGCGAGCTGTTTCGCTACATGATTTTCGCCCAGCAAAGGTTTCTTCAATGTGCTTCGGAAATAGACATCATGAGCACAAAGATGTTGCCGACTGGTCTCATGAGACTTATCCAAACCCGATTTTCTTCATTTTGCCGCCCTTTGACGCAGTGTCAATTTCGGGTCCCGTGAAAACAAAGACACGATTCGTCTTTCGCCTTTCGAAGTAACTTTGCCTGCCGAGCCACGTTTTGGCAAGTTGTCAACATTTTTCGTCTCGTTAAAACCAGTTACCCACTTCTTCACAAACGACACCGACTTTCTAATATATTTATAGCGGCCGCGGAATGTATCATTTTAGACCCCTTCGGATGGGAACAAAGAAAGACTACCTTGAACCGACACGCAAACAAGTGACTCATTTTGGATTTTACGTAATTTCGACGAAAGTTCGGTATCAACTGACACTTGTACTAAAATGACCCATAGATAAAGGTTGCCTCTATCGATTTTTTGTTAAATTGTTAGAATCACATCTTCCAAAAATGAATTATCGCAGACACGTTCTTACTTGACAGACTGTATATAGGTTAGATCTTGTTAAGTCATATTTTCCTGGATACAATACCCCTTTTAAAAAATCCTAAATCTAAACTTAGCTAGTACAATATACATATATTTCTATGATACCATGCGTTTCCCTTATTGAAGCCTATAGTGATTATATTGACATTAAATACTGATACTGAATTATCGAAAAATAAGAAATAAAAATATTTTGCGTCGTTTTAATTTCTTCTAACATTTTTGTGTATTTAATTTCCGATAAATATATGAGATAACTTTAACGCCAATTTTACGATAATAATTTACCATCCTAAACAAACTCGATAAAGAGCTTAAATGGGGGTAATTGTAATTTATTTATATACAGGCCAGCAGGTGTTTCATCGAAAAGATTAGGGCAATTTAAGCAATTTCTTGCTGATATCTATCTTAAAGGGAATGTTTCTGTCAGCAATAATGATTCGCCTGGGGTAAAAAAGCACATCCTGAATTTTGGGATATGTGCAGAGCAATTCTTTTCTAAAGCCGTAGAAAAACCATTACCGTTAAGCCCAGGAGTTTCTCGAAGATGTATCGCAAGGAAAATGCTACATAGTCCTTGTATTTCCTGGGTGAAATCACCTGATAATATATAAAATATGATTTAGTCTAGATTAAAGAATACTTATTTAAATATTAAAGCTAATATCAACATACTTGTTTCAAAAGATAAATGATTTATATTCTTCTTGTATGTGTTCGTATGAATTAATGAGTATTGATTAATTTATCTTTGTCAAAATGGGCATTTATTGTGAGTGTTGTCTTTATTGTTAGTTTTAAATTTTCTTCAATTTTTTTTGGCGGTTTTCTATGGTTTTAACAACTTTTACACAGATCTCATAATGCACATAAACCTAGCCGATTCTCTTCGTAATTTTCTGTTAGAATTATGCTTGACCATAAATTATATATTTGTAGATATTGTAGAATATTTAAGTAGTTTTTATTAGCATAAGTGCTAGGACTTACATTTTTGGAAGATTGCTTGTGCCAACCTGAACAAATAACCACTCATGTGCCAACGATTTTCAACGTTAAAAAAAAACGGTCAAGTGCAAGTTGGATTTGCGCAATTAGTGCTCCGTACAGTCATTATCTTTAAAATAAAAATAAAATTATATATCGTTACAGGAGCCACTCGCCACTCGGTAATAGTAATGTACTTAGAAGTATATTATAAAAATCTTCGCCAGATGTCAAGAAACATAGTTCTCACAGTTTCTTTTTTATACCAGATAAATTATGAAACGTAATGCAATCGCGAAAATTTTCGTTAAATTTACATTTCATGGAGAATATTCCAGAATTTTTTCAAAATTTTTCGATTAGTACTTTTCGAGATAAGGGAGACAGCGATTTTTTTAAAATAATAGAAAGAAAAGTGTGTGAAAATATTACATCATACATATTTTTGAACTTTCCACAAGCTTCATTTGATAGATCATTCAATCACCTGGTATTTTTTTTTTCATTTCCGATTTCACCCCCCAAAACTAACCTTGTAAGTCAAAATTTAAGTTTCCAAACTACACGGCTCTGATCGTGCCATCAATTCCTATATTTGTGCTAAATTTGAAGTTTCTATGGCAAACAGTTTCAGTTTCAGAGACAGACATATGAACAGACAGACATCAAAGTGATCCCATAAGTGTTCTATACGGAACACTAATAAACGACGGTGCGTGCTTACGGTACCTAAAAATTGTAAAAGCTTAAAGTTTAAACATCTAATATTTATTTACAAAACATTTCTCTAGCTAACTTTGTCCAAAACAAAATTTTTTGCAATTAAAGAAAGTCTAATATTTACTCCAAATTATCTGCCAAATATTGTAAAAATAATTTAAAAAAAAATATATTCAAAGGAATATATGTGAATTTTTCATTTATTTACTTCTTTTTTGAATTCGAAGAAATGTTAATAAACAAATAGTGAAAATAATTTATCAGTACCGAAAATTGTCGAGACTACGTGCCCTCGTCAAATTTCTAATGGTGAAATGCATTGATGAAGGTTCATTAAGAAAAAACAGGAGCGGTGAGGATGAGATGAGATACCCTACATGCCCTCTCATCTCCCTTTTATTCATATTTTTCATTAATTTTCATGTAGTGCAGCGCTATAAACGTAAGTGATTCTTCAGCCATTTTATTTCTAACAAACTAAATATTTTAATTTTTTCACCCATTCTCTATATACAACTTATGCATGATCAATCTTTATTTAACCAAAACTCTCTAACTTTTCAACAAATAAAAAAACTAAAAAAACTCAGTAATTGAAAATAATTATGTTGCTTATACGTCCTTGTATCATTAGGTATTTAATACATTTTTAGGTTTCCCTACCCGTCCATTCAACGATTCTGGTATTAAATTAAAATAAAATTATAATTTCAGTAAAATGACTTATGCCCTGAATTGAATTACCTTATACCAAAAAAGATGGATTTACAGATCTGCCTTTTGCAGAGAAATTTTATTCCCTAAAGGATATTTTAATAATGCGGCTTAATTTATTTCAGAACTAATTTATGATGGCCTACATTTGGAGGGCTACCGATTTTATCTTATAAAAAGGGTAAAACAAATTCAGGTGGAATTATTAGGAAAACTCCTTGGTTTTTTGCAAGTTTAAAAGTTGATTTTGAAGTCACAACACTTATTGGTTTAATTTAACCACGACGATTTCAGAAATATAGAGTTGCGTTAGTAATTTAAAACACGCACACTGTTTTGGAATTTATTTCAATTTCAGGAATAAGATTAGCAAATTTTGTTAACTGCTAGCATGTTCCTAAAAATCTGTTCACGTGGACAGAATCATTTGCACTATTAAAATAATAAAGCCCATAAAATCTTACATAAGTTCAATTAATTGGTATAGTATTTTTCAAGATATAAGAAAGTGATTTGGCAAATTGATGCAATAAAAACATTAAACGGCCGTTAGGATCTTCGCACGTACCTGGCCATAACAGGGTCGCAATTGATAATACTGCAGATAAAATTAAGAATATTCTTTATATTTATAAACACGAAGGTAGCTAATAAAATGTTAGATTGAAAGGGAGGTATATATATATATATATATATATATATATATATATATATATATATATATATATATATATACATACATATATATATATATATATATATATATATATATATATATATATATATATATATATATATACCTCCCTTTCAATCTAACATTTTATTAGCTACTTCGTGTTTATAAATATAAAGAATATTCTTAATTTTATCTGCAGTATTATACTAAAATAGTGTGTATTATATATATATATATATATATATATATATATATATATATATATATATATATATATATATATATATATATATATAGTCAATCATCGCTCCTGATGAAGCTAACATGGTTAGCGAAACGCGCGTCGAGTGCAAAAATAAAGTGTTTGATGTAGTGGTGATATATACTGAGTAGTATTATTGTGCCAAAGATTCCACATTCCCAACTTAGTTGTATTATAAAGTTCAATAGTGTCTTAAAATGTCCGAAGCCCTTTCCATCAGAAGCCGCAAATATTTACCCGTTGAAACAAAAGTGATAGTTAAAAGTGTTTATTTAAAGTTAGTGCAGCGAGGCCACGAAAAGTACTTTTCATTGATGGAGATATTAGCTTTAACAAGCATCCCTGAAAGTGCAGTTTGGAAAACTGTAAATAATTCGATAGAGCCTAAAAAACACGAAAGGACAAATGTGTATTGAAATGTATTGATTTCTGTCAAGAAGACTTAATCCGCCGCAAAATTTATGAAATGTATGTAGAACAAAAAGTTCCTACGTTATTATCATTTTCACGGAGGTTGTCCGAGGTCCGACTTGTGGCATAATAACGGAATTACGGCGCTTACAATTCAGAATAGAATATCTTGAAAAAATAAATAGAGCTAGATCGAAAAACCGAACGATAATCTACCTAGATGAGACTTGGTATCACACCCACGACACAACCAGTAAAGAATGGATTGATTAATCCAAAAAATGCCACACCAAAGCTCCATCAAATAAAGGTAAAAGAATAACTATTTTACATGCGGGGTCAGAAGAAGGCTGGAAACCAGAATGTCTATTTCTAGGAGCCAAGAATATTTCAGATTTTAGCTTGGATTATTATTATATTACAACCGCTGAAGTTTTTGAAGATTATTTTCAAAAACAAATTAATACCCAATATACCACCGAATAGCTCTATTGTGATTGTGATAAGCAATTTTTCAAAGGAATATGTTTGTGATAAAATTGTAAAGGAAGCAGGACACGAAATAATTCGGTTTCCACCATATTATTGTATCTTTAATGCGATCGAGTTGATATGGCATAAAATAAAGTCTAATATACGTGCTCACAATAATACACCCACTTTTAACCCGAGTGTGATTGAGTTGATAAAGACAGAAGTCAAAAATGTAACCGTTGAAAACTGGAGAAACTGTATTCAACACGACAAAAAAATTGAAAACTCATATAGATGTAAGTACATAAATATAAATAGTTTAGAACCTGTAAAAAAAATTATTATTGATTTGCAAGATAGTAGCGATAACGAAACTGAACTAGATATTAATTAATAACTAAAATTGTAACAAATGTACTCTAGGATATTGTACACTGTTTTAATATATTTGTGTAATTACTATATTGTATACAACTGTTAATTGTTAAATTCGACCAACTATGGAATACTGCTCCCATGTTTGGGGTTCCGCTCCCAAACATACACTGTATTTGTTGGATTCTGTTCAGAGAAGAGCTGTTCGTCTGATTGGAGACACGGAACTGACCGGCGGCTGGAACATCGAAGAACGGTTGGCGACTTGAGTCTGTTCTACAAGTGTTTTCATGGAAAGTGTTAGAAGGATGTAGCCCGCTTAATTCCTCCCAGAGCGGTGCATATTAGAAATACACGTCGCGCTAATACTTCACATTCGTATGAGGTTCAGCTTGTTACTCCGCAAACAACGCTTTTCAAGCAGTTTTTTATATGAAGAACATCATCCCTTTGGAATAACTTGCCCAAGGCTGTGTTTCCCACCGAGTACAATTTACAGCGATCAAAAACAACGTGAATCGCTTTTTCCTCACACATGCCGCTCCTGCAGCGCTTTAGGGACTTCCCTGCAGCACGTGTGCTAGACCTATAAAAAAAAAATTGTGTATTAATCAGTGCATAAAACATTAAAATTCAACTGTCTTATCACAATAAAATTTTAAACCTAACAATTATACAATCAGATGTAGTGGGGCCCTGTACAATGCCTTGTCATTAAACAATTTATTATTCACTTTCGCATCTTGTTAAATTTTGAGTGGGTATAGGTAGCTAAGTCACTTTCTTAGATCGTGAAAAGTACTACACTAACTCAAAATAATCTTCTGAAGATTTCCTAACGTCAAAAATTGTCTATGCCTACCCACTTTTCTAATACGACATAGACCAAGAGAGCGACCCAAAGTTTTGACTTGAAGAGTAACCGTCTGCCTAATTGTTCATTCTGTAGGACGAGAAAAACTTTAACGTTGATTTTACGGCCTCCGTGCCCTGGAATGCCCAGATGAGATCCAAAATGCTACATTCAAAAATGGACTGTCGTTTAACCACTTGAATCAAGTACCAAAATATTTATTGACACTAAAAAAGACAAACGCCCTAAAGGGCAGACACCACCGAGACCTACCCAGCTTTAGGGCCCAAAAAAAATCATCATCATTTAACCATATAAAATCAATAAATTTAGTTTGCTCTTGATAAAATCATAGGGAATCTGCAAAAGGCAGAAGCCGCTAATATCGTAGGACGAAGCTGGACCTGCCTTTTTCAGCCAAAAATTGTCGTTATTCGAGATTTTGAATAAATAAAACCGTAACTCCTAAGTTTTGGGTCCCACGCATCTGCCCAAGTTATTCTTGGAAACTTTAGGCCTTAATTAATAAAATAGAACGAGGGTAGACGCCTCGTTTTTACCCAAACAAGCCAAGGTATTTTCAAATTTAAAAAAAAAATTCTAGTAGTATAGAAGCTATTATAGGTTCTACATAAAATTCGTACTGGCTTACTGAAATTGTTATCAGTGTTCGTACGGAACATTTATAAGATCACTTAAGTGTCTGTCCATCTGTCCGTCTGTCACACCCGATTTTTTCCGGTAACTATTTGACGTAGAAAGTTGAAATTCGGTACTAATATAGACCTCATCAGAGCCGTATAGTTTTGAAAGTTAAATTTTGACTTAAAGGGTTAGTTTTTGGGGGGTGAAATCGGAAGTGCAAAAAAATTTTTTTTACTAGATCATCGAGTGGGGTGTCAAATGAAAGCTTGTAAAAACACGAGTTCAAAAATATATATAATGTCTCACATGCGCACATTTTCCTTTGCATTATTTTGAAAAAATCGCTGTCTCCCCCTCTATCTCGAAAAGTACTGATCCAAAAATTTTGAAAAAACTCTGGAATATTCTCCACAGGGTGTAGATTGAACGAAAATTATCACGAGTGCATTACCTTTAATAATTTATCTGGTATATAAAAAAAAATCAAGGTCATCAGTTTTCAGTAAAGATCGGAAACAAACTTCGATGAAAACTCATTTGGGGTGTGTTTTGTGAAGATACTGATCATTTTATACCTACGTAACAAAAATTTTTATTTCAGAAGCAATCAGCGTACGGAACACTAATTGCGCAAGTTTAACTTGCACTTGACCGGTTATTTTTTTATAATTTTGGACCCGTAGAATCTGAAGTTGCCATTTTCGAGACCTCATAGTGTTCGCGCCTATCGCCATAGGCCGGAAATAGCCGTCTTTTATGCAATTTCTGGGAGCGCCTATCTATTGAGAGAGTAAATTGACCTTTTTATATGTAAATGAATTTTAAAGTATTTACTAAAAATTAAGTATTTGCTAGATTTCTGAAGCATTTACTAGAAATTTCAAATAAAATGCTTTTAAATTCTAGCATAAAATAAAAAAATTCAAGTAATTAATTTACTTAAAAAATAAGGCAAAAGTTTGAAATTTTGATTAAACACTTGAAAAATTAAGAAAATACTTAATTTTAAGTAAATATTTTAAAATTCATTTAAAGTTTTTGTACAGTGTATTAGAAAAAGAAATAGTTTCTATAATAAAAATGTACAAAATTTTTTTTTAAAAGTACTTACCGTATGAATTTCTTGCGATTATCGGCATAATATTTCATAAAAAATGGGAAACTAACCCTTTTCGAACGTAATTATTTTTAAAGGATCTGGGAACTTTCATTCTGATGCCAAAAGCTGGTATTACAAACAAATACCGATTTGGGCCTAATTGGGCCCATAACAATAGACCCAACCGATTTTGTTCATTGGGACTAGTTGTTTCGAATTCCACGAATTCTATTACATATGAAAAAGGTCAATTTGCCCTCCCAATAGATAGGCTGTCCCAGAAAATGCATAAAAGAAGGCTTTTTCGGGCCCATGGTGAAAAGCCTGAACACTATGGGTTCTCAAAAGTAGCAAATTCGGATTCTGTGGGTCGAAAAACATAAAAAAATAACCATTTCAGTTATAAGGTAGCAATTTTATGTAGAAACTATAATAGGTTCTGTACTATCAGAATTTCGATTTTTTATTGAACTTTGAAAATGCCTTGGCTTGTTCAGGTACAAGCAAGGCGTCTGCCCTCGTGATATTTTATTAATTAAGGCCTAAATTCTCCTAAAATAATTTAAGCAGTTCCTACGCGTCTGCACTGGACCCAAAACTTGGGACGTACTGTCTTATTTATTCAAAAACTCGAAAACGACCCATTTTGGCTGGAAAAAGCGGGTCCAGCTTCTTCCTACGGTATTGGAGCGTCTGCCTTTCTCAGGTTCCCTATTATTTTATCAAAAACAAACTAAATTTATTGATTTTATATGGTTAAATGACGTTTTTTGGGCCCTTAAGCTGACTCTGGTCTCGATGGTGTCTACCCTTTGGGCGCTCGATTTTTTTAGTGTCAACAAATGTTATGGTGTCGTGTGGTCAAACGGCAGTCCATTTTTGGATGTAGCATTTTGGGTCGTATCTGAGCATTTCAGGGCACAGGGGCCGCAAAATCAACGAAAGGCTTTTATTCGCCTCGCCCGATAGAATGAACAATTAGGCAGACGGTTAGTCAACAGGTCAAAATTTCGGGTCGCCTTCTAGGTCTAACAGGGATTCAAAATTTCGAATCTGAAGGAGCTCAAATTTGTAAAATTAGACATTCGTTGTCAAAAATTATTTTAATTGAGTCAGCATCTGGCGTATTAAAACACGAAATGTATTTATTATTATTCTAAAGGCTGTCACCAGACGTAGTCTTGAAGAAATTTAAGTGAAAAGATTACTGATTTTTAGAAGCTACTAAATTAAGAAATTGAAAACAGAGTTTAGTATTTAAAACAAGCCGTGCCCGCGGCTTCGCTCGCGTGAACTTGATTCACTATTATCGTCACTGCTTATTCTTTATGTTACCTAACGTAACATAGAACATACGTATTTTATAAAAAAACGCGTAAATCGGATAAGTGGTTTTTGAGTGTTAAGCGCACTAACGGACAGGCAGACAGAGAGACATTGAGTTTTTATATATATTATAGATTTTTTTGATACATATTAAGGTAAGATTTAAAAAAAAAACACGTAAATCGGATAAGTGGTTCTCTAACGATAAGCGCACTAACGGACAGACAAACAGTCAGAGAGATGTGGCATTATATATATATTCTATTCTTTGTAACATAATATTGTTCTATATTTAATGGTTTAGGCAACGTATTGCAAGAGAGTGCGCTAACGGCAAACTTTTTTCCGATTTGATTCACTATTATTGACACTGCTTATTTCTTATATTACCTAACGTACTAAAATATATCCTATAACCTGGCAAGAGAACATATGTATAAATCTAAAAAGAAACACGTAAATCGGGTAAGTAATTCTCGAGTGATAAGCACACTAGCGGACAGACAAACAGACAGAGAGACGTTGAATTTTATATATGTTATAGATTCTAGATGATAATTATTTTAAAACATGGGAAAAGAACTTATGTATAAATAAAAAATAAAACACGTAAATTGGATAAGTGGTTTTCGAGTGATAAACGCACTAACGAATAGCCAGACAAATAGACAGATAGACATTGCATTTTATATATATTATATTCTTTGTTACAGGATATTGTTCCATATTTAACGGTTTATGCAGCAGCAGAGTGTGCTAGCGGCAAACTTTTTTCCGACTTGATTCACTATTATCGTCACTGCTTATTATGTTACCTAACGTAATAAAATGTATCTTATGTTACTTAACGTAATAAAATATATCCTATAACCTGCCCCTGGAACATATGTATGTTTTAAAATAAAAGCACGTAAATCGGATAAGTTCCCGAGTGACAAGCACACTAACGGATAGACAGAGAGACAGCGAGACGGTGCATTTTATATATATTATAGAAGATTATAGATAAACTGGACAGAAAACAAATGTACGAATTAAAAAAAAAACACACGTAATTCAGATAAGTGGTTCTTGAGTGATAGCGCACTAACGGACAGACATACAGACAGGCAGAGAGACGTTGCATTTTATATATATTATAGAAGATTATAGATAACCAGGCCAGAGAACAAATGTATGAATTAAAAAAAAAACACTTAAATCAGATACATAAGTGCCGCGTCCACACAGGCCGAGGCATTGGCTCGCGAGGCTGCCTCGCGAGCCAATTCCTGCAGTGCTCGGTCGGTCTGGACGCGGCTCTGGCTGCCTCGGGCACACGTTGCCTCGGCCGAGCGCCGCTCGACCGCGAGCCATAATTTGTCGGTTTTTGCCGATGCTCAAAGGCGCCTCAGTCTGAGCAGATCGCGCGGTGTGGACGGACGTAACGACGCTCGCGAGCCAGTGAATTAAAAATGAATAAAGAAGACAGTATTCGCTTAATACAACTTTATGGAAGTTTTAAAATGTTGTGGGATTCGAAAGATCCAGATCATTTAAATAAAAACAAACGAGAAGATTGCTGGAGAAAGATCGCTAAGGAATTTAAGTTACCTGTACCTGAGTTGAAAAAGAAACTTGACTCGTTGACAGGTTCTTACCGACGCGAAAAGTCAAGGGAGAAAAGAAGTATTATCACTGGTTCAGGTAACGATTCCTTTATTTAACTATAGTAAGTGTCAAATTAATCAATCTAATTATCATGGGGATGGTAATTGGGACCTTAAATATAAAATAATAACAGTCATTTATAGTATAGGTTTTTATTAACTATATACCTAATTATACGTCTACATTTATTTTTACAGGCGCCGACGAAATTTATATATCGAAGTGGTTTGGTTTCAAATATTTTGACTTTATGTCAAATAAAAATGACACAGGAATTACACAAGAAGGCGGAATAGATAACGTAAGTCTTTTATTTATGTTTATTTTCAAAATTAGTTAAACATTAATATTGATGCTGCCATGGAATTATCCCATTTGTTACAAAATGTGTTGATAAATGTAGACGAATATCTTTAGCACTAGCATTACCCCTGCGCGGAATGGCCGTTAGAGGTAATAGTGCTGTAGATGGAATATTGTTTCTCCATTGACCAGGAATAAATAAACCATCCACTTCTCTATCATAATATTTTGGTGGAATAGAATAGTTATTTCTTCGTAAGTAATTATATAAATACACAGTTGCTAAGACAACTTTTGTAGCTTTTTCTGGCTCTAGCAGAATAGGTTTCCTAAGGACTCTATAGACTGAACTTAAAATACCAAAGGCATTTTCAACGACTCTACGAGCTCTGCTAAGTCGGTAATTAAACACTCTTCCTTTGGAATCTGCCTCTGGATTACCTTCAAATGGTTTCATAGTATATTTATTAAGCATAAAAGCTTTGTCACCCAATATGAAATATGGTATTTTCATTACGTACGGTATTTGTAGTATTTGTGCTTCAGGAATGTTCAGTTGACAGTTTTCTAATTTTCGATATAAACTCGTATTTTTAAAAACTCCGCCGTCGGAAATACGCCCTTTACTTCCGACATTAACAAACAAGAATTTGTAATTAGCATCTACTAGGGCGAAGAGCACTATACTAGGTAAATTCTTATAATTGTCGTAATCAGTACTTATATTGATGGGTCTTTGAAGGGTAACGTGTTTCCCGTCCATAGCCCCTATAACATGCGGGAAGTTCCATTTAATCTCAAATTCATTTGATACTGCTAGCCATTCTTCTTCTGTGGACGGTATCTGCAAATAAAAAATAAACATTATTTTTACAGAGCGAACCTTCTCAACAACCAGGACCATCACAACAACCTGCGCCATCGCCACAACAACCCCCCGAGCCATCCCCACAACAATCCGAGCCATCCCCACAACCCGAGCCATCCCCACAACAACCCGCGCCATCGCCACAACAACCATCGCGAAAGAAAAGACGTGTGAATACGAATGCACAAAATGATTCTCTTGACAGTATATTGAAGGACACTTTTGACATAATTCAGAAAACCTCAATTTCCATGAGTGATTCATGTTTAGCATTTGGTAATCATATCGCACATGAACTTAGAAAATACGATCCTTACACTCAATCATGTGTTAAAAATGCTATTAATACTATTATTCACGAAGCTGACATGGGAAAATATCAGATGTATAGACCAGGATATTGTACACAAGAACAGTATGAGCAACCCGGATCAGACGCTAGTACCACGTCAACCATAACTTCCGGTGAAAATCTGCAGAACACACAATTTACTCCTGCTACTCCGGCACAAACATCCGACTTTAATTTTGAAGACAGCTCTGTTATATAAATATGAGGCAGATAAATAAATAATTTGATTACTTAATTACCATGATTTTTAATTACCTTAACGTAATCACTCAGGACCTCTATAATTGCATCACACGTTTCTGGAACTATAGTTGATATACATTGTTTTGATACTCTAAAAAGATATTGAAGGCTGGTATAGGAGTCTCCTGTTGCCAAGTATCTCAATGTTATCAGCACTCTTTCTGATACAGTTATTGCCTCTCTGTAGTTAGTGTCACATTTTTGTATTTTCACAGCCACTAAGGAGCACAGATATTCAATGTCTCCCGCAGACATGCGTGTAAAATTTGAGACTGAATGGTCGATTGTTAGTTCCTTTAACAAATTGTTACCGTATTGGTTTCGGTTTTGGTACAAGTTTTTAATCCAGAGTTTTCGTTTCTGTTTTCTTTTTTTTACTATATATCCAGACAACATAAGCGCCGTAGCAGCTAATAACAAGTGGTTTTCCATCGTTATACGGAGCGAAACTGAATGCTCAAACCGGCTCACCTTGGCTCGCGAAGCACGCTCGCAACTTTTCAAATTTGCCTCGGGTGTCACGGCTCGCGAGCAGGAAGCCCGAGCGTGGCTCACGAGCCGTGCTCGGTTGGTGTGGACGCGGCTATTCACTATTATCGTCACTGCTTCTTCCTTTTGTTACCTAACGTAATAAAATATCGCCTGTAACCTGGCCAGAGAACATATGTATGTTTAAAAAAAAGCACGTAAATCGGATTAAGGGTTCTCGAGCGATAAGCGCACTAACGGACAGACAGACAGACAGAGACGTTGCATTTTATATATATTATAAATGAAAAAGTATGTCGAGTATGACTGGCATTTGTTTTTCTATCAAAAACAGCATCTATTACAAATGTACTATTATATCACTTTTCCTTATTTTGCTATCTAAAATCATTTAATTAGATGTTGACGTAGTCCAGGCTGTTACAAAAATTACTAACTGATTCCTAAGGGATGGTATAAAATAGTACACGTAAGTCCCCTCGAGTCAATTAGAAACAAACCTAATGCTTATTTTTAACAAATTTGAACATCACTGAAACTTTTAGAAATCAGAAATAATTTTAAAATTTTTATGCAACTGTCCGCATAGCTGTGAAAAACGTTTGAATGCATGAATGTGAGAGAGGGGGCAAGTGTTTTTTACAGTGAATTGATAGGCGATGATACAACAGTCAGTAAAATGTCAAAAATAATTTGTTTTGTTTACGTTGTCAAATGTGCTGCAAAAATAAATGGTTTTTTAACGAAATATTGGAAATTGGAAATTAAAGAAAGGTGTTATGTTGATGTTGTGGAAACTTGAGGACAAATTGCTTTTAGTTTGTTTAATTAACAAAAACAAAAATATTATATGAAATTTTTAATTGCTGGGAAGAAACCTTGTTTATTACTTATTATTTTTTAAACATTTAAGTAGTTTATTTTAAATTTAAATAAGAGTGGAGCAACGAATTATTCAAATCGCGCTGGCAATTTAATAAAAATTGAAAATACAATTTTTTTCGTATTCAAGGAGTAAGTATAAATACTGAACAAAAAATGTTAAAGTGTATCGCGCTATAACTTAGCTGCTTGTTCTATTTATTGGGTAAATTTAAGAAATTAACGATATTTTTGCAAATAATTCGCATAAATACCAAACAAGGGTAAATACTAACGACAGCCTAAGAAATCTATACTCCCCACATAATAAAGTATTAATAAGCAATAAGCAAAAATAAATACATGTTACGTAACTCTATTATAACTTTATTTTACAAATATAAATTATATAAAAACGAACTCTAATCATTTCCTTTGCTTCAGTTCATTTAGTGTTCAAAATCTCAATCACTTTTCACGCTTTAAACACAACCTTTAAAAAAATTGGTGTAGTGATTTCCTCTTACATACATGAAATTCTGAAATATACACTAAATAACCATTTTCTCACACTTAATCCCGATGTTACCAACTCGACGGGTACTGGACGAAACAGATGAAGACCGTCACGGATTTTTACCACTAAAATCTGATATTTCCCTCTCAAAACTATTTTTGTTACAATTGGAAAGAATGAAAAAGTTTTCATATTTCTCAATTTCAAGAACCTCCAAAAAAGAACAAGCAACAGGATATATACGAAGGAAACCACCTAACATTTTTCCCCGCCCTTTTAACTACGTATATGTTTGACTATAACACGCTAAATGTTTAGTTATTATCTTTCTAAAATCAAAAAAAAAATCATAATATATATGAATATATATATTTTTTTTTGTAAAATTCGACTTTATTCATCAATATAGTCTACTTCAAGAGGGATACAATCAGTCCAATGCTTTTCGAACATTCCTATACCTTTCTTGTAGAAGAATGTATCCTTGTCTCCAAAATAGGCCTGTTTTGGCGTTAGCTTCTTCATTGGAGCCAAATCTCTTTCCCGCGAACATTTTTTTGAGATCTGCGAATACATAATAGTCGCTGGGAACCAAATCTGGAGGAGACGATGGATGAAGGAGCAATTCGAATTTTAATTCATGCAATCTTGCCATCGTAACCACTAACTTTTGACACGGTGCATTGTCTTGATGAAAGAGCTCTTTTTTTTTGTTCATTTGGGGCCGTTTCTTTGCGATTTCTGCCTTCAAATACACCAATAACTTTATATAATATTCTCTATTTCCCTTCTTAGCACAGTTGATGAAAATTATTCTATGCGCATACCAAAATACAGAAGCGAAAACCTTCCCAGCCAACTGTTGTGTTTTTGGTCGCTTCGGGAGGCTCTCACTGGCTGCTGTCCACTCACCTGACTCTCGATTTGATTCCAGAGTGTAGTGGTGGATCTATGTTTCATCCATTGTAACATATCGCATGAAAAAATCCTTTTTATTGCGCTTAAACAGTTTCAAACAGCGCTCAGAATCATCACACCTTGTTGTTTTTGGTCCACTATGAGCAAACGCTGTACCCATTTCGAAGAGAGCTTTCTCATGCTCAAATGTACAAGCAAAATATGATCAACACGTCCTTTTGATATCTTTAGGGTATCAACTATCTCACACAATTTCACTTTCTTGTCATCCAAAACAATTTTGTAGATTTTTTTGATTATTTTCCGGTATAACCACCTCATTTGGGCGTCCAGAACGTTCAGCATCATTTATATTGGTACGACCGCGTTTAAATTCAGCATACCAGTAAATGATTAGTGATTTTCCACAGGCAGAGTCTCCGTAACACTTATCAACACATTGCCTTGCTTGAATGGTATTTTTTCCCATCAAAAACAGTATTTAATCAACACACGAAATTCAATTTTTTCTATTGTTTTAAAGATTTTAAAAATAGCGTCACCAAAACCACAGTAACTTGTAAACTAATCATCGGAATGTCATGAAATTTTGACAAGTATCGTTTGAATGTTGGTACTTCCTAAAAATCATATGAATTTTTTGAAAAGGTCGACATCTATGTGTCAGACCAAAAACTTTTCGGCCTATATATATATATATATATATATATATATATATATATATATATATATATATATATATGCTTATTAATACCAAAATTACAAAAAAAAAACAGCTTCTCTAACAGAAATATGAATAGTTTTATATTCTTACTTAATCCATTTAGTTTAAAAAAAAAACAGATAAGACCGGGGTAACACAAATTTGGAATCATATGAAAATTTTTCATAAGCAATATAACAGGTATATCCACAATTCATTTAAAATAGTGTTTTCGTGTAAATATGACATGGCGATACTTTGTGATCTAAAAATATAAGTACATGTGGAAAATTTAGAGTTACTATATCTGCGATATTCAAAAAATATATGGTTCAAGCCGCCAACAGTTTTATATAACTCGCGTAAGTCCGATTCTGTAACGTTAATTTTTTTGAGATGAGCACGGCCGAATTTAGGTCTTATAATAGTAGTAATAAAACTTCTGGATACCGTCAATTAACTGTGCCAATATTTACTTGTAATTTCTTGGCAGATCTGAGATAAATACGTATTACTACTTTTTCTGATCTTTTTTTTCCATCTACTTTGCCATTCTATTCATACATCTTTGGTTTTTTATGCATAATTAGATAGGTATGACTGTCAGCGATATCAACCACGAAGCGTAGGTTCTATTACTTCTTCAAGTATGATTTGAGAATCAAATTTCAAATTGATCTTATTTTAGGCCAATAGACAGACAAATGGCTAAAATTCAAAGATTATTTTGTTTTAAAAAATGTTTGAATTACTTCATTTAACCACAACGATGTAAGCAGCAAGCAAGCAGATGCGAAATATTTTTGTTTGTTGCCGACATTTATCAGTTATTGGAGTTACTAGGAATCTGTTTGCAGTTCTCTCATCCCAAAAACTTCCTATATATTATAAATCAATTAGAAACCTGTATATAACATCGTACTGCCTTATACAATTTACAGGTTGAACACAACCTACATTAATAATATAATAGGGACAAAAAATCCTACCTTGGTTTCACAATTTGTTTTAATTATTTCAATAAAATATTTAGGTTTGTAGTTTATATGTTCTTTATGTATATTTAATTATGAATGGTTAGATAGTTATCTGTAAAAGATAACTTCTGAATTTGAATTTGAACAATAACCGATCCCTTAATTCTGTAAATTTAAACGTCTATATTAACTCCTAAAACTGTCGCCAAGTTCAACTGTAACATCTAAAAAGTCTAAGTGAACATTTAAATATGAATTTAGGAGGTTTTCCCGATCACGTTCATAGGGATGTATAAATTTTAGATAAACCTTATATGTGACAGGATTACCTAAAAGATATTTTATGTTGGCGTGAATCCGGCGTATGAGTGGAGTAGTATTCAATCCTTTTTCGCCTCCTTCTCAATTCGACCGGTATGTGAGGTTAATAATAAATTACTTACACGTTTTCCAAACTTTATATTCAACCTTTCGTAGGTTACCGACAAAGATAAGTATGGGATTTGTGTTCGAGGGTGAAAATTTTTGGTGAATACCTTGGCGCACGGGAAATAAAAAAAAAAAAACATAAAGGAAATAAAGGTGTTTAAGGTCTTTTCGCACTACTAAATTTTTTCAGATGGCGAGTTTTATTTATTTTTATTTTTCAGTGGACTTTGTTTATTACTGCCATTATACGTATTGTCATTAAAATCGTTTAATATATTTAAAGCTTGTGTCAAGAGTAATGAAAAAAAATAGAGATAAATAGCCTTTTACTATCAGAAAATCGAGCCTTAAGATTTTCAGCAGATCGCGAATGGTTGTAGTAAGTAGACACACCAAAACCAATTCAATTGAGTCCTAACAATAATCTAGACTGTTGCTGTGGTACCAAACGTAATACTAACAGTTCACAATGTTACAACAAATTAAATGAGTTTCACCTTTAAACCTTTGAAAGAGCTATTGATGTTGAAGAAACAAATACAGGGTGAGTCGACGATAGAAAGTCCATTATCTCATTTGTTTCGGCAATGACGACAAAATGTTAAATACAATAGTTTTAGGGAATGTTAAGGTGCACAGTTTAAAATTATTTTTGAGTATACAGGGTACTGCAAAAAAGTGTGGCCGATATAACATATATTTTTTTTTTAAATGGAACGTCCTATTTTCTAATTTATTTTTACATTCTGCTTAAAATTTTATAAATTTTTATTATAATGCTATATACCAAAACCTAGTAGTTTTTCTAATATTTCATTTTTTTTAAAACACTAGTTTTCAGTTTTGTAAAAAATTGCCAGTAGCGCCATTGTTTCTGAAGGTGACATACTCATAATTGGTACGAGCATTTTATAGAGATGAAAAATAGGTATATGAAAAAGAAATTTGAGTTAGATGGTACAGGGTTTTCAAAGTAAATTTGAGCATTTCGACTATTTTAAATTAAAAAAAACTCAAATTTTTTAAATGGCACACCCTGTATATTATTATTATTTCTGATAGATTTTACAAAACCCTCCAATTTTTATTAAGTGTGTCATATACCAATTTCTAATAGTTTTCGATTTATTTTGAATTTTTTAATTTTTATGCTTGTTTTTAATACACTTAGCTATAATATCATAGTTGCCAAGACAAAACAAAAATGTAGGCATTGTCAAATTTTGACATGTCTATTAGGCAAGTAAAAATAGTTCAATTTGTTGTAGTAAGTGACGTATAAAGGTAATAGTTATGGATTTTCCTAAAAATGAATTAATTGATATGGTTTATATACTGGGTGATGCGGGAAAAAATTGTCTTTTGGGATTAAGGCTTTACGGAGCGAAGTACCCTAATAAACGTATACCATCTAGAAAATCTTTTCAGTGCTTAATGGAACGGTTTGATGGTAGTAGTAGGGTTGAATATACGAAACGGAAAGTAATAAACCAGAATGCTACCAATGAGGAAAAAGAATTGGAGATTCAACTTCATGTTGAAGATAATCCCCAGATCAGCAGCCACTAGTTGACTTATCTGACACATCCCAATCTACGGCTAATCGCACCACGAGACAATACAAGTATCATCCCTTTCATACGGAACTACACCAAGAACTTCGAGACCGTGATTTTGAACGACGAGTAAAATTTGTACCATCACGAATGGAGCAATAGAGGCCGATCCAAATTTTTTATCCAAAATAATGTTTTCTGATGAAGCTACTTTTCGCAGTAATGGAGCAGTTAACAGCCGTAACATGCATTATTGTTCAACAGTTAGTCCATTTTGGGTCCGGGAAGTTCAAAACCAAAACCACTGATCGCTTAATGGTGTGGAATATTAAATTTTCGAATTATTGGTCCATATTTTTTCCGCGAATCGCTTAATGGGCCTAGATATCTAAATTTTTGGTGAAACGAATTACTCAAGCTTCTTGAAGAAGTTAATTACTTTGAAAGGAAACAAATGTGGATTCAACAAGATGGAGCTCCTGCTCATTACCACCGGGAAGTTCGTATCGTTACCCATAAAAATTGATCGGTAGGGATGGATTCATTCAATGGCCCCCTTGATTATGTGACTTAACACCTTTAGACTTGTTTTTTGTGGAGCTACATTAAAGATCCTGTTTACGTGAATCCCCTTACAACACCAGTAGATATGGAAAATAGGATACGGGTTGCGTGCAGGACAATAACTCCCTTTATGCTAAGGAAAGTGAAGGAAGATATAGTAAAACGACTAAACATGTGTATTCAAGTAGACGGACATATTTTTGAACATTTATTACGTCATAATAATTAATCATTAGATAAGTTAAACTATATTAAAATTATTATTAACTATTTGTTTATGTTTTCACAATAGCTTAAGTGTATTAAAAATAAGGGTAAAAACTGAAAAATTTAAATTAAATTCAAAACTAATAGAAATAGGTATATGACACGCTTAAGAAAAGTTGGAAGGTTTTATAAAATCTATCAGAAAAAAATAATAATCTGCAGGGTGTGCCTTTTAAAAAATTTGAGATTTTTCAATTTAAAATAGTCGAAATGCATAAATTTATTTTGAACACCCTATAGCATCTAACTCAAATTTCTTTAGGTATATCTTTTTTTTATCTCTATTGAATGGTCGTACTAATTATGAGTATTCCACCTTCAGAAACAATGGCGCTACTGTCAATTTTTTACAAAACTGAAAACTAGTATTTTTTTTAAAAATTGAGAAATTAGAAGAACTACTATGTTTAGGTATATAACATTATTAATAA
>CM032449.1:139963103-140023103 GCA_019049505.1 Pachyrhynchus sulphureomaculatus
GGAGGTCTTCAGAATTTTCAGCTATGATAACGATATCATCGGCATATCTCAGGTGCTTCAGCCATTTTCCATCTATTAGAAAACCTCTATCATGCCAATCTAACCTTTTGAATTCATCTTCAAGAGCCGACGTAAACATCTTTGGTGACAATACATCTCCCTGTCTTATGCCTCGTTTTATTCTAATCGGTCTGGTTTTTTCATCGATATAAACAGTTGAAGTGGCGTTATTATATATATACTTTAAGAGTTCCACGTATCTGGAGTCTACTCTCGCATTTTCCAGTGCTCTGAATATATATATATATATATATATATATATATATATATATATATATATATATATACATATACATATATATATATATATATATATATATATATATATATATATATATATATATATATATATATATATATAAAATCATCATCATCACAGGCCCACTGACTCCTATTTTGTGCCTCCAGCTGTCAGTTTTTATTGGTCTTTGTTATATCAGCCACCCATCTTTTTGGCGGACGACTAAGTGGGCCTCTTATCAGCAGTTCTTGCCATGTGCTAGGTCTAGTTCCATTTTAATACTGCTATGGTCTGCACTATATCAGCAACCTTCGTTCTTTGTCTTATTTCACTGTTTCTAACTCAGTCATGAAATGAGATATCCAGCATACGTCTCTCCATGGCGCGCTGAGTTACTCGAGGTTTTCCGACAGACTTTTCGGTAAATGTTGAAGTTTCGATGCAATAGGTCAAAATTGGAAGAATACGTTGGTTGAATATGTTTTTTTAAGAGATATTGGTATATTGCTTTCGAACGTTTGGCTCAACTTTTCGAAAGCTGTCCATACCAGAGAAATAAGTCTCTCAACTTCGGCTTCGGTGGTCTGATTCCTTTTTCATATACAGTTATCCTGTGCCTCAAATAAATGTAACTCTCTACGGTCTCCATAAGCAGATTTTCAAGAATTTGTTCCGGTAAATTTGTGATAATCATGCATTTGCTGATGTTTATTTTAAGACCTATATGCCCGGATTTACGTAAAACATCATCTACTATAAAACGAATCTTATTGGCACTTACTGCTATCAAACCGATATCGTCAGCAACGTTATTTAGGTACTCGCCATTAATATTGATTCCCATCGATTCCCATTGTAGTTCCTTGAAAATGTTTTCCAGAGTAAGGGTGAACAATTTTGGTAACATGTTGTCACCTTGACGGACGCCTCTAGTTATTGAGAACTTTTCAGATTTGCTTTCCAGTTTAATGCAAGAGGTAGTTTTGGACTAAATACTATTTATTAAAGTTCTATATTATATATATATATATATATATATATATATATATATATATATATATATATATATATATATATATATATATATATATATATATATATATATATATATATATATATATATATATATATATATATATATATATATATATATATATATATATATATATATATATATATATATATATATATATATATATATATATATATATGTTATATATATCAATGATATATGTCTCACAAAATATCTCTACCGACTTTGTTGACATACTGATGAAACATTTTTTATGAACACAATCGACAAATATGATAACATTTTCCATTGGCACAAGGAGTTTTTCAATTGCTTAAAAACATTTTCAGAGAATTTGATTAAATTTGTTTGGACTCGAGCCGCAGCAGCAGCACAAAATTTCCAAGCGCCAACGAAAAGCTTGCACATCTGTTCGTATTCGATCTTTTATTTTTAAATTTTTTAAGAAAAATTTTACGATATTACTTTATTTTGTATATTTAAATATGTTTTGTTTACTCTAAATTTCTGAAAATTAAAATTTCCGTTTGATGACGGATTATTTTAAAAGAATAAATGTAGACTTTTATAATTTATGTATTTTCCTATTTGATAAATATTTTAAAAGACAATTTCTCGATGATATCTTGTGGCGAAGTTTCAGCCGTAACTATTAATATTAATATATAAATTATGGGTAATGATATAGGGTCTCTCTTCAATTCGACACATTTTCTGAAAGAAATCACAGACATCACACTAAAACCACTTGATAAGCTTTGACGTGGTACCTGTTGGCGAGACTACAGCACATCGGCCACTACTTTCCAGAGGATATTAAGGCATTGTTCAAGCACTACTTAAGCAATACTTATTTCCAGTGGAACCAGAACTTCTACGAGCAGACCGATGGAGTCTTTGCCACTCCATCGGAAGAACACTAAGTCCAGTTGAAGCCAATTTCTTTATGGAAAAATTCGAGCAACATGCACTGGAATTACCTAGCAAGCGGCCATATCACTGGTTCTGATGTGTTAATGATACATTTGTTATATGGAGCCATGGGGAACAAGATCTGGACGAGTTCTTGAGACACCTGAATTCAATTAACAATAGAATTCAATTCACGATGGAAAAAGAAAAGGACTAACAAATCTCTTTTCTAGATATGCTAATTGAAAGAGAAGACAACGAAAGATTGGGATATAGAGTGTATCGTAAACCAACACACACTGACAGATATTGAAACAAGGACTCGAATCATCACCCTAAACAAAAAAGAGGGATAATAAAAACTTTGACAGACCGAGCAATCCGAATATGCCAACCAAAACACCTGCCAAATGAATTGGAACACCTAAGAACAGCCTTACAGAACAATGGTTACTCTCCGCAAGAAATAGAACAAGCCACTTATCAGAATAAAACTACAAAAACTGACTACAAAGACAAACAATCCACTGGGAAAATTGCTACGTCAGCACGATATTAGTACCACATACAAGCTAACACGGACAATAAAACAAAGTCTAAGATCTGTCAAAGCCCAGAGAGGTCCGCTGTTTGCTGCAGGCGTGTATCGAATTCCATGCAGCTGTGGTTCAGTCTATGTTGGTACAACGAAACGTAGCATTAATATACGGCTAGCTGAACACAAAAGGAGTTGCCGACTAGGAAATACAGACAAATCTGCCGTAGCCGAGCACACGTTAATCCAGGAAGACCACAAAATACTGTTCGACCAGACTTAAGTTTTAGCCAACGACTCGAGCTACTACCCGAGGTTATACAGAGAGGCTATTGAAACACAAACGGAATTTCAATAAAAAAGATGAAGGGCTTAATCTCAGCAAATCTTGGACGCCCGCATTACGACAAATAAAACAAACAAAAGCGTTAAGAATCAGGGAAATGTCGCTGGCGCCTGACGGGCCGAGAGTCCAAATGGCCATGCCTAATTTGGAACACACAAAATCGGACAGCGCTACATCGTCAAGCACAGTTGACAGTGAACAGCCAAGAAGAAACCTTCGATCACTGCCTCATCGCTTTTGAAAATGTTGACCGCAGTGTCAACGAAACGTCAGGAAGTTAATACCCTGGAGAATACGGCCTCAACTTCTGAAAGAAACCCATATTAATTTAATGTAAAATACAAGGATGTCTTGTTGCGGCCGCCGAATTCTTAGCTTATTAAATATGTTCAGTATATATTTAAATAGTGACTTTTCAAATATATATTAGTTTATTATTATTATTATTATTTTATGTAGTAGTAGGGTATTTTATATGTATAGTTTTAATAAATTTATTTCCTTTACTTTATACTGGAAGTTAAATTTTTCCAACCTAACATCAGATAAAATCGCCCTGCTTTGCTTTCTTCTATAATATATATAAAATGCAACGTCTCTCTGTCTGTCTGTCTGTCTGTCCGTTAGTGCGCTTATCACTGGAGAACCACTTATCCGATTTACATACTTTTTTTTTTTTTAAACATACATATATTCTCCGGCCAGGTTATAGGCTATATTTTATTACGATAGGTAGCATAAGGAACGAGAGGTGACGATAATAGTGAATAGAGTTGGAAAAAAGTTTGCCGCTAGTGCGATCCATTGCAACACACAGCCTAAACCATTAAATATGGAACAATATTATGTAGCAGAGAATATATAATCTATAATACATATAAAATGCAATGTCTCTCTGTCTGTCGGTCTATTAGTGCGTTTATCACGCGAGAAACACTTATCCGATTTTACGTGTCTTTTTTTAAATTTACACATATATTCTTTGGCCAGGTTATATAATAATAATAATAACCTATATCTATAATATATATAAAATGCAACGTCTCTCTGTCTGTCTGTCTGTCCGTTAGTGCGCTTATCCCTCGAGAACCACTTATCCGATTTACGTAATTTTTTATATTCATACATATGTTCTCTGACCAGGTTATAGATATATATTTTATTACATCTATAATATATATAAAACTAGCAGTGCCCGCGGCTTAGCTCGTGTGGACTTGATTCACTACTATCGTCACTGCTTATTCCTTATGTTACCTAACGTAATAAAATATCTGCTATTATTTCCCCTTATCTCCAATTATTTCCCCTTATCTCCAATTATTTCCCCTTATCTCCCATTATCTCTACATAATCTCCATTATCTAGGCTTATCTCTGCTCATCTCCCATTATTTCTCCTTATCTCCCATTATTTCCCCTTATCTTCCATTATATCACCTTATCTCCCATTATCTAGGCTTATCTCGACTTATCTCTCAATATTTCTCGTTATCTCCCATTATTTCTCCTTATCTCCCATTATCTCACCATAACTCCGATTATCTAGACTTATCTCTGCTTATCACCCATTATTTCTCCTTATCTCCCATTTTTTATATTTATCTCCCATTATCTCACCTTATCTTCCATTATCTAGGCTTATATCGAATTATATAGAACATATGTATAAATTTATAAAAACACGTAAATCGGTTCTCGAGTGATAAGCACACTAACGGATAGACAGACAGATAGAGAAACGTTGCATTTTATATATATTATATCCTTTGCTACATGATATTGTTCCATTTTTAATGCTTTATGCAGTTTATTGCAAGAGAACACGCTAGCGGCAAAGTTTCAGACTTGATTCACTATTATCGTCACCGCTTATTCCTTATGTCACCTAACGTAATAAAATATATCCTATAACATGGCCAGAGAACATATGTATATTTAAAAAAAAGCACGTAATTGATAAGCGCACTAACGGATAGACAGACAGAGATAAGTTGCATTTTATATATATTATAGATGTAATAAAATATATATCTATAACCTGGTCAGAGAACATATGTATTTAGTTAAAAAATCACGTAAATCGGATAAGTGGTTCTCGAGGGATAAGCGCACTAACGGACAGATAGACAGACAGAGAGACGTTGCATTTTATATATATTATAGATATAGATTATTATTATTATTATTATTATATAACCTGGCCAAAAAATATGTTTCAATTTTAAAAAAATACACGTAAATCGGATAAGTGATTCTCGCGTGATAAACGCACTAATGGACAGACAGACAGACAGACAGAGAGACATTGCATTTTATATATATTATAGATTATAGATATTCTCTGCTACATAATATTGTTCCATATTTAATGGTTTAGGCTGTATAATGCAAGGGAACGCGCTAGCGGCAAACTTTTTTCCGACTTCATTCACTATTATCGTCACTGTTTATTTCTTATGGTACCTATCGTAATAAAATATAGTCCATAACCTGGCCAGAGAACATAGGTATGTTTTTAAAAAAAAAGTACGTAAATCGGATATGTGGTTCTCCAGTGATAAGCGCACTAACGGACAGACAGACAGACAGAGAGACGTTGCATTTTATATATATTATTATAGATTATAGATGCAACGTATCTCTGTCTGTCTGTCCGTCCGTTAGTGCGCTTATCGCTGGAGAACCGCTTATCCGATTCACGTACTTTTTTTTTTAAAACATACATATGTTCTCTGGCCAGATTATAGACTATATTTTATTACGATAGGTAGCATAAGGAATGAACAGTGACGATAATAGTGAATGGAGTAGGAAAAAAGTTTGCCGCTAGCGCGTTCATTCCAATACACAGCCTAAACCATGAAATATGGAACAATATTATGTAGCAGAGAATATATAATCTATAATACATATAAAATGCAATGTCTGTCTCTCTGTCTGTCTGTCTGACTGTCTGTCTATTAGTGCGTTTATCACGCGAGAATCACTTATCCGATTTACGTGTCTTTTTTAAATTTATACATATATTCTTTGGCCAGATTATATAATAATAATAATAATAATAATAGCAAATACACAGACCTTGCAATGGAAATAAAAAGGCTATGGAAACAAGAAAAAGTCAGCATTGTCCCCCTCATTATATCAACCATAGGCCTTACACCAACAACATTCACACCACACTTAGTACAATTAGGACTCAACACAAACATACACAAAAACATTCAGAAGTCAGTGATTTTGAAAACATGTAACATTGTCAGGTCATTCCTTAATATACAATGGTAATGCGTTTGTGCTGACTTGGTTTGCGCCCGTCAGCCAAACATGGAACCACATTGACCAAATGTGAGAAAGAAAAACAAAAACAAAAAATAATAATAATAATAATAATCTATATCTATAATATATATAAAATGCAACGTCTCTCTGTCTGTCTGTCTGTCCGTTAGTGCGCTTATCACTCGAGAACCACTTATCCGATTTACGTATTTTTTTAAATTCATACATACATACATCTGACCAGGTTATAGATATATATTTTATTAGATCTATGATATATATAAAAAGCAACATATCTCTGTCTGTCTGTCCGTCCGTTAGTGCGCTTAACACTGGAGAACCGCTTATCCGATTAGCATAAGGTAGCATAAAGAATGAGCAGTGACGATAATAGTGAATGAATCAGAAAAAAGTTTGTTGCTAGCGCGTTCTCTTGCAACACACAGCCTAAACCATTAAATATGGAACAATATTAGGTAGCAGAGAATATCTAGAATATATATAAAATGCAATGTCTCTCTGTCTGTCTGTCCATTAGTGCGTTCACGCGAGAACCACTTATCCGATTTACGTGTTTTTTTTAATTCATACATTTGTTCTCTGGCCAGTTTATCTATATTCTTATATCTATAATATATATAAAATACAACGTCTCTCTGTCTGTCTGTCTGCCTGTCTCTCTGCCTGTCTGACTGTTTGTTTGTTAGTGCGCTTATCACTAGAGAACCACTTATCCGATTTACGTGCTTTTTTTTAAAACATACATATGTTCTCTGGCCAGGTTATCTATCTATAATATCTATAAAATACAACGTCTCTCTGTCTGTCTGTCTATCCGTAAGTGCATTACGGGTTTTTTTTTTTAAAACATACATATGTTCTCTGGCCAGATTATAGGATATATTTTATTGTGTTAGGTAACATAACGAATAAGCAGTGACGATAATAGTGAATCAAGTCGGAAACAAGGTTGCCATTAGCGCGTTCTCTTGCAATACACTGCCTAGACCATTAAATATGGAACAATATCGTGTATCAAAGAATATAATATATATAAAATGCAACGTCTCTCTATCTGTCTATCTGTCTGTTAGTGCGCTTATCACTTGAAAACCACTTATCCGATTTACGTGATTTTATAAATTTATACATATGTTCTATTTAATTCGATATAAGCCTAGATAATGGGAGATAAGGTGAGAAAATGGGAGATAAGTATAAATAATGGGAGATATGGAAAAATAATGTGAGATAAGCAGAGATAAGTCTAAATAATGGGAGTTATGGTGAGATAATGGGAAATGGGAGATAAGGAGAGAAATATTGCGAGATAAGTCGAGATAGGCCTAGATAATGGGAGATAAGGTGAGTTAGTGGGAAATAAGGGGAAATAATGGGAGATAAGGAGAAATAATGGGAGATAAGCAGAGATAAGCCTTGATAATAGAAATTATGTAGAGATAATGGGAGATAAGGAGAAATAATGGGAGATAAGGGGAAATAATGGCAGATATTTTATTACCTTAGGTAACATAAGCAATAAGCAATGACAATAGTAGTGAATCAAGTCCACGCGAGCGGAGCCGCGGGCCCTGCTAGTATTTAATATAATAAATACGTTCACTATTATTAATATTACTAAAATATAATAACATATAAAAAAGAGATTTTATACAGGATTTCACAGATAAGATATGTTCAACTTTAATTTTGTAAGTAAATCCATAAATGTCGTCTAAAAAGGTCCAACAAGCATTTAAATATGAAGTTGTGGGGTCTCTAGTAAAATGCGTTTTTCCAGTTCATGGGGATTTAGGAACTTGATCCTTCATAAAAGTTTCAGACCCTCTTTTCTACCTTTGCACGCAACACTAGTAATTTGCAGAAAATCTCGTTCTGTTGAAATCTCAAGTGCTAAATTAAATTTAATAGCTCTGTTGGTATTTTGCACATGAATTATTAAAGAAACGATGCCTTCTGCTTGTATAATATTATTAGTTCATATATTTATATTTAATATTTTCTACATACGTATTAGCATTTGTTCATAGCTCTGCTCTCATCAGTTATACGATTTGTAATAATTAAGTAATTAAGGATATATTAAAACTACCAGAATTCTATTTAACTTAACTACCTCTTTTCTTCCAGCACCCCACATTGAGGCTATTAGCAGTGAGATGTGACAATAAATATAAAACTGGAACCCCAATAACCTTGACATAAAAATCAATATATAACCTGATCTTAATTGTCTGAGTGTTTTTTCATAGAAAGTATTTTTAAAATTAACTTTTTTGAAAAATATCATTTTACCGTGCATTTGTTGTAAATAAAAGTGTTTTTCAATTTTACTGGTGATAAAGTTTAGATGCCTCATCTTTAATTTTCAAACCATATTATATGGTTTTTTTGTACTTTTTTGTAAGAATGAATGCTCTGAAACGCATAGCTAGAAGCAAAACTTAAAAACAACATTTTAGTGATGATTTTCAATAGAAAAATTTTCTCCTTTGGAATAATTTGCTGTATGTATATGTAAATTAAAAATAAATAATAAATAAAAAATCTTCATTGTATATCAAACTACAGCCTAAATTTGAACCGCTATTTGTAAGACACTGTTCTAGGCGAACAGCAAAATTAATTATCACTGTCTGATCTGTCGTTTCCGTGATCGGTGTAATTTCTTGACATCATTTTCTTTCGACTGTTCCAATAGCGAGGGTTATTAGTGTGAGCTCTACTTTAAAGATATCTCACAAGAAAAAATCTATCGGGATGAAATTAGGGCTACATGTAGTCTAATCTGTGAAACCTATTCGTTGCTAAAACCAGGTTCCCTAATTATAATCATTAAAATTTTGTAAAACAGGTGTGAAGAAGATTTTAGTCATGTCTATTTATTGCAGAGAATTAATGGTTGTTGTGCGACTTCTGTTACCCTTAAAGAAGTACGGGCTCATTACTCCATATTTGGCTATTTTAGTCCAAATCCACATTGTACTGAAATATAATGGTTTTTAATGCTTTATTTCTTGACGCTTTTTATAGACGTAGCGGTTAAAGTGACAATGGGCCTTATATAAGAATAAAACACTGGAAAATTAACATTTAGTTAAAGTGGAGCCTCAAACCAGGCATTAATTTATTCACCAGTTATAATTGGTAGGAATGCAAATATAAATATTCAGGAAGAATGCGTTGTAATGAACTCCTGGACCTATCTACAGCCGTAGATCGTTTGATTATTAAGAGGTTGTGAATCCAGCGAACTGACAGTTAAACGCAATCTTGGGCACCCCGCCTGAGTATTACTGAAAGTCGATCCAGTCCGACATGACACGCGAAATTTACGCTTCGTATTTCTAATGGGATTAATGTTTTTGTCATCCTACGATACTCTACAGAAACTAATTTTTCAAGGATGTGAGTGAAGTGATCTGTGCTCTTGTTTTATACCTTGTACCCGTTTTCCTTATATCTAGTCAAGAGACCAAACGTATTTAAAGTCATTTATAGGACCCGCCCTATATAGCAAAATAAATACTGTTTATAAGCTTCAATCTGTGGCAGATATTTAGTGGAACACAACCTGTAACTAAATGCGTCACATTTGTAAAGAGGTAGAGTAAATTATATTCTTCTAAATCGAAACTAATATTAAAAATATATTTTTCTCCATTTCAATTTATTTATCTTGTCAAGTTATCTCATTTATTTAATAAATTCACTTGGTGATATTTCTCGTTATAGAAGATTTTTAAATGGAGATTTCAAAATTTTACTTATTAGGGTGGACGGTTTAAAAATCCGTAAAATCCGAAATGGTAAGGATTAGGAAAAATAAAGCAAAAGGTCTTTTATTCTTCAAAATACATTTTAAATTTTAAATCTTTTTCCCGTATTCTGTCTGCTTTTTTAAAACCGGCGTCAGGAAAAAATTACGTATTTAAATTATGTTTAGTTATTTTGAGGAACATAAACTATATTTATCCCGTTTTTTTTTTATGATTATTTCAACGTTATAATTTTTAAAACAAAAATCGTCAAAAACAGAATCTTATTTGTGTTTGTATAACTATTCAAGCGGCCAATTTTAAATTATTAGTTTTACTAGTTTTCTATATTCCAAATCTCTAAAAATATTTTGGATCTTAAAAAATCGGTACCGGTACTTACATCAAACATGTAATACTAAGACAAGTATAAAATTTGACTTTCTCAAGCTAAAGAATAATCTAATCAAATCCGTACAATCTGATATTTTAAATGATAGTATTTTGTGGTAAGATATAACCAGAAAACAAAATTATGCGGAGAAAGGGCTTCAGAGACATGAAACTAAATTCTGATATTTTTTGTTAAACTAATAAAGTATACAATTTTATACTTCTCGTCTATTTTTGTTTAGCCTCTGTTGTGATCGGCTATCATTAATTTACAAAATTTGGTCATTATTCCAATCAAACACCAAAAAAAAAAAACCGGTCAAGTGTAAGTTGAACTTACACAATTAGTGTTCCGTACGTTGATTGTTTTTAAAATAAAAAATTTTGTTAGGGTGGTATAAAATGATCAGTGACTTCACAAAACACACCCCAAATGAGTTTTCAACAAAGTTTGTTTCCAATCTTTACTGAAAACTGGTGACCTTGAAATTTTTTTTTTTTTTTTTATATACCAAATAAATTATTAAAGGTAATGCACTCGTGATAATTTTCTTTCAATCTATACCCCGTGGAGAACATTCCAGAATTTTTTCAAAAATTTTGGATCAGTACCTTTCGAGGTAAGGTAGGGGACAGCGATTTTTTAAAAGTAATACGAAGAAAAGTGTGCGCAAGTATTACATTATATATATATTTTTTACTCGTGTTTTCACAAGCTTTCATTTGACACCACACTCGATGACCTAGTAGATATTTTATTACGTTAGGTAACATAAGCAATAAGCAGTGACAATAGTAGTGAATCAAGTCCACGCGAGTGGAGCTGCAGGCCCTGCTAGTATTTAATATAATAAAAACGTTCACTATTATTAATATTACTAAAATATAATAACATATAAAAAAGAGATTTTATACAGAATTTTACAGATAAGATATGTTCAACTTTAATTTTGTAAGTAAATCCATAAATGTCGTCTAAAAAGGTCAAACAAGCATTTAAATATGAAGTTGTGGGGTCTTTAGTAAAATGCGTTTTTTCCAGTTCATGGGGATTTAGGAACTTGATCCTTCATAAAAGTTTCAGACCCTCTTTTCTACCTTTGCACGCAACACTAGTAATTTGCAGAAAATCTTGTTCTGTTGAAATCTCAAGTGCTAAATTAAATTTAATAGCTCTGTTGGTATTTTGCACATGAATTATTAAAGGAACGATGCCTTCTGCTTGTATAATATTATTAGTTCATATATTTATATTTAATATTTTCTACATACGTATTAGCATTTGTTCATAGCTCTGCTCTCATCAGTTATACGATTTGTAATAATTAAGTAATTAAGGATGTATTAAAACTACCAGAATTCTATTTAACTTAACTACCTCTTTTCTCCCAGCACCCCACATTGAGGCTATTGGCAGTGAGATGTGACAATAAATATAAAAGTGGAAGCCCAATAACCTTGACATAAGAATCAATATATAACCTGATCTTAATTGTCTGAGTGTTTTTTCATAGAAAGTATTTTTAAAAATTAACTTTTTTGAAAAATATCATTTTACCGTGCATTTGTTGTAAATAAAAGTGTTTTTCAATTTTACTGGTGATAAAGTTTAGAAGCCTCATCTTTAATTTTCAAACCATATTATATGGTTTTTTTGTGCTTTTTTGTAAGAATGAATGCTCTGAAACGCATCGCTAGAAGCAAAACTTAAAAACAACATTTTAGTGGTGATTTTCAATAGAGAGCTTTTCTCCTTTGGAATAATTTGCTGTATGTATATGTAAATTAAAAATAAATAATAAATAAAAAATATTCATTGTATATCAAACTACAGCCTAAATTAGAACCGCTACTTTCAAGACACTGTTCTAGGCGAACAGCAAAATTAATTATCACTGTCTGGTCTGTCGTTTCCGTGATCGGTGTAATTTCTTGACATCATTTTCTTTCGACTGTTCCAATAGCGAGGGTTATTAGTGTGAGCTCTACTTTAAAGATATCTCACAAGAAAAAATCTATCGGGATGAAATTAGGGCTACATGTAGTCTAATCTGTGAAACCTATTCGTTGCTAAAACCAGGTTCCCTAATTATAATCATTAAAATTTTGTAAAACAGGTGTGAAGAAGATTTTAGTCATGTCTATTTATTGCAGAGAATTAATGGTTGTTGTGCGACTTCTGTTACCCTTAAAGAAGTACGGGCTCATTACTCCATATTTGGCTATTTTAGTCCAAATCCAAATTGTACTGAAATATAATGGTTTTTAATGCTTTATTTCTTGACGCTTTTTATAGACGTAGCGGTTAAAGTGACAATGGGCCTTATATAAGAATAAAACACTGGTAAATTAACATTTAGTTAAAGTGGAGCCTCAAACCAGGCATTAATTTATTCACCAGTTATAATTGGTAGGAATGCAAATATAAATATTCAGGAAGAATGCGTTGTAATGAACTCCTGGACCTATCTACAGCCGTAGATCGTTTGATTATTAAGAGGTTGTGAATCTAGCGAACTGACAGTTAAACCCAATCTTGGGCACCCCGTCTGAGTATTACTGAAAGTCGATCCAGTCCGATATGACACGCGAAATTTACGCTTCGTATTTCTAATGGGATTAATGTTTTTGTCGTCCTACGATACTCTACAAAAACTAATTTTTCAAGGATGTGAGTGAAGTGATCTGTGCTCTTGTTTTATACCTTGTACCCGTTTTCCTTATATCTAGTCAAGAGACCAAACGTATTTAAAGTCATTTATAGGACCCGCCCTACATAGCAACATAAATACTGTTTATAAGCTTCAATCTGTGGCAGATATTTAGTGGAACACAACCTGTAACTAAATGCGTCACATTTGTAAAGAGGTAGAGTAAATTATATTCTTCTAAATCGAAACTAATATTAAAAATATATTTTTCTTCATTTCAATTTATTTATCTTGTCAAGTTATCTCATTTATTTAATAAATTCACTTGGTGATATTTCTCGTTATAGAAGATTGTTAAATGGAGATTTTAAAATTTTACTTATTAGGGTGGACGGTTTAAAAATCCGTAAAATCCGAAATGGTAAGGATTAGGAAAAATAAAGCAAAAGGTCTTTTATTCTTCAAAATACATTTTAAATTTTAAATCTTTTTCCCGTATTCTGTCTGCTTTTTTAAAACCGGCGTCAGGAAAAAAATTACGTATTTAAATTATATTTAGTTATTTTGAGGAACATAAACTATATTTATCCCGTTTTTTTTATGATTATTTCAACGTTATAATTTTGTAAACAAAAATCGTCAAAAACAGAATCTTATTTGTGTTTGTATAACTATTCAAGCGGCCAATTTTAAATTATTAGTTTTACTAGTTTTCTATATTCCAAATCTCTAAAAATATTTTGGACCTTAAAAAAATCGGTACCGGTACTTACATCAAACATGTAATACTAAGACAAAATTTGACTTTCTCAAGCTAAAGAATAATTAAGTTGGGAATGTGGAATCTTTGGCACAATGATACTACTCAGTATATATTGTTCCCAAGTGTGCCAATACCACAAACTTTACAATATCTCGAAGAATTACTTAGAATGAATGACTTTGAAGACGAAATTATTCGTGAATACTTGATATTATCTAAACTCTGTATGGAACAAAATTATTTCCAATATAACAATCAATTTTATGTTCAGAAAGAAGGAACAGCTATGGGTAATTGCTTGTCACCTTTCATAGCCAATTTATTCATGAGTAAGTTTGAAATCGAAGCCAGTCAAGGATTCGAATATTTCCCAAGGGTATGGTATAGGTATGTGGATGATATTTTCGCGATTTTTGATACAAAGAAAGCAAATATTGATGATTTTGTTTCCAAATTAAATAGCCGGTATGATTCCATTAAATTCACTTACGAAGTTGAGAACAAAGGACAATTGCCTTTTCTAGATATTTTAATTATTAAAAATAATAATAGATTAGAATTTGATATCTATAGGAAGGACACAGTAACAGATAGATATATTCCTAATGATTCATTTCATTGCAAACAACATAAATTAGCCTCATTACATTTTTTAGTTCATCGTTTGATCACTTTCCCTCTGAATAGAGTAAACTTTAATAAAGAAAGTATTAGAAATATAACTAGAGTTAACGGTTATGACGATGACTTAGTAAATAAGCTAATAAATAGGCATAAGTTTAGGTTTAATATTCAGAATTCCACCTTTTTTACACGCGAAGAAAATAACACCAAGTATGTCTCCATACCATATAATCCGAAATATAGCAAGGGACTCAATAAGGTATTTAATAAGGTAGGCCTCACCTTAGTCTACAAGTCATCAGACAATCTGAGGAATATCTTAGGAAATCCCAAAGATAAGATTCCTAATTGTGAGAAAAGTGGAATTTATGAAATTAGTTGTAATGATTGTGACAAAAAGTATGTTGGGCAAACTAAAAGGTCAATTAGAACACGATTTAAAGAACATTTAGCACACTTAAAATACAACAGAAAACTCTAGCATTGCCGAACATGCTCTTGAAGCTGTTCATACTGTAACATTAGATAATCTAAGATTAATAAAAAATGTATCTGATATAACCAGAAAACAAAATTATGCGGCGAAAGGGCTTCAGAGACACGAAACTAAATTCTGATATTTTTTGTTAAACTAATAAAGTATACAATTTTATACTTCTCGTCTATTCTTGTTTAGCCTGTATTGTGTTCGGCTATCATTAATTTATAAAATTTGGTCATTATTCCAATCAAACACCAAAAAAAAAATTCTCAGAATAATATCCCAAAGGTACAAAACCTTTTGACGTTTATACCTTTTACTATCTTCCCTCTCCATCCGTCAGATCGTTTAAAAGAAGGCCCTCTGCATTATGGTTAACGCCTCATGGTTCGTTCACAATAACCAAATTTACCGTGACCACCAAATGCCAATAATCCACGAATGTACGAGCACCACTCAGATTTCTGGATAATACCACCCACCACCCCACATTCAAAAATCCTTACGGATTTCCGCCTGACGACAAGACCCGCTACCCAAGATCATCACCTCCCCCCACGACTAGTATTAAGTTAGTAATATTTCATGTAACAAGTTTTTATCTCATTTGTATGAAACTCTTATCTTAAGCTGACTTAATTAAGTTACTGACATGTAAAGACCCATAATTATACCATATGAGAGCACCTCATGTAATACGAAGATGGACTGAAAAGTTCACGGCCAAATGAAGAAAAGAAAATAAAATATGTACAAAAATATTTTTATTTTTTGACCTAATCTCCACCTAGCTCTATGCACTTCTTCCACTTGCTTTCCAAAACTTCCACACCTGTTGAAAGTTCGAAGGTGCCAAATCAGGAGAATAAGCCGTGTGGGGCAGGAATTTGAAATGCAATCACGAATTTGTGCCATAGACTCAACAGGCGCGAGCGTTGTCCTGATGGAACAAAACTTCCTTTCTCAGTAATCCTGGGCGTTTCTCTTTAATTTCTTGACGTAAACGACGCAAAAGGGTGCAATAGTAAGTCGAGTTTATTGTTTCGCCTTTCGAAAGTTAGTCCACCATAATAATACCTTTAGCATCCCAAAAAACTAACGCCATCAATTTTCCAGCCGACAGAATTGCCTTCGCTTTGTTTGGGGTTGGTTCACCAAAATTTTCCCACTGCTTGAATTGTTGTTTTGACTCTGGAGAATAGTGGTGAACCCAGGTTTCGTCCATGGTATATGACGAAGCAGATTCCCCTAGTATTGTTCTCATATTATCGTGGATCTCCTTTGGTGTTAATCTTTTTTTAATCAAGTACTTGATGAGCGTACGTTGTTAAATTTTTTCCATTTTTCCAAAAACGCTGCACTTGGTCTCACTCAACTCGTTCTAACCTAAAACACACAAATTCATAAACAAACAAAATTTTACACTGTTACAACGAAAGGAAGTATGAACTTACTGAGGGTATTATGATAAAAATATTATAATTATTTTTTTGGTGAGCCGCGAACTTTTCAATCCATCCTCGTAGTAGTTTTAGGGCATATCCCTAACTACTTTATTCAAGAAATGATATTGATGGCTCCCTTCCTTTAAAACGATATTGAACATTAACTGTAGGTTCCATTGCTACTTGCGGGTAGCAGTTTCCTGTCGAAGCAGATCATTTCCTTCTATCGGTCAATCTCGGGCGCCAGCCGAATTATTTTTTACGTTGTTTAGACTACGTTTACCTCGAGTAGCTTCTAGTGGAGAAAGTAAATTTCAGAAGTCGATGTCGGAAAGGAGAATCAAACACACAGTCCCCTACTAATTCCCCGAAGCTCTATTTACGAATAGACACTATTTACATGCACACTACCCTAATTATTCTTTGCAAACTAAGCCCCCGCTAAGTATCTCTAACATTTATTTAAAAGTAGATGGTGATATTAAATGAGAATTCGGGATGTGATTGTTATGATAACGATGATAAAACGGTAACATTGACAACGATAAATAAAAAGCAGTAGAGAATGCAGGATAACTAATTACACTAAGTCGAAGTGCATAGTTGCAATAGGAATGATAAAACAAAAAGCAATATAGGATTCAGGAAGAATTCTTATAATAAATCGGAATCCAGACTTTGCGTCCGAGTCTGGGAGCGAATGATCGAGTGGTCTTTATTGACCGGTAATGGGTTTTTCTATATGGCGCAAACTCGAACCCAACGGAAATATCTCGGTCAACAGGACGTGCCTGGATTGGGGCCTCGCTTAATTATTTTCCTATGTCTCATCATGATGCATACATTACTATAACCCCTCAGCCGAAATACTGCCCGCTGACTTGAGTCCATAAATCCAAGAGATATGTCTGAATCAGGAAAAAAAATCCAGCAATAATGCTGCTCATTGGCCAGGTCTGGGGTTCCTTATTTGGTCAATAATTTGAACAGCAATATTGCTCGAGCAGATTATCCAACATTCGGCCGCAATACTGCTCGCTGAAGGGATTCCCCAAGCTTTAGGGAACGGGGCTAGTGTGAAGTAGGTCGTTTTCGATAACTAAAATTACATATGGAATACTGGAGTTCGGTTTACAGGTGTATGGTCGGAGGTCGGTTTCAGGACTTCGTTGGTCAGTCGAAGAAGAAAGAGGCTCACTACTGAATGCGACGCTCTTTTGTAATGGATTTTTGCCACCTTTCCGCAGTAAGCCTGGTAGGAAGTGATGTATCAAGCACCTGGCGCTTTCGAACAACACTAAAAATGATGGTGTAATACTGCTGTACTAATTATCCAATATTAACGTATTTCAAGAGACGGTTCATATTAAATTATATATCCTAATTCGGTGTGATTAATTATTTACAACACAAAAATAACCAAAAAGATAGCAAGAAAAATAAAAATTTTAGTAACTTCGTTACAATTGATACAATACAATGTAAAAAGATCCAGGATACTGTCAACACCCAAACCACACACTAAATAATACTGCTGGATTTAATACATATACATTGAATAATATCCGTCGTTTACTGCGAGAAAATAGTTAATAGATAGACACAGATACTGCTTATTGTATATATATACGGGTGGCAGCCGTGGCTCAGTGGTGTAGTATCTTGCTACTATGCAGAAGGTCGAAGGTTCAATCCCGCAGGTCGGTATACTTATTTATTAAATTATTTAAATATATTTGGCCTGGCCACGTACATAGGCAGTAGTTGTTCGCAGAAATGCAGTAACGTCCGAAGCAGCACACCGCGTTGTCTAAAAGGTGCTGTGAAATACAGAAATGTATGATTCGGCACTTGGACAACGTTGACGGGTGTTACGACATCCTCGCCGATATCCTTAGGATATGAGAAAAGGGTAAAATCCTTATTCAGGCGGGGAGGTGAACGATAAAAAAATGAATTTATAATTCATTATTATAAACAAATTAACTTTGTGCGAGTCAGAAAATGATAATGCTATATCAGGACTTGTAAGCATAAGTATAAAGTCATACTGAGACAAGCTTATTCGTCATGCATACTGTCACTTTTCGGACCTAACATAAAAATCCCTCGCACCACAGGAACACAAATTACCAACTTCTTCTTTCATAGGAAACCTGTCATGTAACAGACCTTATTAAATCAGTTGTTTTAGTCGATTTTTCTAAAAGGTAATTAATTATCTTCACGCAAATTTTTTTGATCTTTAAAAGTTCAGAATGCTCATAGATCAACATCAACTACTAACTAAGCTGTCAGGATAAATTTAAATTTTATGAATAAGTATAGAAGCAAGAAAATTTACTTCGAGTATCTGTGTTATAGAGGCAGCATAAATCATATTTTTCTAGATTAAAGCTGCTCTTAGAAATATATTTTTCATCATTTTAATTTATATGTTTTGTCAACTTATTTGATTTATTGAAAATAGAATTCTCGTCTGGCGATATTTCTCTTCACAGGATACTATTGAATGACAGATTATGGAACTTTTCTTATTAGGGCCGAACGACGGTTTAATAATCTGTAAAATTAGAAAAGTAAGTAAAATATATTATATTTACAAAGTACAATAAAGTGTTTTAGTATTTGACCATAAATATGAGCTTAATTATTTCTTCCGCTGTTGTCTAGAACATACACAATGTCAACAGGCATGAGGAGTAATCTTGAAAAACTATTCCACGATGTTCTTACGGAACTACTATTTCCTGGAGAAATTACAGGTTTCCTAGCATAAAATTGGCCTTGTTTAAACTAATTTTGAATTTCACGCCAAAACACTCGCAGGTGTCGCGTCTACTCGTGACGTCGCGCCTTTGTAAACTCCATGTCAACAATAGTGAAGTATACAGTGTTTATACAATAATTTTGTTATTTTGTGTGTTTAAAATTCTAAAGTGTATAAGTGGTGTGCCCCACATCGATAAAAACTCCTAACAAGTTATTTATTTACGTTCCAAATAAGAAAACAATAAGAAATAAGTGGCTAACTCTTGCACGGCGAGACACAGCAGTTATTTCTCCAAATTCTTCAATTTATTTCTGTGAAGACCATTCTGATGAAAGTTTTAACTTAATATTTTATTATCATAATGAAGTGTGTCGTAATAATCTGGTTTGAGAAATTGTTAATTATCTAAATAAAAACTTTAGATAGTCACATCACTATTGAGGTTAGGTTTTATTTCTTTCATGTTTTCATCCAATATTGTTTATTTAATGGATACTTTATTCTTATTCCAGTCGCCAAATAATATGGAGAATTACATTCAGTACCATGTGATGGGCTCAGTGCCACAAATGCGCATGAAACCAGGGTGTATTGTCACAAGATTTGAATGCCAATCTTATCGAAGAAAACGAACATCTAACACTATAGAACGACCATACAAACAAAGAAGGATGGTAGTTCAAGAAAGTGAAAAAGATTTAGAAGAAAGAATTACAGTTACAAAACAGTTAGAACCTGGAGAGACTGGAAGTTCAGGTACTTATTTCTTTTTTCAAGCAAAACTAAAGTGAATATTTTTATGTATATTTTGGTACTTTACACAATAAATAAAACATTAAACTACTTACATGTTTATTTAATTAGTTGTGATTGAAAACAAGGTAGCTGTCTGTTATTGCACCTACTATTTAGGACTTATAAAGATTCTATTGCCAGGAAATAAAGAACTACAATGTGTACTTTTACATGTGACCTATCTATCTTCTAATATTCTACCACGTTTCACAGCTGGTGCATCTGGAATTTTTCCTCCCATAATTAATGATATAAGTGTTTCATCATTTGTTTTACAACAACTAGATTCAAATGCTCGGGATGCTGTGATTCTGCCATATCTAAATTCATACCAAAGACTACTTTGGTGCTATTCTCTAGTCTCTTCTTCAGTTTTAAATATATGTGCATCGGTCAGAACGAGCTTCTCCAAAAATGTGTAACAGGATTTCTCTTTATGTTTCAGCACAAGTTGGTGCATAGATATACTTTCTGCATCATCACAGATATAACTCGGTTGATATTTCATTATTTCACAGTCGTTAAGTTTTCTTTTTCTTTCCATTTCAAAAAAATTTTGAAGAATTCTACTATTTGATTGCAAACTAGGCTTGCCTTTTGATAATTGCTTTCCCGTTATGTATTTTAGGCTAGTGCCAACCTTAGACAATTTGAATTTCATCCAGTAATATTCCACTGAAGTATAGGCCGGGTCTTCACTCCTGCGATTGACTCATATGAGGAATGCTATGGCGTGCTTACAGCCCCCTTGAGAGACAACACAGTCTTGGCATTGCACGGAAATAACTGCTTCTTCTTCTTCATTGACTATTAGCCTAACTGCATATAACTTTGCATGGACCTTATGTTCTGGGCAAATTTTACATTTCACTATGTACATTTTTTCATCACGTTTAAGCTGTACATAGCTTACAAAGTCATCGCCATACGATAAGCGTGAGAACCTAAAATAAATAAAATCAATTGGTATGTACTTACTCATACTACATATTAACATTTTCATAACAATCATAACCTAACCTAAACTAGAAATAAAGTGCAGTTTTTATGGGTTTGTGAGTTTTAAATTGCAGTTTTAATAAAGATTACTTATATACTTACATAGAAGTTTTGATATTTATAAATTCTGCTGAGCAAAAGTCTTTATTTGACGCAAGAAATTCTCCAAGCATCAACAAATCAATTCTAAGTAAATTAGAGCTATTTGCCTTGATAAATCCGTCTTCTATCGCTAACGTTTCTTGGTTTTAGTTTTTGTCACAAAAGTAGGCAACTAGATAGTTTAAAACCACAAATTAATTGATAAACGGTGCAGAGATTATCGTTAACACAAGAGAAGTTCGACCGAAATAATATTTATTTAGGCGTGACATCATTCGCTGTGATTGGTGTTCCACATAACATGACGGATTGCTGTATTTGCATTTTTATTTTAACAAAAATAATATTAATCTCACTTTTAGTATAAAAATAAGAACATTTTTTAGAAACTTTTTAATCTATTTCGTTATTTAAAGTCATAATTTCGGTGATTCATTGTTACTGTCATCACGCCTACTATAAAAGTTCGAGTTTAGATGAACAACATATAAATTGGAATATTGGAATCTGAATGCAAGTGACATTGAAATATATTATTACAAGAATGTATTAAGGGGTCTTCGCTGGCAAATAGCACACAATTTTATACAAAAAAAGTTCATATTTGGTTTGTACAACATTGCTTAGAGATTAATTGGTTTCAGAACTAAAATAATTTCCCATATACCCAATATTCAGAATTTTATTTTAGAGTATTTTCGTGAATGAAAACCCACTAATAATTAAATCAATACAAATAGCTTTTTTATGTATTATGTTCGGAACCATTTCTTCCCTGTTCTATTATCTATCTTTATATTTTTAATTCTTATTTACACGACTTTTTTAAAATGTAGTTTTAATACTACAGAACAGTTATCAGTACTACATCAAACACTTTAATTTTGTGCTCAACGCACATTTCACTGACCATTATCAGAAGCGACTGACTAAGCCTAAGATTACAAATTAGACTATTTATTCGAAAGTGGTGCTTACTCCGGCGGAACCAGTAGATCACTCACAGATATCATTACTACATGATTATGTTCAAGCTCATGTTTAGCAATACTTGATTTTTATAATCTTCCGCAAGTTAAATGATCTAAATATTCCTTAAATCTCAATTAAATCGACTTTATCATTTGCCCAACATACTTTTTGTTACAATTACTTCAACTTATCTCAGATATTTTTTTAACTTGTTTGATGATTGATAGAATAACTTGCGCCTTTTTCAGTATTTTATGGATTCCCCTGCTATACTTTGGTTATATGATATTGAGACATATTAATTCCTAATTTTACCACAAGTGGTGAAATTATAATCATTAAAAAGAGTATACAATTCTCTCTTGCTCTCCTCTATATTGGTTACTTTACCGAAAGCCAACACCTGTGATTGTTCGTTCGATTTCGTCTGCGTAATCATCAGTCATCTGTTTGTAGCTCTCATGTTTCGTCAGAGAGCGTTCTTTACGAGTCGCAGTCGACGGATTTCTTTCTAACACCTTTACTGTTAACGCCGGTGTGCCCCACGGCTCCATACTGTCTCCTACTCTCTTTCTCATTTACATTAACGATCTGCTGGAAAGGACCGGGAATCCAATCTACAGCTTTGCAGATGGCAGTACGCTTATCCCTTCATTTACTTTGAACGCTCGGAAATCGGCTGCTCAGGCGAATATCCGCAGACAGCAGAAAGTCATTCAACTTAACAAAGACCTGGAAGAAATTCTATCTTGGGGTGACCGTGACCAAGTGGAATTTAACGCTACAAAAACCCAGGCGGCAGTTTTTTCTAAAAAAGTTAACGTTGCTGAACCCGACATAGTTATGTAGGGGCACTCCATTCCCCTAGCATCGTCATTCAATTTGTTGAGCGTTAATTTGGGAGCAAATATGTCCTGGCATGAACATGTTGCAGGTATAGCAAGGAGGGCTTCTCAAAAGTTGGGAATATTATTTCGAACCAGAAAGCTTTACACTCCACAACAACTGTTAATTCTTTACAAAGCTCAAATTCGACCAACTATGGAATACTGTTCCCATGTTTGGGGCTCCGCTCCTAAACATACACTGCATTTATTGGATTCTGTTCAGAGAAGGGCTGTTCGCCTGATTAGAGACCCAGAACTGACCGGCGGCCTTGATTCGCTGGAACATCGAAGAACGGTTGGCGGCTTGAGTCTATTCTACAAGTATTTTCACGGAGAGTGTTCGAAGGATGTGGCCCGCTCAATTCCTCCCAGAGCGATGCATGTTAGAAGTACACGTCGCGCTGATACTTCACATCCGTACGAGGTTCAGCTTGTTACCCCTCGTACAACGCATTTCAAGCAGTCTTTTATATGGAGAAAATCATTCCTTTGGAATGGCTTACCCAGGACTGTGTTTCCCACCGAGTACACTTTACAGCGATTCAAGAACAACGTGAATCGCTGTTTCCGCACACGTATCGCTCCAGTAGCGCTTTAGGGACTTTCCTACAGCACGTGTGCTAGACTCATAAAAATAAAAAAAAAAGTCTACTTTCTAATCGGTTGTCACTTCTAATGATGATCACATGGTTAGCGACATACGTGGGTCTAATAAATAATGCATTTATTTTAGCGATGATAGCCGGTATGGCGGTTCTAATTCCAGATATAGGAATAGTCTAGTAAATCTCTCTTGGAATTAACAGTTTATTAGTACTTTTACAGTTCGCAAAAAATAGATTTTTATAAATACTGCATACCCTATATGTCTGTTTTCCGGTTAAAATTTAGATTACTATATTACCAATGAATCGCTGATTAAAATATTTTACTGAGACTAGGAATAATTAGTCTGCTAAACGTTAATATTATTAAATACATAATGGACCGTCGGAATGCTAAATTTGGTAAAAATTTATAATATACTAATTTAATTCATTGAAAATGACTCTAACCATCAATCGATACACAAACTACTTGACCTCGAAGGCACTAGTTATTTCAAATTTGTGTCTAGAGAGAGAGAGAGCACCTTAGTAGGTTGAATACTGAATTCTTAAAAACGGTATCATCAGCGACACTAGTGACCTAAATGAGTGAAACTTATTGATCACTTCGTGAAAAGCGAACGGAACCTAACAAATGGAGCTCGAATGTTATTTTACACGTTTTGAGGTATGTACTTAAAGAAATTAGAAAATGTGGATTTTTCTATATATTTCTATAAGTGACAGAACTAAGACAAAACATCATACATTTCAGAGATGCATAATATCTAACTCAGATATTGGTGCAATAAAAATATATATATTAAGGATTTTCTACAGCTCACGCTGTCTTCCTTCTCTCAGCCTTTGATTCCATCCGTTTCTATCTTCCTAGTCTCGTTCTGTTAGACTCCTGTCCTCCATAGCCTCGTCTACATCGTCTCTCCACGATCGTCTGGGTCTTCCTCTTTTTCTTCTCCCTATAGGGCTCCACTCCGTCTGATGTGTCCATACCATTTTATTCGCTTTTCTTCAATGGTGTTTATTGCGTTCTCTTTGATGTTCATTCTGCTTCTTATTTCTTCATTTGTTATTCTCCCCATACGTGTCACTCTAGAACATCTTCTCCAATACTCCATCTCTACCGCGTTAATTTTAGATTTATTTCTTTTGTTGATCGTCCATATTTCTGACCCGTATATCATTATGCTTTGTATTATTGATTTGTAAATGCGGGTTTTGTTTTTCTTTGTAATGTGCTTGTCCCACAGGATCGAATTTAATTGTCTTATGCATGTCCGCGTTTGTCCTAATCTAGCTTTAATCTCTACTTCTGATGTTGCGTTTTTTGAAATGATGGTTCCCAAATATTTAAATCTATCGGTTCCTTTGATTATTGTTTCGTTATCGACTTTAGCTAAAAAAAAATTAATATATACCAATCATGTTGGCATTTTACGGTATTTTTTTTTATGGGTCTAGCACACGTGCTACAGGGAAGTCCCTAAAGCGCTACAGGAGCGACACGTGTGCGGAGAAAACGATTCACGTTGTTCTTGAATCGCTGCAAATTGTACTCGGACTGCTTGAAAAGCGTTGTACGAGGAGTAACAAGCTGAACCTCATACGGATGTGAAGTATTAGCTCGACGTGTACTTCTAATATGCACCGCTCTGGGAGGAATTAAGCGGGAAATATCCTTCGAACACTTTCCATGAAAATACTTGTAGAATAGGCTCAAGTCGCCAACCGTTCTTCGATGTTCCAGCGAATCAAGGCCGCCGCCGCGCCGGTCAGTTCCGGGTCTCCAATCAGACGAACAGCTCTTCTCTGAATAGAATCTAACAAATGCAGTGTATGTTTGGAAGCGGAGCTCCAAACATGGGAGCAGTATTTCATAGTTGGTCGAATTTGAGCTTTGTAAAGAATTAACAGTTGTTGTGGAGTGTAAAGCTTTCTGGTTCGAAATAATATTCCCAACTTTTGAGATGCTCTCCTTGCCTGCAACATGTTCATGCCAGGACATATTTGCTCCCAAATTAACGCCCAAAAATTGAGTGACGATGTTAGAGGAATGGAGTGCCCCGACATAACTATGTCGGGTTCAGCAACGTTAACTTTTTTAGAAAAAACTGCTGCCTGGGTTTTTGTAGCGTTAAATTCCACTTGGTTACTGTCACCCCAAAATAGAATTTCTTCCAGGTCTTTGTTAAGTTGAATTACTTCCTTTAGTTACTAGATTAGAATAAATTAGATTTAAAACTACAATATTATTTAGCTATTTTTACCATATTAGAGCTACTTTATTGCCAGATGTTCATATAAACTTTAAAACAAAAAAGATTTTTTTTTGCTTTTTATCGATCATAACTTATCTTCTCTTTATTATACGGACCATTAAATGCTTCCTTAAAAGGTAAAGTCTCTATTTAATCTAGCATACAATAATTTTCCTTCGTCGGTATTATCGCTCCGAGAAAATCTATTTCTAATAAATCAAATAAGTTTACGGAACACCTGAATCAAAACGAACGAAAATATATTTTTAAAACCAATTCCAGTCAGGAAAATATGATTTATTGCTCGGCTCTAATAAATGCTGTAATAAATGCCGGAAACAATTTGCTACAAATTTATTTAAATTATTTATCGGGAAATGCATTGAAGTTGTGTCAAATAAAAAACAGACACTTAATTTGGAAAGCAATTAGATATGCAAATTAAATATCATGAATTTTAAGATATCGAAAAAATGCTTTATTTTGCTTTTCTTACACAAACCAATTCACTTTTTGAGATGGTAAATATAAAATAAAAAAAATCAAGTGTGCTATATAAAGAAACTGCAGTGTAGTTAAACATATCATGTGCATTCCAATCAAACATAGTAGAAAATTCTAACAAAAATAGTCTCATATTTCCTAAAGTCAGTTATGAATTTCCAACAAGTATCGGCTGATTTACTCAAAAGTTCTAAATATTTATCTCGTTTCTCCATGAAAAATATCTTATTCGTTCAAAAAATTTAATACTTATTTTTAGATCATCTTAAGATTCAAATTCCTATTTAACCTTTCAGTGGTCGCGCTAAAATTCTTAACGCCAGTGGTCGCTGCGGACTCTCAGTCCATACTTAGAAAATATACGTGTTTTTAATATAAATTTATTAAAATTATAAGGTTGCTGTAATAAAACACGTTGTAGATAGAAATCAGTATATTATATAGTAATAATATTATAAAATATTCATAGTAACAGCTAAAGTTCCAACACATTCTACTAACTTAGGAACTACAGTAGGAACCATATTATAAAGCCTAACTACAAAAAAATACAATGAAAAAAAATCAAGATTATTAAATCTTATAATATTAGTTGCCCCAATTCGCCATTTCTAAACATTCTGGGCAAATTAGTAGAGCATGTTCCAAACATAGATATGTGTGACACTTCCTACATAAATATCGGGTGGGACGATTTTTTTTCTGTCACACATAGCACATCGCCCTCTTTGATTTGCCGGCGGTTCTGCTTGCTGAGCTACTGGTTCTAATCCAAGAATCTCGCCAATCCTTATCTTCATCGATCTTGGTATATTTGTTAAAGAAGAGCGAATTCTTAACTGGTCACTTATTAACTCAAAAGATAGTTTTCGCAAAAATTCTCTCCTTAAAATGTTTTTGTCTATATCATTGGCCTTGTAAATAACTAGAGAATTTATTCCTGCAACGTTTAACATCGAATAAAAAATTACCATTGGCCACCTTCGGGTACCACGTGCACAATTATAAGCAGCGTTTGTCCACCGTATCCACTCCTCCCTTTGTTTGATTGTAGGTAGTTATTATGTCTGGTTTACCTGTTTCAGTGTCAATAATGTCATCATGGTGTAAGCTTGACGCGAGCAAAACATTTTTCTTCTTTTTTGGAATGTAGGATAAGATAGTGCAGTTATCATGGAATGCAAACATTGACGACTTTTCAGGACGATTTACTGGGCTGCAAAATTCAATGGGAAGTTCCCTTTTATTCTTTCTAATCGTTCCTACAAGAGTCATTCTAAAATTCTTTTTTAGGTTTTCTATCAACTTAAAACTAGTGAAAAAATTATTAGTAGTTACATTCCGTCCAGTTCCCCTTATAGATTCACACATTCTTTCCACAACAGCATCTGGAGAATTATTTATTTCCCAAGGACCAGCTGGTTGTTTACCAACATATACTTCCATGTTGCAAGTATAAAAAACCTTTGAATCGCAGAGGGCATAAATCTTAATGCCATATTTGCTCGGTTTATTGGGAATATATTGACGAAATATACATCTACCTCTAAAAGCCTCCAGTTTCTCGTCAACTGTTACGTAATGGAAAGGTGTGAATGCAGTTTTACATTTCTCTACGAAAATGTCAAAAATATCTCGAATCGCCGCCAACCTGTCTAGAGACTTCCTAGCTTCACAGGTTTCAAGATCATCAAATCTTATATGTCGCATTAGAAAACGAAATCTTTGTAACGACATCGTAAGTCTAAATATCTCAACCCCAGTGCCATCAACTCTCCAAAGATCTTCAGCATTGAGGTGATTACTCTTCATAACTCCCGCCAAATATAAGAGACCTATCAGTGCTTGTAGTTCAAGAATATTTGTTGTTTTTGCATCACGTTCACGGGAATATTTATCTTGAACAGCCTGAATATGCTTGTTTGTATTATCTACAATAACCTGAAGAACATTCTCAGGAAAAAAAGTACTGCCATATCGCCAATGGTGTTCTTAGATTTTTTACAGTTTCTTTTGAACCAGGTAGGTGGGTAATCAAATTTTCCGATCGGGTTCTTACATTTCTTGGGTTGCAATGTTTTTCTCCATTTCGTCGATTGATCCTTTCCGATAAAAAATGGACCGTCAATTTGCAGAATTTCCTCTTCATTGTCTGAAATATCCTGCTCACTATCTGTTTCGTGTTCTTCGCACTCCACAGCATCCACTTCATCTTCATCGGAGTCATCTAAGGGTGCTTCTTCTTCGTCAGATGATTCTAAACATGATTTCATTAGTCCATGCAGCCGTTCTTGCTCTTTTTCATAGGATGCCATACTAAAACATATTTTTAATATTAAACAATTACAAAAAAGTATCAAATGAAACATACCTTGGCAAAAGTAGAGCAGCTAATTTGTAAATATATTTGTCACCTCACTGGTCGCTGCGGATTCTCAGTCCGCAAGCACGAATTATTGGAGAAAATACAAAACTATATGCCTGCTCACTCGACCGTCGTGAAATACGCTGTTAAGGAAAGGTACTGAGAAGCGCGACACTTAGAGGGGGGTATCCTTGAAATTATCGTCGATCACAAACCGGTGCGGAGCGACAGTCCGCGCGCGACCACTGAAAGGTTAATAAAATTTTTATGATAGTGACTATATTCTAAAAAATATTCGTACGTACATCCACCCCTCCGCCTACCTCTTACGTAGCAAAGGTATATTTAAAAAGGACATTTTCTAATTACAACTTAAAATTGTCAAAGTTGTTTACTCAGTAATTCCTGAAATTACGAGATCTAAAATATGTACTGAACTTTATTGTTTCATACTAAAAAAAAACTTGAATGAAAAACACTTTACGGTAAAATATTAATCCTAAAAAGTTTAAGACCACTAAAATCTTTAAAGATTTTTAAAATTAAAAATTGACAGTATCCAAAACAGTGTGGTAATCATCTATCCTTGCTTTTACAACTAATCTATTGATCATTGCCATAACATGAGCTATGCTGTTTTATTAAATTCATTCGCAGAATAAACTGTATTTTAGTAATAATATTATAAATCATATGAAGCAGCAGTGGTTATCCCTATCATTTTAGCTCATCTCAAAACTAGAAGATTTCCTTTTCACAACAACACTAAATCATAATTAGAAGACATTTTTTGGAAGAAAAACATTCGAGTATTGGAAGGTTTCAGCTTCTGTGATACCGATCAGACTGCTAAATTGTAAATTTCTTGTTTGCAATTATCTAATATAAATGATTCTAAAACACTTATCTTTCGCCAGCATCTAGTCCCATATACTAATAAGACAAGTAAACTATTCTAAATGTATTGACTTTAGCAGTATTCTAGTTGATAAAGAAATCATTTTTTTTTATGATAAAGTGTTCATTGATTCATGAAACTGAATTTTGAATACAAAAAGGCTATATTCGACAATCGGTTGGCAACTTTATACGAGGAATAAAAATTTAAACTAATGTTTATGATCACCACTTATGTTTATTATTGCTGACAATTGTTTCGACACACTGTGTCTTCTTCTGGAGCACGATGTAAATTAAATTTAATTTACATCGTGCTCCAGAAGAAGACACAGTGTGTCAAAACAATTGTCAGCAATAATAAACATAAGTGGTGATCATAAACATTTGTTTAAATTTTTATTCCTAGTTATTATGGATCTCCATCAAGTATCGGCTAAGTCAGTGCAGTAAAACTTTATACGAGTATTTTCCCAACAACTTTGCGTACGTCTTGGTGTCATTACGATCAAGAATGTTTAGTTAGCGAGAGCCCTTGAACCTTCTACTCGGATTTCATATAAGTAATCTGTTAGAGAACGGAAATAACACTGTCTATCTCGTTAGTCCTCCAGCCTAAGTGATCCTTCTTCGACCAACATGCTTCGTCAGAATTTATCGATATCTATTGCCTAGTAAACCGACGTGATATGTTTTCTAGTCAAATATACTTAAATATATACGCATACTGGCCTGGTAGGATGGAACCAGAAACTTTGGATACGATAAGCTAGAATTATGTCATGAAGTTCAAGTTTCCACTATAATCAGTTGAACACCCGTCGTGGCTTCATTTATTAATAATATTGAACGAGAACTTTTCGATACTAGCAAAATTTTTATTTTTGTAATAGTTTCACACACAATAATTACGATTAAGATATTTCTTACGAGAAGACAGAGGGAGAATTATGTTAGAGAAAGACGCGAAATAATTTGGTTTTCAAAGTGTAATGAATGTGGCAACGTAGCTTCTCGCTTGCTTCTCTCCGCACGCAATCACGTGTTATTTATAATAACCTTGATACTTTTACATGTTTAATTAAAACAATACTTCTAATTATTTATTAAAAATATATCAATTATTAGGTATTTATACCTAAATGAATGCCCGTGCGGGGTAAGCATTCATTCTAGTGTCTTTTAAAATAAAGTCCGATCAGTACGATGCATGTATTAGTACAGGAGCTCACGACCAAAATGCGACCTCATCGAAGAGTGGCAGGTAATAATATCACTTTGTTAATTATGCCCCCCTTAGTCCCTCTAGGTAGTTTGAAGCCTCAAGTATAGTTCTTGTTCCTGGAAATGCGCTTTAAAGCTGCAAGAAAAAGTTGGTGGACGAATCCATCTCTGAGTGGCAGATATTCTGGGTATAGCTTCATTTCTATGAAATATGACTGTAAAATGAATATCTGCCATGGATATTGGGTCAATCCAAAGTTATAGCGGTCCAAAGTTGCAGAAAAAAATCCCATAGAGGAGCGAATGAAATTAGTTTTAATATGTTCGTTGAGGTTTGTAGATACTGAAAATAACATTATCTGCCATGGAGTCTGGTTCTTTATTAAAATAAATTAATTTTTTTGCTGCCAGAACGCATCAGTATTTCTGAAACGTGAGAGCCTGTCCTACAACGCGCGCGCCCGTCCTGTAATTTGTTTTTCTCTCAAATACTATACTTGTGCGAAGGTCTCGAGAGACGCTCAAATCACCATTGAAACAGTTACAAGCAAATTAACATAATATATTTATTTAATTTGCAGTGCAATTTCGCTCTATAGCCCTAAAACCTCTTTTGACATGTAATTACGAAAATTTAAAAAAAAAGTTTTGGTAGCTATATTGGAGAGTATATTTGAAATTTTTGATTTTTAACATGATTGACAATAATAGTGTCACAAAAAACCTTAAGAATTAAAATTTTAAACATTTAAAGCGTACAATAATTTTTGCAGCATTCGGTTAATACCAATACAACAATGAACGAATACTCCTTCAGCCACCCCGAGTTTCACTGTGTTATTTTTAAACTTTGAGCGTTGCGGCTCCAATCTGTTTTTTTGGATCGGAGAATCCGATCTGCAATTAGTTTTTTGAAAAAATGACCTATTAATTGTTATTAAAAATTTTCTAAGGAATTATCTAAAAAAAGGAATTTGATATAATTTCTTTTATACTAGCGAAATCTAAATTTATTAAGCGCTTCACCTAATTTTTTTTAGACGTATTATTTTTATAATTTATTATAAAGAATTATGCTAATAAACAGCATTTCAAAGAATTTATCTCCATAACGGCAAAATCTAAACTTTTTACGAGCTCGACCCAAGTTTTTTAGATGAATTTTGATCTGCTGCCTGAATTTCTAATCCATTTTTCCAATTTATTAAAATTAAGAGCTAATCAATTTATTTATATGCAATTAAATAAATATATTTGTGTTAAAGTCCCAAAGAAAAACTAACATAATTCTAATAAATTTTCAGTAATAACAAAATAATTGAGTTTTTGAAAAAATGAACAGAGAATTTAAATTTAGCGAGTTAAATAATATCATATTAAGTAATTACAGATAAAAATTATTTATTTGTAACAAAAATTAATACATTTTTAGCAAAAATAGATTAGAAATTCGACTTTAACGTGTCAAACAACATATGAACTCATGCATCACAGCTAGGTAATAATGTGAATAAGAAAAATCAAATTGTTTATACCTTAAGCTTTGCATTAAAAATATAAACATTCTACTGTTAAAAGCAGGGACTGGACTTCATGGCAGATATTCGGGATATCACCCGGTATTATAGTATTCGAACACTGGTTCATTTATCTGCCGCTTTCGAATATGTTCAGGTGGGTCTAAAAACTCTACGGGTTCAAAAATTCATAGAAATTCAAAGAACCAGGATATATGGCAAATAATATTTTTTCATTTCTTTTTGGGTTCGAATATAACTATTTCTCGAATATCTGCCACTCAGCAATGAGTTCATTTTTTGAGCCCATTTAAAAAAAATAAAAAAATATTTTACTCTCACAGGAACCTGTCTCCGAGGCAGATATTAAGGCTATAGTATCCTCACAATATATAAAACTGCCATTCTACGATGGCTTCACCTACTCTCAATTCTTTGCAATTGCCTTTCTCCATAACCACGGCAGGAACCGGAATTTGGATCTATAAGTTGTATTTTTTGGTTCAGTTTGTCACATTTAATATATTTATCTGCCGCTCTTCGGTAAGTCCAAAATCTTGGTTATGAGCTCCCGGACTATATATGATTCAAAATTTATAAGAATGCCTGCGTCTGCGCGAGTAGTCTTATTCAAGCAACGTTGCCACAGAGAAAATTCATCTCATAAAATTCAATAAAAAGTAATATTTATCTAATAGGTGGTAAACTGTTCATATTTTAACAAACGATAGCAAAGTATTTTTTTTATGTATATATAATTTTTTGTGATTTTTTACTTTTTAATGCACATATGACAACAAAAATTGTAAAAAAATGCATACTTTTGATCGAAAAAAAGTATGGATTCCTATCTTATACGTGTTAAACATCTGAAACTTTTAGGACTAATTATGGCAAAACGGCGTTGTAAACCATCTTTATATTGAAGTAGTGAATGCATGACGCTAAAATCTATTATTTTTCAAGATTTCAAGCAAAACTACTTTTAACAGTTACTCGTAAGAAATGCCTTAACTTCAGTAAATTCCAGTAGGATTGTCGGATAACTATAAAAGTACAAAATCATGATAGAATAGCAAAATAGATGGAAAAGCTTCAGTAGAAGTAGAAATACATATTTATCTCAGATCAATAAAGAAATTTAAAACAAATGTTAACAGTCAACTGAACGTATATATGTATATGGCATAAATTGACATATTTATTTATTCTGGCTTTACAATTTTATTCGATTTAATTTGTTGTTTTTACAAAAATATAACCTACCTTTTGAATATTAAATTTTGGAAACTTCTCTTAGTGTATCTTTTGGGAAAATAATATGTGGTTTTCTTTTTGATTTTTATTTTACTAAGAGATGGAAAAGCTTAAATTTGTTGAATAATTGCTTTTAAATAAACAAACATTGCATATGACATATGTCAAAATTTTCTTGGTGGTGGCTAGATACCTCCTTAGTTTTATTGTTAATATGGATGTTGTACTCTAATTCCAGTAGGCTATGATTCCCATCTAATGGTCTTTTTACACGATCATATCAGTTCTCAGTTCAGTTTCAGTTTCAGTCGAATTGTCCGTTTTTCCTATGTGTAAAAAGGAAAAACTGAAACAGAAACTGACACCTGACGGTATGGGGTTCTTTTCTTCCACCGTTTCCTCAACGCCACAGCTAAGGCTACTGCAGTGAGACAGTCTTCATACATGAGCTATTTTACACATGTACACTTTGGGACAGTATGACAACACGTGTTAAAACGCGAAACACACATAACACTTTGAAAGTGTAACTCGGACTGAGATCTGAACGGACGGTGTAAAAACAAACCTCCTTCCGAACTGAAATGAAACGAAAACTGAAACTGAGACGGAACTGAGAACTGATATGACCGTGTAAAAGGACTATTACAGAGTACCTTTACGTTCAATGGACAGGAACTAGATTCCTATTTTAGTAAAATGACAGTAATTATTATAGAAAATTTTAAAGACAAGTTGTTTTTGTAAATCAGTTTCGATGGTTGAAACACCAGACTTGATAGATTTTTGACTTGGTTTTTACTTAAGGAATAATAACCCAGATGCGACAGTGAAGTCGTGTGGCGAGAGAACTCGTCTAGTTGACCGAGATAGTTAGATTAGTTGTGAATTTTTAATGAAAGTGGAATTTACTGATATCTGGTTTTTAAAGTAAATAACTTGTAATTTTGTTAGCGGTTTGGACTTCCGGAATGGGGGATATATTTAAGATAAAGAGGTTTGACTATAGTCTCCTTCCTTCGGCACAAGAACTAAAGACTGGTTTAATTTTTCGGTGTTATTTTGAAAAGGGCAAACATACCGATTTTGTAAAAATTATATATTTGGACTATGGTATTATTGGTTGTATTTGGTTAAATACCTCACCAGCTGTATAATAGCGATATAAATTCTTTTGTTTGTGCATAAGAGCTTTGGAAGACTTTTCGTGTAACGTTCTACTTCAGATTTGAGGTTGTTGTGCTATGTTCCAATGAAGACTACAAGTTTTCTCTTTCTCCCTTGATTAACGTCAGCTCACTTGGAAGAATTTTATATGAAGTTTCTTCTTGTTTCATACAACTGTTTGGTTTAGCTACGCATACAATTGTGAATTTCCCAACGAGATTGAACTTAAGAAATAGAGGTAAGTGAGTGTAGAATTTACTATTTCTTTCCTCAGTGGCTACGAACCATGAGAAGGCTTAATCCCTACTTTCAATTAGATATTAGGAAGGCATAACCTTCTGCTAAAGTCAGTTTATTTATCTAAGAGGATCTCCACCGGTTCGGATCCTTTGTATATTTATTTTACCGTTAAAGTTATTCTGGTTATACTGTAGTCAAATCAGCTAATAAAATCTTACCTACTGCGCACTCCATAGCGTGATACGGTAGGTTTTAGTTTTGGTCCAAGAGAAATTCCCGGGTTATACATACAAGTTCTATTGATATTACTAACAGTTGTTATGGTAGAAAATTTCACCTATGTTATTTTTGGTAAATGTTTAACATTTTCATTGTTATTAAAGAATTAGCCGAATCTTTTTAACCATTTTAAATATTATATGATGTGTACTAACTAGATTTTTCCAATAAATACATCTGTGTAGAGAGCGAGAAAAAATTTAAGGTAATACCCACTGTTATAAAATCTTACTGTAATCAAATTTTCAAATTACATTTTATGTGGCTCCGTTTTCTTCTGAATTATTATCGAGGCACCACAGATTTTTGGAAACTCAGTGTTCATATATTTCTTTCGTCTAGGTCCCCTAGATTCTGAATATGTAGTAATTCTCTATTCGCACGATTTACTTCATTCGTGTTAGAGAGGAACTGCCAACTGTGGGCCTAGATATCTTCTGAGAATTCTTCACTCCTTCAAAATAGTTGTCTCTCTATTAATAAAATTAATTCATCCTTTTTCAAGAATCTTGATTTTTAACTCCTTCAAAATAGTTTTCTCTCTATTAATGCATACCTTCCTTAAGGAGAGAGGTCTGTATAAAAAAAAAATTTAATGTTTTTTTTCATAAAAAGTTAGTATAACATCTAAAGTATGCCCTCATCAAGTTTTAAATCGAAATTCGAACTCTAAGTGTATCTGTCGTGTCATGAACGAAATCATCTCTGATCGGTTCAGTCGATTCACGTGTTATTTATAACGTTGACTCGAAAAATTAATAAAAACCGGTCAAGTGCAAGTTGAACTTGCACAATTAGTGTTCCGTACGTTGATTGTTTTTAAAATAAAAATTTTTGTTAGGGTGGTATAAAATGATCAGTGACTTCACAAAACACACCACAAATGAGTTTTCAACAAAGTTTGTTTCCAATCTTTACTGAAAACTGGTCACTTTGAAATTTTGTTTTTTTTTATATACCAAATAAATTATTAAAGGTAATGCACTCGTGATAATTTTCATTCAATCTATACCCCGTGGAGAATATTCCAGAATTTTTTCAAAATTTTTTGATCAGTACTTTTCGAGATAAGGTAGGGGACAGCGATTTTTTAAAAGTAATACGAAGAAAAGTGTGCGCAAGTATTACATTTATATATATATATATATATATATATATATATATATATATATATATATATATATATATATATATAGATATATATATATATATATATATATATATATATATATATATATATATATATATATATATATTTTACTCGTGTTTTCACAAGCTTTCATTTGACAGCACACTCGATGACCTAGTAAAAAAAATTTTTTTTCACTTTCGATTTCACCCCTCAAAACGAACCCCTTAAGTCAAAATTTATGTTACGGTGGTATAAAATGATCAGTGACTTCACAAAACACACCCCAAATGAGTTTTCAACAAAGTTTGTTTCCAATTTTTACTGAAATCTGATGACCTTGAAATTTTGGTTTTTTTATATACCATATAAATTATTAAAGGTAATGCACTCGTGATAATTTTCGTTCAATCTACACCCCGTGGAGAATATTCCAGAATTTTCTCGAAATTTTTTGATAAGTAGTTTTCGAGATAAGGCCCGGGACAGCGATTTTTTCGCGAATTTTTAAAAATAATACAAAGAAAAGGGCGCGCAAGTATAATATTATATATATATTTTTTACTCGTGTTTTCACAAGCTTTCATTTGACACCACACTCGATGTCCTAGTAAAAAATTTTTTTTTTTTCACTTTCGACTTCACCCCCTAAAACTAACCCCTTAAGTCAAAATTTAATTCTCAAAACTACATGGCTCTGATGAGGCCATCAATTCCTATATTATTACCAAATTTCACCTTTCTATGTCAAATAGTTTCGGAGAAAATCGGGTGTGTGACAGACAGACAGACAGACAGACAGACAGACAGACAGACAGACAGACAGACAGACAGACAGACAGACAGACAGACAGACACCGAAGTGATCTTATAAGTGTTCCGTACGGAACACTAAAAATGAACCTAATTACGGTCCAAGTTGCCCTCGCCGTCGGCGTTACTCAGGTACTAAGTTCCAAGATATACGGTATAAGAAGAAAAAGTTGGACCAAGTCCATCGCTAAGAAATTGAAACCAAAAACTTTAAACGCGTTCTTCTCAAAACGTAAAATTTCGCTCGTCGTGCAATGTATCTCAAAAAGTAATTCACAGATTCACTTAAAATTGTATACAGATATTCATTAACCTATTAACCATTGAATGAATGTACAAAATTGTAAAAAGGTATTTATAAACATTATTTTTTGACAATTGTTTATAAAACGAAGGGTTAATTTTTGGAAAATGGTCCCAAATTCGCAATTTTTGATTTTTTTTGGTAAGTTGTTCCTCTTTTCGTTGAGGTGGTGTTTCCAGTTTAGTTTTGGGTCCAGACGAACTCCAAGGTACTTCACCGAGCTCGTGTAAACCAGTTCATTGCCCCAGAAACTAAGTGGTGCAATTTCTTGGAGTTTGTATTTCCTGGTAAAGATCATGGCATTGGTTTTTGATGGATTGACCGTTAGTCCCTTGTCATGCACCATCTTTGAGTTATCCTAAGGGCCCTCCACATGATGTCTTTGGGAGGTTGTTAAAAGTTGCCTTTAACCACTATTGCCACATCATCGGCGTAGCCATAAGCGGAGATTCCTTCTTCCTGTAGTGTTCTTAGTAGGACATCCACCATGCACCACAGTAGGAGTGACAAAACCCCTCCCTTCGGGCATCTCTTGGCGAGGTACCTCCTAATATCTGTTCCTGCATAGCTAACTGTTGGAATCCTGCTGGTCATCATGCTTCCTACCCAATCTACCAGTGCATTGGGTGAACCGTGATTGGTCATTGAGTCTCTGATGACTGAATATGAGGTGCTATCAAAAGCTCCCTCTATATCAAGGAAGACGCCTAAAGCGTATCCCTTATTCGCCAATTGTGCCTCTATGCCGTCCATCAGATGGTGCAGGGCCGATTCAGTCGACCTTCCCTTCGTGTAGGCGTATTGATTAGAGGTTATAGGGTATTCAATCAAGGAACCTGACTTCAGATACCCATCAACCAATCTTTTCAAAGTCTTCATCAGAAAGGAGCCGAGGCCGATCGGCCTGAAGTCCTTTGCCAAAATGTATCCATTTCTATCTGGCTTGGGAATAAACACCACTCTTGTCTCGCCCCAAGTTAGGGCTATACTTGCCCTATAAATGTTAATTCAGCCCATCTGTGCCCTCCTGCAGAAGGGCCGGGTGTAAATAAAGTTAGTTTTTTTTTTTAAAAATTTAACATGTTTTATTCATGTTAAATTCAAAAATTACATTTTATCTTTTGGCATACCAAATTATATTATTACTTTAAGAAAACCATTCTCTTTAGTAACTTCTTTTTGGCTTATAGAATTGGCCCACCATAATTTACGGTCAGGTCAGCTGATACTAGAATAAATTTGGTGGTGCTCATTTGATTCTAACAAATTTCTAATCGTGACAAAGTCTAGGTCTAGACCAAATTGGTTGGGAGAACAAAAAGATCGAATCCACCTTGATATTGAGCCAGTAGAACATAGAACTACAGGCACTCGAGAATATTTTGGATGTTTATAGGTAAGTGCTGATTTGTAGAGCCTATCTGGGCGAAGGGCCGAATATTGAACGGTTTTATAGAACCGTTGTAAATTTAAAAATATTCAGATTTAGCTTGTCTATCTTTCTTATATGATCATATTGGTTTTAGCTGGTTTTATGTCTCGTGTGCGGACTCAACAAAAAGACTAAGCGCATTGAGAGACGATTCCTAGCTAGGGTATTTCAGCCTCCATAACGTCCTAGGGTTTTGTCGGTGGAGTCCAAGACACTTTAGCCTGATAGAAACTGATTATGCTCAACAGTCTGTGGTATTATTTTTAGCGAGCCGGTAGCGAGAGGTTATAGGAGTTAGTAAGCCCAAGAATTTAGGAGAAAGATTAGTATGTTTTTTTCTTATAATTTTAGTGGCTTTTTACGGTATATTACAGAAGAGCACACATCCACATCCTAAATTCTATTACCAATTTGGTAAATTTTACAAATATATACTCACACTTTTTAACCTCAAAGTCATATCGTCGGCTTAGAGTGTAAACCTGCTAACTTGATATCAGGAAACTTTACAGGACAAACAAAAATCTTCATAAAATTGATTCGCATTGCTTGATAACAAAAAGTAAAATTTATAGTTCATTTATTTGTATTATTTTATATAATATCATCTCTGACAAAAGAAGCAGATATCAATAATTATTTTTTTATCAGCATTTTTGTGACTTAGCAGGTTTTCTTGAGCGATTTTAATATATTGAAAAGAAGCAGGATTTTTCTGAATGGGGTAGGTATGACAGTTTTATGTTATGACGATGTTATGATAATTCTTTGCGCTCATGGAACAGAAAAATAGACAAAATAAATAATAGCTGAATGTTTATTTTGCAAATGAACTTGTAAGAAACTAATTACTTATAAAATTAAACTATCAAACAAAACAAAATTGTTCATAAAACCTTTAGTTTCTTGACTCAAAACACAATAACAAAATATAAAAATCTACTAGGTATTCACTTTTACCAACAAATCTTTGAAAAATTAACGATAGGTAGGTATCGCAATAATTTTAAAAAGTTATAGATAAAAATTAGACTTTGTCCTTAAAAAATCAGTAACTTACCAAAAATAGGAACATTTTGTAACATCTAAAGCTATCATATAAAAACTAGACTTTCTCCTTATTGACTAAGTAACTTAAAATAAAATAGGAACATTTTGTAACATCAGTCTCACTTTCAGTCATGTGGTAAATTGTTGTAATACTGACGGTAAATTTCGGGCAAAGACTCCTTAAGTATTGCAAGTTCTCAAACTTCCTTGCAGTGATTTTTCTTTTATTTTGATGCAATTGTTGTAAGCGAGCAAAGGGTAACATTGTGACCTGCGACGATTTTCTTTGTGTTATTAATTTCCGTTCGGCAGGGAATCGCAGTTTGAAAAATATTTCACCACTTGGAGTATACCGTAGAGCCCGAATGTCAGTTACTTTTGCATCACCTTTTCCACGATCAGGACGAATGCTCTTAAAGATCTGAACTTCATCAAACTTCTTTAAAAACGGATAATTCAAGTATGATACGCCGAAAGGTTTTGGTTTTCTTCTAGCACTTCTGCAGACACCCACATAATCCGCAGGAACATTGATAGTTTTGTTCCTCAGAGCCCGTTCAATAGTGGAATGCATACAATCTGCTTCCATTTGAGTGGGCCCAACTTCTAGAAATTCTTGTTCAATTACTATGTTGTGGTTCATTGCCGTAGAAAGCAAAGCATTAGACACCACGCAGCTACGATTCTGATATGTGCATCCATAGCTATAAAAAAATACTTTTTTTGGCATTCTGCCCTTGGTTCTGTTGATACATTATCTTCTTGCCCGATTGTCTTTTCAATTTAAGAGACCAACCAAACCAATTTGCAAACTCTTCAGAATTCAAACCTCCTTCAGTTTGGTTCCATAAATAATTGAACCCGTGTTTGTCCTTTAGATTATAAAACGTAAGATTATGTACTTAAAGTTTCATTCTATAATATATACTACTGATATTTGACTTGGGTGTCATGAACACAGCCTGTAAATCAACCGTGAAAACAATTTGTTAATCATTTTTGTCTTTGTTTTTTTCTAATCTGGTTTCTTCTTTTTAGTGTTCCGTACGGAACACTTATAAGATCACTTCGGTGTGTCTGTCTGTCTGTCTGTCTGTCTGTCTGTCTGTCTGTCTGTCAGTCTGTCTGTCTGTCTGTCTGTCTGTCACACCCGATTTTCTCCGAAACTATTTGACATAGAAAGATGAAATTTGGTAATAATATAGGAATTGATGGCCTCATCAGAGCCATGTAGTTTTGAGAATTAAATTTTGACTTAAGGGGTTAGTTTTGGGGGGTGAAGTCGGAAGTGAAAAAAAAAATTTTTTTACTAGGTCATCGAGTGTGGTGTCAAATGAAAGCTTGTGAAAACACGAGTAAAAAATATATATATAATATTATACTTGCGCGCACTTTTCTTTGTATTATTTTTAAAAATTCGCGAAAAATCGCTGTCCCGGGCCTTATCTCGAAAAGTACTTATCAAAAAATTTCGAAAAAATTCTGGAATATTCTCCACGGGGTGTAGATTGAACGAAAATTATCACGAGTGCCTTACCTTTAATAATTTATATGGTATACAAAAAAAACAAAAATTTCAAGGTCATCAGATTTCAGTAAAGATTGGAAACAAACTTTGTTGAAAACTCATTTGTGACGTCACTGATCATTTTATACCACCGTTACATAAATTTTGACTTAAGGGTTTCGTTTTGAGGGGTGAAATCGGAAGTGAAAAAAAATTTTTTTTACTAGGTCACCGAATGTGGTGTCAAATGAAAGCTTGTGAAAACACGAGTAAAAAGTATATATATAATGTAATACTTGCGCACACTTTTCTTCGTATTACTTTTAAAAAATCGCTGTCCCCTACCTTATCTGGAAAAGTACTGATCAAAAAATTTTGAAAAAAATCTGGAATATTCAGAAAATTATCACGAGTGCGTTACCTTTAATAATTTATTTGGTATATAAGAAAAACAAATTTCAAGGTCACCAGTTTTCAGTAAAGATTGGGAACAAACTTTGTTGAAAACTCATTTGGGGTGTGTTTTGTGAAGTCACTGATCATTTTATACCACCCTAACAAAAATTTTTATTTTAAAAACAATCAACGTACGGAACACTAATTGTGCAAGTTCAACTTGCACTTGACCGGTTTTTTATTTTTTAATGTTCTAAATAGTCCGCTTCAGATAGCCTGCCAACTTTATATAGATCGCATTTCTCGCATTGATCATTTTTGGGAAAATATAAAGCAAAGTTTTTGGAATTAAAAACATCATGAAAAACAGCGATGGCTGCACCATCTCGTGATACACACCAATCGATTTTGTAAAAATCATATAAAACTTTTTTCGTAGTCCACTCTGGCGGTAAATATTTATTTTGGGATATTGCACGACAGTAATGGGATTCCACAACAGAAAAAGAGTATAATAAATATTCCAACTCTCGACGTTCTTTACCAAATGGCTTTGAAACAGAACTTCCATTTTCACGCGATTTATGGGTACTAGAGGCATTATCATGTGTGGTGCTATTGGAGCGTTTATTTTTCCAATTAAACACAATCTATCTACCAGTTTCTAGAGTATTTAAGAACATAGTCCTGCAGACTTTGATACGCTGATCCTGCTTCTTTAGGTGGTAAATCAACGATTGGTTTCTTCTAGATTCTTTCATGTCTGTTCTTCCTCGTGGACGCTTAATAGGTGCAGAAGTCATGAGATCATCAACTTAAACTTTTTTCTAACACCACCTCATGTTTTCTTATTCTTTTTTGGATAATCGTCAGTTTCAGAGTCAGAATGAAAATCATAAGGAACTAAGCCACCTCCATCACTTTCGTCTGAAATCAAATCTTCTATTTGATCCAATGTGTCAAAGAAACCAGAAGCGAATCCACTTGAAAAACTATCGATTGGTCTCTTTTCTGGTTCTTTCTGGAATCTCCTGATTAATATTTAACTTAGGAGGTACATTTTCATAGAGTTCATTCATAGAATCAGTCTTAACTTTTGGATTGTCACTTTGACTTTCAATATTCATTGTCACTGCTGCTTACTATCATCATCAATTACCATTATATCTGGAAGTTAAAGGGTCATTAACAGGTCTATCTTTCTTTTGCTCTATAATATTTTTCAACTTATGTCTAACAAATTTACATCTGTAGTAAAATCTTCAGACACTAATTCTCTCACATTATCATAAAGCAAGTTAATCGACATTGCAAATGCGGTAGAAGGAATTGGTTCAACTGAAGTATTTCCCATTGCTGTTCTATGGTCTTCTACAGACTTTATTGGTATAGATATGTCAATTATTTCAAACTCTACGTTTTCTACCAAAACAGACTCGATACCGTCGGCAAAAATAGATGGTCCAGGAATTTGGTGTGTGTGTACTTGTTTATTATTTTCATTGAGTAATTTGTAATTTTTTTTACCTCGCCATAAATAGTTTGACATCTGTAACAACAGTAAACATTTGGTGGGTATACCGTAAAAAGCAAGAATAAGGAAATATGTAAATAATTTTAGTTCATAATTGATGTTATGATAACATTGATAACAAACATTCATTTAAAGGAAAATACTTGAAAATCGTACAAGAAATTATTTATTTTGTTTTTAATAAATCCTGCTAACTCCCACATTAAAGGTTATGTATTTTATATCACTATTTTACTTATAATTTGTTAATTTTAGGGAATAAATAACATGGAATAATATTAAGAGTACTCACCTTTGCAATATCTATCTAATCGACACAAAAAAAACACTAATAATTGAAATAATTACGAGAGCCGGACTGGCGGTAACAAAATCATTGTACAAAATAGTGGCTGTTAATATTTGATATTTAAGGATTTAGCTGCTTTACTCATCACACGATTTCGATTACTTACGACTATTCTTGCATATACCTATTTTACCTAGCCGATGCGCTATCTCCTTCTCTTTCGAACGGTATAAATATGTCTTAAAGGACAAAAAATGGACTTAGGAGGCTTACACTCTAACCCGACGATATCTTATTTACACGAAAACAATATCAAACTTTGAGATCTGCATATAACTATTATCTTGTTTGTTACAAATCATGTTATCTCAAATTTTTAATTTACCACTGGCTTACCTGTTTATTTTAAAGTGCTCTAATTGGCCCAGAGCAAAAGAGTGTAAACGGGAAGATCGTTTTCCTTTTGTTTTATCATTTTATAATAGGTATAAAGGCTCAATCTCTATGAATAATTTTTGATACTCTGAAAATTGAGTATATAGTGTTCCAATTAGCGACTAGCTATATGGCAGAACTGCCCGAGTCAAAATAAAATAAAAAAATAAAACTCCAGTAAAACGCTCAATAGGACCTAAATTTTAAAGAATCGTGGTAAACACCACCTTGCCCCTCTCACTCTTAGGTTCGCTGTAGCTAATCAAATTTAACCTTATTTATAGGCCACCCTGTATTCACGCATGAATCAAAATTGATTTTTAATAATAAAATGAAACGTCCCATTTAAAACTGGATTTCTGCCACATCTTTTGAGTAATCTTGTCACACGTAAGGTTTATCTAAAACTTATACGCTTCGGCGTACGTGAGCGGGAAACCCCACTAAATTCATATTTAAATGCTCTCTTGGCATTTTTAGACGTCGTTGTTCGATTTACTGAACGATGTAAAATTTAATGCGTCTCGTCTGTATAATTTCTCTAAAGTGAATATATAACTTAAGAATCTCTTATATTTAAGAACACTTTTTGTAGTAATTTTGTGGCGTTAAGATTTAAAAAACCTTTTTTTAACATACTGAAAACTTTCTAAATACAATTTGCTTCAGAATTGCTATTCGTGGCTTATATTTTAGCTTTTTATAACTTTTATCATTGTTAATCTGTTGCAGCAGCACTCTCTAAAGGTTAACTGGTTATCTATAACTTAAAAGGTTTAAGTTAAAATAAAGTACTGTGCCCGTAACATATGTTTTCTTATCCGAATACTTTTCCCAATAATGTTCCCAAGTTCATATGAGCAATCATCATCATCATCACCAGCTTACACAGTCCACTGCTGGACGAAAGCCTCACTGAAGTCTTACCGCTTCTTTCTGTTCTGGGCTGCTTGTACCCAATTTCCAGCCACTCTTTTCAAGTCATCAGTCCACCGATTACTTCTCTCCGATAGGCTTCGAATTTTGGTCGCCACTCCATGATTTTCTTTGTCCATTGCCCATCCTTAAACCTAGCAACATACCCAGCTCAGATCCATTTAGATGTAGAATGAATTTGACTGCGTCTTTCGTTGCATTACACATATTTTATTGATGTTTTTATTTGTCATTGTGAGAGTATCTGCTCCGTACGTAAGAACGGAGAGTAAGCATATGTTAAATACTTTTCTTTTTAAATACATAGACCAGTTTGCCATATACAGCCCAGGAGAGACCTATTAGTAGCTGAATTTCATGTCTTTAGTTATCTCGTCCTATACTGATTTCATGTCCTAGGTATTTATATTGGTGCACTTGCTCTATCTCTACGTTATTCAGTTTTATAATGTCGCTTAATACAAGTTTGGTCATAAACTGGGCCTTGGATAGATTGATTTTTAGACCAACCTTTCCTGAAGCTTCCTGAAGCATATATAGCATAGTCTGTGCTTCTGTTATTAAGACAGTATCGTCGGCGTAACAGAGGTGATTTAAATTTTCACTATCAGTGTTAAGTCCCATTCTTTCCCAGTTTATTGATTTTAGAATACTTTCTAGAAGTGTTACGAAAAGCTTGGCTAAGAGCGTATCACCCTGCCACACTCCTCCTTCGATTCAAAATTTGCTGGTGGATTGATTAGTTTGTATTTTAATATGAGCTTTGGCAATTTCATATATGTATTTAATTACATTTAAATATGGATGATCAATACGACACTCAGCAAGCGCTTTCAAAATTCTCTTTTGATTTACAGAATCAAAAGCCTTTTCGAAGTCCACAAATATGAGTACAAGAGGCTTATTATATTCTATACATTTTTCAATGAGGATTTTAACTGTAAGCAGATGGTCGTTTGTTCATACCCCGAGCGGAAACCTGCTTGTTCTTTTAAAAAGAAAAACTCGATTTTATTTGCAAGATGTTTGGTAAGTATTTTCGTGAATAACGTATGAGCAAACCGATGGACAAATGTTAGGTCTACATTTTTTACCTAACCGAGGTTTTAAGGTGTACAAATCCTAACATACGACATGCAAGTAACGCATAGCACTACAATAATTTAATTAAAAAATATAATTATTTACTACCTTATTTTTGTTTTTTACAACATTATTTAATCAATTAACTAATAACGGTCATTTAAAAAACTTGCGATATTCTTAAGGACTGGCTTTTTTCAGAATTAATCTCTATATAATTAATGAGTTAACATACCTACCGAAATAAATTCCTAAAGAAACATTGTGGCCACTATATGACTTTAAAAAATAGTTCAAACAATTGCATAAAATTTTTGTAGTGGTAAAAAACTACATATAGAAGTTAAAGAGTTTTAGCTTTAATGCCTATAGTATAGTGTGAAACAGTTATTTTCAGGTTTCTGTATAGAAATATAAAGCTCACATTTCTTCTACAGTTGTGACAGATATTATCAAAGACGAAGTTCGAAGTTGGGTATGTCTTCCACGTATCATTATTATTATGTTGTTTACGAGTCGCAGTCGACGGATTTCTTTCTAACACCTTTACTGTTAACGCCAGTGTGCCCCAAGGCTCCATAGTGTCTCCTACTCTTTTTCTCATTTACATTAACGATCTGCTGGAAAAGACCGGGAATCCAACCTACAGCTTTGCAGATGCCAGTACGCTTATCTCTTCATTCACTTTGAACGCTCGGGCATCGGCTGCTCAGGCAAATATCCTCAGACAGCAGGAAGTCATTAAACTTAACAAAGACCTGAAAGAAATTCTATCTTGGGGTGACAGTAACCAAGTGGAATTTAACGCTACAAAAACCCAGGCGGCAGTTTTTTCTAAAAAAGTTAACGTTGCTGAACCCGACATAGTTATGTCGCGGCACTCCCTAGCAACGTCACTCAATTTGTTGGGCGTTAATTTGGGAGCAAAATATATCCTGGCATGAACATGTTGCAGGCATAGCAAGGAGAGCTTCTCAAAAGTTGGGAATATTATTTCGAATCAGAAAGCTTTACACTCCACAACAACTGTTAATTCTTTACAAAGCTCAAATTCGACCAACTATGGAATACTGCTCCTATGTTTGGAGCTCCGCTCTCAAACACACACTGCATTTGTTGGATTCTGTTCAGAGAAGGGCTGTTCGTCTGATTGGAGACCCAGAACTGACCGGCGGCCTTGATTTGCTGGAACATCGAAGAACTGTTGGCGACTTGATTCTATTCTACAAGTATTTTCATGGAGAGTGTTCAAAGGATGTAGCCCGCTTAATTCCTCCCAGAGCGGTGCATGTTAGAAGTACACATCGCGCTGATACTTCACATCCGTATGAGGTTCAGCTTGATACTGCTCGTACAAGGCTTTTCAGGCAGTCTTTTATATGGAGAACATAATCCCTTTGGAATGGCTTACCCAGGACTGTGTTTTCAACCGAGTACAATTTACAACGTTTCAAGAACAACGTGAATCGCTTTTTCCGCACACGTGTCTCTCCTGTAGTGCTTTAGGGACTTCCCTGCAGCACGTGTGCTACACCCAAAAAAAAAAATAAAAAAAAATTGCAATATTACAGTTAACGTCATGCTACTCAAAAACTGACTTCGGCCATCTCTTTTCATAATACCTACAACAACAACGAGAAAGTAAAGTAGAAGTACTGAGAGGAATATGGTTTGCAAATTATCACTTTACCCGACAAAAGAATAGTTAACCGGTCCTGCTGCTACGCTCTTTAATTAGTTCTAGTAAAAAAGGAATATTGCGTGAAAAGGTCCTTCCATTCTTTTCTAAAAGATTCTTAAGTCATACACTTTAAAGAAATTATACAGACGAGGCACATTAAATTTTACATCGTTCAGTAAATCGAACAGCGATGTCTAGAAAGGCCAAGAGAGCATTTAAATATAAATTTAGTGGGGTTTTCCGCTCACGTACGCTGAAACGTATAAATTTTAGATAAACCTTATGTGTGACAAGATTACTCAAAAGACGTGACAGAAATCCACTTTTAAATAGAACATTTTATTATTAATTTTATCAATCAATCAATTATGATTTATTCGTTAAGAGGGTGTTCCATAAATAGGTTAGAAATGGGTTGGCTTGCGCTAACACAACGGTCGGAGGGGCAAGGTGGGGTTTACCACGGTTCTTGGAATATTAGCTGCTATTGTGCGTTTAATCAGAGTGTAACTGTTGTGTAAAATACTTTTACAAAAACCAAAATTTTGATACTATAGTAGAGCATTACTTTTTTAAATTATGTAGTCCAATGATTTTGTTAATTTTGAACTATGTTTAAATTGACTAAAAATATGTATTAAGTTTGTTTCCAATTTACCTATGGGCTCATCCATTTCTGTGTTAAGTAGTTTTGACGATTGTCGACAGTAAAAGTTGACCGTCGACTAGTAAGCAATGATAATGCCAAAGAAGATTTTGGAGGAACGTTTGCGCTTCACTAGTCAAAAAAAGACTAATCGACGAACGTACACTCGTATACGTCAAGAAACGGTTGGTAAACGTAATTCTTATAATGATTGCGTTCAAAATTTTAAACAGATGCAACTGTCATACTTTTCATAGAAATGGATAAAGCCGAGTATCCTGGAAAAATGAAATATTTTTATTTAAAAAAGGGAATTGCGATCGAGATAGAAACTGAACTGAAGAAAGTTTAGGGATCTTGTAACAGCACTCAAGACTATTTATTGCCGAAAAAATTACTTTAAGCGTAACCATACGGGCACTGCAGATACTGCACGTTCAGGTTTCTTCTGAAGAAATGGATACAATTCATAGTATCGTGATAGAAAACCGTCACATTCAGCTTTATTAGATTGTTAAGAGAGTAGGCATCTCATTTAAACGGGCACATAATATCCTGCAGAAGTTTTAAACATCGAAAAGCTGACTGAATCATTGGGACACCTTTGTTGACTCCAGACCAAAAACGTACAATGATAGAAATTTCATAAACTTGTTTGGAAAATTGGCCACGCAATCCGAATGACTTCTGGCGTCGATTTCTGATTATAGAAGAAACGCGAATCCACCATTGTACCCCGGAGATAAAACATCAGTCAGAATAGTGAATTGGCGAAGGTGAAAGTGCACCGAAAAAAACAAAAATAATTTTATCTGAGAGAAAAGTGTTTTGTTGGACTCAGAGGGTATCATCATAATTGACTATTTAAAAAAGGGTAAAACGGTGACTAGCTCTTACTACAGAACCTTACTGAACCATTTGCATAGTGAGTGGAAGCAAACCTGACCAAGATTAGCTAGCAAAAATATCCCCTTCACAAGAGCAATCCGCCTGCTTATATATCGACCGTTACAATGGCAAAAGTGCACGAACGGGGCTTCGAAAATTTTCTCACCAACCTTATTCCCAAGATTTCGCCATAAGCGACTTTTTTGCTTCCTAACATCAAAAATTGGTTTGAGGGGAAGAAATTTTCATCGAATCTACACTCTAAATGGGTATTATAAATAGTTTTTTTTTATGAGAAAATAAAAAATTGGGATATCGCTTAACCAAATGGATTCGGCTCAATGGGCATTATGCTGAGAAATAACTTTTTGATTTGGCAAGAAAACTGCTATTTTCTTTTTTTTAGGAGATTTTGAATCTACGATATATATATATATATATATATATATATATATATATATATATATATATATATATATATATATATATATATATATATATATATATATATATATATATATATATATATATACATATATATATATATATATATATATATATATATATATATATATATATATATATATACATGGGACGTTTCACGTCAACAGGGACAAAGCTCTGCCCAAAATTGTAGGAAACGAAAAATAATGGTTGACGACTCAAGTTACTCAGAATGCTAAGATATATATATATATATATATATATATATATATATATATATATATATATATATATACATATATATATATATATATATATATATATATATATATATATATATATATATATATATACATGGGACGTTTCACGTCAACAGGGACAAAGCTCTGCCCAAAATTGTAGGAAACGAAAAATAATGGTTGACGACTCAAGTTACTCAGAATGCTAAGTAGCAAAACATGATCACTCAAAATGGCGGGCCCAATATGACGGCTACAAGTAAAGTATGCTTCGAGAAAAGTTATTAAAACTATAAAAACAGCTATAAACTATTCGAAAAAGCATTTAGATTTCTATTTATAAATTTTACCTACCTACTTTCGTGAGTTTGCATCACTGTTGAGAAATTCAAAATGGTGGATCCACCATGGAGAACCTCAAAATAGATCACATCTCTGATTCTCATAGAACTTGATATATTACGTGTTCTTGACGCCTCTAAAGTGCGATTAGTAAGTTATATACTTTCGAATAGTAAGACCCCAGATCCTAAAAAGGCTGATCCAATATGGCGGCTACAAGTAAGACAAGCGTTAACCCAGTTTCAGGTTGGAGATTTTGAGTAATTAGGATATGAAATCGTTTGTAGTTCAAAGGTTGCCGACGATTGCTGATCATAAATCTAAAGGCAGATTTCAAAAATTCAAGACGTCGATCCAAAAAATTAAAAATTTTGATAAAAAGAAAATATAATCGTATTTCACATCACATTTACAATAAAAAACATCTCTAGTAATTCTGTAATTTCATATTTTGGGTACCGAAGGTCCATGTTTATAAACATGTTTCCAAAAAAAGCTCTGTGTTTAACAGGGTTAAAACTTTTATCTATTTAAGGGATTATACAACCCTGACATTTTCAAAAAATCAAAATTTTTTTCTGCTTAGATTTATTAACTATACCATCAAGAATATTCTTAGAGTTCAACCGTGCCAATATTCCCAATATTACCTGAGTTATAGCAATTTGAAGTGAGTGTGGATTAGAAGACGCTAAAGACTGACAATATTTTTTTCTTTCGCATTTTTCTCGAAACTACTTTTTTTGAACTAATGAAGACCATGTCTATGAAAAAAAATTAATGCGGGCTTTAAAATTTCAGTTAAAGACAGTCTCAGCCCTATTAAACGTAGAGAGCTTTTTTCGAAAACATGTTTATAAACATGGACCTTCAGTGCCCAAAATATGAAATTACAGTTAGTTTAGGAAATTACTGTAAATTTGATATAGAATATGATTATATTTTTTTTTATTTCAGGATTTTTAGTTTTTCGGATCGACGTCTGCCATATTGGATCCGACATATTGAATTTTTAAAATCTGACTTCAGATTCGTGATCAGTAACCTTTGGAAACCTTTAAACTACAAACGATTTCCTATCAGAATTACTCAAAATATCCAACCTGAAAAAATGTTAACGTTTACCTCACTCGTAGCCGCCATATTGGAGCAGCCTTTTTAGAGATAAGGTCTTACTATTTAAAAGTTAAACATATTTTAAAAATATAAGTTTATAATCCCACTTTAGAGGTGTCAACAACACATAATATATCAAGTTCTATGGGAACCAGAGATCTGATCTATTTTTAGGTTCGCTTAGGTGGAGTTTCTCAACAGTGATGCAAACGCACGGAGATGGATAGGTAAAATTTATAAACAACAATCTGAACGGTTTTTCGAAAATTTTATAGCTGTTTTTATAGTTTTAATAACTTTTTTCGAGGTATACCTTACTTGTAGCCGTCATATTGGGCCGCCATTTTGAGTGATCATGTTTTGCCACTCAGCATTTGAAAGTGCTTTGTATTCCAAATAATTTGCGGTGTCAAACATTTTTTTTCCGTCCCTTACAATTTTGGGCAGAGCTTTGTCCCAGTTGACGTGAAACGTTCCATATATATATATATATATATATATATATATATATATATATATATATATATATATATACATATATATGTATATATATATATATATATATATATATATATATATATATATATATATATATATATATATATATATATATATATATATATATATATATATATATATATATATATATATATATATATGTATATATATATATATATATATATATATATATATATGTATGTATATGTATATATATATATATATATATATATATATATATATATATATATATATATATAAATATATATATATATATGTATATATATATATATATATATATATATATATATATATATATATATATATATATATATATATATATATATATACATATATATATATATATATATATATATATATATATATATATATATATATATATATATATATATATATATATATATATATATATATATATATATATATATATGTATATATATATATATATATATATATATATATATATATATATATATATATATATATATATACATATATACTTACTTACTCCTAAGCCTTTCTACAGTGAGGTGTAAGACTGTGAAGTTGAGTTAATCAGCCTCTTCCACTCCTTTCTATTCTGTGTTAGGTTCTTAATTCCACTCCATTGAATATTTCTCTCCTGGGCAGTCTACTTTGCCTCCTCTTACCATGTTCTCCTAGGTCTTCCTCTTCTATTTGCTCCTTGGACTCGTGCCTCATATATTCTTTTTGTTAGTCTTTCTTCCGTCATCCTATGTATATGCCCCAGCCATCCCAGTTCCTGAATTTTTGTCACTATTGGTTTTATGTTGAATTTGTTTTTGTATACTGAATCCTGATTTTATCCCTTTTTGATTTTCCATCTATTTTTCTCAGGAATCTCATTTTCGTTGCGTTTATTCTACTCTTGTTCTTGCTTGTGAGGGTCCATGTTTCACTAGCGTCAGTAATGTGAGGTTTACTATTTTTTTAACTACCTGAATCTTTATATCTGCTGTTATTTCTCTTTTCTCAAGGAAGTTTTTCTTAAATCATTGTATTTTCTTCCTACTTTTTCTATTTTATCGCTTGTTTCTTTTTCCGGTTTTCCGTTCCTTCCTTGATCCTAGGTATTTGAGCTCTTCAGCTTGTCCTATACTCAGTCCGTTTATTCTGATGTCGTGTTTTTTATTCTCTTGTCATATTATCATCGATTTCTTCTTCTGTATATTTATTCTCATATTTATATTATTCAATTCCTCGTTTATATTGCTTAGGTTGTGCTGTAAGTTTTCTTCTGTATCTGCTATTATCGCCATCTTGTCTGCGAAGAGTAGTTCTGATATTTCGATTTTTGCATTTCCTAGTATCCCAGCATCATAGGTCTCATTTTCTGCCTGGCTCTCTTCACTGCCTCGTTTAATTACGAATAATAAAGAGCTTAGCACACATCCTTGTTTTAGGCCGCTTGTTATTTCGAAATCTCTTTACTCTTCATTATTTGTTCTTACCCTATTTTTTGTTGTATCGTAAATACTATTACTTCTGTTATTTCTCTGTCTACTCCAGTTTGTCGGCTTTCCCATACATCCTCTCGTCTTACTCTATCGAATGCCTTTTCTCAGTCGATGAAAGCTATATGTAATTCATTATTTTTACTTATGCACTTCTCTATACTCCGCCTTAATATAAATAAGGGGTCCTGTGTACTCCTGCCTTTTCTAAAGCCATATTAGGTTTCTTCTAGAGAATTTCCTAGCTGGTATTTTTTTCTTGTTTCTATTAGTCTAGCGAGTACTTTGGCTGGTAGACTCATTAATGTTATGCCTCTATTGTTTTGACACTCTCTTACGTCTCCTTTTTTATGAATTGGCAGGATAATACTAGTGTTCCATTCCTTGGGTACTCTCTTTTGTTTTACGATCTTATTTAAGAACTTGGTGAAATCTGTTCTTCTCCCTTCCTCCAGGCTCTTCAGCATTTCCGGTGTGATTTCGTCGATTCCAGCTGCTTTACCTGTCTTGACCTCATCTTCGGAAATAGTTAATTCCACAGGCCCTCTTTCTTCTCTCATTTCGATTACCTGTACCTTTGTGATATCTGATTCTGTTATTTCCTGAAAGTATTCTCTCCATTCTCCATTGTCTTGACTTCATCTGTTATTATGTCTCCATTCTTATCCTTCATATTTCCCATGCTATAGTCTTTTTCTTTCTTAATTGTTTCAGTATTCCGTAAAATAGTTTCTGAAATTTTATATTTTACCCGAATTTTCTCCAAGACTCTTGCTTCGCTACTTTTACTGTGGTTTTGACTAATTTCCTTATCTCCTTGTACCTTTCGTAGTCCGCTGTATTTGTACTAAGATATTTTTTCCACAGCCTTTTCTTTTCCTTAATGCTTTTCTGTAACTCTGTTGTCCACCAGTGTGTTTTTTTTCATATATATATATATATATATATATATATATATATATATATATATATATATATATATATATGTACATATATATATATATATATATATATATATATATATATATATATATATATATATATATATATGGTATATGTACATATATATATATATATATATATATATATATATATATATATATATATATATATATATATATATACATATATATATATATATATATATATATATATATATATATATATATATATATATATATATATATATATATATATATATATATATATATATATATATATATATATATATATATATATATATATATATATATATATATATATATATATATATAGAACCCCGGTTATCCGAGGTAACGTGGGGAGGCACCCTCCTCGGATAACTGAAAACTCGGATAATCCGGTTTGTTTTTTATTCCTTCAAAAAATAAGCACCAATACTCTAAACCGATGTATTAACGTTTTTAACATATAAATAGGTACATACATTATAAAACAGTGAAACAGGTATCTATGCGCTTCTGTTTCATATTGCATCTTCTTTTTCTCGCTGCAATGTTTCTCCATCTATTAAGAAGAAGCAAATCCGCTGGGGTTGCCTCTGGGTGTTGTTCGATATACCACAAAGCTTTTTCCTAAGAAGCAAAACCTTCTTGATGAGAGATCTTAGTAGGAGACTGTTCATCCACCGCCGCTTTGTCATCGTCACGGTCATCTGATTTTTCGGTTTCCAGAAAGGCATTCGTTATTTTTTCAATACTCATTTCTTCTTCTAAATCATCTGCTGTAATCCATTCAACAACATCTTATCATGTCACATTTTCGCAACATTTTAATTTTTGCAATAATTCAAATAAACTTTTTTCTTTTTCTCGCTGTCAATATTTGAACAGAACATTTCTCCATGGCTTCTTAATCTCAAAGCTAATTCATTTAATGGAGTATCATCTTCACTGTCATTATAGTCCTCAATATCAATAACTTTTGACCAAGATTTTTGAATAGTGGTAGTACGCACAGAATTCCAAGCTTGATTTACCCAGTTAATAACATTTTTCTGTGTATTCTAACAGATGTTCAAGACATAAACGCCTATAATTTTTTTTAATGTTTTCGAGGATGCCTTGATTCATTGGTTGCATTATGCTGGTTACATTTGGAGGAAAAAATTTTACAACAATTTCGCCCACATGAAGTCCTTCTCCAGGGTGAGAGGGGGCACTATCCATTAACAAAATTGCTTTAATAGGAAGACGGTTTCTGTTCAAAAATTTAGTCACAGATGACACGAACTCTTCTTCAAACCAGTTAGTAAATATGGTCGCATCCATCCATGCACTCTTTTGATTTTATAGTAGACTGGTAGGGCTTTTAAAGCTCTTGGACGTGCAGACTTGCCAATCACCATCACTGGGATTTTATACTTGCCAGATGCATTGGAACATACCATTATAGTTAATCTTTCCTTACTTCGTTTGTGCCCAGGAGCTTATTTTTCCTGTCGAGATGCCAATGTTTTTGATGGAAGCATTTTATAATTCATACCAGTTTCGTCACACTTGTAAATTTGATCACATGTGTATCCACAATCTTCGATTTGCTTTTTAAAGTTCTGCTTAAACTTCTCAATTGACGACACATCAGCAAAAAGTTTTTCACCACATACAGTCAGTTGTCGTACACTGTGCCGATTTTTCCAGCGGTCAAGCCATCGAAAACTGGCTGTAAACTGATCTATCTCTGGGTATTGCCTACTAATCATTATTGCTTTCTGTTGTAAAATTGGACCTGACAGAGGCAAACTTTTTGATCTCTGTTGGTTAAACAACATGAATAAAGCTTCGTTAACCTTTTCATAGTCGCCGGTTCTCATTGATTTTCTTCCTGAGGACGAGGAGGCTTGATTTATACACCACTTTTCTATTTTTGTACGGTTTCTTTTCCAATCTTCACTGTTACCTCACCTACTCCAAATCTCGTGCAAAACTTTAATTGTCTCTCCTGCTTCAATTCTTCTGATGGCTTTTAATTTTTCTTCATTAGGAACGACGATTCTTTTACGCTTGTTTTGCTCCATTATAATACGACAAACAAAGCAGTTCGTATTAATTACACCGAACTACCAGATCTCCAACCAAATAAATTATGTGAGTATACTCGTACTTCTCCGTAGTAAACGCTATAATGCACTGCATTCACGTAAATTCACATGCTGAAAGAGTCCAAAAACATAAATAGGGGAACCCCTCATATGGGTCAGGGGGATTCCCCGAAGGCCCCGACGATTTTAAATGGAAATATGTACATACATATTTTAGAAGCTCGGTTAATACGCAGCATAGACGCGCGTACCTCGGATAATCAGGTTCTTAGATTGGCTCGGTTATCCTGAGCTCGAATAATCGCGACTCGGTTAATCGGGGTTCTACTATATATATATATATATATATATATATATATATATATATATATATATATATATATATATATATATATATATATATCAGTGTGTGTCGATTGTATCAGTATAAGTAATAATCGATGTTGATAAGGTCCTGTATAAGCCACAAATTGTAGCAAGGATGTGTACAATTTTTATAAAATTGTATACGCTGTACCCAGATCTAAGACCGTTCAAACTTAATTTTAAATCCTGTGTAAACAAATTATTGTTTCAAGAGCAAAATCAAACTAAATCTTCCCTGAAAAACTTTACTTCCGATAAAATGTTTGCAAAGTGTAAAGTGTTTTAACAAGTTTAGGATACAAGTTAAGTTTAACAAATTTTGCATTCCAGAACTGATTGCTTCTAAGCGAATTTATCACTTCATCCGTAAAATTGTGTTTTACCGATAGCCGCACTAGCTAATGTAAAAAGTTTGGAGCTAGTGTACTCAAATGGAATTCAGCTCGCTTTAACTATGAAATGTTAATACAAACTTTCTACTGTTTTAGTTTTTTTAAACACTCGTAAAAGTTAAACAGGACAAAATTAGCATCAACTCGATCTAACTACATTTTAACGGTATTTAAACGAACTCCAGATAAAAGAGTAACATTTATTCGTTTTTTTTTAAAGTAAAATAAACGGTCTAGTGCAGGTTGAACAAGCATGATGAGTATTATTCACCATGTACTCGTATTTAGCCTCTTTATGTATAGGGATATTGACTATAAATTGACCCATGTAACTCGCTTTTATGCAAAGTTAATCGAAAATGTTGTTATAGCATTGTTAGAAGTTTTTTTTTCGGAGTTAAAACAGAAACAATCCCCCAACGCGTTCTTAACATATGAACCAGTTTTTATATTTTTTAAATGGAATACCCTGTAAATTATTTTTTGATTTTACAGAACTCTAAATTTTAGAAGCGCCAAAATACATTTTAATTGAAGTACAGAAGAAAAAATAGTATCGGAAAATGACAATATTTGGTTATCTTAAAAATTGATAGTATTAAGTTAAAATTATGTGTTGGTTTGTTTTTGAAGAACGGAAAACGAGATATGCCAAGTGGTATGAAAATCGCTTAATATATTCAAACTGGTATATCTTTGTAGCAAAAGTAATTGCAGGAAAATATTATTAATTAGTGCCTCTCGATAGTAAGACATAAAACTAAATAAAAAGATCTCTTTTTAATGGCCACCCCTTTCTGCCTGACGGTAAGTTGAAAACGACTTAGCGATACTTATTTTACTACTATAATCAGTTGACTATTAAAAATATCGTTGTAAACAAATGCGGTAACAACAAGACTTATTGGTTAAAATTTCACCTCACTATTTTTGTATAAGTAAATAAGATGTTGTTGTAGTATTTGACAAATATTTCTAGACGTAAACAGGTAAGATGTCTTTGATATTTCACTGATGGGTGTCTGTAGTCACTCTTCAATTCACGAGTTTTAATCGCTCTGCCTCATTCACGATTATCAATGTTGATTTCAGTCGCGGCGCTTTACTTTTTAAAATAACGCAGTCCAGTGACTTATGAAATGTTTAAATTTAATAAAAATAGGTATTAGCTTTGTCCCTAAATGAGTCAATTAATTAAACAATTAACGTATTATCCTGTATATATCTACATAACACTCTGTATATATAAACATTTATTGAAATTTGTTTTAACAGACGGCAGGCACAACGAGAATATACAATACTTTATGAAAGGCAACGAAGAATATTTACTTTATATATATTGTAAGAATATTTAACTACAACTTAACTAAAACCCCATCGAGAGTTACGAATTATGGAAGGTGAGGACAGAAAATATAAAAAAAGTTTGTTCATTTGTTTTATATATATATATATATATATATATATATATATATATATATATATATATATATATATATATATATATATATACGAGGCTGGTTTGAAAAGTCCGTGCAAAAATAAAAACTACTTATGTGTTTGGGGTAAACCTTTTTTATTTTTCGACATAGTCTCCTTTTAGGCTTATACACTTCGTCCAACGATGTTCTAGTTTGTTGATCCATTCCGAATAATAGGATCTGTCCAAGTCTGCAAAATATCCATTAGTATCTGCAATCACCTTCTCGTTTGAATAAAATCTTTGTCCCGCCAGCCATTTCTTCAAATTGGGGAACAAATAGTAGTCCGAGGGAGCCAAGTCTGGAGAATAGGGGGGATGTGAAACGAGTTGGAATCCTATTTCCATTAATTTTGCGACCACAACTGCTGAGGTGTGTGCTGGTGCGTTGTCGTGATGGACTTTCTTGTGGGCCAATCGCGGGCGTTTTTCTTGCAGTTCGGTTTTCAAACGGTCCAATAACGATGAATAATATTCACCTGTAATAGTTTTACCCTTTTCCAGATAGTCGATGAGGATTATCTCTTGCGAATCTCAAAAGACAGTCGCCATAACCTTTCCGGCCGAAGGAACGGTCTTCGCCTTTTTTGGTGCAGATTTCCCCTTGGTAACCCATTGTTTAAATTGTTGTTTGGTCTCAGGAGTATAGTAATGTGTGCATGTTTCATCCACAGTGACGAAACGACGCTTAAAGTCCTCCGGATTCTTCTGGAACAGCTGCAAACCATCCTTGCAACATTTCACACGATTCCGTTTTTGGTCAAGCGTGAGCAATCGCGGCACCCATCTTGCGGATAGCTTTCTCATGTCCAAATGTTTATGCAAAATATTATGTACCCGTTCAGTCGAGATGCCCACAGCACTAGCAATCTCACGCACCTTAACTCTTCTGTCATCCATCACCATATCATGGATTTGATCAATGATTTCTGGAGTCGTAACCTCCACAGGCCGTCCAGAACGTTCAGCGTCACTTGTGCCCATATGGCCAGTCCGAAAATTTTGAAACCACTTATAAACTGTTCTAATCGAAGGTGCAGAGTCACCATAATGTTTATCAAGCTTCTCCT
>CM032449.1:140028103-140195507 GCA_019049505.1 Pachyrhynchus sulphureomaculatus
ATTCAATCAAAGTATTTTTAAGGGCCTTTATTTTTAATTTGGTGCCATTGCATAATTTTGGTCGATTTAAATTACGCAGCAAGGCTATAGAAGTCCCTACTTTTAGAATCAGTTTGTGGAGCGCAGCGGAGTTCCGGGACCACATCAGAGCGGAAACTGTCCAAGTTCAAAAACACCCTTGTAAAATCTACACAATTCATCAATGTTACGATTTAAAGACACTTTTATGTTCGTTTAAATGCTCAAAACAAAGAACACTTAATTTGATAAGGATTTATATTTTCCTAACTAAATTTTAGTTGAAGTATTTTTATATCTATATTAATTTTTATACTGATTAATAATTTAACTTAACTTTGGTAGATAGACATCTGCATTTTGTAGAACTATTTGAGGCGAGAAATTTTTTTATTATGGAAACGGAAAATGCATTTACGCAAGGAGTGTGGGGCTCGCGCCTCCACACTGAGGCACCCTACCCACTAGAACCACATCTCCCTGTGGTCTTATACTTTACACTGGTAACCGGGCTCGCATTTTTTCGATGCAAAGGCTTACAATATTAACGTCGTCCTTCTCTTCCACTATTTGTTTTCCACTACCAACCGCATACGAATTCGTTAGCGTGGAAGTGTTATTTTTTCAAAGGTTTTCTTTAGGTAACTATGTTAATTGGTTAGAGCTTCTCTGTATACTATGTTTGATGTTTAATTATTTTCTGACAGCAAAATATATTGGTTTTCTGGAGTTCCGACTCTTGATAACCCGACTCATAATTGGCAATGAGAAAAATATTCCTGTCTCAAATCGACTCCCACGAATTTGAAAGTTGGTCCCTATGACTGGTTTATGGTGAGAGAAAACCATATTTTAACCGAAAACTGCAACCGCTTGAAAGGAATCAGCAGATCCGTTGGGATCATAGAAATACCCGGAATATACGTTAGTACCAGATAAATTATCATAGATAACGCACTCGCGACAATTTTCATTCAATCTACACTTCATGGAGAATATTCCAGAATTTTTTTGAAACTTTTTGATTAGTACTCTTAGTGATAGGGTGGGCGACAACGATTTTTGGAGTTTCTATTTTAAATAATATTAAGAAGAGTTTGTGCAAGTATTAAATCACATATATTTTTGAACTTTCATTTGACACCCCCCTCGATGACCTGATCATTTTTTTTTTCACTTCCGATTTCACCCTCTAAACTTAAGTCAAAATTTAACTTTCAAAACTACACGGCTCTGATTGGCCATCAATACTTATATTTGTGCTAAATTTCAGCTTTCTATATCAAATATTTTCGGAGAAAATCGGGTGTGACAGACTGATAGACAGACAGACGGACAGACACCGAAGCGATCCTATAAATGTTTCCTATGGAAGTATATGTCGTTCTGGTATTTTGAATCTACCAATATGTTTGTCTAAGTCCTTCCACACCATTTATTATAGTGATTACTGGATGTTTTAAAATAAAATAGGGTCTTTAGTATTGGATATTACTTAGTTTTGGTAATATTAAGATACTTTTAAAATGCTAAACGATTTCCAATTCTTCATTTTCGTAGTTTTCATCCATCCGTGCTGTACTTTTCCTTCGTCTAAAATTTGTTTCAATTAAAATGTTGGAATAGATTCTTCAAAATGTCTTTACTCTAAGGATTCTTCTTTGCCTTCCATAAGAATCCTGTATATTCAAGCTATAGAGCTGGTCCCTTCATTATCAGTAAACCTATACAAAGAGATTAACAGCTTATGACTTTTAAAATAGTATAATTTAATTACTAACGCTTTATGTTGCCAGGGTAAAGCATATTTTCTTAAAATGTAGTTCCCAAATAATATTATGTACTTATTTGTTTTGCATATTATCGTCACAACTACCATAGATTTTTAAATATGGATGTGTTTCGTTATTATTTTGTATAGCCACAAAAGTTTTAGCGTAGTAATTGAGGGTTAAGTAGACACGGTAAGGCATATTTTCAAACAATTTTATATTTCTGTGCTATTTATTACTTGAATAATTTATATTATTGTTATAACTACCACGTATGTCTTATTATTATTTTTACAACTTTTAGAAACAGTTTTTATTGGTCTGAACGCAGTTTTTACTAATCCTAAGCTCAACCTGTTAAACCTTAAACTATCCTTTTCTTTTGTAAGTGTATTGCTGGTCCGCTCTAAATTGGTGAACATTAGGCGGTGGTGTTTTTGTCGTGTGTAAAAGAACAACAATAATGTTTTTTTTCCTTAACACTAAGCTTTAACTAAAAATATATGGATGCTATTTAGCGAGGTCGTTTTTTTACTTGTTTCCTTTCCGGGTTGTTTACTACAATAAAAAACAAAAGCTGTATTTTTTCTTAGCTTAAAGGTTTTAACCGTACTTATAAAATAATTTATTAACACGTTCTAGTTAAGAGTTTTTGTTTATGTTTAAATAAACTTCTACCTAAGATATATTTATTGTAAGACGTTTTCTTAATAATTTAATAGAAGCAAGAAAGAATTCATTGTATTTCCATGAATATATGAAGTAAAATTTTGTTAATTAATAGCCTGTATCATTTAAGTAATAATGGACATGAAAAAAAGTCTCAACACTTCAATTTTTTATTCATTCCTTAAATCCCAGCACATATTATGATAAATTATTACTTTAACTTTGAATCCAATTCTACAATAATTGACAAAGAGTTTAGTTTCATACCGGGTGGTTCAAGCACAAAAGCTCTCCTTAGAACTATGAAAGACGTGGTAAAGGGTTTTGAGAGGTGGTGACACTCAGTTGTTACCATGGGTGACTTCTTCAAGGTTTTTGATTGTGTATATCATCAAAAAAATTAATTTTTACAGCATTAGGGAAGTAGCAAAACATCACATTGCCTCATACTTTGGTAATAGAATAGGGCGCCGTGCAGTTCGTAACATATATTTATATACATGTATATATATATATATATATATATATATATATATATATATATATATATATATATATATATATATATATATATATATATATATATATATATATATATATATAAAATGCAACGTCTCTCTGTCTGTCTGTCCGTTAGTGCGCTTATTACTGGAAAACCACTTATCCGATTTACGTACTTTTTTTTTAAAAATATACATATGTTCTCTGGCCAGGTTATAGGCTATATTTTATTACGATAGATAGCATAAGGAATAAGCAGTGACAATAATAGTGAATGAAGTCGGAAAAAAGTTTGTCGCTAGCGCGTTCTCTTGCAATACACAGCATAAACCTAAATATGGAACAATATTAGGTAGCAGAGAATATCTATAATCTATAATATATAAAATGCAATGTCTCTCTGTCTGTCCATTAGTGCGTTTATCACGTGAGGACCACTTATCCGATTTACGTGTCTTTTTTTTTTAAACATACATATGTTCTCTGGCCAGGTTATAGGCTATATTTTATAACGTTAGGTAACATGAGGAATAAGCAGTGACGATATTAGTGAATCAAATCGGAAAAAAGTTTGCCGCTAGCGCGTTCCCTTGCAATACACTGCCTAAACCACTAAATATGGAACAGTATCATGTAGCAAAGGATATTTATAATATATACAAAATGCAAAGTCTCTCTGTCTGTTTATCCGTTTGTGCGCTTGTCACTGGAGAACCACTTATCCGATTTACGTGCTTATTGCATTATCGCATATTGTGGGATCTTATGGATACCTATTTTGAGTAAATGTTTCCTTAGGAGACTGTAATCGGAAAACAGTCCCACCAGTAATTCCGTCTGTGCCCTTGTAAAACAAAGGACATCACTATTAATTTCTTTAAGGGGGCCACCAATTATGTCCCACTCACGTCTTTGGCTAGTTGTTGCGAGCCAACGATCTAGATATTCCTGATATCACCATCTATTGATTTTTATTTTTACCACCTGTTTTGGTATAGTGAATGCTGATTCTGGACCCCTCTATGGGTTGGTAGGTCCGAGTCTTGCTAATTCATCTTCTTTTTTATTGCCTGTTATCCCCGAATGTCCTGACACCCATAGGAGTTCAACCCTATTGTTCCTGTACGAGAGTTCTAACAGGTCAAGTTTACACACCATCGTGATCTTGGAGTTGGTCTGATAAGGATTTAAAGCCTTTAGAGAAGCATCATTGTCATATATTTCTAGGTTTCGGTATTCGCGTCTAATATTTTCGTGAACAAATGCTTGTATCGCATGAAATTCTTCCTGGAATATTATTGCACTTGTTCTTTGTGGAAATTTAAAGCTCCCCTTAAGCTTTTCTGCATATATGCCAGCACCTACTCCGATCGAGGTTTTTGATCAGTTTGTGTAATAAATCAGACATCCATCGAAGTCTCCACCCCCTTCCATAAATTTATATATATGATTTTTGTAAATTATGGTATACGACATTTCTGGTGAAAATGTTCATTGAAAACCACTCTTCATAAAGACAGAAATTATGATGCTGTCAACGGCAGATGTTTATTTTTCTTTAGTTAAAATCCATGACAATGTTACCCACTCACACAATTATTATAGAAGCTTATCATGCCACTTGATACCACACCTTTAGAGACTCGCCATGTCCAAAAATAAATAACTCTCTAGATTTAAACTTTTAGAACAAGCTACCATATAAAGTTAAAGATAATAAAAAATTTAAAATGCAATTGAAATATTTCTATTAAAATAATTTTATTATTCAGATTACGACTACATAAGTACGCAAGTTAATCTTTTTGAATTTCGTGAAAATCCCCATCTTAGATCAGTTTATTGAGTGCGACAACTAAAATTTTCCCTATTTTAAGATTTTAATTATTCTAACGTAACCTAAACAACTCTATTGTTAATCGCAGATCAAAATAAAACTATTTGCGCTTAGCCTGTAGAAAAAAAAACATTTTTGCAAGTATCATGAGTAAAAATATTTTAATTGAATTAAACGGTATTACATTTACTATATTTTAATTTAGAAAAAATGATATATTGCTGTTTTAGTGCAAAAGGAGCTGATTGTGTGAAAATAGTTGTGAAAGTTACCGGGAAGACCATTAGATATGACCAAGACAGCCAATCACTTCGTGAATCATGAGCTGGACAGTCATCCTCTTGATATACTCTTGATATCACCTACGTGTGATGAGAGGCACATATTCCAAAAGATTTGGCGGTACATTTTCTAAAAAGTTGAGATAAATTTTCTAACTCATCATATCAAATGGCGTCACTATCTCAATCTAACTTACATCCAGTGATGCGACCTGCTACCTTAGTAAATAAATAATTACCTGTCACATTAATAAATTAAAACAACCGAAATCCTAATAAATTGAATAATGACACAACATAATGAGCTCCTTTTGCACTAAAACCGCAATATCTTCTTTTCTAAAGTAAAACACAGTAAATATTATACAACTTTAGAAACTACACTAAATTACCAATTTTTTTAAATAACTGGCCAGGTTCGATTGATACGTTCTTTTTTGAGCATGAAGAGTCCAAGTTACCTAATTAAAATGTTTTTATGCATGATCCTTACAAATATATTTTATTTCTCACAGGCTTAGCAGAATTAGTTTTATTTTGAACTGTGAACAATAGCAGGATATATTTGGATTATTGGATAACTAACATCTTAGAATAGAGAAATTGGTAGTTGTAGCACTCAATTAACTGACATAAGGTGTAGATTTTCACGGAATTCATAAAAGTGGCAATATCTCGAATTCTAACGATTTTTCAGTCTAGTCAGATTGCGACTAAAACAGGCTAAAACCAGAAATCGTCGGATACTATTACTTTTTGAAAAAAAATACTCTTCTCGACAAGTACATTAAGGAAAAAATATTGCGACTGCTGAAAAATGTGGGCAACGCCCTCAAAAATGGGAGAATTGGTCCGTTTTTGGGTTTTTCGTGCAGTTTTATCATAAATTTATGGAAAACAAACTAAAACAAACGAAAAATTTAAGAGGCTATGGATGTCAATTTAACCCTTCTGGTCGGGAGAAATTGGCTCTTTTTGTCGTTTTTTGTTTTGTCATTTTTTATGATTAAATAGGTGTATCTGCAAACTGTAAGCTAATTTTTTCTAGTTAACTCTGGAAATATATTCCATGGACATTACTTTAATTGATTCAAACATTATTTTAACAAATTTTTACATATTAGATATATTTTTTTCATTGTTAAATTGGTGATCCAAATCCTCATTCCTCCCCTTGTTAGCATACGTATCAGCAAGTGATTTAAATCTTTAGGAGGAAGTACACCATAGTTTATTACCGATCTATTTTTAATTATTATTAAATAATTGCTTGAACAATTTGTAAATATTTTTATTAACATATTTATTTAATTTCTATTATTTAATAATTATTACATTTAAAAACATAATTATTACCCCGTTTTATTTTGGTCAATTTTGTTTTTATATCTTTAAAGTAAAGTAACTAGTATAACGTTGCTTTATAACTGGATTTTTTAATGCTATTGCTCCTACTTTACTTATACGTCTAGTTACTTAGTAACATTCATCCAATCAGGAACGGTGACCTTAGATATATAACTACTTCTAGGACTCTTAAGACCATACTCACTGCATAATATATACTAATAGTATACTATAGTATAGTAGTGACGTTTTGCAAAAAATATAGCAAAAAATAGTTCCCCACACAGTCCGATTTTGTAAACAAAAAATTCATTTTCCTTTTTTGTTAAGTAGAAAAACTTTTATTATTAATTATATATAAATTAACTGTAAATGTAAATTTTATATGAAGATATAATAATTAAATTAATAAACATTATAAAATTACTGCACAAAATAATAATTTTAATGATACTAGTATAACTAGTTAAATAATAAATATGACTATTTTTCAAAACCTTTAGAAGCCAAATAAAATTAATTTTCTATAAAAAAAATCCTATGTGATAAAACATAAAACGGGGTTCCTAATATATCGTTTAAATCTGACTCTCCGCCAAGTTTCATCCAAATCGGTGATCCAAATGCTATGGCCTCTCCTTCTAAGACATATGGTAATCATTTTATAACTAACAAAAATAATCTTCGTTAAGGCAAATATGATAAAATTCAAGAAAAATTAATTCTTTAAAAGTAACTGTAAATTTGAAACAAAAAAGCATAAAATTGAAAGTAAATTGGCCAGTTTTTTCAGTCTAAATGGACCAAATTATTTTCCCAGCCACTCAACATGTACAGTAGATTATGTATAATAATTAAAAATAATTCTGGTTACTGAAAATATCACAAAACTCAAGAAAAAATAATCGAAATCGTAAATTCGCATTAAAACAAATTTAATTTGAGGCTAAAACGGCCAATCCCTTGGTACTAAATTGTTTGAATGGGTTCTTAGGTACCTCATATACATATATATATATATATATATATATATATATATATATATATATATATATATATATATATATATATATATATATATATATATATATATATATATATATATATATATATATATATATATATATATATATATATATATATATATATATATATATATATATATATATATATATATATATATATATATATATATATATATATGTATATATATATATATATATATATATATATATATATATATATATATATATATATATATATATATACGAGGCTGGTTTGAAAAGTCCGTGCAAAGTCCGAGAGATGGCACCACCGGCGCGTATCGAGGTCATGTTTAGTTAGTAGCATCTCTTGAATGAACGCACACCAAGTTTCAGCCATATTGGTCTATTTCTTTGTGTTTGGCATTCGTGTGAATCAAGGAAGTCGAGTGATTTTCAAGAAATGGACGAAAAAGAATTTCGTGTGATGATTAAATATTACTTTATGAAAGGCAAAACGCCTCAGGAGACTAAAGAGAAGCTTGATAAACATTATGGTGACTCTGCACCTTCGATTAGAACAGTTTATAAGTGGTTTCAAAATTTTCGGATTGGCCATATGGGCACAAGTGACGCTGAACGTTCTGGACGGCCTGTGGAGGTTACGACTCCAGAAATCATTGATCAAATCCATGATATGGTGATAGATGACAGAAGAGTTAAGGTGCGTGAGATTGCTAGTGCTGTGGGTATCTCGACTGAACGGGTACATAATATTTTGCATAAACATTTGGACATGAGAAAGCTATCCGCAAGATGGGTGCCGCGATTGCTCACGTTTGACCAAAAACGGAATCGTGTGAAGTGTTGCAAGGATGGTTTGCAGCTGTTCCAGAAGAATCCGGAGGACTTTAAGCGTCGTTTCGTCATTGTGGATGAAACATGGATACATTACTATACTCCTGAGACCAAACAACAATCTAAATAATGGGTTACCAAGGGGGAAACTGCACCAAAAAAGGCGAAGACCGTTCCTTCGGCCGGAAAGGTTATGGCGACTGTCTTTTGGGATTCGCAAGGGATAATCCTCATCGACTATCTGGAAAAGGGTAAAACTATTACAGGTGAATATTATTCATCGTTATTGGACCGTTTGAAAACCGAGCTGCAAGAAAAACGCCCGCGATTGGCCCACAAGAAAGTCCTTTTCCATCACGACAACGCACCAGCACACACCTCAGCAGTTGTGGTCGCAAAATTAATGGAAATAGGATTCCAACTCGTTTCACATCTCCCCTATTCTCCAGACTTGGCTTCCTCGGACTACTATTTGTTCCCCAATTTGAAGAAATGGCTGACGGGACAAAGATTTTATTCAAACGAGGAGGTGATTGCAGACACTAATGAATGTTTTGCAGACTTGGACAAATCCTATTATTCGGAAGGGATCAACAAACTAGAACATCGTTGGACGAAGTGTATAAGCCTAAAAGGAGACTATGTCGAAAAATAAAAAAGGTTTACCCCAAACACATAAGTAGTTTTTATTTTTGCACGGACTTTTCAAACCAGCCTCGTATATATACATATATATATATATATATATATATATATATATATATATATATATATATATATATATACCTATATATATATATATATATATATATATATATATATATATATATATATATATATATATATATATATATATATATATATATAAATTCTCTAATAAAACTTAGAGGTGTTACAAAAACTTCAAAACCTTTGCCAAAAAATACCAGAGCGTTTCTTAATTTGTTACAATAAATAATCCGAGGAATTGCCATATTAAATTACTATTATATATTTTAGGGATAGTTCGGTGCAAAAGACAAACTTTATTATTTGTTCTCGTACACACCATAAATGAGTTACGGCGCCAGACTTAGATATGTTGTTAAAGTCTTGTTTATAATTAAAGGAGTAACTTAATTTATTTTATATAGATAACCTTAAACTTTATGCCGCTTCAGAGTGAGGCCTGACTTAAAGTAATTGAGGAATACACAAAGCATGTTGACATGGAATTTCTGTTGGCTAAATGTACATTTATTACCCTCGAGAGAAAACGTTTTCATTAACATCCAGAGAAAAAGCAATTATTAGATGGAAGCATATTATATTATACTGACATCGGAGAAACGAAAAACAGCCTAGCTATCCATCTCGTCTTATGCAGGATACAACTGTATACTACTGGTTTATGAAAGAGAATTCTCAAAATGTAGTAAATTTATTGTTACCAATATGCTATTTAGGTATCGTTTATGATGAGGTGGTCTGAATGTTAGCACACGATAAACCAGGAGTATGAACGCAGTTTCCATCTTTCATCCTCAAACAAATTGTGTTTTTAGTTTACTGTTTACATCCGGAATGTTCTCATCTTACGACACAATTCCCTATTTTGGGTTTTAGCTGAAATTCAACATTGGCAGTAGCTTTTGCTGCATTAAAAGTAAAAATCACTTATTTGAAGCTAGTGACGTGATCTAAATTGCCTGCCAAATTCACGTTTTTCATTCGTTTTATTTTGAAAAGGTAAGTTTTGCAATAGAAGATTGTTTAACAATTCAACATAAGTGTACAAAATTTTAATGAATAATTGAAACTTGTGAGTGATACCCTCGCTTTAGGAATTACAAAATTAAAAAAACTATTTTTATAAGTTACGTATTATTTTTAACGACACTCCCAACCTATAGTACTAAACAGCAATAACTAAGCCAGATTAAAAGGACGGGCGTAGCGGTTAGATGTGAAGGGAGTTTCTTTAAGGAACAATGGAACACTAAGGGCGAACTTGCTTATAGAATGGTCGATACCATCAATAATCGAGAGCAGACGTACCATAATAAAGGAGAGAGAGAGAGAGACACGCAGACACCAGCAGTTCAGTGCGACAAGTTTGCCGGTTCAATTCCAAGTCGCCTTCTGACAATCTGTTGAGTAGTTACTAGTTACATAGGTCTAATAACCAATGAGACAGGAAATATCATTAAAATGTCATAATATTATTACAATTATTCTTAAAATTACTTTTGTTAAAGAAAATGAAAATAACACTTTAAATTTATATGACTTTAGGTACAATATTAAAGTAATATAGACAATTTATAACAAAAAGACATCTCTTTTCCAGTATATTAAAATAATTAAAATTAAAAAATTGTCTCTTTGATCTAATAAAAATTAAAAGATAACCAAAGTGTCAACTATTTTTTAAACAGGTTAATGTGACATTACGTTTTTTTTGTAAGTGTGTAGGTGTGCTTTAATAAAATTTTATAATTTATTTTGTAAATTAAATTAAATTTAGAGTAAAAAGTATATTAATAAAAATTAATTAATCGATTATTAATTTTCTTCCGTTTCGGTTTCATAAGAATTTCAAAGTTGCTTAGACACATAATCCAGTTTGAGGATATACTTATTCATTCTTATTTTGATACCAGCTAAATAAAGACAGTAAATATGATTTCCTAGTTTTTCATAAAATGCAGTAGGGATATTTATACTGTTGTTTTTGCTTTCATAGAAAAAAATGAAGGAATGAAAATTGTGAATTCTTGACAGAAGTTGACCTAAAAACAACCTTTACTGGCTACCCTCTATACGTTATTACTGTCGACAACTGCCCGTTTACATTTTATATTGATAATGATACCACAGGTATCTTTTACGATTTTCTAATTGCTTTTGAACATATTAGCCACAAAAAGGTTATATTCCGCCCTCCGAATCCTATTTATCTGCAAGAAATTAAGGATTCATATTATTTTGGATCAGTTGTTGAAGATTTCAATTCTGGATATGCTGACATATTTATAGGTCCTGGAATAATAAACATCATGGAAGTCATGGACGTTGGTCCTATATTAATTAGGGATAATATGGTATTTTTAGTACCCAGAAAAGTACTACCTTATATAGATGTTCTACTTTTATCTGGAATTGATGTTAAATTCCTTTTTTATTTGGTATTTTTAATTATTCTTGCTATTCTTTTTCGTTTTATGGCAAGAAAAACTATTGACAAATATATTTTTAACTCGGTCATTAAAAACTTTATGATATTCTATGGCTTATCAGTAAATGTAGGTACACTTTCCAAATTACCTAGAAGGCGGCATATGAGAATATTATTAGGTAAGATAAATTTCAGTTAGGATTTAAATAATTATTTTTGAATAAAACTGCTTAAATAATATCATTAATTATATATATATATATATATATATATATATATATATATATATATATATATATATATATTTATATATATATATATATATATATATATATATATATATATATATACTATTGTGATCAAAAAATAGTAAGGCTTTTAAATTTAAATCGCCCATGCAGTTCCAAATCGGATTAATTTTTTTTCATTAGGTTGGTAGGACCTTAAATGCCATCTGTGTCAAATTTTAAGACCATAGCGTCAGTAGTTGGATTCGCTTGCATTCGTTCAACAACAAAAGTGCGATTTTTAAAATGTCATAATATTATTACAATTATTCTTAAAATTACTTTTGTTAAAGAAAATGAAAATAACACTTTAAATTTATATGACTTTAGGTACAATATTAAAGTAATATAGACAATTTATAACAGAAAGACATCTCTTTTCCAGTATATTAAAATAATAAAAATTAAAAAATTGTCTCTTTGATCTAATAAAAATTAAAAGATAACCAAAGTGTCAACTGTTTTTTAAACAGGTTAATGTGACATTACGTTTTTTTTTGTAAGTGTGTAGGTGTGCTTTAATAAAATTTTATAATTTATTTTGTAAATTAAATTAAATTTAGAGTAAAAAGTATATTAATAAAAATTAAGTAATCGATTATTAATTTTCTTCCGTTTCCGTTTCATAAGAATTTCAAAGTTGCTTAGACACATAATCCAGTTTGAGGATATACTTATTTATTCTTATTTTGATACCAGCTAAATAAAGACAGTAAATATGATTTCCTAGTTTTTCATAAAATGCAGTAGGGATATTTATACTGTTGTTTTTGCTTTCATAGAAAAAAATCGTTATAAGTAATATTTAAACTACAAATATTGCTTCTTGGAAAGATAACTTTTTGTTTTTGAGAAATTTTGCATGCGTTAATAAAGTGACAAAAGATTAAAATGATCATGAAAACATAGTATATTTATGTAGATTTCATAAAACTTATCTTTATGAAACTTCTCGAAGTTTTAACCGTTTTAAGTGATTTTTTTTGAACAAAATTTAAATTAAACAGTTAATGAAAGTCACCTAACTATGTAGCTTCCGGTAAGTCATTTTTCATTATTATCAACAGCTAATGTCGGAGACATTTTATATATGAAACCAGTTAAAAAAATGTCCCCAATGATGTGAACTTTTGAAAAACACTGTGTAAACGAATTTTATATAAACATAATTACACTTTCTTAAATAATTACATAGAATGGAAATAAACGTAGCACCATGTAAAGACCTCTATTAATTATATAACTGAAAAACTCATTTTCTTGTAGACTCTGTGCCCAATACACTTTATTACTTAGATAACGGAATATTACTCTATCTAAAACTACAGCTTGTGTTATATTATTTATGATAATATTTACAACGAAAAAAATATTGCCTAGGCCATTATCAATTCATATGACACAAATAATAATACATTAACCTTATCAGTTTTAATCTATCATGATGCAAAAACTGAATTTGGAGATTAGAGATTGAACGGGAAATATTAAACTTATGAGAAGTTATTTGACGAGAAATGAATTAAAAAGTAAAATGCTACTCTTTCTTAAATACAGTATCAAGTCTTTGTTTATAATTTTTGCATCTGCGGGCATTGCTGTTAGTAGTACAGGTTTCCTGTTACTATCTCAAAAAGAAGTCACTGATATATGTTTTAAAGCATTTATAAATAAAATTGTTAGTAAGGAACATTCAAATATTTTAATATCGATAAATAGTTCTTCACCTTTTGTTACATATTTCAACTCTAAAATATTATTTAGAATTACACATAATGAACTGGATACATTTCTATCTTCAGTGAATTTTAAACCATCACATTATTTAATTTTATTCGATTGTATGGATCTACTAAATACTACTATAGAAACAATATCGAATTCCCCAGCATTTTCAAGCTATTCTACTTTCATTATATTGTCTAAAGAGGAAAATTTAATGACAAGCTTAGCAAATTTACTATGGGATTTTAAACTGGCGAATTCTTACATAGTTTTTCAACAGGATAACAAAATTAGAATTAACAGTCTTGCAACAAGTAAATGCGGTACTGAAGCAGGAATCAAAAACCTTTTGAACCGAAGGAATGAAAATTGTGAATTCTTGACAGAAGTTGACCTAAAAACAACCTTTACTGGCTGCCCTCTATACGTTATTACTGTCGACAACTGCCCGTTTACATTTTATATTGATAATGATACCACAGGTATCTTTTACGATTTTCTAATGGCTTTTGAACATATTAGCCACAGAAAGGTTATATTCCGCCCTCCGAATCCTATTTATCTGCAAGAAATTGAGGATTCATACTATTTTGGATCAGTTGTTGAAGATTTCAATTCTGGATATGCTGACATATTTATAGGTCCTGGAATAATAAACATCATGGAAGTCATGGACGTTAGTCCTATATTAATTAGGGATAATATGGTATTTTTAGTACCCAGAAAAGTACTACCTTATATAGATGTTCTACTTTTATCTGGAATTGATGTTAAATTCCTTTTTTATTTGGTATTTTTAATTATTCTTGCTATTCTTTTTCGTTTTATGGCAAGAAAAACTATTGACAAATATATTTTTAACTCGGTCATAAAAAACTTTATAATATTCTATGGCTTATCAGTAAATGTAGGTACACTTTCCAAATTACCTAGAAGGCGGCATATGAGAATATTATTAGGTAAGATAAATTTCAGTTAGGATTTAAATAATTATTTTTGAATAAAACTGCTTAAATAATATCATTTATATATATATATATATATATATATATATATATATATATATATATATATATATATATATATATATATATATATATATATACTATTGTGATCAAAAAATAGTAAGGCTTTTAAATTTAAATCGCCTGGGCATTTCCAAATCGGATTAATTTTTTTTTCATTAGGTTGGTAGGACCTTAAATGCCATCTGTGTCAAATTTTAAGACCATAGCGTCAGTAGTTAGATTCGCTTGCATTCGTTCAGCAACAAAAGTGCATTTTTCGATTTTTAACATGAGTGAAAAAATTCAGCAAAAAAGTTGCATTAAATTTTGTTTTAAAAATGGTTTTTCGGCTTCCCAAACGTCTCAAGAGGCTTCTCACACAGCATTGGTTCTTCGCGACTTTTTCATCAAAAATTCAACCCATATCATTCCGCAATCGCCCCATTCGCCTGATTTAGCTCCGTCGGACTTCTGGCTAACTAAAACCTAAACTCAAAAAACCGCTTCGAGGACATCGTTTTGAGTCGATTGATGAGATTAAAAGCGAATCGAAGAATGCTTTAAAAGCCATTCCAGAAATCGAATTCAACAACTGTTTCGAAGACTGGAAAAAACGTCGGCATAAATGCATTGTATCCAAGGGGGATTACTTTGAAGCGGACGAAATAAATTTGGAAAAATAAATAAACCGTTTGAGTTTTATTTCAAAAGTCTTACTATTTTTTGATCCAGTAATATATATTTATATGTAAATATGTATATATATATATATATATATATATATATATATATATATATATATATATATATATATATATATATATATATATGTATATATATAAACTTTCTTACTTACTTACATACTTTTAGTGATTTATTCTTAGGTTTTCAGTCCGTATACACCAAAACACACTTACGTGGTCATAGTTTATTGCGTTTCGGAAATACGTTGCTTTCATTAGAATAAAAATGTAATTCATGGGTAAAATAAGTTCTTAAATAGTTAATATAGCAACAAATTATAATTACTTGTTCTTATCTTCAACAAATTTTTATGGAGACAAAATTTATTACAGAAATTTACAGTGTCAAACTAATAACAACAAAAATAACGTATTTATATCAGCCGATACACCAAAATAATTAAATATTCAAAACGCTTTATCTCGTCGTATCTTCCTAAATTGCATAAACAAGATATCCCATTGGCATTCATAGTACGTGCAATCAATCTCCTGAAAATTTCTCAAAATTCTTCCAATAATTCAAAATACGCTTACAAATATATTACATTTTAGAGTTAACAAAAATAATTACTGTATTAAGAACTACACAGATGTTAATAGTAAAATAGAAAATATAATTATTTATCAGGATCAATAACTAATATCACTAGATATAATTTCCCTGTATACAAACATACCTATAAACTTAACAATAAGCAAAAATTGAAATAAAATAAAATCCTTTATAGATATATTCCCAGACGAATTCTCAAATGCAGTTAAATTAACCTTAAATTTTACCTATTTTCAATATACTACAAATTCTGTAAACAAATATATGGATGCGCAACAGTTGCCTCAATTTCTGAATTTATTGCACAGCTAATCATTTATGATCTTGAAAAATTAGGAACAGAAAATTTAGATTTCAATTTGCCCTATTTGTTTAGATTTATAGACGACTGCATAACAGCAATATCAAGAGCTAAATGGAATTTAATCTTAAATAAATTCAATAGTTGCAATCCAAAAAATTACAACTTGAGATAGAAACGAACGAACGATATATTTAAAACTGAATGGTACGCAAAAGATGCATGATTATGTAGATATTTACACTTTAATTATCAGCGTCCATTACCTCTAAAAAAAAACAATAAATATAGGACTAGCAGATCGCAGTATAAAACCCTCTGACCCAGAATGTCGTAAACGAGCAAATGACAAAGCACAAATTGCCTTGAAACAAAACAAATGTCCAGACACTCTCATAAATTACCTTTCCAAAAAAAGAACATACAAATATTACACTAGTAACCAAACACGTAACAAATTTTAAAAAGTTTCTTTTTATTATTGTTGCGTGTCAATCAAAAACAAAAACTATATGTCACTGTCTTACATCCCATTGTTCTCCGAAAACTTCAAAATGTTTTTAAAAAAGATGAGATAACTGTAAGCTATAAGGATCATACTTCTTAGGAATAATTTCAACAAATTAAGATTAAATATACCTAATGACAAAAAACACATATTATCTATGAGATCTCATATCCCCGTAATAACGTGTATATCAGTTAGACTACACAATAACTTCAGAATGTATTAAATGGTCACAAATACGATAATAAAAATAAAACAACACTTTTTTGAATTCGAGAGTATTAAAATTCAGAAACACTACAAAAAATAGGTTAAGGCATTTACCCATTACTTTCGTTGTAAATATGTAGTTCTAAAATAACTACTAAAGTAAAAAAGTAACTAAATTCTCACCTCTTTCACCCCCTTTTCCTGAAAAGATACCAATTAGGAACTACCATATATGTTGCGTCCATACTTTAAATATTATATTATAATGTCGTTCGAGAGTTACCGTGCCAACAGATCGACAAACCGACAGTCAGATAGACACATCAACAGAAATGGCAAAATAAGTCATAAAGAAAAACAAAAATTTTCATCTTAATATTTTTTACGTCACTTTGTAATCATATCTCAATTACCCTCTATATATAACTTAAAACTGGAAATAATGGAATAACAAAACTGTAATAGAAGTATATTACGATCTATACGCAATCATCCTTCACCTTATCCCTTTCACCCGACATATACCATATTTTACTATAAAAAAAATATCTTGTAATAAATATCCAGTAAACCAAACAAGAATCAGGAAAAATTGTTATATTATTGAAATGATACATTTATCCCTGCTCTTTTCACCCTCTTCCCAGGTTAATAATGAAAATATTAAATAAAAAAAAGAAAATGTGATGTTTCGATTCCTCGACTGACAGAATCCTGAAAAAGACCCGTAATATGATAAATACAAAATCATTCTACCTTCTTTTCTACCTTTTGGCCTGTTATATGTTTTTCATGCTTAAAATTTGCCGATTCTCCCATACATAAAAATCTGGAAAAATTCCGATATTACTGTACAAGATTTTTTTCATCTCTTTTACTCTCTTCTCCGATTAGAATTGAAAGTAATGAAACAATAACCCAATTTTCCCATTCCTATAGTCGAGGAACCTTGAAAGGGACGTATAGCACTATACATATGGTACATATATGGAGCAACCCCTCTACCTCCCTCTACTAACCCATTGACTTCCTATTTACTTTATTATAAATAACATGCTTAAAATTTGTTAAATTCATCAATTCATCAACCTGGAATAATTTTCAAATTACTAGAAAATCTTTAACGACTCCCCACCCTTTACACCCTCTTCTTCAGATAAAATGGAGAATAATAAAAAAATAACCGGTCAAGTGCAAGTTGAACTTGCGCAATTAGTGTTCCGTACGTTGATTGCTTTTAAAATAAACAATTTTGTTACGGAGGTATAAAATGATCAGTGACTTCACAAAACACACACCAAATGAGTTTTCAACAAAGTTTGTTTCGAATCTTTACTCAAAACTAATGACATTGAAATTTTTGTTTTTTTTTATATACCAGATAAATTATTAAAGGTAATTCACTCGTGATAATTTTCGTTCAATCTACACCCCGTGGAGAATATTCCAGAATTTTTTCAAAATTTTTTGATAAGTACTTTTCGAGATAAGGCGATTTTTTCGCGATTTTTTAAAAATAACACAAAGAAAAGTGCGCGCAAGTATTACATTGTATATATATATTTTTTACTCGTATTTTCACAAGCTTTCATTTGACACCACACTCGATGACCTAGTAAAAAAATTTTTTTTTCACTTCCGATTTCACCCCCCAAAACTAACCCCTTAAGTCAAAATTTAACTTTCAGAACTACATGGCTCTGATGAGGCCATCAATTCCTATATTATTACCAAATTTCAACTTTCTATGACAAATAGTTTCGGAGAAAATCGGGTGTGGCAGACGGACAGACACACGGACAGACACCGAAGTCATCTTATAAGTGTTCCGCACGGAACACCTATTTATTGAATTCCTCCAACACTCTCCAAAAATCTTGAAAATAACATATAACCCTACTTATACGAGACAAACCCTCTAGTCTTTTATATTTTACTATAAATATTTATGCAAAAAATTTGTTTATTATCTCAACAAAAAACTAGCTATTGTAATACATTATACAATATATACTAAATATAGTAAGAAATTAGCTTTTTTAAATAATCCAAAAAAGTATTTAATAATTAAAAACTATAGTTCTCTAGTTTAAAATCACCCCGAACAAAATATATACTTTCTGCCAACGAAATACGCGTGTATGGAAAAGGATAAAGTTCTAATGTGGACGATAGAAATAAAAGAAAATTGTCATGTATGCTTAATGTGTAAACAAAAATAAATCTTTTTCGAGATAGGTGGCTGCATTATTATCTCTATGATATTTTTTATTATTCATTAAAAAGTTGAAAGTTAAAAAAATATGTTTTCGTGATCTAAAACCCCTAAGAAGTTAAGAAAAGAAAAATTTGAGAGGGTAATTGTTTCACGAATACAATATTTTCCGTTAGCAAGGAAAGGAAATATAATAATTCACGAGCTCTTTCACAAGTTTATTTCCGCCCGTTTAACAATTAATATCTAAAAACCCTGTTTTATATCCAACACAATCACCCTTTCAGCCCCCTATCGCATCTCTCCCACTTTGTATATGTTTTATTATAGAAAAATTATTTTATGTTAAATACCCAATATTCCAGTTAAAAATCAGGGAAAATTTTCGGAAGTCTATTAAAGGAACACAATGAACCCCACCCCTTAAACCATTTTACCATTTTAACAATGAGAATAAGGTAAAAAGTAACATTTCACTTTCTTGACTGAAAATACCCCTTAGAGTCCAAGAACCCTGAAGGGGGCATATAGCACGATACATATGCAGCAACCCCTTTAACCCCCCATCCTACCCCATTAACCTCTTATATAATTTGTTATAAATAATATTATATTTTTACGATAATTATATCAACCAAAGAAGCTGAAAAAATTCTGATAGTAATATTAGAAATATTATATATATTATATACCGATCCCCACCTCTGTCACCTCGTTTTTGGGTTGTTAAAATTTATAAAAAAAATCTAATTTTTTTATTCCTTGACTTCAGAAACCTTGAAAAGGACATAATATAACGGTATATATGCAAAACAAGCCCCTAATCTCTGCCTTCACCTGTGTCACGCCTTTTATGTTTTACTATAAATATTTGTTTATTATCTTAACAAAAAAACAAGAAAAAATTGCCATATTACTATTAAAATTACACAAAATTTATCGACTCCCACCCCTTTCACTGGATCGCTCAAAAAACTATATGCTTAATCCCCTTATTACCTAATATATATATATATATATATATATATATATATATATATATATATATATATATATATATATATATATATATATATATATATGGTTCATTCCATACAAAAACGTAAATGGCTGCCGTCAGAACTGGTTAAATAAATTCGGAAAGCTAAAATTTGAGAGCTTTTTTAATGCAGAGTCGAATGCCGTGTGGTACTCTTTCAAATTCTCAATTTTTGCCCCACAAAAAAAATGGTTCTGATCCGTAAATGCGGCTATGATATTCTTGTGTAGAATTATGCACTGAGGCTGTGTAATTTATATTTGGTGGGGCTGTCTAATCTACATTTGTTCGGTGTGAAATCAAAGACATCATTTCAAGTTAAAAGATCCATAAAAAAATATTTTAAAAAAATTTATGAGCCTAGAAATTGCTATAGATAGCAATTTTTATAGGTTTAAATCTTATTTTCATCGATTCAGTAGCTGGATTAACGTTTGGCAGCTGTCAAATTTCAATTCTCATGTCGCATTTGCAGCGAGCAATTCCAGAAATATTAAATATATGAATGACTTACATCAAAATGAAAAAATTAAGAATAAAATGGTTCTTGATCGTTTAACATCTTAATTTCGTTGTTTTGACAGCTAATTATACAGTTAGCTGCTGTAACATTTAAAATCAGATTGAACACAGAAAAACCATGTATGATATGCATCATACATGGTTTTTCTGTGTACCCCACAAAAGAAATTTGTTATTTCGACGTAAAATGCCTCAACTGCTGTCAAAAGATCTTGTTGACATTAGATTCGTATTCAGATAAAATAATGATTAAATAGCATTTTGAATAAATTAAGAGCTCGTTTGACAGCTGTCAAATATTTTTTTTTGTATCGAGATCGTATTCAGCAACCTAAAAAACTCCTACTTACGTATTTAGAAGCATTTTTTCTTTAAATATGGTCTTAAAATTGAAAAATTTTTCGTGCTTCACTTGAATTTAACACTATTACTGAATTGAGAATTTGAAAAAGTACCACACGGCATTCGATTTTACATAAAAAGAAGCTAAAATTTGAGCCCTTAACCGCCTGAAATAATTTAACCAGTTTTGAGGGCATCCATTTGCTTTTTCGTATGGAATGACACATATATATATATATATATATATATATATATATATATATATATATATATATATATATATATATATATATATGTATATATATATATATATATATATATATATATATATATATATATTCCAAATTTGATATTAATATCTTATTTTGTTCTAGAGTTATCGTGGTAACAGACCAACAGAAATAAGTGACTATGTTTTTCGTAATCTAGGATATCTAGAACAGGAAGAAAAGCAAAAGTCTTGGGTTGTGATTTTTCCACGAACACAATACTTTTCTTTATCAGGCAAAATAAAAAATCCACAATTTACCTTACATTAAACAAGTTTTATTTATGGAGAATGTGAATTTCTAAAAAGATTAATTGAAGCTTGACACTTCTTAGTACTAGTATTTACATAACTGGAATAGATACGATTTAGAATACTATTGTTTGTTTGTTATTGATTATATGTTGTTTTCTTTATAATGTGAACCGTTTGTTGTCTTCTTAAAAACAATCCTTCCTTCCTGATCGCTTTTCGATTCCCAACATCGCATCGTGACCTCTTATGCAACCGTGCTTACCACGCTCCTCCACTCTTCACGGTCCTCCGTCGTATGGATGACGTCACTAAGTGATATATTTGTTAATTTCTTTATGTGATCGATATAGCGATTTGGGCATCGATCTCTCTTTCGTTTGCCCTCTATTTTTCCCTAGATGACGAGTTTTTCAATGCCGTGTCGTCTAACAAGGTGACCAAAAAATTTAAGAATTTGCCGCTGAATGGTTGAGAGCAAGCGTTCGTTTACTTTGATCTCTAATTCCGTCAGAATGGAATCGTCTGTTCGTCTTGCTGTCCATCGGATCCGGATCATCCTTCAGTAGCAGGTCATTTTGGCGACATGCAGTGTTAATCGTCCAGAGTTCTGAGTCGTAGGAAGCAATCAGAAAATCAGGGTTTAAACGAACAACCAACAAAAAAAAAACAATAATAATCATAAAAAAGCCACACTGAACAAACTTCTGGTCAAAATAATTGTCAATGTTGCTTGCAGTGTCATCCTTTCGTTTGTAACTTTTAAAAATATTGTTACCCCTTTGACTATACAGCAATAAAATTTAAATAAAATACAAGAGTGTTAAAACAGTAATAAAGTAAACTTTATGCACCATATTATGAATAGTTTAATAGATGTTATAAAAACTTTTGACTAAAATTTTATGATTTTTAGCAAATCACAATTATTAAAATAACCGTCAGGTAGCGCCACATTTATGACTATAGTCCCCGGCTAGAAAATAAAAATAATCAATCACTACCAAAATTGGTGTCCTATTTTATAAAAATTGTCAAAAATGCTTAGAGTAATTTTCCATTTCGGTTTTTATTTAGAAATGTTGAATTTTGATATCTCTCAATTCAATGAGATCACCGAGAAAAATTTCGCCCACAGATTGAAGTTCATAACCTTTGCCCTCGACAACATGAAGTAAATAGTTTAGAGGTTAGTTATGGTGTGTCCTAAAATTTTATGGAGGAAAAGTTGTTTGAGGTTTTGTATTTAATAACATAAGAACAAGAAAAATTTAAAATTAAGAGATTTTCATAAAAATATTGGCTAACTGTTCAAACAAGCGAGTCAGAGGAGTAGTCCATTTGTAATCAATAAACCTGTACAATAGTTTAAAATACAATCCATATTTTGTTTTAGCTAGCATTATACTGATAATGATGGGTGTGTCAGCAGGCCTACAAGGAGTGTTAATTCGTACTATTTCGAGTGGTCCCATATATGATGCACGTATAAGAAATATAGACGAGTTGTTACAGAAAGATATTCCGATGAAAATGACAACATCAGTAGCACATTTTTTTGGAACAAGTTTTCAAGAAAATTATAAGGAAGTATTTAAACGTCATATTCCTCTTGATACAATTGTAACACTTAAACAGATCCCTTTAAAAGAGTTTAATTTTGCCACTGTTCAAACGGAAGGTAAGCAAAATAAATCTAAGAACAAGAGTTTTTATCCTGAAAAACAAAGAAAATGTTACCGAATTTTTGAAATTCGATGACTAGAAAAGTTTCCTTACGCCTTAACATAAAACTCTGGATTACAAAGTAACAGTTTTTTTTTTAATTTTTCAAGTTTCAACTCTGTACTATAGGTGAGTTAATAAGTTTTGAAAGCGGAAATGAAATCTTCTTCTTAGTGTGCCTTATCTTCTAAGGACGTTGGCGATCACGTTTGATCATCTGATTTTATCTATTCCCGCTCTAAATAGTTCAATAGATGTCATGTTTGTCCATTGTCGTAAGTTTTTCAACCAGGAGTTGCGGCGCCTTCCTAGTCCTCGCTTACCGATTATTTTTGCTTCAGTTATAAGTTACAGGAGTTCATACTTTCGGCTTCTCATAATATGGCCAAAGTAAGTACTTTTTCTTTCTTTAACGGCTGGAATCTCTCGTTCTTTTCCCATTCAATCAAGTATTTACACATTTGTGGTATGCACTGTCCAAGGAACACGCAGCATTCGGCGTTAGAACCACATCTCGAATGACCCCATTCTTTGTTGTGTTGTCTCTGTGATTGTTGCAGCTTCTATACCGTATAACATGACCGAGAACACGTAGCATCTTAGCACTTTCGTTCTTGTTTTTAAGTTTAGTTGGCAGTTACAGAGTATACTGCGCATTTTATTAAAGGAGCTTCGTGCCTTTTTAATTTCTGTTTTTTTTTATGGATCTAGCACACGCTATAGAAACGACACGTGTGCGGAGAAAGCGATTCACGTTGTTCTTGAATCGCTGTAAATTGTACTCGGTGGGAAACACAGTACTGGGCAAATTATTCCAAATGGATAATGTTCCCCATATAAAACACTGCTTGAAAAGCGTTGTATGAGGAGTAACAAGCTGAACCTCATACGCATGCGAAGCATTAGCGCGACGTGTTTTTCTAAGATGCACCGCTCTGGGAGGAATTAAGCGGGCTACATCCTTCGAACACTTTCGTTTGAAATACTTGTAGAAAAGGCTCAAGTCGCCCACCGTTCTTCGATGTTCCAGCGAGTCAAGGCCGCCGGTCAGCTCCGGGTCTCCAATCAGACGAACAGCTCTTCTATGAATCGAATCCAACAAATGGAGTGTATGTTTGGGAGCGGAGCACCAAACACCAACAATTTGAGCTTTGTAAAAAATTAACAGTTTTTCTGGAGTGTAAAACTTTCTGGCTTGAAATAATATTCCCAATTTTTGAGCTCTTCTTGCTGCGATATGTTCATGTCAGGAGATATTTGCTCTTAAACTAACGCCCAACAAATTGAGTGACGATGTTAGAGGAATGGAGTGCCCCGCCATGTCGGGTCCAGCAACGTTAACTTTTTTAGAAAAAACTGCCGCCTGGGTTTTTGTAGCGTTAAATTCCACTTGGTTACTGTCACACCAAGATAAAATTTCTTCCAGGTCTTTGTTAAGTTGACTTAACGACTTCTCGCTGTCTGCGGATTTTCGTCTGAGTAGTCGATGTCCGAGTGTTCAAAGTGAATGAAGAGATAAGGGTACTGTCATCTGCAAAGCTGTAGATTAGGTTTCCGGTCTTTTCCAGCAGATCGTTAATGGAAATGAAAAAGAGAGTAAGAGATAGTGTGGAGCCTTGGGGCACACCGGCGTTGATAGTGAAGGTGTTAGAAAGAAATCCGTCGACTGCCACTCGTAAAAAACGCTCTCTGAGGAAACATGAGAGCCACAAACAGAACTTTTCAGACATACCATAAGAGCGTAGCTTAGCCAACAGTCCATCGTGCCAAACATGGTCGAATGGCTTGGATATGTGAAGAGCAACCGCTCGAGAGTCTCCGAAGTGTTCACTAGCGTTGTTCCAAACATGTGTTACATAAGTCAGAAGATCTCCTTTTGATCTATGTTTACGAAAGCCATACTGGTGGTCGCTAATAATGTTGAATCCTTCAAGATATTTTAGAAGATGCTGATGCTGATTAATAGCCTTTTCCATGACTTTCAATATTATTGAAAACATTGCGACTGGTCTTCTTGCCTTTTTTAGGTATCGGCTGAACTGTGGCACATTTCCAGCAGGAAGGAAATATTCCCTTTCTATAGGATAGGTTGAAAAGTCTACAGAAAACTGGTGTTAGTTCCCTCGCATAGTTTTTGAGAACTATGGCAGGTATTCTGTCAGCGCCAGAGGCTTTTTTGGTGTCTAGACCCTTTCAACCCTTTCAAGTATTTGTTAATGTACTTTAATATTTATGTTTGTATTACGATTCGTATTGACCACCATTGTTTTTGTTTTGTTAGTATTCAGTTTCATTCCAGATTCCTCACATGCATCAACAATTCCATTCATGAGTGTTTGTAGGCCTTCTTCACTGTCCGCTAGAATGACAGTATCATCAGCGTAGCTGATGTTATTTACACACACACCATTTATTGTAATTCTATCTTTTTTATCAGAAATAGCGCTATTGAAGTTTTCCTCCGAATAAACATTGAATAACAGAGGGGACAAAATACAATCCTGACGTACGCCTTTCTTTATTTATATTTCTTTGGACATGTGATTCTCAACTTTTATTTTGGCAGTCTGGTTTCAGTATAAACTTGATATTATTTGTTAGTCTTTGTCATCAATGTTACACGATTGTAGTATTTCCATCATTTTCTCACGATTTACAAAGGCTTTTTGGAAATCTATGAAGCATAAATAAGCCACAGAGTTGACATTCCTACATCTTTCAATCAGAACGCGGATGGAGAATAGTGCGTTCCTTGTTCCTAGTCCGTTCTGTGTTTGTCTAGTATGTTCATCTAGTTTTTTGTATACTCTTTGGTGTATTATTTTAAGAAAGAGTTTTAAGGTGTGGTTCATTAGACTTATATTCCGACATTCCTCGCACTTTCTAGGGTTATTCTTTTTTGGCATTGGTATAAAAATGGATGTCAACCAATCATGAGGTACATCACCTATGTTGTATACGCTGTTGAAGAGGTCCTGTATAATGTCCATATGTTTTTCAAGAAATATTTTAATGATTTCTGTAGGTATATTACCTTTTCCTACTGTCTTTTTGTTTTTATTTTATGGGGGGGGGGGTTGTATTAAACTTATTGGTATTATATTGTCACTTGTGTCACTATACATTTTCCGTATATATTCTCCCCATCTATTTATTCTTTCTCGTATATTCAGTAGTAGTTTACCTTCTTTATTCTCTATTACTTGTGGTTGCCTTCGTAACCTTAGTCCAGCAGCTTCTTTGATTTCCTTACGTGACATTAAATAACAAAAATTAATGAGTCGAAATACATTTATTCTTTAGTATAATCTCCCTTAAGCTCAACACATTTTTTCCAGCGATTTTCCAAATCATTTACCCCATCTCTGAAGTGGTTTTCCAGAAGACCTTTAAAATACCCACCTACGGATGCTATCACTCCATCTTTTGTTGAAAAACGCTTCCCATGTAGAAATCTTTTGCGGTTTGGGAACAGATGAAAGTCAGACGGGCCAGATCTGGCGAATAAGATGAATGTTTCAACCGTACTTTAATCCCATCAGTTTTGTTGTTGTCAAAGCACCTTTGTGAGCAGGTCCATTGTCATGATAAAACATTATTTTTTTCTTCCGCGAACCGGTCCTTTTCACACGAATTTTCTCATCCAGCTGATCCAAAAAGGCAATAATAATCTCCTGTGCTTGTTTTACCGATTTGACCGTAATTAATTAAAAAAATACTTTTTGCATCCCAGAAAACTGATGTTATAATTTTTTTGGACGATTTTGACCACTTTGGCTGGTTTGGAGCTAAATAATCGGGCTCAGTCCACTGTGCGGTTTGTTGTCCCAATTCAGGATCATACTGGTAAACCAAAATCACATCCATATGCGATGCACAAAATCAGTTTTATTCTTTGTGAAACGAGCCAAATGTTGTTTAGAAAATTTCTCTCGAATGTGTTTTTGTTCCGATGTTAACAAAGGCGGCACCTATCTTATGAATAGCTTTCTTACACCCAAAACATTATTTAAGATCTCATGTACTAATCAATGTGAGATGCCTATAGCCTCAGTTAAATCATTCACGGTTAATCGACGGTCTTCCATTACCATATGTATTACCATACTTGCACAACAGTTTCGTCACTTGTTACAGTTTTTGGACAACATTGACGCTTGTACGACCACGTTTAAACTCTAGAGTCCATCTGTGAAGAATTGAAAATGAAGAAACAGACGCCTTGAACAGTTTCACTAGCTTAGTATGGATTTTAGTTGCCGATAAACCTTCCAAAACAAAGAATTTTATCATTGCACGATATTCAAGTTTTTCCATTTTTAAAAAATAATCGAACACGTCTACTTTAGTCAGCTGATATGATTGATGAAGCGTCAAAATGGTGTTTAATATTTGGTTAAAGTGATGCTCCATAGATGTCGCTTCCAAAACTTACTGAATGACCAGCTGCTGAGCTACAAAATATTTAGAAATTTTATTAACAGAAAAAATTTTCACTCTTCGTTTACTTCCTATCATTTTCATCTATATTTACGGGTTTATCAATAAATGTCTGTTAGGTAAAAAATATACAGTGACTCACAGCTTAAATGATGCAGTCGCTATAAGAAAAGACTAACTGGTCTCAGTGCCTCTTTATTTATTTGGAAAAAACAACTTATTGAAATTAAATTAGTAAAGAGTCTTCTAAAAAGTATGAATTATTATTTGTCTTAAATATGCCTTAATTAATTAATAATAAATAATTAATCAAATCATATGCAATTTTGACGTCACAGCTTAAATGATGCAAAATAACAACAGGGGTCAAAACTTATCGCATTTTGGAATTTACGAAGGCGGCGTTGCTTTGATTTCTTAGTGCAATTGTTTTTTGTTTAGTTTGACATTTTTTCATTCAATAAAACGAAATTGTTTAAGAATAGGTCATCGAACTACAATTTCTGAGAGAAATTTAATTATCACTCATTACAGGAATGGATACAGCCAAAGAGACATAGCCAAAATGGTAAATAAATGTCCGTCAACTGTTCAGCATATCATTGAACGTTACCGGAATGAAAATAGAGTCGAGAATAAGTCAAGGTTGGCTCCAAATAAGATCTTCAATGAACGTGAAGAAAGATGGATTTTAAGAGAGGTATTAAATAATCCAAAAAAAAGTGCGCCAAAGTTGTGCGCCGAGGTGGAAAGACAGTTTGGAAAAAGGTGTAACCCCGAAACAGTTCGACGGATCTTGCGAAATAATAATTTACATGGTCGAACTGCTAGAAATAAGCCTTTCATTAGCCAAAGAAATAGACGCGCGAGATTGGAATTTGCCCGAGGGCATATCAATAAAAACTTGAACTTCTGGAATTCAGTAATATTTGCTGATGAGACCAAAATAAACTTATTTGGGTCCGATGGAAAAATATCAGTGTGGAGAAAGCCTAAAGAAGAAATAAAATTGAAAAATATGAAAGCCACGGTAAAGCACGGTGGAGGTGGAGTGATGTTATGGGGCTGTATATCATCTGCAGGAGTAGGTAACATGTATTTCGTCGAAGGGAATATGAACCAATATGTGTACTTGGATATACTAAGGCAGCATCTCGTCGCTAGTGCCCAAAAATTAGATATTGAAAACAATTATCGGTTCTATCACGACAATGATCCAAAGCACACGTCATTTCGAGTCCGCAGTTGGTTGCTTTATAACTGTCCAAATGTTATTAAAACACCAGCCCAGTCACCAGACTTAAATGTAATTGAAAATTTGTGGCTGACATTAAAAAATAAAGTAAATAGTGCCCCAATATCAAATAAAACTGAATTAAAAGTAAAAATGGTATATTGAATTTTGCATCATTTAAGCTGTGACGTTAAAATCGCATATAATTTCATTAATTATTTATTGTTAATTAAGTAAGGCATATTTAAGACAAAAAGTAATTCATACTTTTTAGAAGAGTCTTTACTAATTTAATTTCAATAAGTTGTTTTTTCCAAATAAATAAAGAGACAGTGAGACCCGTTAGTCTTTTCTTATAGTGACTGCATCATTTAAGCTGTGAGCCACTGTATATTGGGTAAACGTTACTTCTATGAAAATTAGAAAGCTCTTGGATATTATCAGTTACATTTTCTGATATTTTTTTAAAGAAAAACTTAGCATAATTGCAGTAAACAGTACACTAAACATAAATTATCTTGTTCCTTCCTTAAAGAAGAAGAAGTATTTCTAAAATATTACTTGGTTGTAGTAAAAGAGTATATACGTTTTCAGGATTTTCTGAATGTGTCATTTTAGTTGTCAAATAATCAGGCGTTTATGACACTGGAACCATTATCTTTACATACATGTACTACAGAAATATGATCATTATAATTTGCTATAACCCAAAGGCTAGCAAATTCAAAGTTGCGGCGGCATAATAATGTTAAGGTTTTATATTAAAATACTGATAAATCAAAAAAAACCTTTATTGCGTATCAAACTGCAGCATTTGGAAAATTCTATTCCAGAAATAATGCCATCTAAATATGATTCTTTACGTTCTTTTCACTCTGTAAATGAGCTGTTAAATTATTAATCACTCTTCGGTACCTCGTCTCCGTAATTCGTGTAAGTTCCTGCCGCCTATATTTTTTTAATTATTCCAAGGAAAGAGGACTGTTACTATAAACTTAAGTTTTGAGATTTCACCATAAGAGAAAAATCCATCTGCATCATATCGTGAGTTCAACTTACTTCACCATTTAAAATATATTACGGATTCAGAAATGTCCGGCAAGAATGTATTTAAAGTAGTAATGTAGTAAGATCCTACTGAAGCTATGTCTCTGGTTATAACCATAACTTTAAAATGAGAGTTTGACCAAATTGTCAATCATTACTATATATTTCACCAAACTAGTAGTTGTTATGTGGCCTAAAATAAGTACTGGCCAATCATTTTACGTGCTAACATTGTAGTCAAGATGTCCGTTTAGAAGAATGACACTTCAGTTTTGGATCTTCTAGACTCCAATAATGATATTTCTGTTTATTGATTTGGCCGTTAAGGTAAAAATGTGCCTCATCGGAGAAATATTAGTCAACGGATTTGAGTCCATTGGTTCTAATTCTTGCACCAGTTTAGTATTGTAGAGGTACAGCCATAAATTTTTAAGGGAACTGCTTTTTATTGAAATTCCGGGCACATCTATAGGACCTGATACTTTGCGTATTGAGAAGTCGTCATGACATGATACTCGAACGCACTTTTTTTTCATTTCTTTGGTCATCCTGCTGAAGGCTTATCTGCTTCTTCGGACTTCTACAAAAACTGCTTGCATTATCTGGCTACCTGCAACTGTATTTTGACTTTATAAGTCATATTAAAAATAAAATATACGTCTCTTGTTGGTTGTAGAATTATTATTCTTATGAAATTCTGAAGAACAAAAGGCACCTCCGCTTTGGTAAAATGCTCCACGGGAACTAAATTTGCAGTCACTAGTAGTATGTTTCATTTTCGCGTCATGCCGTTTCCATACGTTCTTGTCTCGTAATAAGACGAATAAATTTTCGCCTATTTATGAGAAACTATGCTATTATACAAAAAAATCACCGTTCCTCAAAATCCTTCATGGTAGAGCTTAGTTATTCTAAGTTTCCAGTTTTAGCGTAAATGTAACTATGTGACTCGGTATAGTGCGTACAGATTCGTGTTAGAGCAGAATATATAATTATTTACATATACCAAACTTGGATTTTTTTTGTTTATATATCAATTGTTCCCAGTTAGTCACAGTAATAAAAGCGAAAATTTAAAGAAATGGGCAAAATAATTCAGCGAAATAGTAATACAGATGAACGATGAAACAACGATATATACTTTTCATTTTGCGGATGACTCAGTAGTGATTGCACAAGGGCTATTTAGAATAAATGACAAGAAAGCGGTTTGATAAATTGAAAGGGGGTGACTGACAGTAAACTACAAGAAAACTAAATATCCGTGTATTGGAATAGAACCAGAAAGTTAAGTCGGAAGTCAAGTGATTGATGACTGTAATAACTACATCTTTTTAGGAACAAGAATATATAAAGCTGGAAGTACAGAAAAAAAATAGAAGACAGAATAAGCAAAGGAAAGCCGTCATACAATACTTTAATTGTGTCCTTTGGCCAAAGAAAATATAAATTGAAAAAAAGCACTACATCAATGACGGAACCGTTAAGAGCATCGTAATTTACGGCTGCGAAGCTTGGTAATTAAACAAGAGCTTAGAGCAGAAATTTTTGCTGTCGAGATGGACTACTGGCGAAAGTCAGCTTAAATATTAAGACTGGATAAAAGTAAAAATGAAAGAATAAGAGAAGACATAAAGATAGAAAGAATAATATTCGACGATATCCAGTAAAGACGGCTGGTCTGGTAAGGACATGTAGAAAGAATGAGGAAACAACGAATGCCAAAGCTGGTTTTAAAATGAAAGCCCACCGAGAAATGGTGGCACCAAGAAAATCAGGTCAGAAAGAAATCTACGACCGGGAGATTGGAAAGACAAAAGAGGCTGGCGACAGGAAACCGAAAGGGCTAGAACGATGTACAGGCGGAGATAGATAGGTAGACATACCAATTGTCCAATAGATCGACACTTGAAATTTCTAACCAGAAGTTGACATTTCTTAGTGAATTGAGACTAATATAGAAATCCCCTCTTTACCCTTTAGGATACGATCTGACTTCAAAATTCTTTTAAAATCTAGAACACTGCCTCGTATTATGCAACAAAATTTTTAGTATATAGTACCCTAAATCTCTTTAGATAGTTAAATATTTTGTACGATGAGTTTAAAGCTATACATTTTTTTCGTTCGTTACAAAATAAAATTTTCCTTCCGTTTTAGGATTTCTGATAATAAGGAGTGATCTTTTAGAATCTTTTAGCGTCCTCGATGTGATGATGCATTATCGGCTAGTATCAATGCCCAAGAATTACTTCTTTCACAAAGAATTTTACAAGTGGTTTGCAATGTTATTAGAGAGTGGTGTTATGGATAAATTTGAAAAACTCTATAAATTTAATTATTTTCTAAAACTTGGTCCAGTTACACCAATGAAAGTATACAACATATCTTTAAAGCAAATTGGACCTGCATTTTTAATGTTATTCACTGGATGTTTAGGTTCTATTGCAGTGTTTATAATGGAAATGATAGTTTATCAGATTAGAAAATATCAATGTTAGTTTAGTGTGAGAATATAAATTAAACGTGATTGTATTTTACACCAAAAAAAAAATATATGTACAATGAGCTTTCTGTGTAATGTACGTGAAGATAGGTAGAAATAAATCTTATTATAAAAAGAGTTCCTAGATCTTGGTTAAATAAATACAATCCTTACTTGAAGAAGTATTAAAATGAGGTTCCGTGAGACCGTATAGGGCAATAACTGGACCTGCCCTTAGCAAACACCTTTAACTTATCACTGTCAAACCTCAAAACAATTTATTTGTTTTTAATTTATCTAGGTTATGTTATGTTTAAATGTGATCTGAATTTATGGAAATAATTATTGTATATATAAGCTGGAAATATATTTGCTCTTTATATTTGTTCTCTTACGTAGCTTTGGTTCCATGTTAAATTTTATTGATATTAATGTTAATATCAACGAGATAGTGTTAATAGTATTTGCATATTTGTATTGGATTAGTGTGGTTTATAAAGCATTTTTGGGTTGTTCACACAATTATAATACACAATTAATAAGTCAGAGAAACAAATAAATGTATTGTTTTGGTTTTCGTTGTCAATAAAACTGCGAAAGCTTGATTGCGATAGAAGTAAAAAACTATTTTTAGAGAAGAAAAAATAATTAAATTTTGAATTATTTGTAATAGCCTTTGTATCAGTCTTATTGTCGTAGTTTCTAAACAAGAATCTATTATTGTAATATCAAGCACAGGAAAATGTCATATAATAACTTAATTTTTTGGTGTTTTCATAGTAATTTCACAGTATTAATTTATGTTATTTATGACATCATATTTCTATCAGTAAGTAGTAGGCCTGGTTAGCTGAGGTGATTTTTAGGTATTGGTGTGATCTTTTTTGTAGTTTGCATACTCATTCTTAAAATAAGAGTTATATCTATATTTTTTTTATATTGTTAGACTAAGTCTATAGTCAAACCTAATTAAAATCAAGGGAAAAGGAAGCTAGGCAGAGTTACCACCATTTAATAATATACAAGAGTTTTATTAAAGTTTAATTTTTAATTTTATTAAATTATTCTCTTCTATTATTTGAAATGTTATATTTCTGAAGGTATTATGAGATTTATTTTGTATATGTTTTCGTTTTGCTTATTTTTTGGTAACTCACAACCTCCAAAATATTCATAGATAAATTTTTTCGAATAATTATTTTATATTTAAACATTTTTAATAAAGTAATAGGTCTCTTAAAGAAATGTTTTCTTTATGAATTGTTGTAACTCTATCTTACAAATTTTTATCAACGTTTCTTTTAACCATCCAACAACAAATCGCGTTAATATTTAGACATCTACTTACATCAGTTAATTTTTGATAATTTTTTTTTTTATAAATTCATTTATATTTTTTTCAACATAATACTTAAGAAAAAGAGTTCCTCATGTTCTTTCCTGGCTTCTGATCATTAATATTATTATTATTAATATTCCCATTCTTCCATATTATTTTCAACGCGTTTTAAACTGAAAACCACGCGACATTCTGCCTAGAGGAAATTATATTATAAATTTTGACTGTATCTAAATAACAAGCATTAACTAAAAATCGCACAGGACAGAATCTCATAATTGAATTATTCATCTATTGGTACTACTACAGTATATATAAGACATTTTTGATTATTTCCGAGCTATCTCCGTGATTTCTGGCATTCTCTAGCTCATATTCTAATATAATTATTTCGATTAGTATTAGTAGTTTTTTACTGTAATTTTTCGTAAAAATATAACTAACAATGAAGAAAATTGGAGATCTCATAGCGATTAGAAGATTTTATTGATAAAAGTTATCCTCTAGTTGAAAATACATTGCTTTTATAAACAATTTAAGTACGGTATAAAGGTTTAGTTTTGTATATTTATGCAAACACTTACCAAGTCGAAACTAAACTCAACGCAGATTTTTAATAATTTTTGAAAAAACTGTTTTAAATTATTTATAAAAGAATTAAAATGTTTAAAGGGTATATGCCAAAAAATGGCATGAAGAATGCTTGTTTACTATGGCTTCATAAATAGCGCATTATTATTAGTACTAAATTTAGGGGATAGGATGTATAGTTATCGCTACAGAATATATAAAAACCTCCTAAAGCAAAATTTTTTAAAATTAAAATGTAATGTATTACCAAAACAATTATGAAAACCAAATAAGGTGCTTTAAAATCATCTGGATGAAAGTTTCTGTTAGGATATATTAATAAAATATACCTTTTTAATCAAAATATGCATATTAGATGTATTCTGACTGAATTAAAAAGAGTGCAAGTAGACTCCTAAATCGCAATAGCGTAAAGATTTGCGTTGATGATGTCCCCTCTCTCCTTCCATCTGAGATAATTTATACAAACCAGTTCTTACAAAAGGTATTAAAACGAACGATAACCTGAATCTTACAAGAATGTGCTTCATTGGCGTAAGGTATATTCATGCACCACTCTGGGAGGAATCAAACAAACTTCGTAAGTCGAAAATTTCTGATCAAAGTGGTAAAAGAACTCAAGTCATTTAACTTTGTTTGATATTCCAAAGAAAAAGGACTCTTTTAAGAGCAGTGTTCCCTATATAAATGACAGTGTTCGTTCAGTTCTTGAGTTTGAGCTATGTGTAAAACATTTAAATTGTGCTATATACAGCTTTCTGGTACAAAGTCATATTCTGACGTTTGAGAACCTCTTTAAATTCAGACACGCCCACATATACTAAATCGTATTGGCTTCCAAGAATGCCAGCAAATTGCTGACAATGGTAGTTGAAAAAACTATCCATACATAATCATGTTTTTGTGAGGGTGTAAATTCTACATGGTGTTATTGCTATAAGGCAAAATTTCTTGAAGATTCCTGTCAATTTATCAAAAATTCTACTGTCTCCATAAAGCTGTAGAGGTAGAAAGTATCAGAGAGTACAAAATAAATAAAGCAGGAAGCGTAGACTGGATTTTAAATCCCTTCCAGAAAAAAGGTAAGTAAAATGGAGAATATGAGACAAAATTATGCATAGGGCGCTAGGATGAAAAGTGCCAGAAAAAGTCTTATACCAATTACCACTTGCTAATATCAATCCCTAAAAAACTCTAGAGCTATACAAAAAAACCTTTTAGTTACAACGAAAGAGTGAAATTTACAATCTGTCTTAAAATATACGGTGGAATGTTTTGGTTGTAATATGTGCAACTGCTTTGCATTTACCAGAGTTACCTAAAAGGGAAAAAAAAATCCGACGCGACAAATCCTGTGGCTCCGACACACACAGACTATGGCGCGGTATGGTCAGAAAATGATGATCAGGTCTCAAGTCCGTTTGGTTAGTGATCATCGACCAATTCATCTGTCCTAGCAATCTGAGAGAATCAAGCATCTCTGCATCTTTATTGTCAGTGAATATCGTGGAAACAAAGCGCGAAGTCCGTAATTTTAATCTTTATAGTTAGAATGTTTTTCCTTCTCTTCGATTGCTACATTTATTTCTGCATGTGTCGCAAACTCAATTGCGTAAATCTTCTTTGTTGTTTTATCGCCTTGTAGTCGAAAAGACAAAATTTCAGTAAATGCTGCACTTACGTCATTTTCTACAGCCAATTCGATCTCTCTTGGAAGATATCAGTCTGGGAACATCATCAATAGGGTATGAATGTTGAAAATAATTTAATTGTTTGCTTTAAAGACAGATGGCATAGGTTGATAAATATCGTATTGATTCTTTACTCAAGGAAACCATATTGGTAACATGTTGATCTGCAGGAACGAAATATGTCTCATCTCTAGGATCGGTTGAAAATCCTGCAAAGTTGGTATTTATTGAAAGATTTTTAAGTACGATGATACAGCTACAGACTTTGTTAGCGTGGACCTTCATTAGGCTATATTTTATGACGTGCTCTCTGAAAACGATATCAGGCATGTCTGACTGAGCACTGGAAATAGTACGTGGTCTTTTTTCCTGGAAATCGACAGCCGAACGTTAAGCACAGAGTTCGTCTAACAAATAAACTTTTCGACAGGTTGTCATAGCCTTATATGACCGTGGTGGCTGTGTAAGAAATGTTATAATGAATTACTGCTTAACAGGTTGACTGCCGATCTATATTTTTGAGTTTGTGGTCGACGCCGGTAAGATTTTTCCAAATATTTTTATTTTATTGTGGTAAATATGAATTAAAATGAGTCTTGGATGTGTTTTTTTTTATGTGCCATTCAAAATATTAGAAAAAAAAATTTCACTCCGATCGGAGTAATCGGCATTGCAAGTGAAAATTTTTACTAGATGCGATCGGAGTGTCCAATTAAATAAGTAAAGAAATAATAAATCGAACTCATGAACTCAAAACATTTATTTCTAAATCATTTTTGTACATTTTTATAGTAATCCTCAAAGCAATTAAGGCAAAAAACCTGGTTGTCCAGGGCACATTTTGCATTCATACACTGTTTGCTTTCTTATTTTATTTTTCCTGCATTCTTTGCATTCCTTTCTGCTTACCCGTTTTGTTTCTTTAGTTCCTTTTTTTTCACTAACAATTTTTTCAACTTTGCTAATGCTGTGGACATTTATTTGGCCTGGAGGTATTTGCGGCAAATTAGTAATTGGTCGTCTGACTAGTAAATGTCTTATGACATCCAATCGGAAGTCATATAATCGTAACTGGTCAGACCGCGAATATTTATTGTACAAAAAAGAGGCGTTTATCATGCTCATTTGCAGCACATGCATGAATAACTTTTTGTACCACCGAATGGTTTTACGGCTGCAAGGATAATATGCCATCATTTGATCCTGTCTATCTATACCGGACATAAAAGCATTATATCCAATGATTGCGGAAGGTTTTTCAGATTCTTGATTTCTTTTGTTTTTAAAAATGCCCATTTCGCTTCCAAATTCTGTTGAAATGTATTGAACATTGCGTTTATCGCGCCATTTTCCGACATGCACTCCATTGCAAAACATAGATTTATTCTCACCACGTTTTAAGTTTGCACTCATTACCTCTTTCGGATTATCTTTCCTCGCACCGTACCAGTGCAGTATGTATTTTGTTGAAGTAATTTCCTAGCTAAATTAACACTATTGTAAAAATTGTCTAGGTAAATAGCATGTCCCACACCCAATTTTTCCTCCAATAAATGTAAAACAATCTTTTCAGTATGTCCGCTTCCACCATAAACATCTGTCGCACCTTCGTAGACACGAAATTTTAAAATAAGTCCATTAGGCTCTGGCAGCATGTATAACTTCATACCATACTTATGACGCTTATTCTTGATATACTGTTTAAACTGGAGACGACCCCGATAAAGTACCATAGCTTCATCCAAAGACAATTACATACATTCAAAAAAATGAAAGCTGTCATATCGGATAAAGCATCACGAAACTGCTGAGCCAAATCAGACAGATCGTTAGAGCTAAAACAAACGCTTAGCTAAAGGAATGTTGAAACAATTATCCTTGTATTTTTTCCACTTAGTTTTCTTGCAGTGTTCTATTTTGCATGATTTAGGTGCTTCTATGTCAATGACGGTAGACCACTAGATATCGAACCGAGTTTATAATCAAAGGATAATCTGTGCCAATATAAATCTCAAGATTAGTGATCCAAAAAGATTAAGAAAATTCTTTGCTCTAACATGACCAGAAATTCAAATTGATTTATCAATAAATTAGTTAGAGCCACAACTAATTGCAAAATATTTAGCTTTACGGCCTTTTCTGTCAGTAGTATTTAAATGTTTAAGTCAGTCGATTTCGCCAACAATAAAGTCGCTTATGATGGCCATTACGACGTTAGCTAATAGACGAAGCTGTAAAGAGTCGATATCAATTACAAGAAAAACGAGAAGTATTATTACTTTATGGTTAATAAAGGTAGTAGATGGAACTTGCGGTTCGTTAAATTGTTTTTTTTTTTATCTTATGACATCAGTTTTTAGACTAGACTCTTTGGCATGAGAGATTATTTTCAATAAACAAACCTATACTAAAGTTATGTCTAAGCCACAAATCAAAATCATAACCATGATATAGAAAATTAATCAATTGTCTACTATTATCTGCAAAAAACATAAAAGATTCTAGTTTGGACTATCACGAAGACATGACCGCACTACTTTTTGAAAATTGGTTTCAAAATTCCCTTTTACAAATGTTCCCGAACAGAGTGTTATAGTTACGGACAATGCAAGTTACCATAGTCGCCTATTAAATAAGGTTCCTAATGCAGCCAACATCAAATCGGAAATATAAGAATATATGTTAGAAAATGACATTTATTTTGACTTTAGTTATAAAAAAACTGATCTTTTGGAAGTTTTGAAAAACTATAAATTGAAAAAGAAATATGTTTGTGATATCATGGCTGAGAAAATGGGACACACTGTTTTGCGGCTTCATCCGTATTATTGTGTGTTTAATCCAATTTAACATATTTGGCTTCAAGTTAAATAAAAAAATTGGGCACAAAATGTTTCTCCTACTTTAAGCGTGTCAGTGGATGAATTAGTAAAAAAAGTCATAAGTGATATACCTTGTGAAAGCTGGAAGAATTCCATTCAGCACGTTGTTAAAGTTGAAGATTCATATATTTATGTAAATAATATAAAACCACTGATAATTACCTCAGCTAATGACAGTGATAGTGAAACCGAATTAGGCTTAAGTTAAAATATATTTTAATTTATACAATATGTATCCTCTTGTAAACCTCATTCATTCAAACTATATATTTGTACTTCTTATCCAATTGTTTTTACATGCATCTATAAGTAAACATCTCCAAAAACACTTTGCATTAATGAATAAAATTCTTAAGTCCATCTCTGCAACCTGTCATAAACAAAAGGTCAGAATTTTTATATTACCCACTTAAAGCGGCAAAATTAGGATCTTATATTTTGGGACAGGCTATACTATATTATATAATTATAGTTCTCATGTAGGAAATTTTGGTGTAATGGTGTATTGCTTTTTTATGAAAGTAATGGAAAGAAGACGTCACAGTCCTTCTAATCTAAATTCAATACTTTTTGTTATTATTATCTATTTTTTTGAAATTATAGTAGCAAATCATGAGTAGGTAGTGTAACAGATCTATACGTCATTATACTTTACATATATAATCATTGTTTTATTTAATATTTTATTCCATCGTATGCATTTTTTATTGAAATGATTCTCAAAGTGTGTCGTATCTAAAACAGCAGAAGAACTGGTATTATTATAAATCAATTTCTTGTTGAAATTGCCTATTTTGAAAAATAAAAATATCTTATAAGAAATTAATACTTGCTTATATATGATGATGAAAAAATTAATTATTGCTTGCTTGTTAATTAATATCATTGATTGTAACAAAAGTATTTTATTATCTAAATCATCATCAGAAATATGCTTGCAGAAATTTTTAGCTAGAACAATCAGGAAAAGTCAAATGAATATTTTAATATACACTAATTATCAACCTACTTTGAACGCATACTTTAAAAATCAACTTTCTTTTCGAGTAAGGCCTGATGAACTGGCAATACTTCTTACAACTATAAATTTTAGACCTCTAAGTTATACAATTATTTCAAATAATATGACCTTAATAAATAGCACATTAGAAGAAATAACCACTTCTGCCCTTTTTTCAAGTTATTCTACATTATTTGTTTTAACTGAACACGACCATTTTGTACCAATAATAACAGAACATCTATGGAATATAAAGTTTATTAATTTTTATATCATATTTAGAGAGAATGAAAGAGTAAATATTCTGAGACTCAAATTGAAAGAATGTGGTTCGGTTGCACAAATTGAAAATATTTTGGTAAAAAGGGAAAATAGTTGTACTTTTTTGAGAAAAATTAATCTGAAGCAAGCTTTTGTCGGGTGTCCTCTATATGTTATTTCTGCTTTCGCACCTCCCTTTATTTTTTATAATGATAATGACACTACTGGCATTTTGCATGATTTTATGATGGCCTTTAGTCATATAAGCCAAAGAAGAGTTATTTTTCGACCACCCAACCCTATATATTTGGAAGAAATTGAAGAATCTTATTATTATGGAACTGTTATTGAAGATTTTCAATCTGGATATGCAGAAATATTTGTAGGTCCTGGAACGATAAATATAATGCAAGTTATGGATGTGAGTCCGCGGTTAATTCAAGACCAGTTGGTACTTTTAGTGCCTAGAGCGCAGACGCATTATATCGACATATTATTATCAACGGGTATTCATATGCAGTTACTGTTTTTTATATTAGTGTTAACTATCATGGCCTTAACTAGTTATTTATTTATAAGAAAGACCACTAATTTCATTGATTATGGTTTGAAAACCTTTGCTATACGATGGTTCCTAATGATATTTGGTTTGACGTTAAATGTCCCAACAATTCCCAAAATGCCTAAGAGAGATATCGCGAGAATTTTATTAGGTAAGTTGGAAAACTTCCTCTTTCCTTTTGAACACACCGTCACAACAATCAAAATATTATATATATATATATATATATATATATATATATATATATATATATATATATATATATATTTCTGTTTAAAGAAATTGTTGTTGAAATATAAGTGGCAAACCCCAAAATTGTTTTTTAATTACAGATACATTTTTAAAGCATGTTTCAGAATTTTATCCAATAAAATTAAAAATAATAAAAAAACCGGTCAAACCGGACTTGCGCAATTAATGTTTCGTGCGTTGACTGCTGTTAATATAAAAAATTTTGTTACGAAGTTATAAAATGATCAATGACTTCACAAAACACACCCTAAATGAGTTTTCAACAATTTTTTTTCTAATCTTTATTGATATAACTATACAGGCTAATTCTATCCACCCGTTCACACAGAAAATCTCGGCTTATAATAGTTTCATCCATAAACTAATAAATACACCATTAACGGAAGAAAATTTTCAGAAAGAATTAAATATTGTAAAAAAAATTAGTATAAACAATAGGTACAGGAGCGATTTCGTAGATAATATTTTAATGAAAGAACAATTTAAAAAAGCAATAGGACTGGTGTACTCGTACAAACAACTAAACAAAGAAAAATTTCATACACTCACTTATACCGGAAAATTGACTAATAAAATTCAAAATTTTTTCCATTAAAATCATGTAAATATCGCTTTTCGTACAAATAACACATTAGCTCGACATACTAAAAATTATAAAAGTAAATTATGATGTGGCACTTGCAATAAAACGTACCATATATATGACAAACAGGCAGATCTTTTTATAAAAGAAAGGAACATAAACAAAGCTATAGAATGAAAAATAATAAATCCCATTACCCTAAATATTTAACAGATGAAAATCATACGTTCAATGAATATTTCAAAATTTTGCATAATGGAAAGAAAGGAAAATTACTGAATTGTTTAGAAGAGGTAGAAATTAACCAGAAAAAATCCTCAGGTTTATTACTTAACGCACAATTAGATTGGGGAGGGTCTCCTTTATTGAACTTGTCCTAGGTATTAAGGTAAATATTGTTAATGAATTTAGTACTTGTAATTAGGTAAACTAAATATTCTGTAACATACTTTGTTAGTTAATCGTGCTCCAGAGGAAGACACAGTGTGTCGAAACAATTGTCAGCAATAATATAATAAACATAAGTGGTGATCTTAAATAGTTGTTTAAATTTTTATTCCTAGTTAATGTCTAATGGTTATAATTTTTTTATTGCATTGAAAGCTCAAAATTAAACAAGTGTCTTTTGGAATTGATAATTAATAATTAGGCTTTCTACCAAATAATGAACAGAATAGCATATTAGAACAGCTTAGAAAACAGAGAATCTGGCTTTTTGGTCCTACGAATTTTCCGCATATATAAAATTTAACTTTTTCAAACTCTTACTGCCACGCTTGGTATTTATATTAAGTAACGCTTCATTTATCTCCTTTTCTTCGCTAATAAAATCTCCAGGAAATATCTTCTCTCTAAAGTATTGCTTATCGTGAACAATCTCCTCGATCAACCAGAAAAAAGCTAAATTCTGCTTTGCTGCGATTTTTGTTCTGGTATAGTTATGCAAACCAAACTGAACATTTTAGCACAGATGTTACGCTCGCACTGTGTACGAGGTTAAATTAGAAGAAGTACGGCAGTGCGTCACTGGGTCAGCCTAGTCGATAACTGACGAGTAAAGAATTAATCATGAAGAAGTTTAACTATTTAGTGGTATTAGTTCGAGAATTTTTTATTGCTGTTAAAGTAAAAGGAGTTTCTTTACTAGCGTAGGCAAAGTATGTACAGGATAATCATTTCTAGACGCCCGGCACTGATTTATGGAAAATTGTTGCATATATATATTTTTTGTAAATGTAGAATGGTTTAGTGCATATCAAGGAGTATATTGACGTATTTGACATTTGGTAGTGAAAACGAAACTGGGCGCCGCGACACCAACCAAATTTTTTTCCAGCGATAAACCTTTTCTAAAACGGCTCTAATTTTTTTCAATATTTTTTCCTTAAACTATTTTTTTTCTAATTTGTGTTGCAAAAAAGTTATGTAACAAAAACCCTCTAAAATATTATTTTTTCTACATCGCGGTTGCCATGGATCATATGCCACTTCAATCTGACAATAATTATAATAATATTAGTTGCTATGCTGTTAAGGTTTTTCCTTTAATAAAATAACTTTGAACAATAAAAAACAAGAATATTTTATTTTTATTAAAATCGCAAAAAAATTGTATAATTTTTAACATTACAGAACTTATTTATAACATTATGGTTTGAAATTCAAAAATAAAAACTTCGAAAGAAATTTTCTAGGCTTCCTTCTTCTAATATGCATTTTTCCATTCTTTTCATTAACGCTTGATGAGTGGCTTTGTAAATAATTTCTCCAAATATACTATTACACGCACTTGATATTTTTGCCTTTAAGTGCTCAATACCATTTGTCGCAATTTTGTATACAATAACTTTAAGAGTCCCCCACAAGAAAAAATCTAATCGCCAACGTGAGGTCTGGTCATTTAGGTGCCCATGGGACACCTTATCCATCTTCGTTAACCCCATTCATTCAAATACTCTTTAAGAGCAGTAGTTGTATGAGGTGGTGCTCCGTGGTGTTGATACCACATATGCCTTCTTAAAATAAGGGGAACATTTTCTAACTGGTAGAGTGTTAACCAAGAAATTAATACATCTATATGTGTTCTCTCAAAAAAGTATGGTCCCACCAAATGTCTCCCAATTATCTTAGACCATACACTAACGTCATAATGGCCTTGCTGACAAAATAACATTCATTCGTCCGTAATACATGATTCAGAAAATAACGTTCTTCGTCATATTTCAGGTAGTTCATTCGTAAATCCACTTTTCTTAAGAATTTGATGAAATTGAAATATAGTGATATAATCTAAATGTTTTTCATTTAATTAAAAAAAAAATTTGACCGATTGCGCAGCGAGATATTCATAATTAAAGTGCACATAATTAAAATGCAATAGAAAAACTTTGAAATAAAAATAATTTTTTTTAACGATTTATTAAAAAGATATGAATATTTAAATTTGATATTTGTTTAGAAGGATAACAGCATAGTGAGGGATAAATATCACAAGTTGACAACGCTATCGTCATATTTTACGCGCCAACATTCAAGTAGTATTTAAAACGGTTAACTTTTAAACAGAAGTTCATTTGTAGGTTAAATAATTTATTGCATAAACACAATATATTTATTAACTTTATCTATAATCATCAAATAAAAATATTAAATGAATTAATTAAAAATTTGAATTTGTATCTTGATATTATATTTTTCTTTAGTATCTAAAATATTTATATTTAACAAAAATATGTTTATAGGTTCAATAATTTTCTAAAATTTTAAGTTAATATCATATTTAATTAACACTGTTAAATATCAATTGATAACAATATTAAATATATATTAAAAAAATGGTTTTATATATCTTTTCCGTAAAATTAAATAAATAATTAATTATACTAGTGATAAATAAATAAAGCACTATAAACTATTTGTAAACTAATTAATTACTTTGTTTACTACTCGCGTATCTTTGTTTACACGTGGTTTGCCATTGTCTTCTCGACTAGATAATAATTGCACTATTCCTGTAGAACCCAATTTATCATAAGAACTTTTTAGATCTTTCGAAGTTATGGATTCAGATGCAATTTGTTTAACCATAAGATCTTAAATAACCCTTTTTAAAGGCATTAACGATGGCAATATTAGTTTTTCCATGAGACACTCTTTATACCATACGTAATTTGTAATTAAACCTTCGATCTTCAGAAACTCATTTGCCAAATTCTCAAGGATTTTAACGTCATATATCGCCTCATGGACCTTTTTGGTCTGGTGCTATTTGTAATAAGACATGCGCTAACTTTAAGAACTTACACATTTCTGAGCCTTTTCGGTCAGGAAAGCGTTTTTTAAAAAGACACCGTGTCTGAAAAACTAGCAATAATTTTAAAATCCTCGATCATTGCAAAATTAATTATATCTTGAATTAAATGGGACGAATCAAAATAACCTATAGAAACGTCATTCTATAGAACATTCGGTATATGCATTGGCAGCGTTGCCACATTTATTTTCATTAAAAGTTTGTGTGTCGGCATATAAAAGTTTCCATGTATCGAATACAGTCTCCGACAAAAATAAAATACTCTACCATTGAGTATTTTAAACTTTTTGTATTTATTATCGGACTATACTTTTGGCTCTGATTGTCACGAGTGAACTACCTTAATCATCGTTTCTGCTAAAAAATTCAGTTGTCGCGCATGTCGGTTCGAATCAAATTGTGTTAATAATTGAACATTTTATAGTCATCGTATTTCTTATATTTAAGAGATTTCTGAATAGCCCAATAAGATACATTCGATTGCCTGCTTGCTTGTCTGATCGAATTGTATAGATGGTTTTAAAAATATTGCATAATTTCGCATACTTTTTACCTGCTGAAACAGTTTTTCCTTTAAAAATACCTTTCTGTCCAGAAAATGCATTTTTATTGTTCCTCAAATTTCATTCCAATCAACAAAACATAATGTGATCTGGGATATCCTTGTCGAGGTAACGTTCTCGATATAGTCTAATGGCATCCAGAGAATTTCTTCGTGCTTCTCCATAAATAAGAATCATATCTACTTTTTCAGCGTGGGTGACCACTTTAACCAGAAGTGATTAACATACTGTTTATTTAGTTTAACTTTGTTGAATTGAATAGGTGTGCAAACAGGAACTGTCAGATTGAAGTATAACAGCCGCCTACTAGATAAATTGTTTGAAAATCGCCAAAGATGGCATATGATCCATAGCAATCACGATGACCAAAAAATGATATTGTAGATGATTTTTGCTGCATAACTTTTTTGCAAAACAAATTAGAAGAAAGACAATTTAAGGAAAAAATGTTGAAAAAAAATAGAGCTTTCTAATGTCGTTTTACGAAAGGTATGTCGATGGAAAAAAGTTGTTTGGCGTCGCAGCGCCCAGCGTTATTTTCACTATCAAATGTCAAATACGTCAGTATACTTCTTGATATGGATATACTATAATACATTTAAAAAAAAAATAAATATTCAACAATTTTCCGTAAATCGAGGCCAGGCGTCTAAAAATGATCACCCTGTAGGTAAAAAATAAATAAAGTGTACGAATATCTGAAACTTCTTTACTTGCACTTAACTGTAGGGTTGACTAAATGTTTTCGTCATTCTTTGTCATAGCAACTAAATAAAATTTAGACAGATATAACTACATAAGCTGTAATTACATATTTAAAATTTTTTACTTTTTTCGGGGTTGAGAGATTAGTCCACCATCATTTGTAATTTTCACTAATGATGCTCCTCCATGGTGCAATAATAATATTGGTATCATCCACGAAAAGGAAAAAAACTGTTTAAGGAAATTTATATAATAGAAAACGATTATCTAAGACTTCAGCTACTATCCTCAGTAGTGCGATGAGTTGAGAGCCTGCCAAGTCCCCGACTGTGCCTGGATCAAATCCGGCTGTGCTTTGTGACGTCTCAGATCTTAAATCAAATATATACTAGGTTGAAAATGTGGAATCTCTGGCACAATGACACTACTCAGTATATATCACCACTACACCAAACACTTTATTTTTGCACTCCATGTCAAGTTCATCAGGAGCTACGACTGACTCAAGTCAATCATCGCCCCTGATGAGCTGAAGGGGGGCAAAAATAAAGTGTTTGGTGTAGTGGTGATATATACTTCAAACGTCTGGACAAATAATGCGACGTCCTTTTCAAATAATTCTTATATGTATATATATATATATATATATATATATATATATATATATATATATATTTATATATATATATATATATATATATATATATATATATATATATATATATATAACCTGTAGGGTGAAAATTTTTTGGTGTAGCTATTTAAAACACATTTTTTTGCAAAATTCGACTATTCATCAACTTCAAGAGCGATACAATCACTCCAACACTTTTCTTACGTTGCTATACCTTTCTTGTAAAAGAATTTGCCTTTGCATTCAAAATAAGCTTAAGTTCCGGCGATAACGTCTTCACTGGAGCCAAATCTCTTTCCCGCGAGCATTTTTTTGAATTCTGCGAATAGATAATAGTCGCTGGGGGCCAAATCTGGAGAATACTGTGGATGAAGAAGCAATTCCAACTTCAATTCATGTAATTTTGCCATCGAAATCATTGACTTGTGACACGGTGAATTCTCTTGATGAAAAAGCACTTTTTTCTTGTTCATTGGGGACCGTTTCTTTGCGATTTCTGCCTTCCAACGCACCAATAACTTTATATAATATTCGCTATGGATGGTTTTTCCCTTCTCAGTATGGTAAGTGGAAATTATTCTATGCGCATCTAAAAATACAGAGGCTAACACCTTCCCAGCAGTGGTCGCTTTGGGCAGCTTTCAGCGGCTGCTGCCCACTTAGCTGACTGCCTATTTGATTCCGGAGTATAGCTGTGGATCCATGTTTCATCCATTGTCACATATCGTATGAAAAATCCTTTTAATCGTTCTTAAATAGGTCCAAACATTGCTCAGAATCATCAACACATTATGGTTTTTGGTCCACTGTGAGGAAACGCGGTACCCATTTCGAACAGGGTTTTCTCATGCCCAAATGTTAATCCAAAATATGACCAACACATTCTTTTGATACCTTTAGGCTGTCAGCTATCTCAAGCAATTTCAGTTTACAATTTTGTGGATTTTTTTTATGTTTTCTGGTGTAACCACCTTATTTGGGCGTCCAGAGCGTTCAGTATAATTCGTGTCTGTAGGACCGGGTTTAAATTCAGCATCTTAGTAAATGATGGGTGATTTTCCAGGGGCAAAGTCCCTGTAACACTTATCAAGGTAATACTTTGCTTGAACGGTATTTTTTCCCATCAAAAAACAGTGTTTATTCAACACGCGAAATTTGATTTTTTTCCATTGTTTTGAAAATAGCAAAAGTAGCGTCCTAAACAACTGTAAACTAATAGTCGAAATGTCATAAAATTTTGACAGATATTGTTTGGTACTTCGTAAAATCATATAGATTTTTTGAAAAGGGCGGCATCTATGTGTCAGACCAAAAACTTTTCAGCCTACGTATATATATATATATATATATATATATATATATATATATATATATATATATATATATATATATATATATATATATATATATATCTATATCTATATCATCTAATGCATTTATTTACGTTTCGGCAATACGTTGCCTTCGTCAGAATAAAGATGTATATCTTGAACAAATGAACAGAGTGACATCAATTTTAAATAGAAGGTTACATTTTTACGATGCACCTCTGACGCAGTACGGGCACTGAACAAAACTTACTTCAATGTGTTCAGTATAGGAAGAAATCTGAAAACTATAATTTTTTTCAATATTTTTAATTGGTTAAACATGTAAGGAGACAGTACTGTAGGACAGGGTGATAAAGGTGTTAATTCGTATATACCCTTTTTTGAATTCTTAAAGTGGATGAATAAAAAAATTGTATGATTTTTATTTGGCCATATATAGAAAGGGTAGGGAAGGTTTATTCATATATATCGTCTTAAACGTCTTTTTTAAAGCTTTTTCTATCAGAAAATCAGAAAATTGTGTTACTTTTAATATTAACGAATTTAGCTATATAGATGCTATATAGAGATAAATGTCAAACGTCAGTGGTAAATACGTCTGAACCTCCTCCTCTTCTCAACATATTTTGTTTTTTTTTATAAAGTATTCATTTCAGTATTTGAAATATCGACTCGTTATTTTTTAGTACGAGGAAGGCAAATTCAGTATTTATTGTAAAATTACGTGTACAATGGTAAATCGGGTACTGGGTAAATCACTTCAACTATATTTTGAATAAATGGAACAGAAAAATGCACAGTTTCGAATTTTATCTGAAATTTCAAATTTATAATTGATTGAATTTTTCACATATCCTTCGTGGTGCTTCAAATTAGATTTATCCTCCTCTGAGTAAGAGGAAATATTGCTGATGTTTTGGAATTTGATAAGTTCAGCTACATTTCTGTTGTCCTAGGTATTTGACTAGTTAAATTAATTCTAACCACCTACTTTACGATTTAAATGAAAAGCAGCTTATTGTTCATTAATCTCGAAATGATCTGATTTGGAAACTGTGAAAATAATTTGTATGTTAGGTTTGATCGACAGTCGTTTTCTTAACTTCAAGCACCCGAAATACCCATAATTAAAACAATTTAAAATATTGAAAAATGTTGTCAGTATTGTAATAAATACAAAGTTTGCTATATCATTATATAGATTTCTTTATCTGCTTCCATGATAACCTGATTAATCTGCTTTCATGCTAAAATCTTAGACTCTTTAACATAGTGTCTAAGCGAATTTTCTTTTCCAATATGGGACCAATTCGACAAACTTTCGAAAAACTGCGATTTATTTGACATTAGGTAATGATTTGACCAAAAAATATACTGGCTCTAATGTAGTAGATTTAACTTTCTTGAATTTTTCAAAAAAATATGCAATAAGTGCAAGGAATCACTTTGGTGTTCTAGAATCATTTTTAAAAAGTTTTTTCTTTACCACCAAGGCAGTATTTTACTTACTAGATGCAAAATTCTGAAGCTTAAGATTGTTTATGCCATTGTCCAGTAATCATGCTTATTAAAGATAGCATGTTTACAACCTCTACTTAACGTATGTCTTAGGCCATGAATTTTAACGTTCAAGTATTTAGAAGAGTCTTAAAATAACTCCCTATGCCTAAAGCTTATTATAGAGTCCATGAATATCTATCTATCACAACTAGACATTAAAAATCTCAGAAATGTAAAAGGAGTAAAGGATTTTCCCAGCTCACAAGGAGTTTTAGTGGGTATGCCAACCCTTCAGACTCCATAAGGCGGATTTCTCCCTGTAAAAAAAAATTCTATCTAAACGATGTGGACAGATTTTTCGTAATATTTGTTTGTGTAATAATACATTAAGTTTGACGAGATATGATGGGCCATATATTATTTTGTTTAGTTTATGTTTTCTTAAGTCTACCCTCTGAAACGTATAGGTACTAGGCCTGTTTTGTGAAACTCTTTCTTGTTTCGGAAACGGTCCTCCTACCATATCTTTTTCATTAAGTACCTTTTTGGTGTTCCGTACGGAACACTTATAAGATCACTTAGGTGTCTGTCTGTCTGTCTGGTCATCTCATCAGAACCATGTAGTTTTAAAAGTTAAATTTTAATTTAAAGGGTTACTTTTGGGGTGTGAAATCGGAAGTAAAAAAAAAAAAATTACTAGGTCATGGTCATGGGTATGGTGTCAAATAAAAGCTTGTGAAAGCACGAGTAATATATATACTCGTATATATATATATATATATATATATATATATATATATATATATATATATATATATATATATGTATATATATATATATATATATATATATATATATATATATATATATATATATATATATATATATATATATATATATATATATATATATATATATATATATATATATATATATATATATATATATATATATATATATATATATATATATATATATATATATAGATATAATGTAATAGTTGCGCATACTTTTCTTTGTATTATTTTTTAAAAAATCACGAAAAATCGCTTTCCCCACCCTTATCTCGAAAAGTACTTATCAAAAAATTTTAAAAAAATTCTGGAATATTCTCCACGGGCTGTAGATTGAACGAAAATTATCACGAGTGCATTACAATTAATAATTTATCTGGTACATAAAGAAAGCAAAAATTTCCGTCATCAGTTTTCAGTAAAGATTGGAAACAAACTTTATTGAAAACATAGTTGGGATGTGTTTTGTGAAGTCACTGGTCATTGTATACCCCGTAACATTTTTTTTTTTAAGCAATCAACGTACACTTATTGCGCAAGTTCAAGTTGCACTTGACCGGTTATTTTAGTTACCCACTTACTTTTTTAGCAAGTGTCTTGTTAACAATAATGGTCGTTTCAACATACCTACAAGGACTTGTAGTCAGTAGTGTATCCAACGGTCCTCTGTATGAACCACCAATAAAAAGTATTAACCAATTGTTACAAAAGAATATTCCAATAAAATTACCACCAGCAGTAGCATATTGCTTTAAAATAAGCACTGAACCGGAACATCTGGAAGTATATAATCGTCACATTCCTTTAAACTCTAACTTAGGATTATACAACATTACTTTGGAAGATTTTAATTTTGCTGGTACTCAATCACAAGGTATAAAAAATAAGTTTTTGTATGCATTTTTCAGTTGGATACAGTAGTCGACTATCTACTATAAATGTACTAGGGTGGAGAAGAAGGTGCTGGGAAGGAGCAAACTGTCAGTTGGTTTTGCAATCAGTCACCAGAACGTGACATATCATGTTTCGTGTTCTGTATCAGAGCTCATAAGCTAATATAGGTGCAGATGACAGGTCTCGAAATCTTGCTACCCCATCGCGACAGCGGCAAAAATTTAAAAACTATATTGTAAAAGTAATTAGCAAATCTTAGCACCATCTGACGGGAACTGCTAAAACTTTTAGAATAAAAGCAAAGCTTACGGTCAGAAAAATTATATTATCGTCGCCATAGAGTAACATTGCAATAATGCTGTAATTAAATATTTGTGTGAGAAAAATTTTCCGGAGAAAATTACCTTTTAATAGATTTTCACAAAACAAAGGAACCAAACTTTGATGTTATGTGGTTAAAAATAACGACCCAACCAACCACAAGGTTCGTCTGTATCCTCTATCGACCACCAAGTGATACAAACTTTAGAACACTTTTCGCTTCTCTTGCAGACACCATAGATCATTTACAAATTAACTATCCAAATGCCGAAATTGCCATCCTGGGCGACTTTAATGTCCACAACATCAACTGGCTTAAATATTCAAATACTACCGACGAACAAGGTCGTGAAGCCGAATCATTTTCAATCAGTTGTGGCTTGACTCAGCTTATTGATGAACCAACACGGATCCCTGATCGAGACGGAGAGTTCGCCAGTCTTCTTGATCTGTTTTTAACCACCAATCCGGAGATTTACACGGTCAGCGTAAATCCACCGTTAGGTTCTTCCGACCATAAACTGCTTTCGACATCGAGTATTCTACCAATCAGTGACAGAGAGGCGCCCAAACCGCGCAAGATTTGGCACTACAAATCTGCTAAATGGGAAGATCTCATGGAATATTTTCGAACTTTCCCTTGGTTGGACGTTTGTTTTCGATCCGACGACCCATCTGACTGCGCCAGGGAGGTTTCCGATGTTATTTTGGCCGGTATGGATGCTTACATCCCTTTTTCGAAGAAATGCCCTTCCAACGGCAAGCCTTGGTTTGACCTAAAATGCAAAGAAGCTGTTGCTTCTAAACATCTTGCATACCGACAGTGGCGTGAAGATCCTAACACCATAAATCGTAACATCTTTGTTCGTACCAGGAACAGATGCAAAGAAATTATCGACGAAACCAAGGAGGTACACAATCAACGGATTAGAAACAAACTTCTCGCTTGTCCCGGCAATTCCAGGTCTTTTTGGTCGGTCGCTAAGGCAGTTAGTCAAAATTTCACCAAATCCACCATACCGCCACTCACACGGCCAGATAATTCTATTGCAACGACACCTGTTGAGAAAGCGAACTTGTTGGCTGAACTCTTTGCTTCACATTCTACTGTCGATTTCCAAGGAAAAACACCACCTACTATTCCCATAGTGCAGTCAAGGATGCCCGATATTGTCTTCAGACAGCGTATCATACGCAACGTATTTTGATGAAACTAGACACCAAAAAGGCTTCAGGCGCTGACGGAATACCTGCCATAGTTCTCAAGAACTGTGCGAGGGAACTAACACCAGTTTTCTGTAGACTTTTCAACCTATCCTACAGAAAGGGAATATTTCCTTCCTGCTGGAAATGTGCCACAGTTCAGCCGATACCTAAAAAAGGCAAGAAGACCTTGCCAAATAACTACCGACCAATCGCACTACTCTCAATAATATCGAAAGTCATGGAAAGGGCTATCAATCAGCATCTTCTAAAATATCTTGAAGGATTCAACATTATTAGTGATCACCAATATGGCTTTCGTAAAAATAGATCAACAGGAGATCTTCTGACTTATGTAACACATGTTTGGAACAACGCAATTGAACACTTTGGAGAATCTCGAGCGGTTGCTCTTGACATATCCAAGGCATTTGACCGTGTTTGGCACGATGAGCTGTTGGCTAAGCTACGTTCTTATGGTATGTCTGAAAAGTTCTGTTTGTGGCTCTCATGTTTCCTCAGAGAGCGTTCTTTACGAGTGGCGGTTGACGGATTTCTTTCTAACACCTTCACTATCAACGCCGGTGTGCCCCAAGGTTCCATACTGTCTCCTACTCTCTTCCTCATTTATATTAACGATCTGCTGGAAAAGACCGAGAATCCAATCTACAGCTTTGCAGATGACAGTACACTTATCTCTTCATTCACTTTGAACGCTCGGACATCGACTACTCAGACGAATATCCGCAGACAGCAGGAAGTCATTCAACTTAACAAAGACCTGGAAGAAATTCTATCTTGGGGTGACAGTAACCAAGTGGAATTTACCGCTACAAAAACCCAGGCGGCAGTTTTTTCTAAAAAAGTTAACGTTGCAGAACCCGACATAGTTATGTCGGGGCACTCCATCCCTCTAACATCGTCACTCAATCTGTTAGGCGTTAATTTGGGAGCAAATATGTCCTGGCATGAACATGTTGCAGGCATAGCAAGAAGAGCTTCTCAAAAGTTGGGAATATTGTTTCGAACCAGAAAGCTCTACACTCCACAACAACTGTTAATTCTTTACCAAGCTCAAATTCGACCAACTATGGAATACTGCTCCCATGTTTGGAGCTCCGCTCCCAAACATACACTGCATTTGTTGGATTCTATCCAGAGAAGAGCTGTTCGTCTGATTGGACACCCGGAACTGACCGACGGCCTTGATTCGCTGGAACATCGAAGAACGGTTGGCGACTTGAGCCTATTCTACAAGTACTTTCATGGAAAGTGTTCGCAAGATGTGGCCCGTTTAATTCCTCCCAGAGCGGTGCATATTAGAAGTACACGTCGCGCTAATGCTTCACATCCGTATGAGGTTCAGCTTGTTACTCCTCGTACAACGCTTTTCAAGCAGTCTTTTATATGGAGAACATCATGCCTTTGGAATGGTTTACCCAGGACTGTGTTTCCCATCGAGTACAATCTACAGCGATTCAAGAACAACGTGAATCACTTTCTCCGCACACGTGTCGCTCCTGTAGCGCTTTAGGGACTTCCCTGTAGCACGTGTGCTAGACCCATAAAAAAAAAAAAAAAAAAATAGAAAGGAACAATTCTATGGTAGCACTGCTTAAACTCAATTTAAAATTCGATGATCAAAAGGTGGAGATTTTTTACAAAAATGAACCCTTTTATACAAAATAGTTTAGATATAATACAGTAAAAAAGAAATTCTACTTTTTTGAGAAGGCGTAATTTACAATGTCCACATATATGGGACGGGTTAGCATTTTATGCACTGTATAAAAAACCATGCAAAGTAAAATAGTTAGAAGCAACAATAGAGGCTATAATCATAATAATAACAAATGGAATGCAAATATTATTAAGGGCCCGCCTTTATGTTTTTAGGCCTTTCTAGTTTTAGTTCACGGCATTTATTAATACAATCGGTAACGTGGATTTTTTTTTAATCAGGATTTGACTGACAAAGTAAATACGCTTCTCATTCATAATATATAAAGTACAGTCGAGAAGTAACGGACGTAATATTTGTTCCTTTTTTAGTGTTCCGTACGGAACACTTATAGGATTATTTTGGTGTCAGTCTGTCTGTCTGTCTGTCTATCACACCCGATTTTCCCCGAAACTATTTGATAAAAAAAGTTGAAATTTGGCATAAATATCGAAATTGGTGGCCCCATCAGAGCCGTGTAGTTTTGAATGTTAAATTTTGACTTAAGGGGTTAGTTTTTGGGGGTGAATTCGGAAGTGAGAAATTTTTTTACCAGGTCATCGAGTGGGGTACCAAATGAAAGCTTGTTTTCTTTGTATTATTTTAAAAAAATTGCGAAAGATAGCTGTCCGCCCTTATCTCGAAAAATACTGATCAAAAAATTTTGAAAACATTTTGGAATATTCTCCACTGGGTGTAGATCGAACGGAAATTATACCTTTAGTAATTTATCTGATATATAAAAAAGAAATAAAAATTTCAAGGTCATTAGTTTGCAGTAAAGATCGCAAAAAAAAACTTTGTTGAAATCTCATTTGGGATGGGCTTTGTAAAGTTATATCACCTCCGTAAAAAAAAAAAATTAAAAGCAATCAACGTACGGAACACTAATTGCGCAAGTCCGACTTGTGCTGTTTTTATTTATTACAGTTCCTCCAGACGTCGAATAAAGGTATTAGTAACCTATTTATTAATTAATATAATAATATTAAAAGTTTAAATTTAAAACTATTATTTTTAACCGATGCGCTCTGATATGAAATAAAACATTGCATGTCCTCGTTCGGTGAATGATAGGTGACGGGTGAACCTCCCGTAGTAGAAAAGCAAAAGTTACGTCTTCTTCTGATAAGTGTCTACGTATTTTCCTGTATACTAATATTACCAGCAATTTTTCTTAATTTTTAGGTTTTCTCATAATACGAGCAGATCTTATTAAAACTTTTAGTGTCCTAGAGGTGGTAAGCAACTATCGACTAATAACAATGCCCAAGAACTACTTTTTTCATAAAGAATTTTACAAATGGTTTGCAATACTTAACGAATCTGGAATTATAGATAAGTTTATAAAGCTATACAAATTTAAATTTGCTTTAAAATTTATTCCAGTTGTTCAAAAGAGAATATTTCAAATATCTTTCAAGCAAGTGAGACCTGCTTTTCTAGCTTTATTCGGTGGTTGGCTGATTGCTTTTCTAACGTTTATACTGGAGTTATTTAGAAACCAGATTGAAAAACATTTGTTGAAAAAAAAAGATATTTTGAATTAAAAATTAAAATGAAATTTGCATCTTAGAAAAGGACTTAGTATTCACTTAAATTAGGGATGGTTAGCAATTCTTATTTAACGCAGTTATAAAGAAATAAATGTAAATATGGAATATAAATGTCTTTTATTAAATTTATTCCAAAAATTACAATAAAACGTGTTGTTGGACAAAGGTACCAGAATCATACTGCAATACATATTAATCGAAAACTCTGGCTTATATTGTATTTGGGATGTCCAATTTAAATGTGGATTGTAACCTTCCGAACGCAGACCAAGCTGACGAGACTCTTCTATCCAAGTCAGCTTATAAATTATTTCTTGATATTTCGATTTTTTGTCCTAAATATATGAATGTTTGTACCTTTCCTATTTTTTCACCTTCTATTAATAGTTCCTGGCTCTTATCTTCACTTTCGTTGTTCAAATACAATAAAAGCCAGAGTGTTCGATCAATATGTACTGTCGGTATTAACATATGGATGAACATGAAACTTGGGCTTGAAATAAAAGTATCATATATAAATTCCAGGTGACCCAAAGAGCAAAGGAGAGGAGAATGCTAAATATTAGACTCCAAGATCGTATTTCTAACAACGAGATAAGAAGAAGATGAAAAGTGGCAGATATAATAAATTGAATAGGTATATTTAGGTGGAATTGAGCAGGGCATATCACAAAGATGAATGATAACAGATTGACAAGACCTATGGTTGAATGGAGGCCTAGAGAATATAAAAGATGCAGAGGTCGACTACAGACAAGACGGGCAGACGACATAAAAAGACTAGCGGGATACGATTAGATGCAAAAAGCAAACAACAGAGCTCATTGGAGACAGCTTGGGGAGACTTACATCCGACTATGGATGAAATAAGCTAATGATGATGATGATGATGATGATTGTAGCTAATGGTCCTATGTGTAAACCACCAATAGAAAACAATGCTCAGTTAGCGCAAAACATTATTCCAGTAAAATTACTACCAGTAATAGCATCTTTTTTCAAATTACGCACGGAGCTTGAATATTTGAAAGTATACGACCGTCACTATACAATTGATTTAAATAGACTTTTATGCCATTCCACTAGAAGATTATATTGTATTTAAATATGTAATTTTGATTTAATAGGTGATTTTTTACTATGCAGGCAGTGGCGTTGAAAAGGGGGGTTAAGAGAATATGGCGACCACCTTTTCCCAGCCCCTACTATATGGCCCATTTTTGCGGTATAAATTGAATTGAAAAAGTTAGTATAATATATATTTTTTGTTTCTGGGTCATCTCGTTTGAATACTTTCGTTAGCTCCTACCGTTTAATAAATTCTCTGTTTTGCTTATTTTAACTGATATAATTAAACAGCATCTAACAATGCATAGTTTTTTACTACTTCCTGTACCTTATTGCTATGTTTTCCATTTCTATTATTACTAAGTGCTACTCTAAATTCTAGACTTTTTAAGTTTTCCAGTAATACTAGAAACAATTTTTTAGGCAAAACTTGTATGTTTAGGTAAAATAAGAAAAGTAAAAAGATAAAACTTGCTATAGTTTTTAGTACTGTCCCTAGAAACATTAGTCTTTAGACTTATGTTACATATTTATCTACTTTTAGGTGATCTCCCAAATGCAATTGTTAGGACAGTTATTTTGGGTTTGTTCAAGTGAATTTATATCAAAAATTTATGGGAAAAAACTTATTGTATATTGTATACGGCAATTCCCATGTCCAAGAAAATGGGTCCAAGTTATTAGACACACTGCTGCTGACTGTATTTATTTTTTTTATTTTAAGTTAGTGCTAAAACAGAAAATTTTTGGTTTCAGAACTGATTGCAAAAAGAGTTGTTTTATTACTTACAAACTTTTTGATAAAACAAAAACTTGTGGATAAAATAAACGCTAATTCATATTTTGGCTCAATATGTTAAGAAATGTGTTTAGAAAATATGAAGAAATTGTTCTTTTGCTAAAATTTAAAAACAAAAAAAAATAGTATAATACCTAATAAAAAGTAAACAGAAAACGTTTTTCTCCTGGCACATTTTTAAAATGTTAAATGTCTTATAAATAAGAACAATGACATTTTATAATTCTTTAGGAAAGTTCTGAAACTTTATTCGAAAATAAGTTGCTTCAATAATGATTGATGTATTTTTAAAAAAGAAAAAAACCTACTAATACCAAGATAAATTTACAATTCAGATATTGCAAAGCTACAAATATTATTCTAATATTTGTTTTATAAATTTCATCGTTATAAAAAAAAATAACGCCCAAATGATTTTCTATGGATGTTATCAACAAAATTAAATTAAATCTTGTCCTAACTTTGAACACTAATATATAGTTCTCCTAGCAGTACTGCTTTGAGACTATCGAAAAATTGCAGATTAGAACGAAAATGAAGAGGCAAGAAACAACAAAGTTAGAAATGTGATAAAGTTCTTTAATATTTATCACATTAAATTTCCTAGTACATTTTTCCTTTAAATCTAATAGAGCGAATTTTCCACCTTAGACTTAAAAATCAATCTGAAATTAAACAAAAAAATACTATAACTTGGAGGACTGTCAACAGCATTCACAAAACTGAAAACGTTCAGATAATGAAAGTACCTTCAATAATAATACATAAAGTACAGTCGAGAAGTAACGGACGTAATATTTGTTCCTTTTTTAGTGTTCCGTACGGAACTTAGAGGATCACTTTGGTGTCTGTCTGTCTGACTGTCACAGCCGAATTTCCCCGAAACTATTTGAGAAAGAAAGTGGAAATTTGGCACAAATATCGAAATTGATAACCCCATCAGAGCCGTGTAGTTTTGAATGTTAAATTTTTACTTAAGGGTTTAACTTTTGGGAGTGAAATCGAAAGTAAAAAAAAAAATTTACCGGGTCATCGAGTGGGCTACCAAATGAATGCTTGTAGAAACACGAGTTCAAAAATATGCATAATATAATATTTGCGCAAACGTTTCTTTGCATTATTTTTTAAAAATTGCGAAAGATCACTGTCCGGCCTTATCTCGAGAAATACTCATCAAAAAATGTTGAAAACATTTGTTGGAATATTATCCACAGGGTGTAAATTGAACAAAAAAATTCAAGGTCATCAGTTTTGAGTAAAGATCAGAAAAAAACTTTGTTGAAATCTCATTTGGGGTGGGTTTTGTGAAGACATCATCACCACTGTAAAAAAAAAATATTTTAAAAGCAGTCAACGTACGGAACACTAATTGCGTAAGTCCGACTTGCCCTTGCCGGTTTTTATTTATTACAGTTATCTCTAAACATCGAATAAAGGTATTAGGATCCTATTTATTAATTAATAAAATAATATTAAAAGTTTAAATTTAAAACTATTATTTTTAAGTGATGCGCTCTGATATGAAGTGAAACATTGCATGTCCTGGTTCGGTGACTGATAAGGGGCGGGATCAGGATCGGATCGGATATTTTAAACATCCCGTAGCAGAAAAGCAAAAGTTAAGTCTTCTTCTGTTAAGTGTCTAAGTATTTTCCTGTATACTAATATTACCAGCAATTTTTCTTAATTTTTAGGTTTTCTCATAATACGAGCAGATCTTATTAAAACTTTTAGTGTCCTAGAGGTGGCAAGCAACTATCGACTAATAACAATGCTCAAGAACTACTTTTTTCATAAAGAATGTTACAAATGGTTTGCAATACTTAACGAATCTGGAATTCTAGATAAGTTTATAAAGCTATACAAATTTAAATTTGCTTTAAAATTTATTCCAGTTGTTCAAAAGAGAATATTTCAAATATCTTTTAAGTAAGTGAGACCTGCTTTTCTAGCTTTATTAGGTGGTTGACTGATTGCTTTTCTAACGTTTATACTCGAGTTATTTAGAAACCAGATTGGAAAACATTTGTTGAAAAAAAGATATTTTGAATTAAAAATTGAAATGAAATTTGCATTTTAGAAAAGGACTTAGTATTCACTTAAATTAGGGTTCTTATTTAGCGCAGTTATAAAGAAATAAATGTTAATATGGAACATAAATTGTCTTTTATTAAATTTATTCCAAAAATTACAATAAAACGTGTTTTTAGATAAAGGTATCAGAGCCATACTGCAGTACATATTGATAGAAAACTCTGGCTTATATTGTATTTGGAATGTCCAATTTAAATGTGGATTGTAACCTTATTTTTCTTTTGTTTCTGGGTCATTTCATTTGAATACTTTCGTTAGCTCCTACCGTTTAATAAATTCTCTGTTTTGCTTATTTTAACTGATTTAATTAAACTGCATCTAACAAAGTATAGTTTTTTACTACTTTCTGTACCTTATTGCTACGTTTTCCATTTCTATTACTGCTAAGTGCTACTCTAAATTCTAGACTTTTTAGGTTTTGCAGTCATACTAGAAACAATTTTTTAAGCAGAACCAATTTTTCTTCGACTATGTTACAAATAGGTATGTTTAGGTAAAATAAGAAAAGTTAGAACATAAAATTTGCTATAATTTTTAGTACTATACCTAGAAACGTTAGTCTTTAGACTTATATTACATATTTACCTACTTTTAGGTGATCTCCAAAATGCAATTATTAAAACAGTTATTTTGAGTTTGTTCAAGTGAATTTATATTAAAAATTTCTGGGAAAAACTTATTGTATATTATATACGACAATTCCCATGTCCAAGAAAATAGATCCAAGTTATTAGACACACTGTTGCTGAGTGTATTTATTATTTTTTTATTTTAAGTTAATGTTAAAACAGGAAATTTTTGGTTTCAGAACTGATTGCAAAAAGAGTTGTTTTATTACTTACAAACTTTTTGATAAAACCCAAACTTGTGGATAAAATAAATGCTAATTCATATTTTGGCCCAATATGTTAAGAAATGTGTTTAAAAAATATGAAAAGATTGTTCTTTTGCTGAAATTAAAAAAAATATATAATACCGAATGAAAAGGAAACAGAAAAAGTTTTTCTCCTGGCATAAAATCCTACCTTTGAACACTAATATATAGTTCTTCTAGTAGTACTGCTTTGAGACTAGCGAAAATTGCAGATCAGAACGAAAATGAAGATGCAAGAAACAACAAAGTTATAAATGTGATAAAGTTCTTTATTATTTATCTCATTAAATTTCCTAGTACATTTTTCCTTTAAATCTAATAGAGCGAATTTTCTACCTTAGACTTGAAAATCAATCTGAAATTAAACAAAAATACTATAACTTGGAGGACTGTCAACAGCATTCAAAAAACTGAAAACGTTCAGATAATGAGAGTGCCTTCAACGGTCATCAGTGGAGTTAAACAGAAATAAAATAGCACGATATATAAAGAATCAGTAAGAAAACTAGTAAACAATTACATCCCTCACGTGCAAACATTACGTTATTCAATATCAATCTGTATGTAACTCAAGTGTAACGTTATTATTTTTTTATAGCTATAGTAAATGTGCTGCCTAAAACGCTAAATCGGTGTAAACTGTACTAGCTCTGAAACATAGGTCTGGGCAAATCATTCAGAAGTGATAAAGTTCTCCATATAAAAGAATATTTGAAAAGGGTTGTATAAGGAGTAATAAGCTGAATCTCATACGGGTGTAAGTTATTACCTTGTTGTGTTTTCTTAAAACTCTTCCAATTCTATCTGCAACTCCTTCTAAGACTGCAGAGACTGCCACAAATTGTACATAGGGCAAACAAAAAGAAGAATCTCCACCCGGATATAGCCTCGATTTCACATTTTAAAACACGCATAGTCAGAGAAGCCATGGAAATCGAAAAGAATGGACAGCTAAATAAGCGGGATGATGCACTGAATATCTCCACTACATGGAAGGGTCTACTAGCTAAACCAAGGAATAACCAAGACATCGAAAAGGCAACAGTCAGTATAGCGCCGGAACCCGTAATTACTACTGCTACGGGCACCCAGTCGCCAAACACCAATGCCCGGACGAACACTTCCGAGCCCCCCACCTACAATCTGCGTAGACGCCGACCTATAAAAGACGGCGACCGTACATCCGTTTCTTAGTTAGCTTCGAGCGGCAGCAGCAGCAGAATCACAGTATCGAGTAGCAGCAGCAGCAAGAGCACTTGAAAATGCCAAATAAGATTTTGGCAAAATGTCGTGCAAATTCACTGTTAGACGAACGGATTGAAACCCGGAATTTTAATGTATATATATATATATATATATATATATATATATATATATATATATATATATATATATATATATATATATATATATATATATATATATATATATATATATATATATATATATATATATATATATATATATATATATATATATATATATATATATATATATATATATATATATATATATATATATATATATATATATATATATATATATATATATATATATATATATATATATATATATATATATATATATATATATATATATATATATATGTATATATATATATTAAAAAGCATAATATAAATATCGCTCATAGAGCCCATAATTTACTGGCAACCAACTTTTCAAAATTAAAAACCAAAACCCCAAAAAATAAAAAGAGCAATTTGGAAAATAGGATAAAGGGACACAAGTATGACAAAAATAATAGAACAGCACTAACAAAGCACAAAGAGAAAAAGAAACACACATTTAATTATGAAGGAACCAAGATTTTAATCACTGAGAACAATAGGAACAAAGGGAAATATTGGAATCTATTATGATACAAAAAATACCAACCGCTATAAACAACAAAAAAGAAACAAATAACCTGAGCCAAATATATATGGTGGTACTATAAATGCAGTCTACATGTTTTGTGTCGTCCCAATTTTTAAATTAAAATAAAATAAATGACAATGAAAACTAATTAACATATGGTTCGTGTAACGAAATATGAAAAAAGAGTACGTTGTGATTCAGTGAAATGGACAAAGATAAGTATTAACCTAAATATCCACGTCCAAGGTAAGAACACTCATAAAGTTAATTATTTTAGTTAAATTAATAAGATATGAATTTTCAAAGAGCATTTTACGGATGTACAATTTTAGCCAAACCCGACAAAAAACAAATTTGACAAAGGCAAACTGTGCCGAAACGTCAATAAAAGGAAAGGATCACGATAAAGTTTCATTCTATAATTGACCTCCAAACCCAAGGAAATTGAAAAATAAAAATGAAAAAAGTACATACAGGGTCAAAGAAAAATAACAAAATCATACGTATATATATATATATATATATATATATATATATATATATATATATATATATATATATATGTTCTTGCTTCAATCGTTATGTCGTATGTTTTAAAAAGCTGCACTCAAAGACTATCCTTCCGACTTCCATTCCTATATCAATACGTAGACGATTTAATTCTATCCATACCAGCTGATGGCAAAGAAGAAGTTCTTCATGTTTTCAATTCATTCGACCCACATTTACAATTCACTATGGAAGAAGAAACCAACAATGCTGTTCCATTTCTGGACACAAGAGTCGTTAGAGACTCCCATAACATCAACAAACTTGATTGGTATAGAAAACCTACTTCTTCTGGGAGATATATCCATGCAAACTCTGGCCATGATTGGAAGGTAAAAGTCAACGTCATCAAAGGCTTATATAGAAGACTGAAGATAATAGTCCATCCTGATTTCTTACTCCAGTCACAAGAAACACTTACAAACCTTTTCATAGATAATGGATGCAATCGAAAACTCTTACTGAGAACCAAAGACGAAGTCAACAAGCTTACTCATATCCACCAAATTCCCCCAGAACCCCCCCCTCCATCTACCGCATATCTCCCCCCCCCCTTTAACTTCCCCAGTCGAAATAAATTGGTCGCTGCTTCCTTTACCATTCATTCCTGGCCTTACAAACAAATTGGTCCACATTCTGCGTGTCATTCCTAACATTAAAATTGCCAAATATTACTTCTTCAAAAACAGACGTGTTTTCAGCAAGCTGAAGGCCCCGCTGCCAGTTCTTTCCATGTCAGACTTAGTTTACTCAATTTCCTGCCTCAATTGTCCATCAATCTATATTGGCCAAACTTCTCAATCCTTGAATCGTCGTATTGCATTCCATAAAAGTGATACTAGATGCCATCCACACAGATGTGCTTTGGCGACCCATTTTGTTGACAATGGTCATTCTTTTAATTTCAGGGAACCCAAAATTCTTCATTTCTCTAACAATCTTTCCAAGAGAGAATTCCTTGAAATGTGTTACATCCAGGAGAATCACCTTAATATCAATAAAAGAACCGACCTAGATGGTCTTAGTAGCATATATAGTTTCCTCCTCTCCTGTGATAAATCAATTCCACACAATAATTCCCTGTCTTCAAGTTTTATGATCCATCTGAACCACGTTAGTCTTCTCTCTTTTAGCTCTGTAATTTCCAGGGTTTCTTTCCTTCTTCCTCTCTTTGTTTGCAGTTCTCGTTGATCCTGGGCTCCACAGATTCCTTCCACTTTATCTGGGCCATCTTGTGCACCTAGCGATTGCTGTCTTCCTTCCATTGACAGTACCTTGCTTCACCCCTTCATTACTTCCTGGTGCTTCCAGTCTTCATTGGTTTTTGCTAGCAATCTCTTTCTCCAATCAGATTCCAACAAGAAATTAATAAATTAATAATTAATTCATTAGACAATCTTCCTCCTTATTGCTCCCATTATTTTCTCTCTCTCTCTCGCTCCCTCGCTCACCCTTTACCTATAATTAGGTTATGATTTATCCTTCCTCGACTCCATACCGGATTTTTGGTCGCTCAATTGGCTATCTCTCTCTCACTTAAAGGTCCAATACTTGCACTTCCCATTTTTATGGGTTCCTTCCAGGTGTCGACCCCGAATTCTGGTTAATTGAGTTTTCTTGACTAAACCCCTTATCTCTGTCGGTCATTGTCGGTCATCGGTCTCTGTAACGTTCATTTTTTCCTAGATTTTAAGACCATATAATGTTACTGATTTTTCTCTTAATAATGTACTTCTTTTCATTTTTGTATCGAGCGGTATATTGATCAGAAATTCCTAGCCGCTCGTTATATAGTGTGCTGTGCGGGTTTGCGACCGAATCTATCGATACACCGGGATTGGTCAAATGTTTGTATCCGGAGTTTTGGTTCCGGCGTCGCCATATTACAGAGAGAGTGCCCACGGCTTATTTAAGGGTCCGGAGGACGCGAATCTTGGCTTAGAACACCGAGCCGCCGTAGAGGCTTAGAAGACCGAGCCGCCGTCAGGCTTAGAACACCGAGCCGCCGCCAGGCTTACTTCCACCGAGCCGCCAAGTGGGCTTACTTCCACCCAGTCGCCGAGAGGCTTACTACCATCAAGCCGCTGAAGGCTTAGTACCATCAAGCCGCCGAGAGGGCTTATTTCCACCAAGCCGCAGTAGAGGCTTCTGGCAATATTTACGAGAGCCAAATTCAGCACGAGTTTTTAACGTAAAGCCGTAGTGGGCTTTGTGTGTTTTCTACAAGGAGTAGCCAAAGTAGGCTCTTCTCATAAGTGATGGAATGTGTGAAAACGGTTTTGTGTTCCATTGAAGGCCTAGAAGCCCGTAGGAAAACCGTTTGTTACCAGAACATACATCAGTAGATCTATTTCCCGCAAATAAGTGTTTTAACAGCAATTTGAACTGATTAATCGTGAAGTGAAAATCACGACTCTTTGATTTCGGGTGTAGTAAAGTTTTAGAAATAAAATGACTGATTTAGGAACTCTAATTTTAATAACTACTGTTTAGGCTAGAATTTATGTAATTCTTAAAACTGCAAGGGTTGGAACTTTTATTTTAAAATCATAAATAAATTTTCTTTTTGTTGGTTAAAGCTAGTGTTTCACTGTGCACCTATTTTTCTTTTCAGGATAAGAAGGGTTGTACTAGACTAATTCTTTTATTAATAACCGTATAGCACTTCAGTATTTTTTCATTTTTTTAGCTGAAGTTAGATCCTTTCTATTTTAAAATGAATGGTGCCCAAAAAAAAATTGTACAACTCAAGTTTTTAATCATAAAAAAATAATTCCAAAAAGACGTACAACAATTATCTCTTACCCATATTTCTCTACCAAGGAAAACTGAGCTAGTGTTTGTTTAATTTCTTTAGTTCTTTTAAAATCATTATTCACTCAATACCTTCTCAGAAATTAAAGCGGGGCTGCAAGAAAATTGCGCTCAAGCGTGGGACAAACCACTTTTCACAGGGTACAAAAAATGACGTCACAAAGTGCGGGCAGTTCACACGTTACAAAATGACGCTGTCAACGCGGGGCTTTTGGAATTTTATTTTTTAAAGGGTTCAGTGTACTAGCTTTCGAACAAAGTAAAAGCTCTAACTTTTCAGATATTTTTATTTCATAATATTTATTAAACGAAACTACACTAGAGCAATAAGACAAAAGCAGGAAATTTGAAGGAATATTTATTTCAATTTATCTGATGGTGGTATAGATATTTGAATTTTGTTAATTGACTCTAAGTTAAGTGATCCCTGCTTTTTCCTTAAAAGCTAGCTTTATAGTTCAGATTGGCGGATGTATCGCATATTTTAATTTTGCAGTGTTAGATTTATTTTGCGGTTAACCGAAGAAAAAACTGTACTTTTTTCTCACCGATGTTTTTGCATGAATATTAAAAATACTTTGCTGATACGAAACGGTATTTGGAGATTTTTTTGTTGAAAATTCTTAACATATTTAGTAAAGGAATTTTAATACAAGGCAATACTTAGAAATTTTTTTGAAATTGTTGAAGATTTTTTAAATGTTTGGTAAAGAAGTTTACATATTTTAGTTGCCTTTACATGATTTTATTTTGACTATTGGGAACACAGGAGAAATATTTTCACGACTTTTCAAACAATTATTTTAAATTTTTATACATTTATCAGGGAAGCCTTCAATTTTAAAGTCAATCACCTACTGGAAAATGAATTAGACTACGAACTGAAAATCCGTCGTACTTTCTCAGAACGTCCGGTCGCGAATAAAAGAAAGATTCTAACGAGGATCTTAAGTAAAGGAATATTCCAATAAATCAGATTGGACTAAATAGTTACAAAAAGTTTCTGATTTTTTTAAGTCTAATAAAAGTTCTCCTTCTCAAGTTAAAACTCCTGCTTCTCCAAATGGTCACATGTCTCCTTTATTCGTGCATAAATATTTAGATAACAGACCGCATATAAAGATAAATCTATTAGGTGTCCATTTCTCGGCTTTATTTGACTCTGGTGCAAATGCCTACGTTGTAGGTCAGAATGGTATTAAAATTTTAAGTCGTTTAAGTATAAAAATATGCCATGTCAAAAATAGAAGTGTTACCACTGCAGATGGCAGCCGTCTAAAAGTTTTAGGTACGGTTGAGTTGCCGCTAGTCTGCAATGGTCATTGTTTAGTAATCTCTGCTCTAGTAGTACCTTCTCTATCACATACTTTGGTTTTAGGATGTGATTTTGCACAAAAATTTGGAATTTTAGTAAATTTTAAAGATAATTCGTGGTATCCACAGTCCCTAGAAGTCAATTCTCAAACAAGTTTTAAAGATTGTTATTCAGAAAGCTCTTTAGAAAACCTTTTCTCGCGTCTATGTACCCTAGATGATCTCTCGCGGACGGAACGCTTAAAGGCAGAAAACGTAATAAGCTCTTTCAATGAAATAAGTAGTAAAGATAGGTTAGGCCGAACGAATAAAATCACCATGTCTATAGATACGGCTGATGCCAGTCCTGTAAAGACAAGGCCCTTCGCCATGTCTCCGTATATGTCAAAAGTATTAAATAAGGAGTTAGACGAAATGTTGAAACTCGGGGTGATTGAAGAATCAAATAGTCCTTGGTGTTCTCCAATCTTATTGGTGAAAAAGGCCGATGGACAGTATCGTCTATGCTTTGACGGAAGAAAGCTCAACGAGGTCAGCAAATTTGATAACTATCCATTACCGAACATCGACAGAATTTTGACATCACTCAGGAATGCTAAGTATGTATCCTCGATAGATCTTAGAAAGGCTTTCTGGCAAATTCCTTTGGACAAATCCTCTAAGGAAAAGACCGCTTTTGCAGTAGTAGGCCGAGGTCTATTTCAGTTCGTCACTATGCCGTTTGGTCTAAAGAACGCTGCTCAAACTCAGCAACGTTTAGTGGACGCTATATTTGGTCCGAAATATGAGCCACATATTTTTACCTATCTAGATGATATTTTAGTAACATCGGAAGACTTCGAATCGCATATTCGCTTACTTAAAGAAGTAAAAGATAAATTGAAAGAGGCCGGACTGACGATAAATTTGAGCAAATGTGATTTTTTCAAAACTTCTCTAAAGTTTTTAGGCTATATTGTAGGCTCAAATTCCTTGCGTACCGATCCGGATAAAGTAGCAAGCATGGTTAATTATACCAGACCTACTAATACTACGGAAGTTAAGCGTTTCGTAGGAATGTGTTCATGGTATAGACGTTTTATTGAGAATTTTTCTACCCTGTTGTCGCTTATTAATGATCTTTTGAAAGGACAAAAAAAAGGACAATCGATAGATTGGACAAAGGCAGCCGAAGAATCTTTTATAAAGATTAAAGAGCTATTGGTTTCAGCTCCAATTTTATCCCAACCAGATTTTTCCCAACAGTTTTATATTTCTAGTGATGCTTCTAATACCGGTTAAGGGGGCGTCCTAACACAGAAAATCAATGGTGAGGAAAGAGTGATAGCGTATGCCAGTAGAACTTTATCCAAGGCTGAACGTAACTATTCGGTTGTTGAAAAAGAATGTTTAGCAGTACTCTTTAACATCGAAAAGTTTCGACCTTACATAGAAGGTGTTCCTTTCACGGTCATAACAGATCATTATAGTTTATTGTGGCTTAATTCTATTAAAAACCCTAGTGGCAAACTAGCGCGTTGGGCGATTAGGCTGAGACAACATACGTTTAATTTAATTCATAGAAAAGGAGTCCACAATGTTATTCCTGACGCTTTGTCAAGAATCCCAGATCATACAGTGGACGAAAACAGTCTTAATGCACAGATTGGCGTAAGAATTGATACAGTTGATATAGATCGCATTGATCCATGGTACGATAATTTACGGCAGCAAATTAAAGAATTTCCTCAAAATTTTCCGCAGTGGAAGGTGGAAAATGATTTCGTGTACAAATTTATCCCAAACCAGTTGCCTTTAAAAGTTAATGTACCCGAGTGGAAAATACTAGTTCCTAAGCAGCAGAGAGAGGAAATTATAGATATGTGTCATACTCCTCCTACTTCTGGTCATTTTGGTTTTTATAAAACTCTTCACAGGGTTCAGGAACAGTATTATTGGCCAAAAATGCGTTTTGATATCTTAAAATTTGTGAGGACTTGTGAAGTATGTGGAGCGCAGAAATCTCCAAATACACTACCTATGGGACTGATGGGAAAAAAGAAAACGGTTAATTACCCTTTTCAAGTCATAGCAGCTGATCTAGTAGGCCCATTCCCACGTTCAAAAAGGGGAAATAAATGGCTTCTCGTGGTTTCTTGCTGGTTTACAAAGTATACCATGCTATTTCCTTTGAAAAGCTCTAAAGCTGGATATATAGAGAGAATTTTGGAAAATGATGTCTTTCTAATCCACAATGTTCCATCGCTCTTAATATGCGATAACGGTACTCAGTTTACCTCTAAGAGTTTTAAGAGCTTAAGTGAAACTTATGGTTTTAACATCCGTTTTAATCCTGTGTACTCTCCACAATGTAATTTTGTTGAACGTAATAACCGAACAGTCGGGACCGCTTTAAGAAGTTACATTGATTCACATGACACTTGGGATGGCAATATTTCCAAAATTCAACAAGCAATAAATACCGCAAAGACACGAAGTAACAGGGTTCACACCGTCTTTCTTAGTTTACGGCAGACATATACCTCTATCTGGATCGTATTATAAAAATTTAGATTTGGATGTCAATGTTGACAGCGAAATAATTCCGGGTAACAGGGGTGCGTACGCCGAAAATTTAAAGGGTTTAAAAGATATTTTCACCGACGTGCGTAGTAGGATACATAAGGCTTATGAACGGAACAGTAAGTCTTACAACCTTAGAAAAAGAGATTTTTCCTTTAAGATAGGTGATCACGTTTGGCGAAAAAATAAAATTCTTTCCCGTGCAGCAGATAAATTCACATCTAAGTTGGTACCTAAGTATGTGCATTGCGTGATAAGAGAAAAGATTTCAGATTTAGTTTATGGTTTGGTTAATTTAGATGGGACTAAAATAGGACGATGGCATATTAAAGACTTAAAACCATTCAATGGACCTAACCCTAATGAAAGTTTGTCAGAAGAAGAATAATTAATATTTACATTATCTTAATTGCTTTACTTTATTTTTTTTGATGTTGCTCTGTAGAGGTGACTACCTCGTTTTTTTTGACTGTTATAAAAGTTGAGCAGAGAATAGCTTACTTTTATTGTTTAATGCTAAGGTTTTGGGTATTGGCCATATCCCAAACTTAGGTTGATTGTGGTTGATGTTTAGCATCGACTCAGTTTTAGCGAGCTTGCGAAGGAGTCACACTCAGGATATATCATGAGACTGGTATGTCGGTGGTCGCGGGATTTGATTTGCTTAAGACCCCAAATAACATCCAGTTCTTGACACTTGGAAGCGAAATTTTGATTAGAGGCAATCCAAGGTGATCTTGAGTTAGGACAAGCGCAAGATGTAGCTCGTGTAGTGTGATGTAGAGTCAAAATTTTTATGAGCAATTTCAAAGTTTGTTACCCGAGTGGGTGTATTTCTATTACCTTAGTGGTATATGTTGGGTGCAATTAAGAGTAATTTGATTTTGGTTTATCCAGTGAGTCTAGGACTTGGATTATTTTGATTTAGATCTTCTTCTGAATTGACAAACTGAGGGTATACTCTATTCTTTTCAGGGCCGTTTAAACGTTACCTTTGAGTCACTAATTTTTTTAATTTTTTGCATGGACTCATAGGTGTCTGATGAGTTTTTTCGGTCTACTATCAGATTGATAGGAAATTGAAGTCCTGCAGGAGAACTAAAGGCTGATCATTTACAGGAGATGAGAGCAGAGTAAGACAGTCGTTTCACGAAGAAATGATCAAAATCTGATACCGAGATGAGAACCTTGTCAAGAGTGGCTAAGCGCAGTGAAGGAAGATTCCTAACCGAATTTTTAGATTTCCAAGAGATAATCTAGAAGTTTGGGCTGACAGAAAACGGTTATGCCTGATACCTGTAGCAGTTTCTTCTAGAGGCTATTGTCTAGGGAGACGATTAACACCATGATCGAATATTTTAGCTGTCAACGATGTTTTCTTCTTGTTTCTGATTAAGCTGGGAAAGCTCTTGTCGTCTTCAAAAGTTTTGTTGAATTGCCACCGGAAAATAGGGAAATTTTTGCTTCATGTAGCTTTTTTAAGCTCATTTTCGTTTTTTGAAATTTCCGTTAGAAGCTTGGTTAAGCTAACCTTGTAAACCTTTTAGGTTGTATCCCATGAGTTATCTGTTTTTACAGGCTGTGATGCACCGGGTGCTAACAGATGCCGTTACGACGTTTGGCAGGGAGTTAGTCTTCCTGAGGAACAGACTGATTGGAAGGGTAGTCTATGGAGGGCGAACGTTTGACCTTTGGGACCTTTAAAGGTTTTGTTACTCAATGGTTATTACTATTTGAGCCAAAGGAGAGCCTAGCTACTGTAGTCGACCTCAGCTCCAATTAGCCTATTAGTGGTGACAGGCTGTTGGCAGTAGTGTGTTTCGGAACACCCTATTGATTAATTTTTTTGACTTATGGTGGTGTGGTAGACACCGTTTTAGTTTAGTGGATGCTATAATCTACTCCCTTTTGTTGGTGGACTCCAGGGTCACCATTTCCGTATTCTATTGTCTCCACCTTTCAGTATATCGTAGTGAGGTGTTTGTCTCCTGTTTTGTGGGATGGATTGAATGTTTTTCGTTGTTGTTCTAGGGCGAGACCAGTACACGAGGGTTCTTCATGCAACTTGGAGAAGCGCAATGCTGGTTAAATTTTATATCTCTGTGTAGCCACCCTGAAGAATGACGGAGGGCGTTTTTTTTCTGGCTCATGTTTCTAGGCAGATTTGTCACTTTGGTGCGATGTGCTGAAGATTTGATTAGCTTTTGCTAAGAGCTATCACCAAGCTTAGTATGGAGTTATCATAACCAAGAGTTTGGGATTTGAACTCCTGTATGTATTTCTGTATATATTTCTGTATATATTTCTGTATATATTTCAGTGTATGTTGGTTGCCTGAGGGCATGTGCTCAAAATGTGTGATTTTGAGTCGTTTTGTTTATGGACTCCTATATATAGGATTATGACTTTAGGGAGGTCCTATTTAGAGACTAGCTGTCTCACATAGTTATGCTAGGAATGTTTCCTTGAATGTTAGTTGCGCGTGGACTAATCATTCTGTTCTTTGTGAACATTGCTTTTTGAAGCAGGAACATTCAGTTTGGTGAATTTTAGCTTTTATAGCTATTCACTGTGCCTATAGTGATATTGTTAGCTTTTATAGCTGCTCACTATGTTAATGGCGAGGTTGTTCTTTTATAACGCAGACTTTGTGTAGTCGAGGACTATTTACAGAGTGTTTTCTTGGCGAGGAGCCGAGGTTTTTTTCTGGCGATATACCAGAGCGTTTTCTTGGCGAGGAGCCGAGGTTTTTTTCTGGCGATATACCAGAGTGTTTTGTTGGCGATGAGCTGACGTGTTTTCTGGCGATCAACCAGAGCGTTTTCCCTGGCGATTTTTGCATGTCTGGATGTCTCAGGACGTCGACATTGCGCGATGTAGCGATTTCCCTGGCGATTTTAGCATGTCTGGATGTCTTAGGACGTCGACATTGCGATGTAGAGTGCGATTATTTTCTGAGTGCTACTAGTAGTGATACTAGATTTAGAATGTTCTCTTAGCGGTGAGCTAGAGCATTGATGGCGATTTTTCCCGAGCGTTTGTCTGGATTTTCATCCAGATGTTTTTCTTAGCCTTGTGCTAAATGGTCTTACAAGACTTTTTCTTTTTAGTGTTAGTGTTTGCACTAGAATCAGTTTTTTATTTTTTCTTTATTCAAGAGTTTTTCTAAATTTCTTTTGCTGAAATAGAAAATTTTCTGACAGCCTTAAACCATTTTAAGGGGGGGTGTTCATATTTTGTTTCCGTTCACTTTTTTGATTTAGACAAGAGTCTAGACAAAGTTATAATTTTTTTGTTTTGGTAACCATAACAGAGCTGATTCTTTTATATAAGAAGACAGCGATTGTTACTTTGGAAAGGTATTTCTTATGTTCATGCAAGGATTTTTATTTACCTTTTGATGTACTTAACCTTAGTGCTTAATTAAGTTAAGTCTAGTTATAAGATTCTTGTGTACATGCAAAGATTTTCATTTGGTTTTCATTGTACTTAATATTAGTGCTTAATTAAATTAAGTCTAGTAGTAAGGTCCGAAGTTTGTAATTTTGTTTTAAGTTCTGACCTTAGTATTAAGTGATAGTGTACCACTTTGTACCTTTTCATAAGTAGCCTTAGTTTAATAGACTAGTGTAGTCTATTTCTTTTTGGAAGGGGGTAATGTAACATTCATTTTTTCCTAGATTTTAAGACCATATAATGTTACTGATTTTTCTCTTAATAATGTACTTCTTTTCATTTTTGTATCGAGCGGTATATTGATCAGAAATTCCTAGCCGCTCGTTATATAGTGTGCTGTGCGGGTTTGCGACCGAATCTATCGATACGCCGGGATTGGTCAAATGTTTGTATCCGGAGTTTTGGTTCCGGCGTCGCCATATTACAGAGAGAGTGCCCACGGCTTATTTAAGGGTCCGGAGGACGCGAATCTTGGCTTAGAACACCGAGCCGCCGTAGAGGCTTAGAAGACCGAGCCGCCGCCAGGCTTAGAACACCGAGCCGCCGCCAGGCTTACTTCCACCGAGCCGCCAAGTGGGCTTACTTCCACCCAGTCGCCGAGAGGCTTACTACCATCAAGCCGCTGAAGGCTTAGTACCATCAAGCCGCCGAGAGGGCTTATTTCCACCAAGCCGCAGTAGAGGCTTCTGGCAATATTTACGAGAGCCAAATTCAGCACGAGTTTTTAACGTAAAGCCGTAGTGGGCTTTGTGTGTTTTCTACAAGGAGTAGCCAAAGTAGACTCTTCTCATAAGTGATGGAATGTGTGAAAACGGTTTTGTGTTCCATTGAAGGCCTAGAAGCCCGTAGGAAAACCGTAAGTTACCAGAACATACATCAGTAGATCTATTTCCCGCAAATAAGTGTTTTAACAGCAATTTGAACTGATTAATCGTGAAGTGAAAATCACGACTCTTTGATTTCGGGTGTAGTAAAGTTTTAGAAATAAAATGACTGATTTAGGAATTCTTAAAACTGCAAGGGTTGGAACTTTTATTTTAAAATCATGAATAAATTTTCTTTTTGTTGGTTAAAGCTAGTGTTTCACTGTGCACCTATTTTTCTTTTCAGGATAAGAAGGGTTGTACTAGACTAATTCTTTTATTAATAACCGTATAGCACTTCAGTATTTTTTCATTTTTTTAGCTGAAGTTAGATCCTTTCTATTTTAAAATGAATGGTGCCCAAAAAAAAAATTGTGCAACTCAAGTTTTTAATCATAAAAAAATAATTCCAAAAAGACGTACAACAATTATCTCTTACCCATATTTCTCTACCAAGGAAAACTGAGCTAGTGTTTGTTTAATTTCTTTAGTTCTTTTAAAATCATTATTCACTCAATACCTTCTCAGAAATTAAAGCGGGGCTGCAAGAAAATTGCGCTCAAGCGTGGGACAAACCACTTTTCACAGGGTACAAAAAATGACGTCACAAAGTGCGGGCAGTTCACACGTTACAGTCTCCTGTCGTCCCTGTCATCTTTCCTAAATGGCGGTGGCCATGTGTGGTGGTCACAGGTGAAATAATTAACAATGTTCTCAACATCCAAGGTTCCCAATTACATCCATGTTTTAAATTTGGTTTTTATAATTTTGTCTACAGTGTTTTAGTGTGTATTTTATATATTTTATGGATTAACCAACTTTTATATGTAACAACTTTGTTATATATAAGCTACCTACGGCCATTCAGGCTAACGAAATCTTTGCACTTCTCATGTGAGTTTTTTTTTGTTTATTATGACTAATATCTTATTCTTGTTCTACACTAATTTTATTTATTATAACAACCTAATGATAACATCATTAATCTAAATTTGTCCCAGACACGATCAGTGAATACGCTTTGTTCTTCTTTTCAGTTCTGCCCGGAAGAAGGTCCCAATCCAGGACCAAAATATTGGCTTAATGAAAATTGTGTGATCTCTTATCACGCCCCTTTTTGCCGAGTTCCCCAACTAAGATTGTATTTTTAATAATTTTGGTAGATACGACAATCTTTTGCTTTCTTTCTTTATTCTATATATATATATATATATATATATATATATGTATATTATATATATATATATATATATATATATATATATATATATATATATATATATATATATATATACATATATATGTACATAATCGAAATAACCTCTTTTTTAAATAAGAAACTGACATAATTACAGAAGAGCATGATGATATTTCATCGTGAAGCAGAAAGAAAACTCTACCAGGTTTTTAAGAGAAATATTTCGAAGCGTCTCAATGGACAATGGACTTTCAGTGAACCATTTAGGACATGTACAAAATAGCACCAAAATTTCTTCATAACTGTATATACCTGATATTTTAGTTACACTTGGTCAAGTGGGAAGGTTAATAAGTTATATGCTTTATGGAAAGAGATTCATTTATAATCTTATAGTACATTATCGAGCAATAGTACGCTTCGCGCTTCGACGCTATGTTCCCATGTAATCATCTAAAAGGTCCGAAAATTACATCTACAGCGGCTGCTAGGTATATGAGCAAATCGAGAGCAGTCATTAGTAAATGGATAAAACGATACTTTCAGTAAAAAAAATGTTGATGATAGACCAAAATATGGTTTGAGAGGAAATGTGTCCGACAATTAACTTTGAGTCAAGGGGCGGATATACTAAAGCAGAAAGGACTGAGAATACATCGTATGAAATGATTCACACTCAACTCCAGGCTAACAATTTGAAGGGACGGAGCACAATCAAGAAATCATTATTGAGCGAAACGACTTTTTTTTCCGATGAAACTTTATTTTGAGGTTATGTTATCACCCCACGAATCTGGTCAATTTCCACTAACCTTATTATTTAACGCACCCTGAAACGCTATGTGGAGAGCTATGTTTGGGGATGTCTTTCTGAAAAAGATTTTGGGTGACACATCATCTTTACCTATAGTTTCAATGCTGAAATTTTTTTTAAAATTTACGAGAAGGCATTAGTACCGATTGCCAAATGGTGGTTTGTCCATAAAAATGAGGAATTGATTCTTTACAAGGATAACGACTCCTAACATCGGAGTAAAACCGGTAGCCAGTGGAAAGAGGATACATTAGATTGGCCATGCCAGTCAGCCGATGGCAACCCAATCGAAGGCGTGTGCTAATACATCAAGTAGAAGCTTCGTAGTACAAAGGTGTACACAGTAAAGCAACAGTCATGGCACATTCGGCCAATTTGGAAATCTTTGTATAGTATACCCCGAAGATCCCAGGTGATCATCGATGCTGACGAGGACTGGACGAACTACCGAATCATTAGCATTTTAATAATAATCCTTTACAAACTTTTAAATAAATACATTTTTTAATGAACAATGCGCGACATGTTCTTACTTGATCGTCTATAAATAATGACATTGTCTTCTTTTCTATTTTCTCTATTTTTAGGTATAGACACGATATAAATTTCTATGTTACAACAGCATTAAACTTCATTTAACAAATACTAATAAGAAGCACAATCACATTCGCATCACTAATTTAATAATACTTTTACTTCAAATTTAGCGACTTATTTGAAGAATCTAGAAGATATTCCGAAAAATAATTTGTGACCCCAAAAGACATATTTCAAACTTCTGAAAATATTTTAGACAAAGTAATGTTACTAAAATTGATATTGCAAACAAAACATCCAAAAAAATTCAACTTTAATTAAAAAATGGTTATTATGGTTTAACTGGAAGTGACGATGTACAGAAATTTTTACTTCTGGTTAAATCTAAATTCCATACAGAAGAAAGAAAAAAGAATGAGTAAACTCTTTATGTAAAATGTATAACTGATTAGCTGCTGCCTTTGAAAATCTAAAAAGAATAAATCTTTTTATGTTTTGAATATACCTAAATCATTCCTTTACAACGTGTGTGTTTTGGACATCCTAGCATCATGAGAGATTTACAAGTTATTTGGCAATCAGGTTCATACTCTTTTGTGACTTATTCTGAAATGCATTTTTTCATTACCGAAAAATCCCATGGGGATTTTAAATAAATGTAATAAGCCAGAAGTATTTTTGTAGTTGACATGTTTACTCATCCGGCTTTAGTTCTTCGTTTTAAAATTTATTGGAATTTGCTTTTGTATTCACTATTTAGTACTTACTTTCCATATAGTCATAATAAACTATTATATTTTGAAACTAACATTTCCAACTTGAACATGAATAATTGTGAGTGTAATATCATTTAGCATACAAAGCCTTCCACTAAAGATTTTGGTATTTTTTTTGACCGAAGTAATGTAATGTATTTGGAGAATAATACTTCTTTCTATGCCTAGTTGCACATGTTGTTGAAACCTAAGGATACCTTCATGTTTCTGATCAATCAGCTTCTTATCAGTCATACGATATAAACATACCAGGATCCGGTCTTGTTAGTCGCCGGATATGTCAATGTTTTTAAATGAATTCTCAACAGAAATTTGATATTAGTATTTGTTTACAATTTTTAATGGTTAGTTGAACTTTTTTATTAAAAATTGTTCTAAGAGAGAAAACAGAAACAGGATTTAAAGAATATTTAGACAACTTGAAATACGACAGATTAAGTATTGAAATTATAAAATATTCCAATAGTCCAAGTAAAGACAGATGATTTATTCCTTACATTCCTTTGGATCGATTAATAATTGACCAACCTTTGTGATTGGTTTGTTCCGTAGAATCTAAAAACCTAGTTTAAATACTATCTTTTTAATTTTAGGTTTAGCCAATCATTGTTACCTATTTCGGGACGTATTTTGTCGTAGTATGGATTATCAACCGAGATAGGATCGATAAATGAGAGAATAAAACTCGAAATAATTATTTCAGTACTTGCGATACATCGTTTCAAAGAACAGTGATCATTGTTGGAATACTAACTTCGTTTATTTTCAATAGTTAATATAGGTTTTAACATAGTCAGTGTAATGCGAATGCACAAATAAAGTGTTAGGCTTAATAGTGTTTTGTTTTGCAGTGGATAACGGGTGGCCCAAATTCAGAGCAGGTTTTAAACGTAAAATAAAACTACTTTTTTATTGATTTATATTTTTATTAAGTATTAAATTATTAAATATACCTTGTCCTCTTCAGTATTAAAAATAACGTCTTGTAAATGGTCACCTTGTCTTCGGCTGCAAATTTTGGTACTTTTAACAAGATTTTTATATTTAATTTCGCGAATGGTCGAATCAATTTCATTAACAACACGCCAGATATCATTCTTAAGATCGTTAATTGTTTGTGGATTGGTGGTAAAAGCATAGTTTCAGATAACATCACAAAAAGAAGACACAATGTAATAAATAACAAAATCTTTTCGGCCAATTAATATCGACATTTTGTTGTTACGCTATGAGGAAATTGTTAATATAGTAAATTAATTGTTGCTAGAGCTGTATGATAAGTGGCGGTTTCATGCTTAAACTTTATTTATTTAAAATTCATGTTGTCTAGTTTGTGCCGAAACAAAAATTCGGCCATCATGTTACTGTAAAGATCGAAGTGAGAAAGACAAATCTTAATTTCAGTTTCTTTGATCAATAATTTATGGATAAATATATAATATTCAAAATTAAATTTGAAAATTATCTAGGTGGAAAACATTATTTAATCACAATAATCTTACATATTTATGCCAATTAATGCGTAAGTTTTGTATTCTTTAAATATGTTTTAATTATTAGTATTATTCTTACTATTTTTTATTAGTATTTACTATTTTACTCGGCGTTTTAATTGGCACAAATAATTTTTTTTATTATTATATATTTATTATCACAGGACATATAAATATCAAGGTATATTCTGAATTCATGACTTCAATAGCTGCTCCTAAGTAATACGAATCTTCAATTTCTTACATGAACTTAAGATTCGTAAAACACAATGTAACATTTATATGGCTTACATGTTCAAAGGCTAGTAAAAAAATTAAATTTCCTTGTTTAGAAAAAAACAGTTTTTAGTACAAAATCAATTGCAATGACATTATCTAGAAAGATTACAATCTCCTTTCTATCGAGGGATATCCTCAAACTTAATATTGCTTGTGACAATTATTTCTTTTTGAAATGTTTAAAGCAAAGTAATAATTTACAATTATTTTTTTCACAATCTAATACTGAAATGCCCTGTATGATACATAAACCGGATATCGATTAATTATTCATTATGCTGCATCTAGATATTGATTGTTGTTCTGTTCAGTTCAGGTTAACTCCATTAAATAAATTTTATATGGTAACATATTTTAAAGTTTATCTACAGTAGAACTAATTTTAGTAAAAATATATTTATTGTTTCAATGGCTAATACCTGAAGGCAAAAGTAATTTAAAAACTAAAGTAGATTACTGATTTAGTATGTTAAGAGAATTAGTTATTGTTTGTTTGCTAATAATATTAATTTATTGCTATAAAAACAGTTTGCGAACTAAATCACCAAAAGAATTACATTAACAAACATTTTTAGAAGGTGAATAAAAAATCATAACTTAGTCACCAAACCAGCTTCATTGCATACTTTGAAAAACAACGTTGCTGTTGAACCAAACCCGATGAACTAGAAACTCTTCTTTCAACTATAAGTTTTACACCTACTAATTATGCAATCAGTCAGTATTGACATAATAAACAGCACATAAGAAAAATTAATAATGTCTTCAATTTTTGTTTGTAATATCTACATTAGTTATTTTAAATGAACACAAGCATCTTGTCCCAATAACAGAACTATGGAATTTGAGGTTTGTTAATTTCTAGGAAATGTATAAGGGTAACGAGGATGTCGAAATTTTTAGTATTAACTTGACATAGTATTTATATGTAGCACAACCTTAAAACATTCTATTGAAGAAGAAAGATAGCTGCGTTTTTAGAAAATTCCTAGTCTTAAAAAGATTTTTGTCACCTATCCTCTTTATATTATTAACTCTTATGTACCTCTATTTATGGTCTATAAAAGTAACGAAAGAACTTACATCCTTCATGATTTTATAATGGACTTTGGTGCCATAAGCCAAAGAAAAATTGTTCTTCAACCTTCTGACTCATGATATCTGCATGAAATTGACAAATCGTGTTAATACGTAACGTAATTGAAGCTTTCAAGTCTCGATATGCCGATTTAGTTATTGTTCCTGGACGTATGCTCTTACTTTAAGCTAAGTGTCCACTTGAGACAAAGTCTCGAGAGAAAGTCTCGAGATTAGTTCCGAAGTGTTGTCCATTTGAGATCACTTGCGCTCTCGAGACAGCAGTTGGAGACTCGACAGTCACTGTAGTCTCGAGATCAGGAAATTTTGTGACTCTCAAGTCTCAGTCGATTCTGTGACTTGGTTGCTAGTTTGAGATTTATTTTTTTCAAAATGGATTCACGCCAAATCCTAGCCTTTCTAATTGTGCATAAAATTATGAAAAAACGGGAAGTGAAAAAAAAGGCGTGTTGGGTAAGAAAATGGGTGGATCGACGAAATGCATTGGGAGCTTCTTCAACACTTGTGAACGAGTTGCGGTTGGAAGATGCACAACAGTTTAAAAATTTCTTTAGGATGTCTGCAGTTCAATTTAAATTGGTTTTAAATTTGGTAAAACACGATATTGTAAAGCAAGATACAAAGTTACGTGATGCGATTCCAGTCCATGATAGATTAATGGTCACACTTCGTTTTCTGGCTTCAGGTAAGCCTTTCAAGCGAATGTACAAATATTTTTCTCTAGAACATTACATTTTTATATTGAAATGAACTTTCAGGAGATGCTTATTGTAGTTTGCAATACCTTTCTCGCATTCCACCTTGTACAATAGGAAGAATAGTTCCCGAAGTGTGTAAAGCCATCTATCATCATTTAAAGGAAGAATATTTTGAGGGTATGTATAAATTAAAAAACAACTTTAATTATAAAAGTATAATTACAGAAACTTTACAAACTAAGGCATGTTAATTAGTGAATATGAACTATTGTAAAAATCTTGGGTTGTTTGAGTCTCAATATTTTGTTGAGAAAAGTTGTCAACAACAATGGGTGGTGATGCAATTGGCGTACTGCATGAAGTACTTGCACTTGAAGAGGATGCAGTGGACCAGTAGCATTTTTCATCCGTATCAGAAATATTTAATATCGCTTTACGAATCTCACTTTTTAATAATCCGATTTTAGACTTTTTAGCTCCAACGCTACGTATTCTCCAAAGCGATCGAAATCGTCTTTTGGCTTCTTCATAATTTCTATTGCTTCCTTCAGAATGTTATCATCTTCTTGAGTTCTTGATGTTGCTTTGCTAATACGTTTTCTTTTTTGATCTTGTATGGGCTCATTTTGTATGGACTCATCCTGTGAGATGTTCATGTTTTCGGGAATATTATTCTGAAAAGTTAAAAGCGCAATTAATATACTATGTTGTATCAACTTTTAAGCATAGAAAAATAGAAAAATACAAGTAAAATTTTTTTATTTCAGTATCCTTCAAGTGCTGAAGAGTTGAAGAAATATGCAGATCAATTTGAATTAAAATGGCAATTTCCACATTGTTTCGGAGCTATTGACGGAAAGCATATTACAATGGTGGCAACTGAGAACTGTGGAAGCCTTTACTATAACTATAAGGGTACACACAGCATAGTTTTTATGGGAGTCGCAGATGCCAATTATAAATTAATTTACGTTGATGTTGGTTGCAATGGTAGAATTTCTGATGGAGGTGTCTTTACAAATTGCTCCCTGCACGATGCTTTGGAAAGCAAGCAATTTTCACTTCCCGAACCCCAAAGATGTTTGCCAGTGCCATACATAATGGTAGCTGACGATGCTTTTGCTATGACATCGTATATATTAAAGCCCTACGGGTACCGAAATCAACCTGCACCAAACAGAATTTTCAACTACAGATTAAGCAGAGCTCGTCGTATAATAGAAAATGTATTTGGCATTATGTCAAGTAAATTCAGAGTTATCCGAAAACCAATAAATTTAGCACCTAATAAAGTAATAGATGTTACTCTGGCAATATGTGCATTGCATAACTTTTTAATATGTACTTCAAAAAATTATTTGAACCCTTGTTTAGTTGATTTTGAAGATCCTAATACACATGAAATTGTAAATGGCGAATGGCGGAATGAAAAAGATGTGAGAGATGAGTTTAAAGAATACTTCATGACAACTGCAGGTAAAGTTCAGTGGCAATATCGTTTAATTGCTTAAATTTAGTACCTAATCACTTTGTTTAATTTGAATTGTTTTATTTGTAATTTTATGATAAATAAAATTTCATTATGAAACATAGCAATAATTATATTAACTTACCATGTTTGAAGTCGATGTTGTGGGTGTGAAGTTGGGTAAAATGAACTGTAATGCAGTGAAAAACTTCCATTTACTGTCATACCTGTCATCAGCACCATCACCACTGTTCAATTTTTTTATCTTTTGCAGTTCATGAGAAACCTGAAAATAATATATTTGACTATTGACTAAAAAGTCAATTTAAATAGTAATGTTAATAATAATTTTAGAGGATTATACATACCTGATTGCGTAAGTTATGGATCTTCCGCTGAATTTCATTTCCACGGCAATTTTCAAATTTCGAAGCAAATTCTTCGTACATTGCCATTTTTTTTTTTCGCGATTTCTATAAAGTTTATGTTTCACGTTCCATAAAAACTCTTCCTCCTCATAAAGTTCAATTAATTTGAACACTTCCTCGTCAGTCCACTCGCGATTATCTTTCATTTTTAAAAAATTAATTGGTTATTTAAATTAAACAAATATTTTAAATAAAAAGTCTCCAGTCGGGGTCTCAGCTCTTCAAACAATGACGGAAGACTGGTGACTAAGTCTCATGAGCAAGAATGAACATGTCCACTTCTGACACGTGTAGTGTCTGATACTCGCATCGGTTTGTCTCTGAGAGCGCTCTCAGGCACATATACATTCGTGAGTCTGGTCTCGAGACTGCTCTCGAGACCATTTTGTCTCAAGTGGACACTTTGCTTAAAGTAATGGATGGCAGTAAAATATTAGTTCAAGATCAGTTAATAATCATAGCATCTAGAGCGCTGCTGCGTTTTACCGATATGTTATTTTCTTCTAGAATCCATATTCAGTTGCTATTTTATATAGTGGAGTTGATTGGTATGATCACATTTTACTCTTTAATAATAAGAAAGTCAACTGATAACGTAACATCGGTTTTCCCATGTTTGCAACGTGATGGTTTATTATGATATTTGGTTTGACTTTAATTATTGCAACTGTATACAAAATGCCGAAGACCCATACCGGTAGAATTATTTTAGGTACGTTTTGAGATTTCATTCGTTTTATTAAGGAGAAGATAAGTCAGAGGTTCTAAACTCGAACGTCGATAAAAGAATAGAACATCAGAATTAATTGGAAAGAACAAAAATATACTATTTACGCATTCGTTGGGATTTTGGAATCTTTAGAATAATGACATTACATAACTTTTATCACCTGTACACCACAGCCAAGTAACTAATGTAAAGAACTGTAAGGAATAGCTCTTTTGTTCTTATTTAGACTATTTTTACATTTTGTAATTTTAATACAATGGAAATTAAATGCATGCACAGGTGTGGAAATATAAAATATAAAAATGACTTAAGTAGGAACAGAGGACATCGGTCTACTATTCTTGGTGCTAGTTACTTCACCAAAACTTAACCGCCCTCTGTGATTAGTTAATTCCGTTCAATTAAATTACCTTTTTAATATAATTTAGTTTTCACATTTAGGGTTAGTCAATAATCGAACCTGATACTGCTAACATGGCTAATGAAACGGGTACTGAGTACAAAAATAAAGTGTTTGATAGAGGTGATACCTATTGTGTATTTACGACAGTTGGTTACATGCTGGTGTGCATACTAAGATAGTCTAGAATTTTTCAGTACACTCATTTTTTTCCTACAAAATACATACAAAATATTGTATTGCAATACAAATAATATTAATAAAATTTAATATTTACAAATACGGATTCTAAAAGACATTTTAGAATCGAACTACTTTAAATCGTTAAGTACTAAATCGCATAAGAATAACAACCTCATAAATTTGAAAAATGCAAAACTAAATATTATGAATAGCTTGAATACTAGATAAAAAATTTAAACTTAGCAAAATATTTAATATCTGTCAGGAAGATAAGTTTAATAGCTGTAAGAAATTTATTTTCGTTATATTAATTTCTGGACTCGTTTATTATAAGATTACTTTTTATAATCTCATTATATGCGTCCTGAGATGAACATGAGAACGATCTTATCTTAATTCATAAACTCTCAAAAACAGCGTGTGAAGTACAGACAGAAAATACATTTTAGATTTTTCGAGGGATATTCGAGGGCCGGTCGAAAATTAGGCGCAGAAATAAAGAAAAGTAAATTTGAACTCAACCTTTTATCTATTTTTCAATATAATCTTCTCCGTGAACATGGCCAACCAGTTTTCCAGTTTTGTCTCCGACCGACGCCTATTTAACAGGTCCCTTTACTGGGGTCTGTAAAATACACATCCAACTCAGCAATGGCTTTCTTTCTCTCTCGTTCTAAATTTCTTGTATTTCAATCAATTGAAATATATGGTACTTGGATAATGCCAAATCTGAAAAATAAGAGCGAGGAGGTGAGGAAGCAGTTAATACCTCAAATTCATCAATTTTACAGTTGTCAATGCAGACGAGTATACTGGCGCGTTGTAATGATAGAGAAGCTCTTCTTTTCTTGCATATGGGGATATTTTCTCTTTAGTTCTGCATGTAAACGATAGAGTAGAGATTTGTGTTCAGTCTCTGTGATTTCTTGCCTCCTCAAATAATCTATTAAGATAAGGTCTATTGTATCTCAGAAAATGATCGCCACAACCTTTCGTGCTCACGAGACTGCTTTAGCCTTCTTCGGGGCAACCATTAGCCATTCAATGTTTCGACTGGAATTCCTGTTTCATCTGCAGTAATACATTATCGCAAAAACTCATCGAAATTTCTTTAATATAACTTTAAGTTCGTCAAACACATCGGTTCACCCGACGTGTCGCAAACTTTGTCATGTATAGATGGTCATACAAGATATTGTGAACCCGGCCATTGGAAATACTCAACGTATTAGGGATTTTACGCACCTTCACTCTTCTGTCGCTTAACACCATATCATGATTTTTGGTAACGTTTTTTGGGATAGGGAAAATTCTCTGCTCATATGCCTGCTCGAAGGTGTCCAAATCATTGGTAAACCATCCTAATCGAAGTTGAATCTATAGTAGACCATTTTCCTTGGTAAAAAAATAACGTTTGATCATGATACGAAGTTGTTTTTTGGTCTATGTTGACCAAACGACACCACATAACATAGACTAAAAAGCACGCTACTTGCGGAGTTACGGTCGTAACAAGATGAAACTTATTTAGATGTCTAATAAAAAAGCTAGTTACTCTCAGAAGTGAGTGGTATTGACAGGAGATGCCATTTCTTGGATTTTACATGGAGTATAGAGATATCTAACAAATATTTTTCACTTGTTCAATTTAACCTTTTAAATACTGAAGCAGTTTTTATTTTTTTTTCTGCACTATGATTGATGTATAATAGCTCAGTCAATAAGTTTTGAAAGCGGAAATGAAACAAGATGAATTAGTGAGTCGAAATACATTTATTCCTCAGTATAATCTATCTTAAGCTCAAAACATTTTTTCCAGCGATCTTCCAATTCATTTACCCCATCTCTGAAGTAGTTTTCCGGAAGACTTTCAAAATACCCATATATGGATGCTATCACCTCATTTGTCGAAAAACGCTTCCCATATAGAAATATTTGATGTTGAGAACAGATAGAAGTCAGATGGAGCCAGATCTAGTGATTAAGGTAGATGTTCCAACAATTCGTACTTTAACTCACCAGTTTTGCCGTTACCAAGCATGTGAGATGCTTATACCCTCAGCTAAATCACCCAATATTAATCGACAATCTTCTATTATCATATTGTACTTGCAGAACAGTTTCTTCAGTTGTTGCAGTTTTTGGGCATCCTGAACCTGGATCATCATTGACGCTTGTACGACCAAGTTTAAACTCTAGAGTCCATCTATGAATAGTTGGAAATGAAGGAGCAGACTCCTCTAACACTTTCACTAACTTTGCATGGATTTCGATTGCCGATAAATCTTCCAAAATAAAGAATTTTATCACTATATTCAATTTTTTTCCATTTTTAAAAAATACTTAAACACTTCTACTTTAACCAGCTGATAAACAATGAATGACTTGACAGATCGTCTTGAAATTTAGGATATGTTCATAATACAGATGAAGCTTCAATATGGTGTTCAATATGTGGTTCAAGTGATGCTCCGCTTTCAATACTTATTGACTGACCTGATAAAATGAAAGTTCATTGTTGAAACTGCATTTTGTTATAAGTGGCGCTGTTATCATCTCATCATCTATTTAGTTATCCAGCTGTGTCTTTTTCAGAAATCATCTTGGTAACAACGGTGGTTCTTTCAACATATTTATAAGGATTTGTAGTCAGTATTGTATCTAGTGGTCCTATATATAAACCGCCAATAACAACTATTACTCAGCTCTTCCAAAAAACCTCGAAGTAGTAGTATATTATTTCAAATTGTACGAGGAGCCAAAATATTTGGAAGCATATAACCATCACATTTCATTTAACTCAAATGTAGACTTAAATAGTATTAGGCTAGAAGATTTTAATTTTGCGTCAATCAAGACGTATAATTATTTATATTGTATGTAAATTTTTAATTTAAATTTAATAGCTGACTTTTCACTACTCAGACAATTGCGTTGAAATAGAGGCAGTAGGAGAGAGCAACTGCTTCCCTAAGCCTCTACTATATAGGGTGGTCCAAATTGGACAATTTTAAAGGTAAACCCTTTGTCTAAAGGAGATAAACGAAAACTGATGTCGATGTCTGAGGCTCAATTTTTATGATAAACTCAATGGTGGAAACCGCATATCGATATCTAGTATCGTTTCATATATACAGGGTGTTTTTCAAAAGTCTGCATTTTGGAAAAATGTTTGTAATTCTTTTCCTAATGAAAATTTTTGATTTCTGTAAAAACATTCTTAAAGCAATTTTTCACGTGGATTTCAACAGTGTAAGTTACATATTTTTACAACTAATGTTTTAATAGTTATTAACGCAAAAATATATTTTTTGAATGGTATACTCTGTATATTCTTCCTTATCCGAATGGAGCTTTAAATTATCATTCTAAAAATATAGCACACTTTATATTTTGCAAATCTACTTCAAAATATGAAGGTTTTCAGTTTTTACGCGAGTTTTAAATGCTCATTTTGTGAAGTAGGCTTTGAACGGAGCGGCAATATCAATTGTTTACTGATAGCAGTCAAATCGTAAAAAACAATTCCCAGAAGTAACTCTAAGAGTCATAACTACAATGAAATTTACTAAATGCTATAGTACTTTAAACTATGTAGAAAATAAAACGAAACAAAAATAAAACAATTTATTCCGATTAGGGCAAACTAAAACAAAACAATTTTCTAAAAGGGATGTTCGAAATGTTGACTAGTTTCATTTACACATAGGCGGCAACTGTTCTGGACCCTTCCTACCGAGTTGATTAGTTCAAAAAAAGAGAGAGCTGCAAAACTTTGTATCACTGCGACTTCTAACTCTTGTCTGTTGTTTCTCAGCAATTTAAACATTAGGTCTTTCAATCTTCTCCAGAGATAGAAGTCCATGGGTGTTAAATTCGGTGATCTTGCCGTCCAACGGTTCGGACCTTGGTTGGCTATCCAGTTATTGTCGAAATTAGCCGATAAAGAATTATTGATAACTGCAGCGTTATGAGGGGGTGCCCCGTCGTGTTAAAAACATATATTTCTAAGGTCCATTAACGGCAGTTCATCAACAAGAGGTTCTATTTGTTGCCTTAAAATTTCTAAATATCTTTGAAAGGTGAGTGTTTCTTCGTAAATAAATGGACCTATAACTCTGCCTCTAAAAATTCCTGCCCACACATTAAATCCAAATCTGCTTTGATTTCATTGCTCCACAACTAAATGAGGATTTTCTTGTGCCCACGTATAAGAATTGTAACGGTTAAAAATACCTGCATTGATTACATAAGCTTCGTTTGTCCAAATGCAATTTAACGAAAAATTCGGAACATGGTTACAATTCTCCAGAATACATTGGCAAAAATCCATACGCCGTTGAAAATCTCCGTCTCTTTTTTTTCTTGTCCTATATGGTCTGAGTTTGTGCTTATTCAAAGTACGACTTACGTTAGTTCTTGGTAGTCCAGTGGATTCTTTTAACTGTCGGGTTGAAGTATTGGGATTATTTCCGATAGTTCCTAAAACTGCTATTTCTTTTAACTCCTTATCCCTGTTTGATGCATAATTTTTGGGTCATTTCTTTTCAAACTGGCCAGTATTAACTCGGCTATGTCGCAATTGAGCGAATATATCCTTCAAGGGTTGACGCCTCCTGGATACCGTTCGTGGTACAAATCTCCGGTTTGTATGAAACACACTATCATATCCCATTTTTCGTAATTTTCAAACTTCATTTATTTGACAATTCGATAACTGATCCTGAAGTAAAATTTGACAACTACGAGTAAACAATTGAATTAAACCATATGGCCGCTCCGTCCAAAGCCTACTTGACAACATGTGCATTTAAAACTCGCGTAAAAACTGAAAACCTTTTTATTTTGAAGTAGATTTAAGTAAAATATAAAGTGTGCTATATTTTTAGAATGGTAATATAAAGCTCTATTCGGATAAAAAAAGATATATAGGGTATCCCATTTAAAAAATATATTTTTGCGTTAATAACTATTAAAATATTTGCTGTAAAAAAATGTAACTTACACTGTTGAAATCCACGTGAAAAAGTGCTTTGAGAATGTTTTTACAGAAATCAAAAATTTGCAATAGGAAAAGAATTACAAAAATTTCTCCAAAATGCAGATTTTTGAAAAACACCCTGTATATATGAAACGGTACTAGATATCGATATGCGGTTTTCACCATTGAGTTTATCATAAAAATTGAGCCTCAAACACCGACATCAGTTTTCGTCTATCTCCTTTAGATAAAAGGGTTTACCTTTAAAAGTGTCCAATTTGGACCACCCTGTACTGCCCGCTTTTACAGTATAACTTGAAATAAAATTTTTAGTGCTAAATAATTTTTGTTTCTGTGACATTTTATTGGCTACTACTAGTTAACAAGTTTTCTATTCTGGTTATTTTGACTGGTTTAATTAAATGGCAACAAACAAACTATAGTTTTTGACTACTCTACTTAACTTGATTACTACATTACTGCTGTTTTCTCTTTCCAATATTATCACTCAGTGCTACTCTAAATTTTAGAGTTTTTGGGTTCGGCAGTGGTCCTAGGAACAATTGCTTTTGCAAAATATTTTTCTGTGGCTATATTAAAATAGATATATTTGGGAAAAACAAGAATAGTGAAAACATGAAACATATTCTAACTTTTAGTACTGTATCTAGAAATGTCAGATGGGGAAAAACTTGTAGCATATTGCTTATGGCAGCTCCCATGTTTGAGAAAATGGATCGCAGATAACTGAAACACTGCTGAGTGTATTTTTGACGTCACATGCTTCAGCACATTTTTTGATTTGAAGCTAGTATAAAAACAGGAAACTCTGTGTTTGACAAATGATTCCAAAACAAGAATGATTTTATCAGTTACATATCAATAAAATAAGATATTTTAGTTAATACAAACCAAAATTCATAATTTTTTGAAAGTATCCCTGGTTGCAAATGTTTAAAAAAGTGTTTAAAAAAATATGTGTATGACGAGACTTCTTGGCAGAGTCCTTAAGTGTTAAACTGCTCGTAAATAAGAAACTATGATTTTTTCAATTCTTTCCTTTAGGAAATGTCTAAAACTTTCTTGGACAATAACTTCCTTCACTTATGAGGGATGTATTTTTAAAAAAGAAAATTACCTACGCATACCGGGGTGAAAATTACAATGCAGATATTAAAAAGCTAAAAACATCTTTAAATTATTTAGTTTGTAAATAATAATGTTACAGAAAAAAAAAAAAACAATAATCACCTAAATACTTTTTTATGGAAGTTTTCGCAGAATACACGTCGAGAAATAAAATGGCACTCTTATATGAAACCTTGTCCTAACTTTAATTACAAATATACTAAATATTATTAATATCTAGTAGTACTCCTTTGTTATCAAGGGAAAATTGTATAGCAAAAGAAAAATGCAGAAGAAAAAAAATCAATAAAGTTAGGAAAAGTTGGTGATAAAAATGTGCCAAAAATACATGGCGGAAAAAAACTGGAGTAAAAACTGTAGTGAAATATTTGAGTAAAAAATCTAAAATGAACACTTTTAGAAATAACAAAATATTTGCACCATTCAAATGGATAGTCACTCAAAATTTACCTAATTAAATTTTCTAGAGCAATATTACTTCCTCTAGTTCTAGTAAGACGACTTCGAAATCAAACGTAATTCAAACAAAAAACCTGTACCTTGGAGGACTGTTCAACAGTAAAGAACTAAAAGTTTGCAAATATGAAACAAATTGCTGAACGTCAAAAAACCAAAACCGTTGTCCTGAATAGTGAATATAGTTCTTTTTAATGTAGTTATATGTTATGTTAGTTAACGATAAGTCAAGACAATGATCTCAACGATCATCGTTGAAGGTAAACAAAAGTAACAAAAAAGTCAAAAAAGATATCCATACGAAGACACATATAATGGGATAATGCCTTAAAACTGTAAACCATGATAAACAAGAAATCAATGAGAGGAGGTAAGTAATTCAAGTGTACGTAGTAGAATATGCCAAATAATGTTAGTTGAAAAACAAAAAAAAAGCGGGTATTCAAAGAATATTATAGTTTTTTAGTTCAGCATAGCCAATTAAATAAAAAACTAGTTATTATAAAAATCACGAATTTAAAACAAAAAAACTCAAAATATCTGAAAATTTTTACTAGAGCAGTCAAATGTAATTTATATTAACGTAGAAAATTTTCCCTCTGCTTAACTGAAGAAAATTTTCTGCAATTTAAGCAAGTTTAAAGAAGGGATTTGAAGTACCAGAGAAAAAGTCAAAACTAGTTTGAGTAATACGGTTTCAAGAAAATCGTATTTAAAGTTCAGTTCTTCTATATATTAAGTTTGAATTTATAAAACACACGACAGAACGAAAACCAACTTAGAATTGCATGCTAAGGGTCGTCAATACAATAAAGGGACGGTTTGTACCTGTAGTTTTATTTAAGTTTCCGGATAATGCTTTTTTATAGAAATCTATTTAAATTTGACAATGTATCACTCGACTAGGCATAGGAATTGCCATATAAATTCATTTTGATTAAAAAAAAGAATAATCAGTTTTTATATCATTGATCCATCCGGCAGCAGTTTTTGAAGTTTTATTTATAATAATAAATAGGCAAATAAAAAAATCTGAAAACTAGCACATAGGTGCCAGGTCTTCAATTAAGCAAGAAATAAGGGGGCTTAACGAGACTGTCTAACATAAAAATTTTAATTGGTTGTTGTTGGTACTATATTTCAATGTTACTTGTAGGAAAAATCGTGCAGAGTTAAGCAAATTTTACATATCGTTAAAAAAAACGCTACTAATGTCTGCGGTATTTTAATCTTTAAAAAAGTTATCTTGTTTTAGACGCTAATTTTAAATAAAACAAGACTAATGTTTGGATATTTATTAGATACTAAGAAAACCGCAAAAGGCAAAATGATGTAAATATTTTCTTTAAAATCAGCACTGAAACAACCATACATCGAATAGCAGTTTTAACGGTCTTAGTATATGGTAACTTTTCTTTAAAATTAGCAGCAAAACAACTATATATCGAACGGAAGTTGGAATGGTCTTGGTAGTAAGAAATTGGGATTCTTAGGATTAGGCTGTGTCAATTTAAGATAATATTCTGACGTTTCGCCTACAATTGCACGCAGCATCTTCTTAACTCTTAGAGAATAGAATACTAAATTATCATCTATTATCAAAATGATTTTATCATTTCTTTTACCTAATTTTTTATAGAAGTTCGTTATAAATAAGCCAGTGTAAACATAACAATAAAAATTAATTTAATTAAATAATTATTTTCAGATAATTACTTTTATACCAGCATGATATTTATTTGAGCTATTACGTCACCTTTAGATGTAGAATCTTGAGAACAGCAAAGAGATTAGAAGTAAATTTTTCAACTAAAGATGTTTTTGCAAATGAACTAAATGATCGATTATATTACTGAGTTTTTGCATTTAGTAATTTTCTCTTACCAGTGGTAGATTTCACAAATCTTTTTATTAACTTCTGTAATATTTAAAAATTTACAGTGTTTGTTAAAAATTTTTTACTAATTTTCATTAACTTTTGGATTTTCTTTTAATACGAGTAGATCTTACTTTTAGTATCTTTGATATTGCAAGTAACTATCCACTAAAAGTTAAGCACCAGAACTATTTATTTCGAAAAAAATTTTACAGCTGGTTTACAGTGCTTATAGAATCTGGTTTTCTAGTATATAAAGTTCTATAAATTTAAATTTGTTTTAAAATATATTCCACTTTCTGCAAAAAGCTTATTTCAAATTTCCTTAGAGCAACTGAAACCGGCATTTCTTACTTTATTCGGCGCACTTTGATATTCGAATTATTTAGGAACTAGATTGAAAAACAGTTATTTAAGGAGAAAATAGGTAAGAATAAAAATATTGACAAGATTTAAATTTTATATTACAACTTATGTTATATCTAAACTATAGAAAAAATTATATATGATACATAGCCTAATAGTAAAAAATGAAGATTATAACAACAGTTCCGGAATATTATTGAGCTTTCTCACAAAAAGGGTAAAAATAGTAGCAGTAGCTTGTCATATGTCAAAATAACGTATCTACATTTTCATCTTCCACGGTGCAATCACTCTTGGGTTAATTCGATAGTTTTCAGTCATTTTTTTCATATTTTAGTTTCATTGTATCTGAGGCTTAGTCTACGTTGACAATACCATTTGTCTATTTGCCTACTTCTAAGTAAAGGACAGCAGATTAGTCCATTACCATACATTTACAGTAATGGCATCTGTAGAGGAGTTGGAACAATTCAGTATAAATTTCATTGAGATTACATATGAATGTCTAAAACTGATAAGTAATTGATCTGTATGTATTTTGATTTTCACAGCGACTATGATATTTTCGTCAATTTATCAATAACAAATACCTATTATTTAATACCAATGAATCCCTCTAGAGATCTCAATCCTTATCCACAGTAGAAATGTATTTGAATTGTATAGTGTTTGTTAACATCTATTCCATTTTAAATTTATAACTGAAAAGAATATTTTATGATTATATATTTTTGGATTATTTTTAAAATACTCCGTATTGCATTACACATCAATAACTCATTACACTGCATATAGATAATAATTGTTCTTTTATTTGTTTTATTCCTTTACACCATTACATAAATTTTAAATCGCAGTAATTTTCAAAGTGATATTTGTCTTGTCTCCAACTGTCGTATAACTAGTTACACTAAAAAGAAATTGGCTGCTGAAACATCAATTCTCAAAGATTGATGAATACTGCACATTAATTAATAGTACAGTATGGTGACGAAGTTTATTGTTGCTTGTGTAATAATAAATATTGTGTCTTGCAATAAAAGTATTTTGTTACCTGAGCCAACAAAAGATATATGTTTACAAGAATTTTTGGAGGGTAATATCAGGAAAAATCAAATAAACATTTTAATATACAATGATAATCAATCTAGCTTCATTAAATACTTCAACGACAAACCTTGTTTGCGATCAACACCTGGAAAATTGGAGGAGCTTTTTGGAGTTATGAATATTATACCGTTAAGTTACACAGTGATTTCAAATAATATTGACACTATAAATAGTACCATAGAAAGAATAGTTACCGCTCCATCTTTTTCAAGCTATTCTTCGTTAAATATTTTAACTGAACACAAGCATTTTGTATCAACTGTTACAGAAATTCTATGGAACTTTAAAATTGTTAATTTCTATGTAGTATTTAAAGGTAATGGAGACCTGGATATTTTTAGTATTAAATTAAAAAAATGTGGCACTGTAGCACAAATTAAGACCATCATAAAAACGAAAACTAGTTGCATTTTTTTGAAGAAACCTAAACTAAAAGAAGTTTTTGCCACATGTCCCCTACATATCATAACCGCTTTTGATCCGCCATTTATTTTTTATAATGGTAACTACACGACTGGCATTTTTTATAATTTTATGCTAGCGTTTGGTCACGTAAGCCAAAGGAAAATTATTTTTCGACCTCCTGACCCTATATATCTGAAAGAATTGGAAGAATCTTATTCATATGGGTCTGTCATTGAAGATTTTCAATCTGGATACGCCGATCTATTTATTGGTCCCGCGCATATGGTCGGAATGGAAATTATGGATGTCGGTCCAAAGTTAATTCAAAATCAATATGTAGTGTTGGCACCTAGAACACAGTTGAATTATATCGACATATTGTTGTCATCTGGTATTCACGTGCAATTTTTGGTTTATATCGGCGTACTCTCTTGTATAATCATAATTTACTACTTAATAATAAAAAACACCACTGATATCATTGACGGCAGTTTTCCCGTATTTGCAACACGATGGTTTATAATGGCGTTTGCTTTGACATTAAACATTTCAGCAGTGCCCAAAATGCCAAAGAAAAATATCAGCAGAATTTTGATGGGTAAGTTATAAAATTTCGATCGCAGAAAAATATCAATGAACGAACTATATTCCGAAAGGCGCACATCCAAAATGGTTTTGCACGTTTGGCTAATGCAGTAAAATTTTGTACACTAGTATTAATCGGAAAAATTTTCATCGTTTCTCCACAATGTCGGCGAAATTTTCAAAATTTTATGTTTGTCGTATTTTGTCAACAACGCAGCCTATTTTGTATGTTTCAAAGATAAGGAATCAAATGAAAATTTATCAACACAATACAATCGCCCGAAAACCTCTTAATCTTTCATTTTAGCTATGATAAGATTATATTATGCTCCGAGTCGAATGAGGTATGCACTTTAGGTCGTCGCTGGTTAATAGTTACGTTAAGCACATAAAAGTAACTAAAAGTATTGTAACATATATGGTCGTATCAAAATATCATTTTTCTGACCTAAAAATATTGTAAAAACAAGTGCCTGCATAATGTTTGAGGCTGTTTCCAAATTTGTATGTATGTGTGAGTACATAAAATTTAATAATACACATGGCTTTTATATCAAATGATATAATGTTTATGATGTGTAATTGACTTGATCAAACTAATCAACACATTTTAATTTTGCGTTGTCTGCATTGCTATTACTTGTGAAAATTGATTTCTTTAAAAAATATCGACAAAATGGGAATTTTTTGTTAAAATTTCGAGAAGTTAAAAAAGTTACTTTTATATTAATTTGATATAAATCCACGAAATTTTAGAGTTCCATTTAAACTTTTGATTTTTCCCATTATTTTTTAAATTTTGAAATTTCGCCCACTTTAAATCGAATGTAACATAATTTTAAAATATATTTAGGATTCACTGAAAAAAAATCATCATTAGCAACAATTATGTTTAAAAAGCCATAAAAATTAAAAGTCATAACTAACGGGCAAAATTTTAGCCACATGTCAACTTTTCTTTACGAAACTCGTCAAAATCCCAACAAACAAACAAATTTAACAGACATTGTCGCGTTCTTATATATGTTCTGAATTAAGATGGCATATCGGTAATCAATGCGGCTTTCATTGACTGCTTCTATAATACTATCCATTCGAGCGATGTCAAATGCTTTGTGAAAATCCACAAAAGTATTAGAGGTCTGTTTTATTCTATATATTTCTCAAATAACAATTTCATGGTACTGGTTCCTTCGGCTGCTAGAAATCTAGTTTATTTTCCAGTCGTGAGGTGATAATTCTGGCAAATAATTAGTAGTAGTTTTCGAGGTCTGTAAGAAATATTTTGGAGAAATTAGTAGGTCAATTTAACCAATATTTAAAGAATATATAGTTGATTTGAAGTATGAAAATTCAAAAAGATCAAACATTGGTAGACATCCATTTGAACCTAGTCATATAGTTACATTAGATAATTTAAGGTTAATTACCGGAGTATCGCTAGATGATTATGAGATTCATTTGAAAGTACTGAAATTAAAAATGTTGCGGCACGCGCGTCGAGCCCAAAAATAAAGTATTTGATTAGTGACGATAACTGTTGTGAAATGTCATTTTGTAGAAGATTTTAAAATCCAATCCAGTAAATTTTTTTCTTTTTCAGCAAGCATCTTCTTAACATCACTGGTTCTGTCAACATACTTACAAGGATTTGTAGTTGGTACTGTATCAAGTGGTCCTGTGTATGAACCGCCTATAAAAAGTATTGCTCAGTTGGTACAAAAAGATATTCAAATAAAGTTAATACCCCCAGTAGCATATTTTTTTGAATTTAGTTCTGAGCCCGAATTTTTAGAAGTATATAACCGTCACATTAAAATGGATTCTGGTTTAGAATTGTATAACATACCATTGAAAGATTTTAATTTTGCTACTACTCAATCAGAAGGTATAATATTGAACTAAACATTTTTTTTTTTAATATACAAGTAGTGGTGTGGTCTATGTGATGGTAAAAAGGGATAAGTGCCTTCCCACCTCCTCTAGCATGTCCTTTACTTTTAAGTTTTAATATTATACTGGTTATCCATATGAATTTTTCATTTTTACGATGCTACTCCCGTTTGATGGATTTAATTCTGATAAAACATTTACTTTCAATATTTCAACAAGTCAAATGTTTTAATGACATATGAAATAGTGCAACCAATAACAGTTTTGCATATATATATATATATATATATATATATATATATATATATATATATATATATATATATATATATATATATATGTATATGTATGTATATATATAATATATATATATATATATATATATATATATATATATATATATATATATATATATATATATATATATATATATATATATATATGTATATATATATATATATATATATATATATATATATATATATATATACATATGTGTATATATATATATATATATATATATATATATATATATATATATATATATATATATATATATATATATCAATAAATCAATAAAAAACATGCAAATAATATTCTCTGCATAAAAAGCATATCCATCAGAGTGGCATACCTAGTAGTAAAACTTAACAAAAGATACAATATTAAGGTTATCCAAGTGTATGCTTCAACATCACAACACTCAGACGATGAAGTTGACGACTTCTTTAAGGAGATATCCACGGCACTAAGCGACACACCTGCTTACTACAACATAATCTATGGGGATTTCAATGCCGGAATGGGCCTAAAAAATGCTAAGGAAGAAACATCACTAGGAAACTTTGGAACACCAGGAAGGAACGAGAGAGGAGAGACCCTACTTAACTTCCTACTACAAAACAACTTATACCAGATGAACAGTTTTTCCTATAAAAAACTACACAGAAGCTTGACATGGCAGAGCCCCAATAGTAAGATGAAAAACGAAATCGATTACGTAATACGTGACAAGAAAAAGATAGTGAAAGACGTGACAGTCCTAAATAAATTTACCACGGGTAGCGACCACCGAATGGTAAGAGCGCTGATAGAAATATACACTGATCAAGAGAGGTATCGAATGGTAAAAAAGAAACCAGCATCAACATGGACAACACCTACAGGCATAAAGGAATATGAAAACGAAATTGATAGACAGTTAGAAGAGAAAACTGTAAATGATAAAAATATGGACATAAATAGCTTAAACTAGGAAATAACAAAAGCCATTACAAGAAGCCAACAAAAACACTGTCCTAAAAATGAGAAAAAACAAAAACTCAGCACAAAATTCAAGCAATTAATGGAAAAACGAAGAGAAATAAGTAAGGGTAAAACACTGAAAGCCAAATCCAAAACATGAGAGAAATCAATAAAGAAATCTCCAAGTCGGTCCGGAAAGATGTAAGAAAGTTTAAAACAGACCAAATAGAACAAACGATAAAGAAAAATAGAAGTTTGAGAGTGCTTAAGAGAAAACTGGGCAATGGAAGACATGAATAAAATAACCTGAACTAAAAATTCTAAAGGCGAGATATCATCTAATAGAGAAGAGTTTTACAAGAAACTGTATAAGACAAGTAGAGAAAAAACAAATTTGAACGAAGCTATTGAAAAGAAAATACTCAACCAGGGTTCAGAGGATATACCTAACATAACCATCAACGAGATAGACCATGCAATGAAAAAAATGAAACAAAATAAAGCCCGACGGCATAGAAGCTATAAGAAATCAAGGAAAATTACTGAATAGAAAAATAAAACATCTATTTAACTTGCTATACGAAAAGTCTATACCAACAACATGGAACAACGCAATATATATATATATATATATATATATATATATATATATATATATATATATATATATATATATATATATATATATATATATACTATCATACTACATAAGGAAGGCGATAAAACGGACCTCGAAAGCTATAGGCCCTTAAGCTTTTTAAACCATCTATATGAACACCTTACCCGCATCATAACAACTATATTAGAAAATAAACTTGACATATACCAGCCCTAAGAGCAGGCCGGTTTCCGCTCAAAATTTGAAACAAACGACCACCTCCAAGCAGTAAAGCTATTTATAGAGAAGACTGTAGAATACAATAGACCTCTAGTAATGGCCTTTGTGGATTTTCATAATACTTTTGACTTTGTAGAACTAGACAGCATAATAGAAGCCTTGAACGATAGCCGCATTGATAGTCGCTATACAAAACTTATATACAATATATACAAAAATGTAACAGCAACAATAAAACTACGCGAAACTAGTAAACCTATACATATCGAACACGGTGTAAGGTAAGGAGATACCCTATCCTTTAAACTTTTCATTACAGCGTTAGAATATGCTTTCAAGAAACTAGACTGGGAAAGCAAGGGTATAGTAATAGACGGGGAATATATCAGTCATCTCCGTTTCGCAGATGATGTGGTCCTAATAACAGATGAAATAAAAGAAAAGTTAAATGAATTCAATATAACATACACAAAAATCGGCCTAAAAATGAATTCAAGTAAAACAAAGTATATAACAAATCTCGTTCCTAATGAACAACTAACAATACGAAGCCAAAACATAGAATGAACTAACCTGAACTAACAATACAAGGCCAAAACATAGAATTGGTAGAAAAATACATATATCTTGGACATTAAGTGAGAATAGGCAGGAACAATCAAACATGCGAAATGGAGAGAAGAATAACTCTAGCTTGGGTGGCATATAGAGCTCTAAGGGATATTTTCAAGAGCGACGTAGCAATATGTTTAAAGCGCAAAGTGTTTAATCCACGCGTGCTTCCAGTTATGACTTATGGAGCAGAAACTTCAACGCTTACAAAACAGCTATAAACTAAGAGTAATCCGAAGACGTATAGAAAGGTCAATGCCTGGAGTCACACTAACAGATAAAATCAGAAATGAAGAGCTGACAGGTAGGACAGGTGTAACAGATGTTGTAGACCCTATCGCCAAAGTGAAGTAGAGTTGGGCAGGGCACGTGGCCCGGCTAAAGGAAGCTAGGTGGACCCGTAAACTCCTAGAATGGAGACCTAGAACAGACACACGCAACAGAGGCTACCAACACGCTGAACGGATGGCATAAGGAGAATCTCTACAAACTGGCTGCAGTAGACAGAGAGAGGTGAAAAAGCTTAGGGGAGGCATATATCCTGCAGTGGATTTAGAGGGGGTGGTTGATATATATATATATATATATATATATATATATATATATATATATATATATATATATATATATATATATACAGTCCCTGGCCAAATTATTAGACGCAATGCAAGATTTCATGTAAAATATTAATTACCGAGTAATATTGTCCCGTTTTATTATTTTAAATTGATTTGTTTTTTATTTTTATATTATCCAATCAATTACCTATTTATTTGACATAAATAAAACAGCATTAATTTAGAAAAGCATAAGTTTATTAAGTTTTAAAGAAAAGTGAAATTAATGTTAGTAAAAGTCAATATTTAGTTGAGCCACCTTTAGCCGCTATCAAAGCTTTAATTCTGCGCGGCATGCTATCAATGCAAGATTGTACTGTCTCCTGCATTTGAGGATGATGATTCCACACATGAATAATCTTTCCTAGGAGCTGGGTTTTGTTGGTAATCACATCTTTAGCCACTTCTCTTTTCATCAGCTCCCACACATTTTCAATGGGGTTCATATCAGGGCCAATCCAACAGAGGGATATTTTTCTGCCAAAAAAGCTTTAATAGACCGAGCAGTGTGGCAGGGAGCTCCATCTTGCATGAAAGTGAATGGTTCCCCATTTGGAAACCATTCTCTGAGCTGCGGAAACAACCGATTTTGTAATACTTCTTTGTACTGATCTTGCCTCATTATTCCTTTGACGACGTACAGACGTCCAGTGCCCTTGCCGCTGATGACTGACCAAATCATCACTTTGGTGGGATGTTTAACCGTCGGGACGACACAATCAGGATGAAACTTTTCTCCATGACGACGACGCACATACTGAGCTTTATTCTGCAAAATTTCGAATGTGCTTTCGTCACTGAAGCAGACCTGTCAAAAATAGGAAAAATATATAAACTTCCATGTTTATTTGCTTTATTTAACTGAAAATGATAATAATGTATCAATTATTGATTAAATTGCTGTATCTTACCGATCTCCAGAAGTCCACATCTTTGTCTTGCCATTGTTTGGCCCACTTCAGGCGCTTTGCTTTCATTGCAGCTGTTAACTTGGGCTTCCTGGCGGGGCGACAGGCCTTAAAATCTAATTCTTTCAATTTTCTTCGAACAGTGCGCTCAGAAGCATTTACGCTAGCATCCTGGAGTTGTGATTTTATTACCTTTGTGGTAGCAAATCTGTTTGCTACACAAATTTTCTTCAAATATCTCTCTGACCGTGGAGTGAAAATTGGTTTTTCTACCGCATCTTTTCTTTCTTTTCGGGCTTAATTCCTTCCCTGACTCAATTTTCTTTTTTATGCGTCGTACACTAGCTTCAGAAACCTCCAATCTTCGTGATATTTCTCGGTTTGTAAATGTTTTCGCAATCACAAGGGCCTTCACTTCAGCTTTTTTACGTGGTGAAAGATCGCCTTTTCTACCCATCATGAAAATAGTCCAATTACTTTTTTAAAACACTGCATACAAAATAAACTAATAACTGAGTAGTATAAAACTGTTAAACAAAAAATCACAGTCCATAAAGCCACAGAAACACGTCCGTACCTGACTCGATTCCGATCGCGACTGATACAGGTTTGTACTTATTTACGTTCATGTATCACTTTGTCAACACAATGTTGCCATATGTTAAAAATAAATACAAATATGTAGTCTACAACAATTCTTTTAAATAAAAATCAATAATATTGTAGTTTAAATATACCATTATTGCATAAAAACTCTTAAGAAACATAAAATTACTAAAAAAATACAGTGCGTCTAATAATTTGGCCAGGCCTATGAAGTAGGGACACTGAAAAGAAATAATTCCTTGCAAGGCCGAAGAACAACTGATCATTGCCCCTTAACAGGTAATTTTTTAAAGTAGAGGAGAGTAGGGAAATCGACCCAGTAAAAATACATATTTAATGATGACGGTGGATTTTCCACCGTTCGGAAAAAAATGCGAAAGTTTTAGGATTAAAAAGGAAGAAACAAATCTCACAAGCGGGAAAATAGGTCTTGTGTTGTACCAGTGTGCCTGGACAGTATGTGCCACCAAAGCTTATATTCAAAAGAATGAGACAAAATCCTGAATTGGCGAATGGCACACCTTCTTAGGGTGTTGTCACCATTTCAGACACTGACTATATTAAATGAAACTTATTTGTAAAATAGATGAAATATTTTATAAGCGTCGTAAAGCCAAACCCTGAAAATATAGTGTTTCTTCTGCTTGATGGAAATACAACGCATTCGAAGATCCTGGAGTCGTTAACCATAGCGAAGCCTAATGTTACGACTGCCAGGCCTTACTACACATCGGCTTCAGCCACTGAACGTTTTTTTCTTTAAATCTATGAGCAATTATTATAATCAAGCAATAACAAAACGGTTGAGGACAAATCCAGGTCGTCAAGTAACGCAATATGAAATTGTAAGCTTATTTGCAGAAGCTTACCAAGAGCTGCTATGGCCCGTGGACAAAAACGTCTTTCCTGAACATTTGTTTAAAGCAGAGGAAAATATAAACGTTCTCTCTCTTAAACAAACTCAAGAATGAAAGCATATCGTTCTTATAAGACGCTTATGTTAATTAATGGAACAGATTACCATATTTAATTATTGAACCGTCTACTTCGGGATTTAGCGCTAAAGTTTAAAAAAAAAAATGTCAAATCTTTATGCCCAATACTACAAAAAACTGATGAAATAACATTCAGTCCTTACAAAAATATTGTGGAACCATCAAACCACCAACTAAATTGAGAAAAATACAATTAAAAAAAGTTAATGGCATCAATAAAACAACGAAAACGGCAGTTACAAATTAATACCATTTTCACCACTTTCCCCAAACGTAAACTATGAAGCGGGGGAACACCCTTTGAAGACGGCATCGTCCGCCGTACCAAAGGAAGTATTTGTTTTCATCCTTGGACAAAAAATGCTGAGTACAGGACAGTTGGCTGAAGTACTACTAACTTGGACAAAATTATCTGTGCCTTTTAATTTTTAAAATGCTCCTAATAGATATTACTTGATTTTTTTTTTGATTTTTTTTTATTTATTTTTGAAGAAAAACCGATTTTTTAAGAAAAAATTATAAATTTTTCGTAAAACAGATATCTGATTAGTTACGGACACAATTACGTGAACATGAAATTTTCCAAAGTTGCCTGTTTCAAATGACTATATGAATTTTTCATATTTAGTTTGGAGTTCTTGGTGCAAAGTTCCTCCATAGGTTGGTGGTAGTTGAAATGAGTTTATCCATAAGATAATTTTAAATTTAAATAATTTTCCCATATAACAAAATTAGTGTAAATTTTGCATGTACTGACTAGAACATAGCAGTAGAAAAAGGTGGTAAATGGCCAAAATTGGCCTGATTTTTAAGATTGTACCATTTCGGATCAACATTCTTGTTACATTTTTACTTTACATTCTTGAAATTATATGGGAATAGCTAAAAAGTAAAGTAAATTCACATATTCACTAGAAAAGCTTGAAAAATATTGACCAATGTCCACATTTGGTCCATTTTTTTGGGTCCGACTATTTTGATTTTACGTTTATGGTAGAGCTGGTGATTTTTAAACTCCAAATAATTGTCAAACATCTCAAATGTAATGTTCATTATCATATTCACTAAACAATCTCGAAAAAGGCAAAAATAGCCAAAATTGGTAAATATTTGAAAATCTTACACATTGAAAAATAACAGTTACTTTTCTCGTAATCTGCGACCCAAAAAACCTATTATAACGTGTGAAAATGTCATGTTCACGTAAATGTACAGGATCCGTAACTATCCAAATATCTATTTGACGGAAAATTTATAATTTAATCATAGAAAAATCAGTTTATATTAAAAAATAAATAAAAAAAATCAAAAAACTTGCAGATACATTTTTAAAAAGAAATAAAAAATATTGTAATATAATAAATATTAAGAGCACTAAAAAAAATATTACGAAACGAAGAGAATTAAAGGGTACACATAATTTTGTCCATGTTAGTACTACTTCATCCAACTGTGCGACGCAACCAGGAATGACTTTAAAAACGGAGCTCAATGATTTATTTATTAGGCTACTTCTCTTTAAAATAACGCTAATAAAAATTTTGGGGATTATAAGTGTTGAAATTCTTCCTTATAAAAAATAATGAAATATAAAATTGAGGAATTATTTTAAAAGATAACAATTTTTATAATATTTTTTTTATTAAATTTGTTTAGGGTACATTTTTTCCTTTATCCTGAGATGAGCTATTTTTTTAGTGTTCAGTACGGAACACTTATAAGATCACTTCGGTATCTGTCCGTCTGTCGTCCGTCTGTCTGTCTGTGCGTCTGTCACAACCGATTTTCTCCGAAACTGTTTGTCACAGAAAATTGAAATTTGACATTAATATAGGAATTGATTGCCTCATCAGAGCCGTGTAGTTTTGAAAGTTAAATTTTAACTTAAGGGATTAGTTTTTGAAGTGAAAAATAAAATTACTAGGTCATCAAGTGTGGTGTTAAATGAAAGCTTGTGAAAACACGAGTAAAATATATATATATATATATATATATATATATATATATATATATATATATATATATATATATATATATAATATATATATATATATATATATATATATATATATATATATATATATATATATATATATATATATATATATATATATATATATATATATATATATATATATATATATATATATATATATATATATATATATATATATATATATATATATATATATATATATATGGATTGGAAACAAAGTTTGTTGAAAGCTCATTTGAGGTGTGTTTTGTGAAGTCATTCATCATTTTATACCTCCGCAACAAAATTTTTTATTTTAAAAACAATCAACGTACGCAAGACTAATTGCGCAAGTTTAACTTGCACTTGACCGGTTATTTAAAAAGAAAATACTCGTCTCGACGAGTATATTAAGGCAAACATATTGCGACGGCTCAAAAATTGAGGCAACACGTTAAAAAGTGGGAGAATTGGTCCGTTTTTGGGTTTTTTAGCGTAAGCTTTTATTTGAAAAATTTAATTTTCTTAATGCAAATTTATAATTTACAATAAACCGTAATTTATTACCGATCTATGAGCATAGATTCATTTTTAATTATTTTTAAATAATTTCTATTATTTAAGAATTTGATCAATTTTGTTTTTATATCTTTAAAGTATAAAAACTACCATAATGCTGCCTTATTACTAGATTATTTAATGCTCCTATTTTACTTATACGTCTAGTTACTCTGTACCATTCATCCAATTAGAAACGGTGGCCTTAGGTATATTACTAGATATAGTTTTAGTGCTTAAGATCATACTGACTATATAATACATACTAATAGTACACTATAGTATAGTAGTGACGTTCTGCAAAAAATCGAGCAAAAAATAGTTCTCTTGTAACAGTCCAAATTCGTAAACAAAAAAATTATTTTCTCTTTTTGTTAAGTAAAAAAACTTAAATTAACTATAAATGTAAATTTTAAATGAAGATATAATAATTAAATTAATAAAAATTATAAAGTCACTGCTCAAAATAATAATTTTAATTATACAATTTTAACTAGTTAAATAAAATAATAAATTAAATTTAAATTGTTGTAGCAATGTATTTTTTATTTAACAAAAATGTTACTACTTTTTCTAAACATTATGAAGCCAAATAAAATTAATTTTCTTTAAAAAAATCTTATGAGATAAAACATAAAACGGGGGATCTTAATATATCGGTAAAACCTGACTTTCCACCAAGATTCATCCAAAACGGTGACCCAAATGTTCTGGCCTCTCCTTCTAAGACATATAGTAATCACTTTTTTTATTATTATTTTTTAAAAAGTAACTGTAAATTTGAAACAAAAAAAGCATAAAATTGAAAGTAAAATAACCAGTTCTTTCAGCCTAAATGGACCAAATAACTTCTTTAGCCACTCGACATGTACAGTAGTCTGTGTATAATAATTAAAAATAACTTTGTTTACTGAAAACATTATAAAACTCAAGAAAAAATAATTTTTTAAGAAGAAATCGTTTTGTAATAAAAAAAAATTAAATTTGACAATAAAATGATCAAACTCTCTGGTCTAAATTGTTTAAATGAGTTCTTAAATACTAAAATGAAAGTTTAAGGCCTAAGGAACATTTTCTGATATTGTAGGTATACTGAAAAAAAGTTGTTTAAAATATTCGTCAGAAGGAAAAAACGTGAATCGGTAAAATTTATTAATATTATGAGGAGTGAAAAATATCTCCAATAGGTAAAAAATGGTTAAAATTATGTTTGAATCAATTAAACTTGATTGATTGAATTGAACATATTTCCAGAGTTAACCAAAAAAAAATTAGCTTACAGTTTACAAGTACACCTTTTTAATCATAAAAATGACAAAAAAAAAACGTCAAAAACGACCAATTTCTCCCGACTAGAAGGGTAAAATGATCTCCATAGCCCCTTAAATATTTCGTATTTTTATCTAGAATCTTGGGAGCAGGAGGCGGGCACTATATATGTTAGGAGGAGGAGACACCCTGTGCGTTTGAAGGAGGAGGCACTCTCGTGTTAGGAGGGGTAAAAGAAGGAGGCATTCCCACAAATAAGCTACTAATTTATAAAGAAAATTTTAATAAATTATTTAGCTGTCGACTTTCTACATGAGATTAAGAAGTATTTGGATCGAATAGTACTGAGATTTTTATTTTTAAAAATATCGGATTAGAGATAGAAAATTCTTACTAATCGCTTAAACACCTTTGATATTTTAATATATAGCTTTGGATAATACTATCCTTAATTTTTACAATTTTTTAGGTTTTTTTATAATACGAGCAGACCTTATTAAGACTTTTAGCGTCTTCGAAATTATCAGCAGCTATAGACTGATAACCATGCCGAAGAATTACTTTTTTCATAAAGAATTTTACAACTGGTTTACCATACTTTTAGAATCTGGATTTCTAGATAAGTACATTACGCTTTACAAATTTAAATTTGCTTTGAAATATGTTCCAATTTCAGAAGAGAGAATATTTCAGATTTCTTTAAAGCAAATGAATCCTGCATTTTTTGCTTTATTCATTGGATGGTTGATTTCCTTTTTAACGTTTACGGTTGAGTTATTTAAAAGCCTGATTGTTAAACAGCTGCTGAAAAGGAAAATAGTTTAGACTAAAAATTGAAACTAATTTTTCATTTTAATGAATGTCTTAGGATAAGTTTAAATTATAATATTAACAATCATCTATGTTAAGAATATAGAAACTTTGGCACCACTACACCAAATATTTTATTTTTGCTCTTTAATAAACTAAAAATCTACCTTATTGAGAGTTAGCCTAACATCTGAATTCCTCAAGCGGAACTAATGACATAGACGATGCTATCAGTTCTAGTCAAGTAACCAGTAGAGGGGACTATAAGCAATAGGCCTTCTGTCTTTATTTAAACTACTTTTATATTTTAGAGTTTAGTATGCGTTCAACAATCTCCTGTCAGATACATCTTTAATTAGTCTAAGATTATCTAATGTTACAATATGATCAGCTTTAAGTGCATGTCCGGCGATGCTAGATTTTTCTGTTCTGCCGTATCTTAAATGTACTAAATGTTTTATTTTAATTGACCTTTCAGTTTGCCCAACAAACTTTTTGTCGCAATCATTACAACTAATTCTATATATTCCATTTTTCTGCCAATTAAGAATCTTGTCTTTGAGATTTCCTAAGATATTTCTCAAATTGTCTGATGGCTTATAGAATAAGGTGAGGCCTACCTTATTAAATACCTTATTGAGTCCTTGCTATATTTTAGATTATATGGTAAGGAGACATATATCCGGTCAATGATTCTTTGCACGCACGTCATAAATGTCTGAATATAATGTAAACAACCGTCAACATGTTAAGTATATTTACAAACTTAAAAACGTAGGTCTTCTTTCATCTGAATTTATTTACGACATTCGCTATACTATGTCTCGGTTGTTTGTACATATGCAGGAAAGACAGCGAACAAGCTGGAATTTGGGTATAGCTTCATGTTTTAGAAGCCGGTACTGCCGAGTTTATGGCAATAAAAATAACCGATAATTCTTTGACGGATTGAGGTTACGTCATCTTTATGTTTCATTTTTGGAAGTGTCTAATGCACGGTTCATTGGACGTCGACATAATAAAAACTGCTGCACTGTCCACGTTTTTGTGTGTGAAATTTGTGGTACCCAGGCAGGGTGTTTGTAACAACTTTTTTTAAATAAATGAAGATGCGTTATTGAAGTTTTACCATAAAATCAAATATAACCAGAATTTCCCACAAAAAACGTGAAGAGTGCAGCAATTTTTATTCAACGTATATTGGACCATGCAGTAGGCACTTCCTTAATTTTTGCGGCAAACGGTCACTATAGTTTCTATCCTATTATTGCATTTTGGAATATACTTGCCAATTAATAAATAGTTCTGTTCAGAGGTCTAATATTTGTGGAATACTGACCAAATACTCTTCATATGAAGCCACCAAAATGCCTGGAAAAAGGTTTGAATAGTCAAGTAAGAGATTTTGTGGCGAAATTAATAGTGTATTTTACATCGGAAAGGGATAACAAGGGTACTTTACAGATTAGTAGAGAGAGAGAGAGAGAGAACTGTAGCAAGCATCAAAATTCGTAGTGATAAAAATGAACTGCTTTCAACACCTGGAAAATCACGACCAAGGAAACAAGCTAAGACCCATGATCTGAGTGAAAGTTCTAAAATGGACATTCGTAATAAATTATATGATATGTATGCACAAAGTAAGTAGCTATTAATACTATCGGTTTAAATGAAATCGAAAGTAAATCATATTGTACTTTCAGAAAAACATGTTACTATTAACAACTTACGTAAAGAACTGCGACAAAAAGAGATAATTAATGTTAGTTATGGAACTCTTCGAACTTTAGTTCTGAATTTGGGTTTCAAATTTAAGAAAGATGACAACAGGCGAGCATTAATGGAGACACCAAGAATTTGTTCAATGAGGGTAGCTTTTCTTAGAAAGTATATGGAAAACAAAAATGCACACATTGCACGTTAACTCGTTTTCATAGACGAAACACGGATTTTTTCAAAAGGCAGTCAAAGGAAATGATGGCAGTATGACAACATTAAAAGTGTTCGTTAGCCTGGGGGATTTGATGGTAAAAGGTTTATTGTTTTACATGCTGGACACAGGGAGGTTTTGTGGAAAATGCCAATTTGCTATTTGCTAGCAAGTCAAAGTCACCTGATTATCATGGAGGAATGAATAGTGAAACGTTTACGAAATCGATCAGAATCCAGTTGATTCCTAATTTAGAAGAACCATCTTTAATTATAATGGATAATAGTTCATACCATTCAATTGAAGTAGAAAAATAGCCATCTTCGGCATGGAAAAAAGAAGAAATTCTCGAGCGGTTACGGAAGAATAGTTTACTTCATAACAAACAGATGTTTAAGACAGAATTGTTAGATATTGCAAAAGCTCATAAAAATTCAAAAAAACATCAAATTGATAAAAATTTTCAAGATCATGGGCATGAAGTGTTGAGATTACCTCCTTATCACTGTCGATTTAATGCAATCGAGCTGATTTGGGCAAATGCAAAAACATTTTATAACAAACACATTGGTGAAGATAGATATGGAGATAAACAAGTACTTCAGATATGGAATAGAGCCTTAGAAATGTGTACACCAGAGGTATAGCATGCCAGCGTACATACAGTGGTATGATCGTGAGGTAATAATCGAAGAGATTCCAGAAATCATTATTCGTGTTGAGAATGATGAAAGCGAGAGTGAAGAATCTACTTCTAGAGATTAGTGTCATTATTCAATTAATAATTGAAATATTACTTATTGACACGATCCAAGCCCCTTGGGAAACATTCATTGTAAATTTTGCAGGACAAATATAGACCTATCTGTCTATCTATTAGTTTGATTTGATAAACCATATTAAAATTGGATTACGCAATTTATATCTCCTTTAGATATTTTATACCCTCGTCATGAAATATCTTTCTGTTCTTAAAAGTATTATATTTCAGTTCTCTATTTTAAAATTTTATTTAATGAGCTCTACGGTGCAACTTTTTACAGTTCTTATAATGCCTTATATCTGAATTTGATAAAGCTGTGTTAAATGTGTAGTGTAATTTCATTACAAACATTACACAAACTTCACACAAACATTACACAAACTTAAAATAAAGCCGAATCATTCTCAATCAGTTGTGGCTTAACTCAGCTTATTGACGAACCAACACGGATCCCTGATTGAGACGGGGAGTTAACCAGTCTTCTTGATCTGTTTTTTAACCACCAACCTGGAGATTTACACGGTCATCGTAAATCCGCCATTAGCTTCTTCCGACCATAAACTGCTTTCGACATCGAGTATACTACCAATCAGTGACAGAGAGGCGCCTAGGCCGCGCAAGATTTGGCACTACAAATCTGCTAAATGGGAAGATCTCATGGAACATTTTCGAACTTTCCCTTGGATGGACGTTTGTTTTCGATCCGACAACCCATCTGACTGCGCCAGGGAAGTCTCCGATGTTATTTTGTCTGGTATGGAAGCTTACGTCCCTTTTTCGAAGAATGCCACTCCAACGGCAAGCCTTGGTTTGACCGAAAATGCAAAGAAGCTGTTGCTTCTAAACATCTTGCCTATTGACAATGGCCCATAAATCGTAACGCCTTTGTTCGTGTCCGGAACAGATGCAAAGGAATTATCGACGAAACCAAGGAGGCACACAATCAACGAATTTGAAACAATCTTCTCGCTTGTCCCAACAATTTCAGGTCCTTTTGGTTAGTCGCTAAGGCAGTTAGCCAAAATTTCACCAAATCTACCATACCACCACTCAAACGGCCAGATAATTCCATTGCAGCGACATCTGTTGAGAAAGCGAACTTGTTGGCTGAATTCTTTGCTTCACATTCTACTGTCGATTTCTAAGGAAAGACACCGCCTGCTGTTCCCGTATTGCAGTCGAGGATGGCCGATGTTGTCTTCAGACGGCGTATCATAAACTTATTTTAATCAAGCTAGATACCAAAAAGGCTTCTGGCGCTGACGGAATACCTGCCATAGTTCTCAAAAACTGTGCGAGGGAACTAACACCAGTTTTCTGTAGACTTTTCAACCTATCCTACAGAAAGGGAATATTTCCTTCCTGCTGGAAATGTGCCACAGTTCAGCCGATACCTAAAAAAGGCAAGGAGACCTTGCCAAATAACTACCGACCAGTCGCACTGCTTTTAATAATATCGAAAGTCATAGAAAAGGTTATCAATCAGCATCTTCTAAAATATCTTGAACGATTCAACATTATTAGTGATCACCAATATGGCTTTCGTAAACATAGATCAACAGGAGATCTTCTGACTTATGTAACACATGTTTGGAACAACGCAATTGAACACTTTGAAGAATCGCGAGCGGTTGCTCTTGACATATCAAAGGCATTCGACCGTGTTTGGCACGATGGACTGTTGGCTAAGCTACGCTCTTATGGTATCTCTGAAAAGTTCTGTTTGTGACTCTCATGTTTCCTCAGAGAGCGTTCTTTAAGAGTGGCGGTCGACGGATTTCTTTATAACACCTTCACTATCAACGCCGGTGTGCCCCAAGACTCCATACTGTCTTCTAATCTCTTTCTCATTTACATTAACGATCTGCTGAAAAGGACCGGGAATCCAATCTACAGCTTTGCAGATGACAGTACGCTTATCTCTTCATTCACTTTGACTGCTCGGACATCGGCTGCTCAGGCGAATATCCGCAGGTAGCAGCAGGTCGTTCAACTTAACAAAAACCTGGAAGAAATTCTATCTTGGGGTGACAAGTGGAATTTAACGCTACAAAAACCCAGGCGGCAGTTTTTTCTAAAAAGTTAACGTTGGTGAACCCGAATAGTTATTTCGGGGCATTCCATTTCCCTAGCATCGTCACTCAATTTGTTGGGCGTTAATTTGAGAGCAAATATGTCCTGGCATGAACATGTTGCAGGCATAGCACGGAGAGCTTCTCAAAAGTTGGGAATATTATTTAGAACCAGAAGGCTTCATACTTCAGAACAACTGTTAATTCTCTACAAAGCTTAAATTCGACCAACTATGGAATACTGCTCACATGTTTGGGGCTCCGCTCCCAAACATACACTGCATTTGTTGGATTCTGTCCAGAGAAGAGCTGTTCGTCTGATTGGTGACCCGGAACTGACCGGCGGCCTTGATTCGCTGGAACATCGAAGAACAGTTGGCGACTTGAGTCTGTTCTACAAGTATTTTCACGGAAAGTGTTCGAAGGATGTAACCCGCTTAATTCCTCCCAGAGCGGTGCATGTTAGAAATACACGTCGAGCTAATACTTCACATCCGTATGAGGTTCAGCTTGTTACTCCGCGTACAACGCTTTTCAAGCAGTCTTATATATGGAGAACATCCTCCCTTTGGAATAATTTGCCCAGCGCTGTGTTTCCCACCGAGTGCAATTTACAGCGATTCAAGAACAACGTGAATTGTTTTTTCCGCACACGTGGAGCTCTTAGAACGCTTTAGGGACTTCCCTGCAGCACGTTTGCTAGACCCATAAAAAAAAATAGCTAACAGATCACAATTGTAAACTTTTTATAAAGTAAATTTACTCAAATAGGTGATATTAGACGTTGGATTTATGCAGAGAGGTAAATGTCCTTCACAAGTAAGAACTAGGGTGTTTTACACATCATACCGATTTAATATATTCGTAGTTTTCGTTAATTACCAAACCAGATGAAAAATTTTAAATTCTATTTTGACTTTTAAAATTGTCATTTAAAACTCAGACCGCCGACACTGAATTGACAGCCGATTGAATGGTATGAATATTCTTGACATCGCGGTGATCATATGACTGCGAAGATCCATTAATTAGACTATACTTGGACTTATTTCCTTTAGGTGTAAAAAAGGTGGAATTCTGAATATTTAACCTCAACTTATGTCTGTTTATTAACTTGTTTATCAAGTCATCTTCATAACCGTTAACTGTAGTTACGTACCTGTGAAAGGAATCGCGCATCGAGGGCAAAAATAAACTGTTTGTGTAGTAGTGATATATAATATAGAGTATTAGCACCCATTATATAGTACGGTGAACAAGAAAGTAAATATAAATGTTAAAACTAAAAAATGTTTTATTTAACTTATCTCATACGATTGAATAACAGAATTTCTTTTCAATATCCGAGTTATAGTTAGTCAGTTTTTAAATAGGGCATTAAAAGGACGTCAATAAATAAGTTCGAAAGAAATTGTTTGAACTAGAATGTTGATAATTATATAATCTATGGCAGGGTCATGAAAAACACATACAAGGCACGTACCTTCTCACAAAAGCTCCATTCCAACTATTATTAATACCACTCTTGATGAAAATGAAAATCAGATATCGATTATAAATATGATGTAGATATAGTACTTAAAGTAGGAAAGAAATCTATAGTTTTCGTACGATACTATTGTGCGATACGGAGTGAAAGGGCTTGGCTCCATAAATTTAGTAATAGTTTAATAGCATATCTATTTATTTTACTATTCTTGCTAAAGGAAAATATTGTCAATAAAATTACTTATTTACTTTGTTAACTGACACTAAATATAGTTTTTGTAAAGACTTACAAATGCATTATCGCGATTTCGTAGTACAACTACATTTTCAAATGCTTAACTAAGACTAAAACAGACCATTTTTTTACCATTTTCTTTATTGAGTTAAAAGTAAGGCATAGCCTCTTACTTACGTTTATGTTAGTATATATCACATAATGTGAAAGTTTCCTCATTGTAACTTAACCTAAGGTCTTTATCTAGTGGTCCTCTACTAACTTAACCTAGAAGATGGGTTTTTATAACATGATTTACTTAACCTAAGACTTAAACTTCCTTGGCCTAAGACTTACGCTAGCTTAACTTAGGACTTAATGTTAAATTAACCTAGGACTTATTGTAACTTGACCTAATTTGACATTCTTCTATCATGGCGGGCGAGGAGTGTCATCGCCTTCATCCAAGAGAGGGTCTGAAGGCCTAGGGAATTGGCGGCGGGCATGTGGTGGCAGTCGAAAGGGGTCCTTAATGGTTGGGTTGGGGTGCTAGGACGCCTTCTCCATCAGTTGGGTTTTCCTCATGTGTGCATTTACGGTAGGCACACCGAAGTCTCTATGGAGTTGCCTGTTCCTCATGAACCATGGGGCTCCCGTGATCATCTTCAAGGCGTTATTCTGCACTGTCTGGAGTTGGGCTCTCCTTGTCTTGGTGAGCTGACACCAAGAAGGGCGAGCGTAAGTAAGACCTTTACAATGATGTTCATTAAAACAGATTTTTGTTATTTTAGTTTATATAATGAAAAGATGTGGGTATATTAGGTACTATAAAAGTTGGTAAAGGACGGAATTTCCAACGTCTACTTGACTATTTCGTAAATTTATATTATGGTTTTTTGAATGTCTGGAAATTTCTATAGATCCTACGAAATTAAGTTCTGACTGATAAACAATTAATATTGAGAATTGGATTGCCTGTTTCTAAAAAATGCTTAGCAAAGTGTGATTTTTCATTTTTTTAACCTATAAGACGCATTATGTCCTGCGAATCTTGTTTAGAAATTCCGTCCCGTTTGGCCTACGTAACAGCTAGTGTACTCTTGACAAGTAAGTTTATAAACTCCTGATTTATTATGTTTATTAGCTTTATCTTTGGCATTGAAAAATATATTGGATAATTTTTGAACGGGTTCTAAAGCTATTCTTGTTTTTTAGGATGTGAGACCATGATATATTTTATCCGAGAGAGGACCACAATATGTCAGAAGTCTCTGATAAAATATCTCAAGTTCTCACAGTCTCACAATACTTGTGTGTGATTATTTAAACAAGGTAAATTTTTAATTTTTTTTAGTAATATTTCACCATTAATTAGATTGTATTAAGGTATTCCTTAGTACGAGATAGTTAAGTCAAGAATAAGGTGTCAAAGATGGAGTGATCGGAAGATAGTGCTGCATATATCGTATTTTACTAAATGTCAAACGAAAGAGTGCTTGGTGGATTGAATGTCAACAAGCTAATAAAACTTAACAGATTTCATGGATCAGGTTAGTTCAAGATTTCAATTGAGTTGACTTTCCCACTGCTCTAAACGTGTTTACACAATTGTGACTTTTTTATTTATTTTAAAGGTAGAGAGAAAGTTTTCTTACATTTTTGCTTCCTTTGCTAAAATGAAGAATTATATCAGTAAAAAATTGTCCTCTGAGATTTTTGCATTTCTTTCAGGATCCCTGCATTAGGAAAAAAATTATTTAATATACCACTTCTAATGTTATATTGTTGTTATATTTTTGGAAACTTTATATTTCACAAAACACGAGATCTAGAGATTAATCCGAAGTGATTTCGCCGTAACATTATATTTTTGAATTAAAAACTAATTTGCTTGTGCTGAACATAAAAGTTTCTAATATAAAGTACACCCTTCTAAACTTTTAGTTGTATTAACATCTACCTTTTGGAATAATTTAGGTTGCTGTAAACATATTCTGTGTGACTAAAGTTTTGGTTTCAGCATACCGCTTGATAGCTTACGCGTAGCGATCTATCGATATTAACACAGAAATTTAGTGTATCTCCCTCTTTGATTTATGTTTCGGCTTTTTTTTTAATAAGTACAACCCTGTGAGAGTATAAACAAGTTACTGCGATATTAAATATTTAATTAATAATAGAATCTTATAGCTTTATTAGTTCAAATGGCACAATTTCTTTCTCAAGTACAGCTACTTCAGATGTTGTCCAGATTAGAGCTAACTATAAACATGAAATCCTTTTTTTCTACAAGTGCCCCATATCAGCACTTTAAAAAGTAGTGAAATGCTCAAATGAAGGTTCTTACGATACCTAGAATTGTATAATAGTCTACATATATATATATACATATATATATATATATATATATATATATATATATATATATATATATATATATATATATATATATATTTATATATATATATATATATATATATATATATATATATATATATATATATATATATATATATATATATAACGGACAAGACATGCTTAGTTTTATTGATTATATTTTGAGTCGCATTTTTTTGTACATTTTAACATATCTTTGTAGTTTATTGTGGCGTTAATGCTTTCAAGTTTAAAGAGGAAAGAGTTATATTTATTTTTCGAGACCTCCACTTTTTTTTAAATTTTGAAGTCTCTGGTATCGAGAAGTCGCTGTTATCTTGTTCCTTTATTTCATTATTTTTTCAACTTACTATAATTTTATCGATTGTGTTTTTCCTATTTACCATTATCTTAGTTGATTTTTTGGTCACATTTACTATTGAATTAAGTTAATAAATTTAATACTTATTATTATATTTTATTTCTTGCACTAAATTTATAATTTCTTATTAATTTTTTCTATCGGACTGTTTTGGTTAATGTCATTATTATTTTTAACCATAACAGCTGTTACTTTTCTTATCTTTTAGAAGATCTTTACTTCTGTGAGTGTGATTTCAGGGGATCTCTATAGATTTGATCGATATCCGAATTATTGAATGATTTTATTTTAAATATTACATATTAACAACTTACTTTGTTAACTTATAGGTTTCTACGTAACTGCAGTTTTGTATATTTATCACATTTTCGAATGCAGTCATAGCGTTTATTATATAATAATTAACGCACTAATCTTCCAATAACTATATTTTTTCTTGATAGCAAGTGTAATTTTCCCTGAGTTGAACCTGTACCAGCCTGACGAGATTAATCGAACATATTCCTATCATCCTGTAAACTTAGACAACATTATTACGGTTTAATTGGGGAATCACTGTAATAGATAATGATTTTTATCTAGAGATTTTAGGGCAATAATATAATTAAAACATTTAACTAATGCAAAAAACTAAATAAAATTTCTAAGCTACGGCTAGTGACGTTAAAGAGAAACTTTAAGCGTATTTTCTGCAAAATTTCGATTTTATATAAAATCATGTTTAGAGCTTTACAGAATTAAATAGCAAGGAAGAGAACATTAGTTTTGTGTTAACTATAAGTACTTTATCTCCAAAGCACAATTTTACATACATAAAATTGTGAAATGGAAAAACGTTATGTTCATTTTTTTACCATAGACTTTTTAGAGTAGAATTAAAAAATCAACACTTTGCATTTTCGGAGAACGCAGTACATGCTAAGAACGATATAATCTTTGTATATGATACCTAGGAACAGGGGAAGAATGGCTGGCGACTTGAGTCTATTCTACAAGTATTTTCAAGGAAATTTTTCGAGGAAGGTCGCCCGCATAATGCCTCCCAGAGCGGTGCAAGCTACTGATATACGTCGCGCTAATACATTACATCTGTATGGGGTTCAGCTTGTTACTTTTCGTACAACACTTTTTACGCAGTCTTTTATGTGGAGAATATCATCCCTTTGGAATGAATTGCCCAGAAATATATTTCCCACCGAGTACAACTTATAGCGATTCAAGACTAATATATATATATATATATATATATATATATATATATATATATATATACATATATATAAATATATATATATATATATATATATATATATATATATATATATATATATATATATATATATATATATATATATATATATATATATATATATATATATATATATATATATATATGGTATTGTACAGGGTAAGTGAACCCTAGAGTAAAGTTCATTATCTCATTTGTTTCAGGAATTACCAAAAAATGTTAAATACAATAGGTTTAGGGAATGTTAACGTGCACAGTTTAAAATTATTTTTGAGTATACAGGGTACTTCAAAAAAGTGTGGCCGATACAACATGTTTTTTTTAAATGGAATATCCTATTTTCTAATTTATTTTTAAATTCTGCGTAAAATTTTATAACTTTTTTATTAATAATGTTATATACCTAAACCTAGTAGTTTTTCTAATATTTTATTTTTTATTTTTTAAATACTAGTTTTCAGTTTTGTAAAAAATTACCAGTAGCGCCATTGCTTCTAAAGGTGGAATACTCATAATTATTACGAGCGTTCTATAGAGATGAAAAAAAAGATATATATAGTAGAAATTTGAGTTAGATGCTACAGGATGTTCAAAATAAATTTATACATTTCGACTATTTTAAATCGAAAAATCTAAAAAATTTTAAATGGCACACCCTGTATATTATTATTTTTTCTGATAGATTTTATAAAACTCTCCAACCTTAATTAAATATGTCATATACCTCTTTCTAATATTTTTCGATTTATTTTGAGTTTTTCAATTTTTACCCTTGTTTTTAATACACTTACGCTATTGTGAAAACATAAACAAATAGTTAATAATAATTTAATAGTTTAACTTATCTAATGATTAATTATTATCACGTAATAAATGTTCAAAAATATGCCCGTCAACTTGAATGCACATGTTTAGTCGTTTTACTATATTTTCCTTCACTTTCCTTAACATAAATGGCGTTATTGTCCGGCAAGCATCCCGTATCCTATTTTTCATATCTACTGGTGTTGTAAGGGGATTCACATAAACACAATCTTTAATGTAGCCTCACAAAAAGAAGTCTAAAGGTGTTAAGTCATATGATCGAAGGGGCTACTGAATGAATCCATCCCTACCGATCCATTTTTGTGGGTAACGATCGTTTAAAAGTTCCCGAACTTCCCAGTGGTAATGAGCAGAAGCTCCGTCTTGTTGAATCCACATCTGTTCCCTTTCAAAGTTATCAACTTCCTCAAGAAGCTGGGGTAATTCGTTTTGCAAAAAATTTAGATATCTAGGCCCGTTAAGCGGTTCGCGGAAAAAATATGGACCAATAATTCGAAAATTTAATATTCCACACCATACATTAAGCGACCAATGGTTTTAGTTTTGAATTTTCCGGACCCAAAAGGGATTAACTGTTGAATAATAATGCATGTTATGGCTGTTATCTGCCCAATTACTGCGAAAAGTAGCTTCATCAGAAATCATTATTTTGGATAAAAATATGGATCGGCCTCTTTTGCTCTATTCATGGTGGTACAAAAGTTTACTCGTCGTTCAAAATCATGGTCTTGAAGTTCTTGGTGTAGTTCCATATGAAAGGGATGATACTTGTATTTTCTCGTGGTGCGATTAGCCATAGATTGGGATGTGTCAGATAAGTCAGCTAGTTGACGGCTGCTGACCTGGGGGTTATCTTCAGGTAAAATCTCCATTTCTTTTTCCTCATTGGTAGCATTCTGGTTTACTACTTTTCGTTTCCTTTACTCAACGCTATCACTACCATCAAATTATTTCATTAAGCACTGAAAAGATTTTCTAGATGGTATACGCCTATTAGTTTACTTCGCTCCGTAAAGCCTTACTGCCAAAAGACAATTTTTTTCCCTCTTCGCCCAGTATATAAACCATGTCAATTAATTCATTTTTAGGAAAATCCATAACTATTACCTTTATACGTCACTTAATACAACAAATTAGACTATTTTTACTTGCTTAATAGACATGTCCAAATTTGACAATGCCTACATTTTTGTTTTGTATTGGTAACTATGATGTTATAGCGCAAGTATTAAAAACAAGGGTAAAAATTGCATAATTCAAAATAAATCGAAAACTATTAGAAATAGTTGTATGATTTACTTAATAAAAGTTGAAGGGTTTTGTAAAATCTATCAGAAAAAATAATAATATACAGGGTGTGTCATTTAAAAAATTTGATATTTTCTCCAATTTAAAATAGTCGAAATGTATAAATTTATTTTAAATACCAGGTAACATCTAATTTAAAAATATATATATATATATATATATATATATATATATATATATATATATGTATATATATATATATATATATATATATATATATATATACATATCTTTTTTTTCGGCTCTATAGAACGCTCGTACCAATTATGAGTATTCCACCTTTAGATACAATCGCGCTACTGGCAATTTTTTACAAAACAGAAAACTAATATTTAAAAAAAAATTGAAATATTAGAAAAACTACTAGGTTTAGGTATATAACATTACTAATAAAAAAGTTTATGCAGAATTTAAAAATAAATTATAAAATAGGATATTCCATTTAAAAAAAAAAAACATGTTATATCGGCCACACTTTTTTGAAGTACTCTGTATACTCAAAAATAATTTTAAACTGTGCACGTTAACATTCCCTAAAACTATTGTATTTAACATTTTTTGGTCATTCCTGAAACAAATGAGATAATGAACTTTACTCTATCGTTGACTTACCCTGTACAATGATAAATCAAATTCAATTTTCATACGTAAATTATTAACTAAATATTTCATCTAACATAAGAAAATCTCCAATACTAAAGCATACTGGTAATAGATTGATGAGACATGATCAGTGAGAAAAAGAGGGATTCTGTATTTTGTGCCAATATTTTGATTGATATAAAATCGACATATGAAAATTAAATCAGAGCTTCTTGAGTTACTGACGGCGGCCTCGTCTGCCGTCTGCCGTTCCCTACGTGAAAACAATGCCTTGTGGAATTCCATCACATAAGCTAAAATTTTAGATTCTTTAGCTATTCTATGAAAGAAAATAAATACCTTTTTGCGAAGAATAGCTTATTTTGTTAATCCATCATCAGCCATAGGTTTAAGCCAAAAATGGTATAAACTATTAGTTCGAGATAAATAATTTATCATTATAGCTATAAAACTACAAGTTATTTTTTTGATATGTCCGATTCAAGTTCAATGTTTGTCACTACTAGTATAGTATGAAAACACTACCAATCAATTACGATAAAAACGTTTAAATGCAATCTGGCTGCTATGGAAGACTTTTGTGTTTAACCTTGTCATCTATAATATATATAAAATGCAACGTCTCTCTGTCTGTCTGTCTGTCCGTTAGTGCGCTTATCACTGAAGAATCACTTATTCGATTTACGTACTTTTTTTTTTAAAAACATACATATGTTCTCTGGCCAGGTTATAGGCTATATTTTATTACGATAGGTAGCATAAGGAATAAGTAGTGACGTAAAATATTGAATGAAGTCGGAGAAAAGTTTGCTGCTAGCGCGTTCCCTTGCAATACACAGCCTAAACCATTAAATATGGAACAATATTATGTAGCAGAGAATATCTATAATCTATAATATATAAAATGTAATGTCTCTCTGTCTGTCTGTCTGTCCATTAGTGCGAAAACCACTTATCCGATTTATGTGTCTTTTTCTTTTCTTAAATTCATATATATTCTTTGGCCAGGTTATATAATAATAATAATATAAAATGCAACGTCTCTCTGTCTGTCTGTCTGTCCGTTAGTGCGCTTATACCTCGAGATCCACTAATCCGATTTCTGTGATTTTTTTAAATTCATACATATGTTCTCTGACCAGGTTATAGCTATATATTTTATTACATCTATAATATATATAAAATGCAACGTATCTCTGTCTGTTTGTCCGTTTGTGCGTTTATCACTGGAGAACCAATTATCCGATTTTTTAAACAAGCTAAACCATTAAATATGGAACAATATCATGTAGCAAAGAATATCTATAATATATATAAAATGCAACGTCTTCTATCTGTCTGTCTGTCCGTTAGTGCGCTTATCACTGGAGAACCACTTATCCGATTTACGTGCTTTTTTGTTAAACATACATATGTTCCCTGACCAGGTTATAGGATAAATTTTATTACGTTAGGTGACATAAGGAATAAGCAGTGACGATGATAGTGGATCAAGTCGGAGAAAAGTTTGCTGCTAGAGCATTCTCTTGCAATACACTGCCTAAAGCATTAAATATGGAACAATATCATGTAGCAAAGAATATAATATATATATATATATATATATATATATATATATATATATATATAAAATGCAACGTCTCTCTGTCTGTCTGTCTGCCTGTCTCTCTGCCTGTCTGTCCGTTAGTGCTCTGATCACTTGAGAACCACTTATCCGATTTACGTGTTTTTATAAATTTATACATATGTTCTATATAATTCGATATAAGCTTCGATAATGGGAGATAAGGGGAAATAATGGGAGATAAGCAGAGATAAGTCTAGATAATGGGAGTTATGGTGAGAAAATGGGAGATATGGAGAAATAATGGGAGATAAGGAGAAATATTGAGAGATAAGTCGAGATAAGCCTAGATAATGTTAAGGTGAGATAAGGAGAAATAATGGGACATAAGGAGAAATAATGGGAGATGAGCAGAGATAAGCCTAGATAATGGAAATTATGTAGAGATAATGGGAGGTAAGGAGAAATATTGAGAGATAAGAGGAAATAATGAGAGATATTTTATTACGTTGGGTAACATAAGGAATAGGCAGTGACGATAGTGGTGAATCAAGTCCACGCGAGCGGAGCCGCGGGCCCGGCTAGTATCTCATATAGTTAATGTCACGAAAGTAATGTGTTTGTGTGTGTGCGTGTGTGTGTGTGTGTGTGTGTGTGTGTGTGTGTGTGTGTGTGTTATTTATTTTCCTTCATAGAATAGTGACAGAATCTAAAATGGATATGGAATTAAACAAGTCACTATTTCACTAATTCAAGAGTCTGTGATTTAGTATTCATGTTTTTTCTGCGTATGTTAGTTTTTATAAATCGAAAGACAAGGTAAAGAATGATTATTATTCTTACTGGCCATATCTAACAAATTTTCCACCAATATGCTTTAATATTGTTTACTGTAATGCTTAGACCAAAAAAATACTTATATAGATTAACAAAAAATTTACATAAAAAAATTCATTTTGGTTACTGTTTTCGATCTCAATCTATTAGGACATACAATAAATAATTCATAAAGAAAATTTGGATATTAGAGGGTACACTTTAAATATTAACATATTTACAAAATATTAAACAAAGTTACCAAAAGAATGTTGCTTAAGACAATTTTTAAAGTTTTTGTACTATCTAGTATCATTTTTGACTGCGCATGTATGCTGTTGTTACCTGAAAGAGAATACGCAGACAAATGCTTAAAAATATTTTTTGAAAAAATCAGTGGCAAAGAACATAAAAATATTTTAATTTCTGAAAATAACACTTCGTATTTCATTTCATATTTCAACTTTGAAGTACTATTAAGAACTGTACCAGATAACTTGGAATCTTCTTTGAATTTTAAACCTCAAAATTATTTTATCATATCTGATCACATAGATATATTAAATAGCTCTTTGCAGACAATAATTGGTTCCTTAGTATTTTCAAGAGATTCTACTTTTGTTATATTGACTCAAGAAGATAATTTTTTGTTGAAATTTGCGAATATATTATGGGATTTGAAATTAGTTAATTCATTCATAATTTTTAGGAAGCGTCGTATATTAAAAATTTTCAATCTTGTACCAAGTGAATGCGGTGCTGAAGTGGGAATTAAGAATATATTCTCTAAAAGAAATAAAAAGTGTATGTTTTCAACAAAAATTGATGGCCTAAAGAAAGCCTTTTCTGGTTGTCCCTTATATGTTATTACTATCGACAGCGCTCCATTTACTTTCTATATTGGTAATGACACTACAGGTATCTTTTATGATTTTATGATAGCTTTTGAACACGTTAGCGAAAGAAAGGTTGTATTCCGTCCTCCGAATCCTATTTACATGAAAGAAACGGAGAACTCCTATTCTTTTGGATCGGTTTTGGAAGATTTTAGTTCTGGATATGCTGATTTGTTTATTGGCATTGGAACAGTTAACAAAATAGAATTCTTTGATATAAGCCCTATATTAATTAAAGATAATCTGATGTTCATCGTACCCAGATCAGTACTTAGTTATGTCGACATCTTACTTTTATCAGGACTTCACCTGAAAATAATTTTTTATCAAATAGTATTAGCTGTTGCCATCCTCGTTTTTCATTTTATGGTGAAAGAGACCACTGATAGAGAGATTTTCAGTTCCGCAATCAAAAACTACATGGTATTTTTTGGATTAGTGCTAAGTTCAACTACGTTTTCTAAGTTGCCCGTAATACAACATATTAGAATATTATTAGGTAAGTAGGGCATAAAATTCTAAAGCCTAAAGAAATATAAGATTCTATCTATCTATCTATATATATATATATATATATATATATATATATATATATATATATATATATATATATATATATATATATATATATATATATATATATATATATATATATATCTATATATATATATATATATATATATATATATATATATATATATATATATATATATATGTATCTATATATATATATATATATATATATATATGTATATATATATATATATATATATATATATGTATATATATATATATATATATATATAATAGCGATTCGTCTCGGGAGTTGTTGTTATGTTACTGTCTAAGTAAGTCAGAAAGTTAGCTAGCTTCGAGCGGCAGCAACAACAAGATCACACTACCGAGTAGCAGCAGCAGCGGGAGCACTTGAAAATGCCAAATGAGATTTTGGCGAAACGTCGTGCAAATTCATTGTTAGACGAACGTATATATATATATATATATATATATATATATATATATATATATATATATATATATATATATATATATATATATATATATATATATATATATATATATATATATATATATATATATATATATATATATGTATATATACAATCTTAGTTGGGGAACTCGGCAAGAAGGGGGCGTGATAAGAAATCACACAATTTTCATTAAGCCAATATTTCGGTCCTGGATTGGGACCTTCTTCAGAGCAGAACTGAAAAGAAGAACATAGCGTATTCACTGATCGTGTCTGGGACAACTTTAAATTAATGATGTTATCGTTAGGTTGTTATAATAAATAAAATTAGTGTAGAGCAAGAATAAGATATTAGTCATAATAAGTTAAAAAACTCACATGAGAAGTGCAAAGATTTCGTTAGCCTGAATGGCCGTAGGTAGCTTATACATATAAAAGTTGTTACATATAAAAGTTGGTTAATCCATAAAATATATAAAATACACACTAAAACACTGTAGACAAAAATCTAGAAACCAAATTTAAAACATGGATGTAATTGGAACCTTGGATATTGAGAACATTGTTAATTATTTCACCTGTGACCACCTCACATGGCCACCGCCATTTAGGAAAGATGACAAGGACGACAGGAGACAGTTGCCCGACAGAGATAAGGGGTTTAGTCAAGAAAACTCAGTTAACCAGAATGCGGGGTGAAATAATTAACAATGTTCTCAACATCCAAGGTTCCAATTACATCCATGTTTTAAATTTGGTTTTCAGATTTTTGTCTACAGTGTTTTAGTGTGTATTTTATATATTTTATGGATTAACCAACTTTTATATGTAACAACTTTTTTATGTATAAGCTACCTACGGCCATTCAGGCTAACGAAATCTTTGCACTTCTCATGTGAGTTTTTTAACTTATTATGACTAATATCTTATTCTTGTTCTACACTAATTTTATTTATTATAACAACCTAACGATAACATCATTAATTTAAAGTTGTCCCAGACACGATCAGTGAATACGCTATGTTCTTCTTTTCAGTTCTGCCCTGAAGAAGGTCCCAATCCAGGACCGAAATATTGGCTTAATGAAAATTGTGTGATCTCTTATCACGCCCCCTTCTTGCCGAGTTCCCCAACTAAGACTGAATTTTTAATAATTTTGGTAGATACGGCAATTTCTTGCTTTCTTTCTTTATTCTATATATATATATATATATATATATATATATATATATATATATATATATATATATATATATGTATGTATATATATGTATATACATACAACGATCCCACCAAAAATTGAAAATTGAATTTTTACATTAAAAATATAACTAAATGATAGCTGTAGTCATGTAGATTTATAAAAGAAAGTTATAAGCAACTGAATTTTAATTAAAAATGAAAATCTCGAAATTGAATCGACAAAAATTTAATGTTATTCATTTTATTTATATGGCAAAATAATATTTTATGGAAAGAAATAAAATTACAAAATTGTTTAAATTTACCAATTTTTATTGCAAAATTAAAAAGTAAAATACAAAAAAGTATGTTCTGCGCTAGGTAGAAATAACTGACAAAATGTTTTTAAAATAACATTTATTTAAGATATTTATAGTGCTGGAAAATTTTAGGTTTCCCATTTATTTAAAAAGGTATGCTGTACAAGCTTGGCGCACTATAGATGCCTAACGCGTATAATGCATCTCTCAAATAAATTAATTAATAAAAATATTCTATTGAAAAATAAAATTATTATTAAAGAAAAAATCTGCACAAACTTAATTACAAATTGTTCGTTTTTCATAATTAGTAGAAGCTGAAAATTTTATTCAATACAATTAATTTCCCACAAATACTTTAATAGATTCTTCTTGTTGTAGAGTATCACATCTAAAATTACATAAAAGTACATAAATAAATAAATATATTGCCAATTGACTTTTAAATAAAAACAATGTGAATAGAAATAAAATAATTTTACCTGTCAGTGCTGACCCATTCTTTTATAATTTATTGAATAATCTGCAAGCTTTTTAATCAAATTTTCGCAAAATACGCTACTCCCAGAGTTTGTTTACTTGTTAACAGATAACAATTAGGAGAAGTGGCAACCAATTTTATCTGCTAAAATACATTCCTTTGGTCAAAGTTTAAAATATGTAGAGCAGTTCACTTTCACCTCAGGAAACTTTTTTGGAAGTTTGAATAAATATCTTTGACTCTGAACAACAGCAATCACTTCTGTACGTATTTTCGACCTGTATCTATTTTTACAGATATAAAATCTTTTTTTTTCCCGGCATCATTCGGCTAATTTCGTCAGATGAGTTAAAGTTTTTTACTTTTTTAATAGTATCATCGGACAATTTACGACCATTCTTACGTTTTGGTTCTGATTTGTAATCACCATGTTTTCGCAAATACGCCTTTTTCTCCGCTCTTCTAGGAATATTAAAATGTTCACACGTTTGTCGAATAGTAATTCCTGGATGGAGAGTTGTTAAAATTTCAAATTTTTCTTGATGATTCTTAGCTTTCGACAATGCTTCATTAACTTATTTTTTAATAGTTTTATTAATTTCAAAAAATTATACTTTTTTGTAACATTTTGAAAAATATTTAATATAGATTTGGCTTTTGTAACATCTCCCTGATGATATAATATTTGTCGCTTTGAAATGCGTTCCTGTCTGTTACACTGCAAAATATTATTAATTTTTTGAACCTTTAATTCATGGTCGTATTTCTCCTTTTTATATGTAGGATCTTGTTTTTCGTCTTCATCGGAATCAATAATTTCGCCATTTGAATCATTTTGATTGACTTGAGTATTATCATTTTTGTTAACTGTTTCATCAACTTTAACAGCATTTTTTGTTTAATGATTTTAATTTTGCATGAGTTACAAACATATTTCCCTACTAAATTTTCAAAAAGAACGCTCCATTTATTTGTAATAAGTATTAAATTTTTGTAAATTCGATTAATTCTTTTCAGGGAATTGCAACAACGATTTGGTATTGGCATTATAATTATCTATAATAAAATTATAAAAATAAGTAATAATGACAATAAAAAATCGGTACGTTTTACATTAAATTACAAACGTAAATAGAATATACAGTTATACACTTATAAAATGATATTTTTATACAAAATTTACTTTGATTTTTAAATTCACTGTACTATATTTTTTCAGTAACATAGTTGAAATTATATTTTAAACTTTCATGAAAACTTATTGTCAATAATACCTATTAATACTTATTAATAAAAGCTCAATAATATTTAAAATTTGTGCAAATCATGTAAAATTGTAAATCAGTGAAAATGCAATGTTAAAATTTGCACAGATGCTAAACGAAGTACCTGTCGTTCCACGTACTATTACAAGTCAAAGCTTGTATGACGCGCTGAGTGCATGCAACACACCGAGCGGGTACTGCGCACCACAAAAAATTTAATAATTATTTAAATAAATGCGAAACCTAAAATTTTCCAACGCTATAAACATGTTAAATATATATTATTTTAAAAACATTTTTCTGTCATTTCTACCTAGCACAGAATATACTTTTTTTGCATTTTACATTTTAATTTTGCAATAAAAATTGGTAAATTTAAACAGTTTTGTAATTTTGTGTTTTTTTTCTTAAAAAATACATTTACCATATAAATAAAATGAACATTAAATTTTATCGATTCAATTTAGAGATATATATTTTAATTAAAGACTGCATTAAAATTCAATTGTTTATAACTCGGTGAATAATAATGATTTTAAAGAAATATTTTCTACTATAAATGTACATGACTACAGCTATAATGTCCCAAAAATCAACTTCCTCCCTTCAAGGGTTAATAGGCCCACTTATAACTCACCAGGATATGTAAATGTGACCTCAGTGAACAATCTTTAGATTTCGAGATACTTTATAAATTTTGTGAAAATTCAAACCTTAGATCAATTTAGCAACTGTCACTACAAATTTCCGTATTCTAAGATTCTAATTATTGATATATAATCCTGAATAAACCCGCTATTGACAACGGTTAAAAAAATCTAATTGTGCTAAGCTTGTGTGGAAAAAATATTTTTGCAAGTATCATGAGAAAAACATATTAATTAGCTAACTTTGACTCTCGAAATTTAAAGAATTTTCACCTAAGGTGAGTTATGAGTTGGCCTGTCAGCCCTCGACGGGAATATGTTTTTTTTGGGACACCTGCATATATATCTATATATATATGATATATATATATATATATATATATATATATATATATATATATATATATATATAAATATATATATATATATATATATATATATATATATATATAAATATATATATATATATATATATATATATATATATATATATATATATATATATATAAATATATATATATATATATATAATATATATATATATATATATATATAATATATATATATATATATATATATATATATATATATATATATATATATATATATATATATTTATGGATATATATATATATATAAGGTAAACATCTATCGACCGTGAAAAATAAAAATAAAAGAAAATATGTGTATCGGCTTTATTGGATGAAATTGTGTACTTACATTCAAAACTACGGGCATCCAAAGCTATTTCCTACTATGAATCGCCAAACTAAGACATCCTTATCTTGCTTTATATCAGAGCTCCTTAGCCAGCCTAGATCAATAGACAAGTCGCAAACACCCAGTATTAGCAGTAGAAATTTAAAAGGACTATACTCATGTGTCAGTAGTCCAAAAACCTCAGTGTCATCCAGTGTGAAGTCACCAAAATTTTTAATTTAAAAATAAATAAACCAAGATTTAGGATCTCTTATAATATGAAGACAGAGTACTTATGACGCTATTTAATAATGACTGTAACTGTAAAAATATATTCCTAATGGCTATCGTCCGCTAAAGTTAATATACGTCTTATCTTCTTAATATTTTTTCACGAACCGTAAACTACACTGCTCCTAATAAGATTGGAAGTACGGTACGGTACATACTCTATTTTTACGGTTGGTGCTATTCATTTAACAGCGATATTAGTACCTTCATAGCATAGAATCAAATAATTACTTATTTCGCTTTTATATTTTACTTCCGAATTAGTAGTTGTGGCAGTTTCATTCTAGATGGCGTAGAAGTTAGTGGGTTAATGACATTTTTGAGCATATGCCTTTTAAATATCTCGTGCTGATACTGGAGGTGTGCGATTTCCCACTTCAACTACGCTGGTTAACGAGCTCTGATATGTAGCAAAATATGCATGTCCTAATTGGATGATTTATATGTGACTGGCCGTGCCCGCGGCTCCGCTCGTGTGGACTTGATTTCCTATTATCGTCACTGCTTATTCCTTATGTTACCTAACGTAATAAAATATATCTTATAACCTGGCCATAGAACATATACATTTTATAAAAAAAAAACACGTAAATCGGATAAGAGGTTCTTGCGCACCAACGGAGAGACAAACAGACAGACAGAGAGACTTTTTTTGGTAAATATCAAGTTAATATATAAATCGGATAAGTGATTCTCGAATGATAAGCTCACTAACGGAGAGAGAGACGTTGCGTTTTATATATATTATAAAGATTATTATTATTATATAACCTGGCCAGAGAACATGTGTGTGAATTAAAAAAAACCGTAAATCGGATAAGTGGTTCTCGAGTCATAAGCGCACTAACGGACAGACAGAGAGACGTTGCGTTATATATATAATATATATATATATATATATATATATATATATATATATATATATATATATATATATATATATATTGTATTCTTTGTTACATGATATTGTTCCATATTTAATGGTTTAGGCAGGGTATTGCAAGAGAGTACGCTAGCAGCAAACTTTTTTTCGACTTGATTCGTTATTATCGTCACTGCTTATTCCTTATGTTACCTAACGTAATAAAATATATTCTATAACCTGGCCAGGGAACATATATATGTTTTTTAAAAAAAAGCACGTAAATCGGATAAGGGGTTCTTGAGTGATAAGCGTTCTAACGGACAGACAGAGAGAGAGAGAGAGAGAGAGACGTTGCATTTTATATATATTATAGACAATTATATATAACCTGGCCAGAGAACAAATATATGAATTAAAAAAAAATACGTAAATCCGATCAGTGATTCTCGAGTGATAAGTGCACTAACGGACAGACAGAGAGACGTTGCATTATATATATTAAAGATGATTATAGATAACCTGGCCAGAGAACAAATGTATGAATTAAAAAAAAAAAATGTAAATCGGATAAGTGGTTCTCGAGTAATAAGCGCACTAACGAACAGACAGAGAGACGTTGCTTTTTATATATTATATTCTTTGCTACATGATATTGTTCCATATTTAATAGTTTAGGCAGTGTATTGCAAGAGAACACGCTACCGGCAAACTTTTTTCCTACTTAATTCACTATTAACGTTACTGCTTATTTCTTATGTTACCTAACATAATAAAATAAATCCTATAACCTGGTCAGAGAACATATGTATGTTTAAAAAAAAAGCACGTAAGTGGTTCTCGAGTGACAGAGACTCGCTGCATTTTATACATATTATATGTTAGATACTCCCGGGTAGTAGCTTTGGAAGCAACAGCAAAAGAACATGGTTTTCATCCTACATTTTCTAATATATATATATATATATATATATATATATATATATATATATATATATATATATATATATATATATATATTAGAAAATGTAGGATGAATATATATATATATATATATATATATATATATATATATATATATATATATATATATATATATTTTATACCAGGTGTACAAATATGAAATGAGGATTTTTTTTTCTAAAAATACATGTTAAATTCGGAAGAATGATAAAAAGTGCTTTATTCAAAGTATGTTCCATCGCTTGTTATACATTTTTCCCATCTTTCGGGCAATTTGTGAATATCGCGCCAGTAAAAATCTACCCCTTTTGCTGCGAATCATTCATCGAGCCATTTTTTCACATCTTCGTACGAACCGAAGCGCTGCTCAGCAAGTGCGTGACCCATCGATGCAAATAAGTGGTAATCGGAAGAAGCCAAGTCTGGTAAGTAAGCGGCATGAGGTAGAACTTCCCAGCTGAGTGCTTCCAACGTGTCGCGAACTGGTTTTGCCGTATGTGATGGAGCATTCTCATGAAGAAAAATGACTTTGTGTTGCCTCTTTCGGTATTCAGGCCTTTTTTCAAACAGCGAACGGTTCAAATCGGTCAACTGTTCTTGGTAACGTTTAGTATTAACCGTTTCCCCAGGTTTTAACAGCTCATAATAGACCACGCCCCTCTGGTCCCACCAAACACAGAGCATCGTCTTTCTGTCAAAGCGATTCGATCATGCGGTCGATGTGGATGGTGCGCCTGGGTCTACCCATGATTTTTTGCTCTTGGGATTCTTAAAATAAATCCACTTTTCATCCCCTGTAACTATATGATGCAAAAATGACTTCCTTTTGTATCGAGCGAGCAAAATGTCACACGTGTTTTTGCGCGTTTCCATTTGCCTGTCGTTCAACTCATGTGGTACCCATCTACCGGTCTTCTGAATCTTTCCCATCTCTTGTAGCCGATTGGAAACAACTTGTTGACTAACGCCCAATTGCTCGACGAGTTGTTTTTGTGTTTGTGAATCATCTTCGTCCAACAATGCTTGCAATTCCACATTTTCCTATTTTTTTGGCGGTTTTCCACGTTCCTTGTCTGCAGCATCGAAGTCACCACTTTTGAAACGCCGAAACCATCCTTCACACGTATCTTGCTATAGAGCATGTTCAACATAAGCTGCTCGAAGTAATCGGTATGATTCAACAGTTTTCTTCAAATGAAAACAAAAAATTAATGCTGTCCGCGAATGCTCTTTGTTCGGTATAAATTTTGACATATTGAACACAACAACACAACTTTATGCACACACTTTTCCAATTTATCACTCGTGCGAGTCTGGCCCTTATTGATGACACAACAAAACGGCGCTGTGTCAAATCTTTATAGCACAAACTGCATTGGTACACCATCTGTTGTCTGAAATCCGCATTTCATACTTGTACACCTGGTATATATATATATATATATATATATATATATATATATATATATATATATATATTATATATATATATATATATATATATATATATATATATATATATATATATATATATATATATATATATATATATATATATATTATATACAATACATATTATACGCGATTTTCTTAGTAACTACTCAACGGATTTTACTTTGATGTCCACTAATAGAGTATTTCACGTAGAAGGCTAAGGTATATAATTTGTGGATATTTTTTCTAAATTAACCGACTCATGTCGATGAATATCAGATGAAGTCGGAAAATCATCAGTCGTCGAAGAAATATTTTCGCGTACGCTGCGTAAATAGTTAGAGATACGTGAAAATAATGTAATGCAATATTGTTTGCCTCAAATAGTTCTACAAAAATGTTCCGGAAGTATGTATGTATTTACAAAGGTTAACCCAGATTATCGAAGTATAGATATTAATAATAAACGTATTAAAATACTTCAAATAAAGAGAGTAATTTAGGTAGGAAAATATAAGTAAATTAAATGCGTTCTTTGGATTGCGCATTTAACGAAAATAAAAACTGCCTTTAAATTGTAACATTCGGATGAATAGTTTACATTTTACAAGGGTATTTCTGAACTCGTGCCGCCCGCAAACTCATTTCAAAAGTAGGGGCTCCTGTAATATCGCTAGGTAATTTAAATCCACTAAAACTGTTATGATCTGCGGTGAAATCCCATGTATTTTCTTATGGCCCCCAAATTTACATTTTTTGTGCTATTTTTGAATCCACTCCAGTATATGTGCGCATGCGTAGAGAGTGTTCTAACTCTGCGTAAAGAAGTAGTTTTTCAGCTGTCTACAGTACTGTTAGTGCGTATATCAAGAAGTGAAAACTAATAGAAACTGAGAAAGAAAAATATAGAGAGGACGTTTAGATATGATATTAATATTATTACAAATAAACTAAAATTGAATGTGGTAAATTCATTTACTTCATTTTTTCAGTGCATGCAGAAAATCATTCTAATACTAGGCTCTTTACCTATTATTGGATGGTATCAAATTTTCAACAATTTCAGCAGTTGTTTTCAAGTATACAGTCCAATTTTAATTTCTATTAAAGACCTTCGTCTTATTACTCTATTGTTCAACATATTACTTATTTTCATTTGAAAAATATAAACTTCACGCTTCAAAATCATTATTGGCGCTTATTTCAGATTTAACTCAGTAAAACAATTCTTCGAAAATACTAGAAATTTGTATTTAGCATTTTTGCTTAGCTCTTGAAATAAGCGAGTTATAGTGGCACATTTATAACCTGTACATAGTACATTTTTTTTAACCAAATTATAAGATATTTATTTAGCAATATATCGCAGCACAGAACGTTCATCTATAAAATCTCTATACCAAGAATTCGGAATTTTGTGTTCTTCTTTGTTGAATTAAATATTTTCTTTCAGCGTTTTATTCTACTGACAATGGTGATTCTATCTACTCATTTAAAGGGAGTTTTAATAGGCACTCTTCTAAATGGTCCTATATATGAGCCACCAGTGAAAAACATACACGAGTTGCTAAAAAAAAATGTTCCAATAAAAATGCCTCGTTCAGCAGCAAATTGGTTTCGCTTGGCTACGTACAACCAAAATTTTGAAGAATTGTATAACCGACATATTGACATTAATAATATAGCAGCACTGGAAAAGGTTCCTTTAAAGGAATTCAATTTTGCAGTGATTCAAACAGAAGGTAAATATGACAAGTTTTATTATTTTACGAATAATGTGGCTTTTGTTACCGGGTACGAATGCATCCGCTATCCACCTTGCTGTAATTAAACAGTTTTAGATAACAAGAAGATAAATATTTGCGATAACAGTATAGCCTTTGGATGTCTATTTCAGATAGTAAAATAATTTAGTCATTTCAGGCTTCACAGGGAGTCAAATATTAGAGGCATTTTAAAATGTATGAAATTTCTAGTTAACTTTCGTCTACAATTCTGTACGCTAAATATGAATAGTTTAATGTTCTACAAAAATCAGTTTTCCCACAGTCTTACTATTTCTTGTTATTGTCCTAATATACAAGTACTATCCAAAGCTGTGAGCGTCTTGCCGTGAGACAGGCTTGTGGGGCGGATGATGGTGCGACCGATGCGAGTGTTGGAACACAAGTGTCCTATATAACTGCAAAACTTAAATAAAACTTAGCAGATTTTAGTTAAATTTTAAATATGAAAATATACTTTTGATTAAGGACTTTAATACATTCCTTTAAGAAAAAATAGATATATCATGAATAATTCAACTGTAAGGATTTTAGATTTTTTTTCCAACATATAATATACCATAAACTTAAGCATTAAGCTTTTATACAGGGTCCTAGAATATAATAATATGTATTTCATGATATTAAAAAAAAGTTTGTTTTAACTAAATATGGATTATTTTGGCTAACCTCGGTATGAGAAAATTTAGGTGTCTGTTCATTTGATTTCTTCGAATAGTGCTTGATGGCCTACCAACACGATAACATACATACAGAAAATTAAGAAAACAAAAAATAAATAAAATCATCTCTTTAACGAAACCTTAACAAATATATTTTTTTATATTGTTGTTGAATAAATTCTTTAGAAAATACATACAACTGATACATAAGAATTATATAAATAAATTATAAATTTTGCTGTTATATTTAGGATGAAACATTAGAATGTGAATATGTATAAATAAAGAGAAATATATAATAGAGTTTGTTGAGTAAGTGAGTAAGCTTAAGATTGTGTGGGAGTGTATTATGGTAAGAGATATCTATGTATCAATTATAGGTCTATAATGTCACAGAAAGTAGGTGAAATTACAACCAGAAAGTTTGAACTCCCTCCTAATATAAATCACCTCTCTACTAACTAGTAAGCGAGTACGATAGTTGTTACGGCTTAAATTTGCCAAAATTCTACAATTTTTATACTGTGCGATTTCTATATGTGCATACTTCATTTCTTTGTGCCAGGTTGTAACTTTTTCAGTATCTAACTAGCAGCTGACGCGATCGTGCTATGAGGTCAAAAAATAGAGTGGTTGTAGACTCTCTAAAAATCGCTCGTACTGCGCTGGAGCATATCACTTCTACGTGGGATACCGTCCTAATAATGTATTATTGTGATATTACCATTCGTACCCCATGGCCCTCACCACAATGTATTTTTTACAACACCCGTCTTGGATTAAGTTAACATGTAGCGTCAAAAAGGAAAATTTAGTATCTTTCTAATAGTTTTCATTAAGAAACCCGGCTAATTATTTTTTTTACATTACGGTTTCATGATACTAAGGCCTATATTCATAGTCATGACCTCAGATTGCACTCAATGTTGGCTCTTTAAAATCTTAGATGTTGTTTTTGTGATTTGTTGTTTCGTATTTTTAGTGTTCCGTGTGTACCGTGCGGAACACTTATAAGATCACTTCGGTGTCTGTCTCTCCGTCTGTCACACCAGATTTTCTTCGAAACTATTTGACGTAGAAAGGTGAAATTTGGTACTAACGTAAAAATTGATTGGCTCATCAGAGCCGTGTAGTTTTGAGAGTTAAATTTTGACTTAAGGGGTTAGTTTTGGGTCGTTAAGTCGGAAGTGAAAAAAATATATAATGTCTTACATGCGGACACTTTTCATTGTATTATTTTGAAAAAGTCGCGAAAAATCGCTGTCGCTCTATCTCGAAAAGTACTAATTCAAAAATTTTTAAAAAATTCTGGAATATTCTCCACGGGGTGCAAATTGAACGAAAATTATTACGAGTGCATTACCTTTAATTATTTATCTGGTATATAAAAAAAAAACAAAAATTTCAAAGTCATCAGTTTTCAGTAAAGATCGGAAACAAACTTTGTTGAAAACTCATTTGGGATGTGTTTTGTGAAGTCACTGATCATTTTATACCTCCGTAACAAAAACTTTTATTTCAAAAACAATCAACGTACGGAACACTAATTGTGCAAGTTCAACTTGCACTTGTCTGTTTTTTTAATGTTTAAATGTTATTACTGTCGTTTATAATAAAACTGTTTGCCAAATAGCTAAAATTAGAATTTTAATATCTAACAGTTTCTTTAATTTTGGCATACGCGGAATCTAATTCAGCCTTCTTAAATATTAATTATTTAAAATATGCAAGAATATAAGAGCACCTTAATCCCTCTAGTGGCTTTAGGAGGCTGGTTTGAAAAGTCCGTACAAAAATAAAAACTACTTATGTGTTTGTGGTAAATCTTTTTTATTTTTCGACATAGTCTCCTTTTAGGCTTATACACTTCGTCCAACGATGTTCTAGTTTGTTGATCCCTTCCGAATAATAGGATTTGTCCAAGTCTGAAAAATATCCATTAGTGTCTGCAATCACCTCCTCGTTTGAATAAAATCTTTGTCCCGCCAGCCATTTCTTCAAATTGGGGAACAAATAGTAGTCCGAGGGAGCCAAGTCTGGAGAATAGGGGGGATGTGAAACGAGTTGGAATCCTATTTCCATTAATTTTGCGACCACAACTGCTGAGGTGTGTGCTGGTGCGTTGTCGTGATGGAAAAGGACTTTCTTGTGGGCCAATCGCGGGCGTTTTTCTTGCAGCTCGGTTTTCAAACGGTCCAATAACGATGAATAATATTCACCTGTAATAGTTTTACCCTTTTCCAGATAGTCGATGAGGATTATCCCTTGCGAATCCCAAAAGACAGTCGCCATAACCTTTCCGGCCGAAGGAACGGTCTTCGCCTTTTTTGGTGCAGATTCCCCCTTGGTAACCCAATGTTTAGATTGTTGTTTGGTCTCAGGAGTATAGTAATGTATCCATGTTTCATCCACAGTGACGAAACGACGCTTAAAGTCCTCCGGATTCTTCTGGAACAGCTGCAAACCATCCTTGCAACACTTCACACGATTCCGTTTTTGGTCAAGCGTGAGCAATCGCGGCACCCATCTTGCGGATAGCTTTCTCATGTCCAAATGTTTTTGCAAAATATTATGTACCCGTTCAGTCGAGATGCCCACAGCATTAGCAATCTCACGCACCTTAACTCTTCTGTCATCCATCAGCATATCATGGATTTGATCAATGATTTCTGGAGTCGTAACCTCCACAGGCCGTCCAGAACGTTCAGCGTCACTTGTGCCCATATGGCCAGCCCGAAAATTTTGAAACCACTTATAAACTGTTCTAATCGTAGGTGCAGAGTCACCATAATGTTTATCAAGCTTCTCTTTAGTCTCCTGAGGCGTTTTGCCTTTCACAAAGTAATGTTTAATCACCACACGAAATTCTTTTTCGTCCATTTCTTGAAAATCACTGGACTTCCTTGATTCACACGAATGCCAAACACAAAGAAATAGACCAATATGGCTGAAACTTGGTGTGCGTTCATTCAAGAGGTCCTACTAACTAAACATGACCTCGATACGGGCCGGTGGTGCCATCTCTCGGACTTTGCACGGACTTTTCAAATCAGCCTCGTATGTTTCTAAAATAAATTTGTCAGAAATAAGAAAAAAAAAAATAATTAATAACTGATTTATCTAACTAAATTAGCAATAAAATTTACGTATTATGATTAAGTTCAGTTCAGTCTATACCTAAAAAAGGAAAGAAGACCTTGCCAAATAACCAGTCGCGCTGCTTTCAATAATATCGAAAGTCATGGAAAAGGTTATCAATCACCAGTATGGCTTTCGCAAACATAGATCAACAGGAGATCTTATGACTTATGTAACATATGTTTGGAACAACGCAGTTCAACACTCTGGAGAATCCCGAGTGGTTGCTCTTGACATATCCAAGACTGAAAAGTTCTGTTTGTAGCTCTCATGTTTTCTCAGAGAGCGTTCTTTACGGGTGGCGGTCGACGGATTTCTCCTTTACTATTAACGCCGGTGTGCCCCAAGGCTCCATATTGTCTCTTACTCTCTTTCTCATTTACATTAACGATCTGCTGGAAAAGACCGGAAATGCAATCTACAGCTTTGCAGATGACAGTACGCTTATCTCTTCATTCGCTTTGAATGCTCAGACAACTTAACAAAGACCTGGAAGAAATTCTATCTTGGGGTGATAGTAACCAAGTGGAATTTAACGCTACAAAAACTCAGACGTTAGTTTTTTATAAAAAAGTTAATGTTGCTGAACCCAACATACTCATGTCGGGGCACTTCATTCCCCTAGCATTGTCACTCAATTTGTTGGGCGTTAATTTGGGAGCAAATATGTCCTGGCATGAACATGTTGCAGGCATAGCAAGGAGAGCTTCTCAAAAGTTGGGAATATTATTTCGAACCAGAAAACTTTGCATTCCACAACAACTGTTAATTTTTTATAAAACTCAAATTCGACCAGCTATGGAATACTGCTCCCATGTTTGGAGCTCCGCTCCCAAACACACCTTGAATTTGTTGGATTCTGTTCAGAGAAGAGCTGTTTGTCTGATTGGAGACCCGGAACTGACCGGCGGCCTTGATTCGCTGGAACATCGAAGAACGGGTGGCGACTTGAGTCTGTTCTACTAGTATTTTCGTGGAAAGTGCTCGAAGGAAGTAGCCCGCTTAATTCCTCCCAGAACGATGCATGTTAGAAATACACGTCGCGCTAATACTTCACATCCGTATGAAGTTCAGCTTGTTACTCCGCGTACAAGCTGTCTTTTATACGAAGAGCATTATCCCTTTGGAATAATTTGCCCAGGGCTGTATTCCCCATCGAGTACAATTTACAGAAATTCAAGAACAACATGAATCGCTTTTTCCGCACACATGCCGCTTCTGGAGCGCTTTAGAGACTTCCCTGTAGCACGTGTGCTAGACCCGTAAAAAAGTTATTACATAGGTATAGGTTTTGACATCATGCTTTTTTCTCTAAAAATGAAATGTAATTTATAAAATAAATTACTTCTCAACTAAACTGCATATTCTGAAGTAGTTGATATTGATTTTTCTTTTATTAAAAACACACAATTAAAAACCATAATTATTTTTAGTTAACACTAGTTCCTTATATAATACAATCTTGAATTCTTCCGAATTTTTAATGTAGTGATAATATTAACTATTATAAGGAAAATTTCTAAGCAAAACGACTTTCTAATTTGGCGTTTGCGGAAAAAGTGAAAAATTTTGGTACCGCCAGCATTTGTTCAAATGTGGCTACCAGAAGATTTTCATAATGTAATTCGTTATTTTTTTTCTCTATTTTTTTTTTTATCGTCCACCTCCCCGCCTGTGTAAGGATTTTACCCTTTTTCATATCCTAGGAATATCAGCGAGGATGTCGAAATACCCGTCAACGTTGCCTAAGTGCCGAAACAAACATTTCTGTATTTCACAGCACATTTTAGACAATGCGGTAGTGGTGTCTCGGACGTTATTGCATTTCTGCTACCTATGTAAGGCCAGGCCAAATATACTTAAATAATTTAATATATACCTGCGGGATTAAACCCTCCTCCTTCTGCACCGTTAACAAGGTACAACATTACGGAGCCACAGGCCGCCACGCCATTTAGTTTTTACGGCATGTTTCAACATTAGCTTTCCTTCCAATTAAGCAATATTTAAATGGTTATAATAACATTTTTGCAAATCAAAAAACTGAATGCTTGACAAAACGTCTATCTTCTGTGTATAACATAATAGTTTCAATTTTAACATTTTTCAAAATCATACCAATTTTCAGAGTGTAATTCGTTATTTCTTTTCTCTGTTCAGTTTTTACGGTATATCTCAACAGTAGCTTTCAAGCCCATTAAACCTTATTTTACAGGTCACAATAATATTTATGTAAATCGAAAAATTATTAAACTTTACAACCTCTTCCAATTTCTATATACTATATTCCCATAGTGCAGTCAAGGATGCCCGATGTTGTCTTCAGACAGCGTATCACTAAACGTATTTTGATGACGCTAAACACCAAAAAAGCTTCTGACGCTGACGGAATACCTGCCAAAGTTCTCAAAAACTGTGCAAGGGAACTAACACCAGTTTTCTGTAGACTTTTCAACCTATCCTACAGAAAGGGAATATTTCCTTCCTGCTGGAAATGTGCCACAATTCAGCTGATACCTAAAAAAGGCAAGCAGACCTTGCCAAACAACTACCGACCAGTCGCACTGCTTTCAATAATATCGAAAGTCATGGAAAAGGCTCTCAATCAGCATCTTTTAAAATACCTTGAAGGATTCAACATTATTAGCGATCACCAATATGGCTTTCGTAAACATAGATCAACAGGAGATCTTCTGACTTATGTAACACATGTTTGGAACAACGCTAGTGAACACTTCGGAGACTTTCGAGCGGTTGCTCTTCACATATCCGAGGCATTCGACCATGTTTGGCACGATGGACTGTTGGCTAAGCTACGCTCTTATGGTATGTCTGAAAAGTTCTGTTTGTGGCTCTCATGTTTCCTCAGAGAGCGTTCTTTACGAGTCGCAGTCGGCGGATTTCTTTCCAACATCTTTACTGTTAACGCCGGTGTGCCCCAAGGTTCCATACTGTCTCCTACTCTCTTTCTCATTTACATTAACGACCTGCTAGAATAGACCGGGAATCCAATCTACAGCTTTGCAGATGACAGTACGCTTATCTCTTCATTCACTTTGAACTCTCGGACATCGGCTGCTCAGGCGAATATCCACAGACAGCAGGAAGTCATTCAACTTAACAAAGACCTGGAAGAAATTCTATCTTGGAGTAACAGTAACCAAGTGGAATTTAACGCTGCAAAAACCCAGACTTCTAAAAAAGTCAACGTTGCTGAACCCGACATAGTGATGTCGGGGCACTCCATTCCCCTAGCATCGTCACTCAATTTGTTGGGCGTTAGTTTGGGAGCAAATATGTCCTGGCATGAACATGTTGCAGGCATAGCAAGGAGAGCTTCTCAAAAGTTGGGAATATTATTTCGAACCAGAGAGCTTTACACTTCACAACAACTGTTAATTCTTTACAAAGCTCAAATTCGACCAACTATGGAATACTGCTCCGATGTTTGGGGCTCCGCTCCCAAACATACACTGCATTTGTTGGATTCTGTTCAGAGAAGGGCTGTTCGTCTGATTGGAGACCCAGAACTGACCGGCGGCCTTGATTCGCTGGAATATCGAAGAACGGTTGGCGACTTGAGTCTATTCTACAAGTATTTTCATGGAGAGTGTTCGAAGGATGTAGCCCGCTTAATTCCTCCCAGAGCGATGCATGTTAGAAGTACACGTCGCGCTGATACTTCACATCTGTATGAGGTTCAGCTTATTACTCCTCGTACAACGCTTTTCAAGCAGTCTTTTATATGGAGAACATCATCCCTTTGGAATGGCTTACCCAGGACTGTATTTCCCACCGAATACAATTTACAGCGATTCAAGAACAACGTGAATCGCTTTTTTCCGCACACCTGTCGCTCCTGTAGCGCTTTAGGGACTTCTCTACAGCACGTGTGCTAGACCCATAAAAAAAAACATTCACCATAATTTCAATTTTCATATTTTTCAAAATTACGCCAAACCTTATATTCAAGTCTCTAAAATGGATTATTTAAACTTTTTATTTACATTTTCATGATTTTTTTGTAAATCATTTATTATTGCCATATTTGTAAACAGTAAATAAAGATGTAAATTAGGAAAAAGCAATTCTAACCAATTCAGACAGGTGTTTTAACGGAAATCGGGAAAATAAAAAACATAACACAAAAATACCATCAACAAGCTGTTAACTGATGTGTAAAGTAGTTTCGCAGCATTTTAATTTCTTAATAAAATTCAACTTTTATTGCACTGGGAGAAACATCACTTATAATAAACTGGAGGTTTTAAGAGCTTCTCAAGGAATGACTATTGATATCAAGCTAAGTAATGTGACAATTTAAGTTTAGACCTGTTTGCAATTGTAATACATTATTTTAAACCATCTGCTTGTTGTTGTTGATTTATTATGCTTACTAATTTTAGAGTTCCATGCGGAAAACTTCGGTATCCGTCTGTCATACCCGATTTTCTCCGAAACTATTTAACATAACAACTCAGTATATATCACCACTACACCAAACACTTTATTTTTGCACTCGACGCGCGTTTAGCTAACCATGTTAGCTCCATCAGGAGCGATGATTGAGTCAATCATCGCTCCTGATGAAGCTAACATGGTTAGCGAAACGCGCGTCGAGTGCAAAAATAAAGTGTTTGGTGTAGTGGTGATATATACTGAGTAGTATCATTGTGCCAAAGATTCCACATTCCCAACTAAGTTAACACATAACAAGTTAAAATTTGGCACAGATATAGAAATTAAGGGCCCAATCAGAGCTATATAATTCTAAAAGTTAAATTTTGCCCTAAGGGGTTAATTTTTAGCTGTAAATTCGGAAGTGAAAAACAAATATTTCTCAGGTCATCGTGTGGAGTGCTAAATGAAAGCTTGTGAAAACAAAAGTTCAACATTACATATGATGTAATACTTGCGCAAACTTTTCTTTTTATTATTTTAAAACAATAGCCAAAAACCCTATTTGAAAAGGTACTGATAAAAAAATTTTGAAAAAATTCTGGAACAGTCTCCATAAAATATAGATTGAGCGAAAACTATCGCGACTACATAATGTCTGAAAATTTATGTGGAACATAAAAAAAACATTTGACCCACAAAATATTTTTTTTTTATATTTATTTCGTCGAATTTTTTGAATTGATCCCGGACTAATAGCGACTACATATTATATCTTAAGATATATACAAGTACGTTTTGTCTTATTTTGATACAACTAATTAAAGTGCAGTAAAAAAAGCTTTTGAAATTGCCCAGTTTAGATGCAGCAATATTACGATTTTATTCTCTCTGAGGTATTACCAGGAGTATTGTCCTGAGTTTTAGACTTTGAAAACGTACGCCCTTTTGTTTATAAACAATTGAAGTTTTCAAAACGCGTTTTTGAGCTTAAAATGGGAATTCTGGCAACAAAAAACCAAACTTTTCGTAATGAAATTTTCAGCAAATCCTCCTACCTACGAAATTGAAAAAAAACGACAAAAACTGTTTTTTTTTTTCATTTTATTGTACAGGCCGACTAAGTAAACCGATCGGCTTGAAACTTTCAAAAAATATCCCTTTTATTATAGCAATAATACCCTGAAATTTTGGTTCAAAAATATTGAACCTAGTGGGCACAATTGAATTTGTTATTTAACATTTCAATTGCCCGCCATTTTGTGCCATTTGGTCCAAAGCGGATCTTTTTTCTTTCAAAATTTAGGCCTTGATGCCAGCTTTTCGATGCCATTAAATTTTTTTTTTTGTGGAGTCATTTTAACCGTTTTTATTTACATTTGTTTATTAATCAAATAAAAACAAATGTTTTTTCGGTCGTTTTGAAAAAAAAAAAATTCAATATATTTGTACTAAAATTTCAGAACATTTATGCTATTTACAAAAGGAATATTTTCTGAAGGTTTCAAGCCGATCTGTTCACTTAATCGACCTGTACAAAAAAATGGAAAAGAAAAACAACATATTTTGGCCGGTTTTTTTAATTTTGTAGATTATGTACACATTTGAACAATTTAAAACCAGCGAGGATTTATTGAAAATTTCATTATGAAGAGTTTAGTTTTTTATTTGTATGGATTCGAAAAATATAACCGGAGTTATTCACATTTTAAGCTCAAAAAACGCGTTTTGAAAATTTCAATTGTTTGTAAACAAAAGAGCATAAGTTTTTCGAGGTCCAAAACTCAGGACAATACTCCTGGTGATACCGCAGAGAGGACAAAATCATAATATTGCTGTATCTAAACTATGTCTATATTATCATTATTTTGACTTTTTTTACTGCACTATTCGCCTGCTGAGTCAGTAACTGACTAGATATGTTTGTAATCTGGGCTGTTAATGTTTTTACATTTGGGCTGTGTTTTGTGAAGTCACTAATCATTTTACACCTCCGTAACAAAAATTCTGATTTTAAAGGCAATCACAGTACGGAACACTAATTGCACAAGTCTAGCTTGCACTTGAACTCTTTTTAATTATTTACAGGTTTTCTAATAATTAGGAGTGATCTTCTAGAATCGTTTAGCATCTTTGAATCTTCAGGACACTATCGTCTAATAACTATGCCTAAGAATTACTTCCTTCACAGAAAATTTTACAAATGGTTTAGCATGCTTTTAGAAAGTGGTTTCGTGGATAAATTTGCCAAGTTATACGAGTTTCGGTATTCTTTGAAACATGTTCCTGTTACTCAAAATAAAGTTTCAAAAATAACTTTGAAGCAAATTGCACCAATATTTTCAATGTTGTTTGATTTATGTTTAGTTTCTTTTATAGTATTCATATTAGAACTGATAGCAAATCAGATTAGTAAGTGTTATTTAGCATTTTAGTTCAGTTAATACATGTTTACAATATTTTAGATAACTTTGTGGATATAATGTTAGTATAAAATAATGTTAGAATGTGTATATTTAAACAAAAAATATATATTAATAATAAAATTGCATTATGTTATATTACTTCTTAACTTAGATCACTGGATTTGCTGGTACAGACATTTAGTTATTTTTAGTATTAAATGTGTACTATAATAAAATTTAACCACTTGCTAAATCGTTTTTCCTTTATTGTGTTAAAAGCTTCAGCGGAAGAATAAAATATATTTTTTCATGCTTGAAGGGTTAGACCTCTTTAATTACTTCATACAATAATAATTATGTTGTTTGTTTTCTTTCCTATTCCTCTATGGTGTTTTCGTTATGTATGGACCATCCAAATTACTGGTATGTAATTTATATTAAACAATTTAGAAAAGTTTTTCGACCCTTCAGTTAGAAATTCACTTTGCGTCTTCAGGGATCTTTACTCTCCGAGATTAAAAGATTAAACGAGCTTAAAACAGGAACAAGTCCAAAATTTATAGCTCATCGATGTTAGCCGAACCGTCACCCAGTGTAACTATCGTTTTCCACATGTAATATAGACCGTAAACTGAGTCTCTATTAATATTTATGGAAATTAGACACAAAAATAAAAAGTTCAGTTCCTCTAACTTTGATGCTATGACTTGTAGACTATTGATGTTCAGCTTCAGCTAACTGTAAAATATATTTTTTTATAAATCTTTCATGTTCCTTAATTCTAGTTGATATTGATCTCCCAGTTTCCTGTACGTACATTGTACTAGAAGTACAGGAAAATTCACACCTTCAGTTTGTGAACTAATTATGTCTTATGGTAATCCCAAATAATTGTCAGTTTTCTGACAGGTTAAGGATTATGTCAATATTAGATCTTTTAACGAATGTTCTCTGTAGGACCATGTATGTAAGGTAAAAATGCATTATCTAATGGTGGGTTCTTATTACTACCTTGTTTGAGAGCTGGATTTTTAAATTCGTTATAAGAACGAATAATATCATCAGTGCAATATCTATTATTTTTAGAAAAATTATTAGTTTACCTCTTTCTGTAAAAATAAAATTTTCATCACATTTCATCACATACTGACTCTTAACACTAGGGATTTGGTGACTAATAGGATTTGAGAATGAGGATGATGTGTCATTCAGATATCTATTAGTATAACTTGGTTTTCTCTAAACTGAATATTCTAAGGTGCCTTCACTTTTTTGCTGTACCAGTACATCTAGAAAAGGAAAGAAACCATGTGTTCATTGTAAATTTTATGCTTGAATGTTGTGTCGTCCAGTAGATGTGGCTGTACGGTTATACTCTATATATACATATGATAGTAAATTTTTCAACACTTGTACATAAATTTAACCGATACAATGAGCTACTGTATACAACATAGTTAAAAATCTATTACTTCTCTGGATTACGATTTTGTGAATATTTTTCAGGTATAAATGTTTGATTTCAACCTATCCAGGTTCAATTAGTTATGTAATCTCGAACTCACGATATTAAATATTCTTTAAACCGCTCTAAAATTTTGCTTTCCAGGCAAGATAGTAATAAAGACCTACCAAGCGACAGTGCAATTTTACCTTATATACACTATAGACAAATAAGCAAAATGACTTAAAGGATCCTACATCCACTTAATCTTCAGCATTGATAAGAAAACGTGACAATACTTAAGATCACCAAAAGATAAAATTAGTTTGTAACACTGAAATTGTGTATAAAATTCCTTGGTTTTGTGGGAGGGTGTATGTAGGAAAAATTGACAAATTAATATCACCTAAAATTCATGAACATGAAAGATGTCTCAAATATAAGCAAATTTTACAATCAACTTTAGTTGAACATGTACTCTCTACAGGTCATACCATCAATGTCAGAGAAACCAAAGTTTTTGTTTCGGTTTATAATTTCTAGAAACGAAGATTTCGAGAATCAATCTAAATTTACAAACGCCTTAATAGCATTAACAGAGACAATTATTACGGTCTGCTTTACCGGTAAAAGGCGATAGTAACACTGGGTCACACTTTGATGACCTTTGGAATGGTTTAATCCCAGGAACTAAGATTTTTCATCTAATCATAACCATGACAGCTTCCAAAAACCTATAAATTTTAAATTATTATCTCGAACATAACCGTAACAGATAATTTAAAGTTATCATTATCTTACACCCTTATTTAAAGAAAGCCTGCGTGATTTCTTTTACATATTTTCATATGTCACAACAGTTTTTGCTATATTATAGGAAACGAGGAAATCCTACAGTACTTTCCACAACTTATTAAGTCTTTTTTTAGTGTTCCGTACGGAACACTTATAAGATCACTTCGGTGTCTGTCTGTCTCTCCACAGGATATAGATTGAACAAAAATTATCACGAGTGCATTATCTTTAATAATTTATCTGGTATATAAAAAAAACAAAAATTTCAAGGTTATTAGTATTCAATAAAGATTGGAAACAAACTTTGCTGAAAACTCATTTGGGGTGTGTATTTTATACCTCCGTAACAAAATTTTGTATTTATCAACGTACGGAACACTAATTACGCAATTTCAACTTGCACTTGACCGGTTATTTTATTATTTAGTTTTAAATAATTTTGTTTGGTTAACTCTCAATTATAGAATATGTGTCCACTAGACAGACAAGACCACCGTAAGGATGGAATATAACTAATACAAAAAAGTTTCCTAGTTCATTTTGTAGATACATTTTATAACAAAATTAATCTGTATAATTAAAAATTGGAAATAAGTTATTAATTAAATACCATGGACACAAGTTTTGTAAATTGTTTAAACACTTTGTATATTATAAAATACCGGTAATTGAAAAACGATATTAACCTATAATGATTATTGTTATTTTATCTATATTATAATCTTCTAACATTACGTCGTCATACTAATAAATATTACAGAACAATAATCTTTAAAGTATATTTTTGGTATGGTGGCATTGTCATTAGTTTTAATAAAAATACAGGGCGTTTTTGAAGTAAAGGTATTTATTACATTTTCACCACCAGAGTAGTACAAAATATTATTTGGTCAACATATTTAGACAAGTATTTAACTGGTATCCATCGACTTTAGAATTTTTTCTGCCAAAAAATAATAAGGTCTTAATGACATCGATAATTTAAATTACCCATATTTTCTATAATAAAAATGTACAAAAATTTTTTTTAAAAGTAATTTCCGTATGAATTTCTTGCAGCTATTGGCATAATATTTCATAGAAAATAGAAAATTAATCTTTTTCGAACGTAATTATACTTGAAGAATCGGTTAATTTTCATTTTGATGCCAAAAGCTGGTATTACAAATAAATACCGATTTGAGCCCATAGCAATAGACCCAAACGATTTTTTTCATTGGGACTAGTTGTTTCGAATTCCACGAATTCCATTACATATGAAAATGGCAATTTACCCTCCCAGCAGATAGGCTGTCCCAGAAATTGCATAAAAAAGGCTTTTTTTCGGGCCCATGGCGAAAGGTCCGAACACTATAGGGCCTCAAGAATGGCAAATTCGGATCCTATGGGTCGAAAAATATAAAAAAATAACAATTTCAGTTATCCGGAACGAATTTCATGTAGAACCTATAATAGCGTCTATACTATCAGAATTTCGATATTCTTTGTAAATGCCTTGGCTTATTGAAGTACAAGCGAGGCATCTGCCCCCATGAGATTTTATTAGTTAAGGCCTAGTTTTTCTAAAAATAACTTGGGCAGACGCGTAGGACCCAAAAATTGGGACTTACTGTCTTATTTATTCAGAAAGTCGAAAAGCGACAGTTTTTTATGGGGAAAAGCGGGTCCAGCTTCGTCCTTCGATATCGGCGGCATCTGCCTTCTGCAGGTTCCCTGGGTTTTGAGCCTTATGTGGGCATTCCAGGGTACGGGGCCGGAAAATTAAAGTTAAAGGCTTTTATTCGACTCGCTCAATAGAATAAACAACTAGGCCGACCGTTAGAATTTCTGGACGTCCTCTTGGTCTATTGGTGGCTTCTTCCGGATATTTAAGGAAATCTAGATCAAGCTAGTAGGGAAGTATAAAAAGACAGAACCTTACCTGAGATAGATCTAGCAAATCGGGGCATCTGGGCGGTTGTTTCAGTTTTGAGAAAGCTAAGCGCAGTGAGGGGTTGATTTCTATTTACTGACAGAAACCGATTATACTTAACACCTGTAGTAGTCTTCTGGCAGGCCATCAGCAAGGGGGTTTATGGACAAATTATCCAAAGTTTTTATTAAAGTAAAAATTACAGTTTTGGGATTTTCAGATTAATTTAGTTAAGAATTATAGCAACCCAGTACAGTATTAGTACAGTTTGTTTTCATATCAGTTACAGCCCCGAGCAAAAATTCATTATTACAATATAATATATATATATATATATATATATATATATATATATATATATATATATATATATATATATATATATATATATATATATATATATATATATATATATATATATATATATATATATAAATATATATATATATATATATATATATATATATATATATATATATATATATATATATATATATATATATATATATATATATATATATATATATATATATATATATATATATATATATATATATATAAATATATGTATATATATATATATATATATATATATATATATATATATATATATATATATATATATATATATATATATATATATATATATATATATATATATATATATATATATATATATATATATAAATATATATAATATATATATATATATATATATATATATATATATATATATATATATATAAATATATATATATATATATATATATATATATATATATATATATATATATATATATATATATATATATGTATATATCTATATATATATATATATATATATATATATATATATATATATATATATATATATATATATATATATATATATATATATATATATATATATATATATATATATATATATATATATATATATATATATATATATATATATATATATATATATATATATATATATATATATATATATGCATATATATATATATATATATATATATATACATATATATATATATTATTATATATATATATATATATATATATATATATATATATATATATATATATATATTTGTAATAATGAATTTTTGCTCGGGGCTGTAACTGATATGAAAACAAACTGTACTAATACTGTACTGGGCTGCTATAATTCTTAACTAAATTAATCTGAAAATCCCAAAACTATAATTTTTACTTTAATAAAAAGTTTGGATAATTTGTCCATAAACCCCCTTGCTGATGGCCTGCCAGAAGACTGCTACAGGTGTTAAGTATAATCGGTTTCTGTCAGTAAATAGAAATCAACCCCTCACTGCACTTAACTGCACTGAAACAACCGCCCAGATGCCTCGATTTCCTAGATCTATCTCAGGTAAGGTTCTGTCTTTTTATACTTCCCTACTAGCTTGATCTAGATTTCCTTAAAAGTCCGGAAGAAGCCACCAATAGACCAAGAGGACGTCCAGAAATTCTAACGGTCGGCCTAGTTGTTTATTCTATTGGGCGAGTCGAATAAAAGCCTTTAACTTTGATTTTCCGGCCCCCGTACCCTGGAATGCCCCCATAAGGCCCAAAACGCTACATCCAAAAATAAACTATCATTTAACCACTTGAACCAAGTACCATAACATCTTTTAACACTAAAAAAGTCGAGCGCCCCAAGGACAGACGCTGTCGAAACCGGACCCAGCTTTAGGGTCCAAAAAACTTCGATCCAAAAATGGACTGTCATTTAACCATATAAAAATAATAAATTTAATTTGTACTTGATAAAATAACAGGGAACCTGCAGAAGGCAGATGCCGCCAATATCCAAGGACGAAGCTGGACCCGCTTTTCCCCATCAAAAACTGTCGTTTTTCGACTTTGTGAATAAATAAGGCAGTAAGTCCCAAGTTTTGGGTCCTACGCGTTTGCCCAAGTTATTTTTAGAAAAACTAGGCCTTAACTAATAAAATATCATGAGAGCAGATGCCTCGCTTGTACCTCAATAAGCCAAGGCATTTACAAAGATCAAAAAAAAATCGAAATTCTGATAGTATAGACGCTATTATAGGTTCTACATGAAATTCGTTCCGGATAACTGGAATTGTTATTTTTTAATATTTTTCGACCATAGGATCCGAATTTGCCATTCTTGAGGCACTATAGTGTTCGGACCTTTCGCCATGGGCCCGAAAAAGCCTTTTTTATGTAATTTCTTGGACAGCCTATCTGTTGGGAGGGTAAATTGCCATTTTCATATGTAATGGAATTCGTGGAATTCGAAACAACCAGTCCCAATGAAAAAAATCGTTTGGGTCTATTGCTATGGGCTCAAATCGGTATTTGTTTGTAATACCAGCTTTTGGCATCAAAATTATAATTTCCGGATTCTTCAAGTATAATTACGTTCGAAAAGGGTTAATTTCCTATTTTCTATGAAATATTATGCCAATAGTCGCAAGAAATTCATACGGTAATTACTTTTAAAAAAAATTTTTGTACATTGTTATAGAAAATATGCCGGAAAATATTTCATTTTTTTAATATACTGTAAAAAAAACTTTTGATGAATTTTAAAGTATTTACGTAAAATTAAGTATCTGCTAGATTGTTGAAACGTTTACTATAAATTTCATATAAAATGCTTTTAAATTCTAGTTTAAATTTAAAAAAACCGGTCAAGTGCAAGTTGAACTTGCACAATTAGTGTTCCGTACGTTGATTGTTTTTAAAATAACAATTTTTGTTAGGATGGTATAAAATGATCAGTGACTTCACAAAACACACCCCAAATGAGTTTTCAACAAAGTTTGTTTCCAATCTTTACTGAAAACTGGTGACCTTGAATTTTTTTTTTATATATCAAATAAATTATTAAAGGTAATGCACTCGTGATAATTTTCGTTCAATCTATACCCTATGGAGAATATTCCAGAATTTTTTCAAATTTTTTGATCAGTACTTTTCGAGATAAGGTAGGGGTCAGCGATTTTTTAAAAGTAATACGAAGAAAAGTGTGCGCAAGTATTACATTATATATATATTTTTTACTCGTGTTTTCACAAGCTTTCATTTGACACCACACTCGATGACCTAGTAAAAAAAAATTTTTTTCACTTCCGATTTCACCCCTCAAAACGAACCTCTTAAGTCAAAATTTATGTTACGGTGGTATAAAATGATCAATAACTTCACAAAATACACCCTAAATGAGTTTTCAACAAAGTTTGTTTCCAATCTTTACTGAAATCGGATGACCTTGAAATTTTTGTTTTTTTTTATTTACCATATAAATTATTAAAGGTAATGCACTCGTGATAATTTTCGTTCAATCTACACCCCGTGGAGAATATTCCAGAATTTTTTTCGAAATTTTTTGATAGGTACTTTTCGAGATAAGGCCCGGGACAGCGATTTTTTTTTCGCGAATTTTTAAAAATAATACAAAGAAAAGTGCGCGCAAGTATAATATTATATATATATTTTTTACTCGTGTTTTCACAAGCTTTCATTTGACACCACACTCGATGACCTAGTAAAAAAATTTTTTTTCACTTCCGACTTCACCCCCCAAAACTAACCCTTAAGTCAAAATTTAATTCTCAAAACTACATGGCTCTGATTAGCCCATCAATTCCTATATTGTTACCAAATTTCACCTTTCTATGTCAAATAGTTTCGGAGAAAATCGGGTGTGACAGACAGACAGACAGACAGACACCGAAGTGATCTTATAAGTGTTCCGTACGGAACACTAAAAACAAGTAAATGAATGCTTGAAAAATGAGGTAAATGTTTAAAATTCTTCTTTCCTTCAAATTTAAAGAATTTAGCTTTAATTATAAAAATATATGCCCGCAGAAAGCGGGTCAATGTGCACACCAAAATAAGTAAGTATCAAAGTAGAATAATTCTACAGATATTTTAATTTCAGTCGCTAGGATGTTCCTCCATGTTAGTTACTTTAATGGGTAATTTACCATTTAAATTATATATGTCATTAAGACCTTATGTACATTTCTTGGCAGAAAAAATTCTAAAGTCGATGGACACCAGTTAAATGCATGTCTAAAGATGTTGACAAAATAATATTTTGTACTACTCTTGTGGTGAAAATGTAATAAATGCCTTTACTTCAAAAACGCCCTGTATTTTTATTAAAACTAATGACAATGCCACCACACAAAAAATATACTTTAAAGATTAATGTTCTATAATATTTATTAGTATGACGACGTAATGTTATAAGATTATAATATAGATAAAATTACAATAATCTTATAGGTTAATATCGTTTTTCAATTACTGGTATTTTATTATATGCAAAGTGGTTAAACAATTTACAAAACTTGTGTCCATGATATTCAATTAATAACTTATTTCCAATTTTTAATTATACAGATTAATTTTGTTATAAAATGTATCTACAAAATGAACTAGGAAACTTTTTTGTACTAGTTATATTACATCCTTACCGTAGTCTTGTCTGTCTGGTGGACACATATTATATAATTACAAAATTATTTAAAACTAAATAATAAAAAAAGATTTAATAAGTTATGGAAAGTACTGTTGGATTTCCTCGTTTCCTATAATATAGCAAAAACTTTTTTGACATATGAAAATATGTAAAAGAAATCATGCAGGGTTTCTTTAAAAAAGGGGTGTAATAATGATGTCCTTAAACTATCTGTTACGATTATGTTCGAGATAATAATTTAAAATTTATATGCTTCTGGAAGCTGTCATGGTTTTGATTAGATGAAGAATCTTAGTTCCTGGCATTAAGCCATGTCAAAGTTTACCAAAGTATGACCCAGGGTTACTATCGCCTTTTACTGGTAAAGCAGACCGTAATAATATATATATATATATATATATATATATATATATATATATATATATATATGTATATATATATATATATATATATATATATATATATATATATATATATATATGTATATATATATATATATATATATATATATATATATATATATATATATATATATATATATGTAAAGATTTATTATCGTTGAGATCGTGAATAACTAGGAACTTTTAACGATGCCAGCTGGATATATAAAAGAATGATTTGCTATGCTTAGAATAAAATCGGAACTTCCTGATAAGTAAAATATAAAGTTCTAAAAGTTTAAGTTCTTTAAGATATGTTCCTGATTTATTGAAGAGAATATTTGAAATTTCCTTGAAACAGATGAAACCCGCATTTATTGCTTTATCCGTTAGACTGTTGATTGCACTTCTTCAACATTTATCTTGGCGTCGTTTAAAAACTAGACTTGGAAATAGAGCAAGTAAATTAACATGTAACGTAGGTAGGTTTTCTTGAAAATGACTTGGCTAGAAAGTAATTAAACCGATATACAATAATAATTTAGTCTAGGACTATTGTCTCATTATTATTATTATTATACAAAGGAGTGTATCAAGTTAGGACAGTGACAATTATTAAAATGATATGGTAGATAAAGATATTAGTATAAGAATTAAGAAATATATATATATATATATATATATATATATATATATATATATATATATATATATATATATATATATATATATATATATATATTATATATATATATATATATATATATATATATATATATATAATATAATATATATATATATATATATATATATATATTTCTTAATTCTTATACTAATATCTTTATCTACCATATCATTTTAATAATTGTCACTGTCCTAACTTGATACACTCCTTTGTATTTTAGTCTACGACTATTGTCTCATTATTATTATACAAAGGAGTGTATCAAGTTAGGACAGTGACAATTATTAAAATGATATGGTAGATAAAGATATTAGTATAAGAATTAAGAAATATATATATATATATATATATATATATATATATATATATATATATATATATATATATATATATATATATATATATATATATATATATATATATATATATATATATATATATATATATATATATATATATATATATAGATAGATAGATATATAGGGCAATTGCAAAAGTTCGACCCCGATTTTCGTAGGTGTCAGAAGCATGCACTTTTGACTGTGCTGATGTCTCTTTTATAATTATATTATTAACTGACAGTTATCTTAATGCATCGTGAGTTAAAATAACCTTAAAAGTTTATTTAAATTAATTTGTGTGCAAGGTTAATATTCCAAATGAAAAATGAGAAGTTACATTTTCGTCGTCTTATGTTATATGAACTTAAAAAGGGAGTAAGGGTCAGAACTGCAACGAAAAATATTCAAGCCGTTAATTTTGATCGTGCTTCTGCTCTTAGGACAGTTAAAAAGCAGCTTTGTCGATTTCGAAATGGTGACTTCAATCTGAACTATAAACTTCGCTCTGGGCGGTCTTCCGGCATTTATAATTACTTTATCCGAGACTTAGTGAATAATAATCCAAGGATTTCCACTGAAGAGATTGCTAAGAGACTATATCTTAACAATTGGACTACTTTTCGTCATTTAAACTAACTTGGATACACTTCGAAACTAGATATATGGGTTCCACACGTTTGACAGAAAAGAACAAACTGATTCATGTTTCCACAGCCATTTCTCCCCTCGCTCGTCAACAAAACGAACCTTCCTTGGATTAAGTCAGAGCTGGAGATGAAAAATGGATTATGTAGACAACATAATAAGAAAAAGAAGCTGGACGCATGAAAGCGAAAGAGTGTTGTTATGTATCTGGTGGGATTGCAGAGAAATAATTTTTTATGAGCTTCTTCCATGTGGCCAAACAATAACTACTAAGAAGTACTGTGAGCAACTCACCCAACTCAATGTTGAAATCCAAGCAAAACGTCCAAATTTGGTAAATAGAAAAAGCATCATCTTTCACCATGATAATGCTAGACTACATGTCGCTCAACAGATACTGCAAAAACTTAAGGAGTTAAAATGGGAAATCCTTCAGCTCGTATTCCCCTGACCTTGCCCCTTAAGATTTTCATCTGTTCCGTTCTCTGCAAAATAATCTGAATGGTAAAAAATCTGATTCTATGGAAAAAGTCAAAAGCTACCTTTCAACTAAATTGTTTTAAGATCTACAGCGTGGCTATAAATGATCAAGTAAAGGAGGAAGCCCTTTTAAGACAGGTAGATAATAAACTTTCTTAAAGGGACGACGATCACGTAACCAAGAGAGGGGAGCACAACAAGCTAAAAGGCTGTAGTGCACAAACAGACACAGTCGCCACGTCTGCAATCAGCCATTATATTAATTCTGTACACGTACTTGTTCTGCCAGTAAAATTAGTAGAATCCTCGTTATTTATAGAGTTCACAATATTAAGCCCATCATCAATCATAAATTTTCTAGTAGAAAATGTATTAAACACATCAGATATAGGTATAAGTGGCGCCTACAGAAATGTAGAAAACCAGTTTTAAGCCTAAAGTCTCTTATGGCTATGTGACTATAAATTTACCATTGAGCATTCAAATAGGTACCAATATATTTGTAGAAATACCAACCAGATATACAGGGTGAGTCAACGATAGAGTAAAGTTCATTATCTCATTTGTTTCGGAAATGACGAAAAAATATTAAATACAATAGTTTTAGGGAATGTTAAGGTACACAGTTTAAAATTATTTTTGAGTATATAGGGTACTTCAAAAAAGTATGGCTGATATAACATACGTTTTTTTTTTAAATGGAACTTCCTATTTTTTTATTAATAATAATACCTAAACCTACTAGTTTTTCTAATATTACAATTTTTTTTTTTAAAAATACTAGTTTTCAGTTTTGAAAAAAGTGCCAATAGCGCCATTGTTTCTGAAGGTGGAATACTCATAATTAGTACTAGCGTTCTACAGGGATGAAAAAAAAGATATATTAAAGAAATTTGAATTAGATGCTAGAGGGTGTTCAAAATAAATTTATGCATTTCGACTATTTTAAATCGAAAAATCTCAAATTTTTTTAAATAGCACACCCTGTATATTATTATTTTTTCTGATAGATTTTACAAAACCCTCCAACTTTTATTAAGTATGTTGTATACCTATTTCTAATAGTTTTCGATTTATTTTGAATTTTTCTATTTTTACCCTTGTTTTTAATACACTTACGCCATAACATCATAGTTACCAAGACAAAACAAAAATGTAGGCATTGTCAAATTTTGATATGTCTATTAAGCAAGCAAAACTAGTTTAATTTGTTGTAGTAAGTGACATATAAAGGTAATAGTTATGGATTTTCCTAAAAATTAATTGATATGGTTTATATACTGGGCGAGGCGGGAAAACATTTTCTTTTGGCAGTAAGGCTTTAAGGAGCGAGGTACCCTAATAGACGTATATCATCTAGGAAATTTTTTCAGTGCTTAATGGGACGGTTTGATAGTAGCGGTAGCGTTGAGTATACGAAACGGAAAGTAGTAAATCAGAATGCTACCAATGAGGAAAAAGAAATGGCGATTTTACTTCATGTTGAAGATAATCTCCAGGTCAGTAGGCGACAACTAACTGACTTATCTGACACATCCCAATCTACGGCTAATTGCACCACGAGAAAATACAAGTATCATCCCTTTCATATGGAACCAAGAACTTCAAGACCGTGATTTTGAATGACGAGGAAACTTTTGTACCACCATGAATTGAGCAATAGAGGCCGATTCAATTTTATCCAAAATGTTTTCTGATCAAGCTACTTTTCACAGTAATGTACCAGTGAACAGCCATAAAATGCATTATTATTCAATAGTTAATCCATTTTGGGTCCGAGAAGTTCAAAACCAAAACCATTGGTCGCTTAATGTATAGTGTGGAATTTTTTCCGTGAACCGTTTAACGGGCCTAGATATCTCAATTTTTTGCAAAACGAATTACCCCAGCTTGTTGAAGAAGTTGATAACTTTGAAGGGGAACAAATGTGGATTCAACAAGACGGAAGTTCGGGAATTTTTAAACCATCGTTACCGATAAAGATAGATCGGTAGGGATGGATTCATTCAGTGGCCCCCTCGATCATGTGACTTAACACCTTTAGACTTTTTTTTGTGGGTATATATTAAGTTCGTGTTTATGTAAATCTCCCTACAACACCAGTAGATATGGAAAATAGGATACGGGATGCGTGCAGGACAATAACGCCCTTTATGCTAAGGAAAGTGAAGGAAAATATAGTTGAACGACTAAACATGTGTATTCAAGTAGACGGGCAGATTTTTGAACATTTATTACTTCATAATAGTTAATCATTAGATAAGTTAAACTATATTAAAATTATTACTAACTATTTGTTTATGTTTTCACAATAGCGTAAGTGTATTAAAAATAAGGGTAAAAATTGAAAAATTTAAAATAAATCGAAAACTGTTAGAAATATACATGACATATTTAATAAGAGTTAGAGGGTTTTGTAAAATCTATCAGAAAAAATAATTATATACAGGGTGTGCGATGTAAGAAATTTGGGATTTTTCAATTTAAAATAGTCAGAATGCATAAATTTATCTTGAACACCCTGTAGCATATAATTCAAATTTCTTTACATACATCTTTTTTTTTGATATCTATAGAACGCTCGTACCAATTATGAGTATTCCACCTTCAGAAACAATACTTTTTTAAAAAAAATTGAAATATTAGAAAAAAAACTACTAGGTTTAGGTATATAATATATTAATAAAAAAAAAGTCATAAAGTTTTACACAGAATTTAAAAATAAATTAGAAAATAAGATGTTTTATTTAAAAAAAAAAAACATATGTTATATCGACCACACTTTTTTGAAGTACCCTGTATACTCAAAAATAATTTTAAACTGTGCATTCTCTAAAACTACAGTATTTAACATTTTTTCGTCATTCCCGAAACAAATGAGTTAATGAACTTTACTCTATAGTTGATTCACCCTGTACAATATTTCGTTTAAGTGCTTATTAAAAAATATTATTAGGTAATATTTAAAAGTGTTAAATAAAGGCATATTATACAGGACAGGACAGTCTCTTCCCTAACAAAGAAATTTATTTTAATACCAAGGTGAAACACTTTTTTCTCCAATAAGACCTTTGAAGATTTAGAAGAAAAAACGGTTTGTAAAATAAGAGAATTTATTCCGTCTATATTAAATAAAATCTTTTAATATATTAAAATTAAAATGATTCATTAATCCTAAACAACCAAATCATAATTGATATTAGAACCTAAAATTCGTTAATGTAAAGATCTCTCTTCTGTATTTAAATTACTTTGTAGGAATAATATTTGATATTTGAAGAGTATAATTTAATACAGGAATTTCTGCTGATTTATGCAATAAATTTATGCTAAAAGATAGGCAAATTTGGAAAATAATATAAGAGGTATCCTATTCTTGATGGAATTATAAAAAAATTACGTTATTTATGAAGACAGAGAATTTTTTGATGACACTGAAGACGCCACCAACAAATATTTAGAAATACTGATCTAGTCGCCCACCCCAGCACATAAAGTAAGTAAGAAATAATACGCTGCTGAAGTAAAAGTACACGTATGATTAAAACCTACCTTTACATATGTAGCATATAATTTAATAATGTAGTGGTGAAGAATATATCCTATCTTCTCCTCCAAGCATTTTATTTTCTGTCAAATTTCGGTGGTATTTTTTGGTTGAATTGGCGATTTCTGAATCTGTTTTCGGTATTTTGTTTTATATTTCGTAGGTATTAAAATAAGTATTATTACTATTTTGCATATTGAAGCCTTTTACCAAATAAAATAAAATAACTTTTAACACACCTAGATCTCTTTTATATTCTTGAAAACCTTCGCTGCCTTACTTAATATTATTTAATATTAATTAATCAAAACATACGGGAACATTAAAAGGTTTTAACACCCCCTCTCGTGGTTTTATGTTTTTAAAATATTTTTTATGAAAAATAATGTAATTATTAAGTGGTTTATCTACTAGAATTAATTGCAAAAACTCCAATCCTCTCTTTTAAATCACATACAACAAAATACCTACTCTCTACTACAGTATATACATTAAGGAATGTAACTCAAATGTCGAAGATACAAATAAAAATTGTTATTAACGCAAAATAACAGAAAACGGACAAGGCACTTCACTCACTGTTCTCTTATTCGTCAAATCGATCCCGAGTCGCGTTTCATTGCATCACGGCTCGTCAGTCGGGCTAGGATTAACAAACAAGAGAACTGAATTTACTTATCCAAGTACGGAACACGCTTTTAAGTGTTTACCGTATCAACCACTCTGTCGGATTGAAAGCTGCCGTGTCAGCTTTCGATGGAGTATTAGGTATGCGTACTTAGTACAATTTGTTGTATCCTACCATAACTACTTGGATAAATACCAGTAAATTCTGTTCTCTTGTTTGTCAATCCTAGCCCGACTGACGAACCATGATACGTCAAAACGCGTCTCGGGATAGATCTGACGAATAAAAGAACAGTTGGTGAACTGCTGAAATATAGGTCTTTTCTGTTTTCAGTTATTTTGCATTAACCACATATGCCTGAGAAGAATTTCTCGAAGAGCGCTACCTACTTTTAAGTGTTGACCGTATGAACCACTCTGTCCGCTTGAAAGCGGCTGCGTCAGCTTTCGATGGAGTATTAGATATGTTTACTTAGTACAAAAAATTATCAGGTATGTCAAAAAAAGACTTCTTGATATGTAAATAAAAACAAATCTGTTTTAGTATGTATGGCTAGATTGATATCTATTATGAAATTGAAACTTAAAAAGATATGTTTTTTGTCATCTAAAAACCCTAAAATCTGAAAAAAAAAGAATTTTGAAGGGTTATTTTCTCACGAATAAAATATTTCCTGTTAGCAAGGAAAGTAAATACAATAATTTACCTGTTGTTCCATGTACATTTCGGCCAACTGAACAGTTTTTATTTCTCAAGCTTGTCCTGCATTCATCTCAACATATTTTAAGTTACTGTATAATCAGTCCATTTTATATAGTATTTCGGTTAACATTGGAAATAATGAAAAAACAAGAATACGGAAATGGAAGTATATTACGAGATACATGCAATTACCATTTTATCCCCCTACCTCGTCCCTTTGACCCCTCCATATTTTACTAGAGAAAAATTATTTTATGTTAAATATTCAATATATCAGACAAAAACCAGGAAAAAATCGCATGATATTATTGAAAAGATACAATGGTCTTCATCCCTTTTAATTTCTTCCCTCGGTAAGAATGAAGATAACGAAAAAATGTAATGTTTCAATTCCCTGAATGAAAGAACTCCGAAAAAAAACCTATACCAAGACAAACAGGAGATCCGTCTTCTAACTCCTTTTTTCCACCCCCTTAGCACCTTATATGTTTTATTACAAATTATGCTTAACCTCTACCCCTCCTCTCATCAAAAAACCCTGGAAAATTTCTCATGATACTATTAAAACTATACATTCTTCATATCTTGCAATAAAACAACCTAATTTTGATATTCCTATAGTCTAAAATCATGAACAGGTTATATAGCGCCATATAAATGAAGCAACCCCCACTCCACTCACCCATTATTCATTTTACAATCAATAATATCCTCTAAATTTGTCAATTACAATAAAAAGTAAAAAAATTTCCAAAATACTATTGAAACTGTACAGTATTTAACAACCCCTCACCCCTTTTACCCTTTTCGTGTGTTAAAATGATGAAAAAATAACTTAATTTTTGAATTCCTCAACTCCAAAACCTTTAAAAAATATATATTATGCTATATATACGAAACTACCCATCTAGCGTCCTCCTCCACCCCTTTCACCCCTTTTATGTTCTACTATAAATATTTATGCAAAATATTTGTTTATCTCACCAAAAAACCAGGAAAAATAACCATATTACTCTTAACGGTATTCAAAATGTATTGACATCCACCTCCTTCGCCTTAAACGATATCACTCATAATCTTCATTATAAATGCTTCATATTCTTATTAGGTTTTATATATATATATATATATATATATATATATATATATATATATATATATATATATATATATATATATATATACATATATATATATATATATATATATATATATATATATATATATATATATATATATATATATATATATATATATACATATATGTATATATATATATATATATATATATATATATATACATATATATGTATATGTATATATATATACATATATGTGTGTGTAAATGTGAAATTGATATCTCATTTCATTCAACAGTTATCGCCTATCACGCCCATAGGCCGACGGAAATAAATAGCTATATTTTTCTTGATTAAGAACCCTTGAAGCGTCAAGAAAAGCAAAAATCTCGAAATGTAATTTTTTCATGAATACAATACTTTCCTTTAGCGAGGAATGTAAAAATTTAGGGTCATGGACTGAAGTAGTTCGAATTTATTTTTCTCGTATGGATTTGAAATTGTCATTTAATTCTCCAACAATATTTCCGATCAAGTAAATTTCGTTAAGATCATCTACTTTGAAGAAAACAGTCACCTATCAACTTTTGATTTTGTACCTGTAGAGTTTTCTCAAAAACGTACCTTTAACGAATAAATTACTCATTCAGGCATCCTTTTTGCGCCATAGGGTGGAGTTTAATGAGCGCTGTGGTTTTTCTGACCTTGAGGGTTTTTCTTCACCTTTTCGCTAGGATTTAGAGTATGTTTGCTAAAAAGAATATAGTAATTAAATTTTTTTTGTTCAAATTTTGTTAATAAACACAATTAATAACTCTTACGTTTCGTTCCTGGAAACCTGTAAGTCGGTACAAAATTTTGAGAAACAATTTATATGTGTATATGATAAATAAAGTTTCACTAAGGTAGTCCGTCTCTGAATCGAGTTCGTTTACTCTTTTAAATATATAGTTGTATATCAATGCCTTATTTCGTTTAAGCCCCGAAGTGACCCGTCTTAAACAATATTGTCTCACTGTGTTTATCACACATTACATCATAAACCTACAAAATTAAATATAATTTAAAAAAACAAAATAAGCTGTTTATTTTTTCCCTGAATTTGAGTCAATATTTATGGTTTTATCTCCTATTAGAAAACGTTTTCCATTAGCCAACTAGTTTTGAAATATAAGTCCTTAAGGTAATATTCTGGTTTAGCGGTCGAGATTTTATGCTATTTTTGAGATTTTTTTTTTGGGAGAAAAGTATAGGGAATGATTTTTACAATATGTTTATATATGTTTGAAATATGTTTGCAAATTTCTCTATTGATAAACAATTACGAATAATCAATATTAAAAATATATGAAAAGAACGCCAAAAAAAAAACGGTGCTCGATGGCAACCATGATTTCAGAAGTTCTATTCATCTGAAACAAAAAAAACCAAAGAGATTCTTAATTAGTAGGAATATCGATGATCGGATATAGACGGTACTAGAATGAAAAAAAATTGGGAAAATGTAAAAAATGGCCCCATGTAGAAAATTGAATATTTTCTTTTATGGGTCTAGCACACGTGCTGCAGGGAAGTCCCTAAAGCGATACAGGAGTGACACGTGTGCGGAAAAAGCGATTCACGTTGTTCTTAAATCACTGTAAATTGTACTCGGTGAGAAACACAGTCCTAGGCAAATTATTCCAAAGGGATGATGTTCTCCATTTAAAAGTCTGTTTGAAAAGCGTTGTACGAGGACTAACAAGCTGAATATCATACGGATGTGAAGTATTAGCGCGACGTGTATTTCTAACATACACCGGGCTACACCCTTCGTACACTTTCCATGAAAATACTTGTAGAATAGGCTCAAGTCGCCAAGCGTTCTTCGATGTTCCAACCAAGGCCGCCGGTCAGTTCCGAATCTCCAGGCAGACGAACAACTCTTCTCTGAATAGAATCTAACAAATGCAATATATATTTGGGAGTGAAACCCTAAACATGACAGCAGTATTGCATAGTTGGTCGATATTAACCTTTGTAAAGAATTAACAGTTGTCGTGGAGTGTAAAGCTTTCTGATTCGAAATAATGTTCCCAACTTTTGAGAAGCTCTCCTGCGACATGTTCATTCCAGGACATATTTACTCTCAAATTAACGCCCAACAAATTGAGTGACGATGTTAGAGAAATGGAGCGCCCCGCCATAACTATGTCGGGTTCAACAACGTTATTAAATTCTACTTGGTTACTGTCACCCCAAGAATTTCTTCCATGTCTTTGTTAAGTTGAACGACTTCCCGCTGTCTGTGGATATTCGTCTGAGTAGCCGATGTCCGAGCATTCAAAGTGAATGAAGAGATAAGCGTACTAGCATCTGCAAAGCTGTAGATTGGGTTTCCGGTCTTTTCCAGCAGATCGTTATTGTAAATGAGAAAGATAGTAGGAGACAGTATGGAGACTTGGGGCACACCGGCGTTGATAGTGAAGGTGTTAGAAAGAAATCCGTCGACTGCCATTCGTAAAGAACGCTCTCTGAGGAAACATGAGAGCCACAAACAGAACTTTTCAGACATACCACAAGAGCGTAGCTTAGCCAACAGTCCATCGTGCCAAACACGGTCGAATGCCTCGGATATGTCAAAAGCAACGACTCGAGATTCTTCAAAGTGTTCAATTGCGTTGTTCCAAACATGTCAACTTCTGTCGATCTATGTTTACGAAAGCCATAATGGTGATCGCTAATAATGTTAAATCCTTCAAGATATTTTAGAAGATGCTGATTGATAGCCTTTTTCAGGACTCTCGATATTATTGAAAGCAGTGTCGGTAGTTATTTGGCAAGGTCTTCTTACCTTTTTTAGGTATCGGCTGAATTGTTACACATTTTCAGCAGGAAGGAAATATTCCCTTTCTGTAGGATAGGTTGAAAAATCTACAGACAGAGAGAATATCGACTTTTGACCTTTTTTTCACCTTCGATGTGCTGTAAAAAAATACAAAACAAAAAATTTTGATTTCATTAAGGTAGGGGCTATAGTCACATATATGCTTAAGATTTTAGTGCAAGCACGACTCAACTGGTTGTTGAGATATCATGGTCGCCAATTTAAAAAAAGTAATTTGGAATTTTTTCCAACACGTAAAACGTTTTGTACTGATTACACAGAGATACTTTTACTTACGATCAATCACCTATTCCAGATCCATAGAGTAAACCTTCTTGTTGCTCAAAAAAACTCAGCTGATAATTCTTCCTTATGTTATGCTCTTTCTTCTTTAGCGAAGTCAGACGAGCGCCACTCCGATCGAATGAGACGAGCGCACATGTACGCCCGGCCCGAGCACTAACCACGCCGGATGCCGCTTTCTATATACTGCTATAACTTTATTAATATTGTGAATAGAGCGAAATGGTTTTGTAGAAATATGGAAAAAGAACTGATTTTTTGAACTCACTAGACCAGAATACCCCCTTAAACCAATGTATTACTCTGTTAACATGGAAACAGTTATTAATTTTTATGATTTATTTACAATTTAAAATGATACATTTTTCTACCTCTATTTCAACCTTAACATGTCCGTGTAGACTCTCGATCATTTTTAGTGTTCCACACGGAACACTTATGAGATCACTTCGGAGTTCGTTCGTCCATTTGTCTGTCTGTCTGTCTGCCACACCCGATTTTCTGAAATGTGGCACTAGTATAGGAATTGATGGCCTCATTAGAGCCATGTAGTTTTGAAAGTTAAATTTTGACTTAAGGGGTTAGTTTTGGGAGATGAAATCGGAGTTCGAAAATATATATAATGTAATACTTGCACACATTTATCTTTGTATTGTTTGTATTTTTAAAAAAGTGCGGAAAATCGCTGCCCCCTCTTATATCGAAAAGAACCGATCAAAATATTTTGAAAAAATTCTGGAATATTCTCTACAGAATGTAGATTGAACCAAAAGTATCACGAGTGCATTACCTGGTATATAAAAAAAACCAAAGTTGCATGGTCATCAGTTTTCAGTAAAGACCGGAAGAAAACTTTGTTAAAAACTCATTTAGGATGTGTTTTGTGAAGTCACTGATCATTTTATACTTCCATAGCAAAAGTTTTTATTTTGAAGTTAATCAACATACGGAACATTAATTGCGCAAGTCCAACTTGCACTTAACCGGTTATTTGTATTGAAGATTGGATTATGTGTTTGAGTTTTAATTGTTTAAAATGCTTATAGTACACAATCAAGTGACAAAAGGTAATATAATGATACATAAAAAACTTCAAAATATTGAGTCTGTGAAAAAGTTCGTGTCGTTTTATCCGATAGATGGCGTCAATTGCAAATAACTCAAAAAACGCAGATCGTAGCGACAGCACTAAACGCTCGTTGGAAAATTGACACTCCGAGCGTTACTTTGAGTGTATAAACATCGAAGTTGGTGCAGTGGTTGGAAAGTTGTTTGAGTTTGAAAATGGAGAAAAGTAATGAAAAATTAAACTATATTTTTCAATATTATTACGACAAATTTATGCTGTGTACGGTGAAGGTACTTCACCGTACACAGCACAATCAAAATCTGCTGCGCGGAAATGGTTCGCTCGCTTTCGTTCTGGTAATTTTGATGTGAGAGTTGAGT